>CM060904.1:393650025-394900025 GCA_030737815.1 Allium fistulosum
GCGTCATCCCGATGAACCTACCCGGACTGTGGGTAGGCTAGTCATAAACACGATCATCGGCGGGCCTCACCCCATGGATAAAAATTGGCAGGAGATGGAGCGGTATGCTAGTGCCCTGAAGCATGCAGATTTCGAATGTTGTTCGAAGACGGAGGATGGGACCCCTGCTAAGAAACAGCGCATAATGACAGATGACATAGTGTTCAGAAATAGAGATGCTGACCAAGTGGAGGCTCCAACCGTCGACCCGATGGTCATATCTGCAACGATCGGACCAGCATATGTGAAAAGAATTTTGATTGATTGTGGAAGTTCTGTCAACATCATCTTCAAGAAGGCTTATGACCAGATGAAAATCGAAACAAAGGACTTGAAACCGTCCAAAGCTCGCATACACGGCTTTAATGGCGCAGCGACCGATGCAGTGGGCTATGTTGAGTTACCAGTTGAACTATGACAAGGCGAACGTCGGAGGGTGCGAATCCTACCCTTCGTAGTCTTGGATGTGGATTCTCCATATAATGTTTTCTTGGGCCGACCGGCCCTGGCTGAGTTTAGGGCAGCGTTAGCCCCGTGGTGTTTAACTTTGAAGTTCCCAACTGACAAAGGAGTAGGTGTTGTTCATGGTGACCAAGCGGTTGGTCGTGCCTGTTATGTGGCAGAGCTCCGAGAGGCCCACCGGAGGGAGAAGGGAAAGGGTGCGGACAATCCAGTCTGCGTCCTTAATAAGGATAATTGACAAGTAGTGCCCGATCCCTGGCTCGGGCATAATTCTCGGATCTTCAGAGACATAGATCCGAGAGACGACGATGAGAAACCCAGGGAAGAGAAGGCAGCGCCGGCCGAATTAACAATTGACATTTCAGTCAGCCGAGATGACCCATCGTGAATACTGAAGATTGGATCACAACTCGGCCCCGCAATGACTGAAGACCTTAGTGATTTCCTCCGGGCGAATCTTGATGTTTTTGCCTGGATGCATTCTGATATGTGTGGGATTTCCCCTGCCATTACGAGTCATATGTTGAACATAGACCCGAAATACGTCCCAGTTAAACAGAAAAGGAGAGGGAAGGACCCAAAGAGGTCCGCTGCTCTCAGAGAGGAGGTGGACAAACTCAAAACCAATGGGTTCGTCTGCGACGCCCTCTACCCTGAATGGGTATCGAACCCTGTGTTGGTGAAAAAGGCAAATGGGAAATGGAGAACTTGCGTAGTCTATTCCGATTTGAACAAAGCGTGCCCCAAGGACAGTTTCCCATTGCCTAGGATTGATCAGTTGGTCGACTCCACTGCCGGACACGAGCTGTTATCGTTCATGGATGTATACTCAGGTTACAATCAAATCCCGATGCATATTCCGGACCAAGAACACACCAGCTTCGTCACAGATGTCGGGCTATATTGCTATGTAGTAATGCCCTTCAGACTGAAAAATGCAGGAGCGACTTATCAGCGTTTGGTGAATCGAATGTTCAAAGACCAGCTTGGTAGAATGATGGAAGTCTATGTAGATGACATGCTCGTGAAGTCACGACAGTCAAACGACCACATTCGAGACTTTGCTGAAATGTTTGACATACTCAGATATTATGGGATGAAGATCAACCCTCTGAAGTGTTCCTTCGGCGTTGCATCGGGGAAGTTTTTGGGATTCATAGTCAACGCAAGGGGAATTGAAGCTAACCCAGAAAAGATCCAAGCTATTCGACATGTTCAAGTGCTTAGGACTATAAAACAGGTACAGAGCTTGAATGGAAAAGTAGCTGCGCTGAGTCGATTCATATCCAGGGCCACGGACAAATGCATCCCTTTCTTTGATATAATAAAGAAAGGGAAGAGGAACTTCGAGTGGACATCCGACTGTGAAGAAGCATTCCGGGATCTGGTGAGGCACCTGGAGAGTCCACCAGTGCTATCAAAACCAGTAGACCATGAGATGCTGTATATATACTTGGCTGTATCCCCACATGCGATAAGTGCGGCTCTGGTTCGCGAGGAGGACCGAATCCAAAAGCCGGTGTACTACGTTAGCAAGCGTTTAACGGGGGCAGAAAGAAATTACCCTAGGATCGAGAAATTGGCCTATTGCTTGGTGATTGCATCACGAAAGCTACGCCCCTATTTTCAAGCACACTCAATTAGTGATTATACTGATCAACCCCTACGGCAGGTACTCCAACGACCAGAAACTTCTGGAAGATTGCTAAAATGGAACATCGAGTTGAGCCAGTTCGATATCGCCTACTTGCCACGGAGGGCCATACAAGGGCAAGCATTAGCAGATTTCATCGTTGAGTTTACCATACCCATAGAACCAGATAATCACGACGTCTTCCCCCCGTTCGGTGGAAATTATACACTGATGGGGCATCAAACGACCGTTGCTCCAGCGCGGGAGTAGTTCTTATAACTCCCAAAAACCGATCAATCTATTATGCTTTGAAGCTCGACTTCCCAGCTAAAAATAACGAAGCAGAATATGAAGCACTGATTGCTGGCTTGAAGCTCATCGGAGAACTCGGGATCAAATCAGTTGAAATCTTTTGTGACTCACAGTTGGTGGTTTACCAAGTGCGGGGAGATTACCAAGCAAAGGGAAAGAAGCTTGCTCTGTACCTTGTTCGGGTCCAAGAACTACTCTCGAATCTTGAGCGTTATGACATTTCGCATGTCCCGCGCGAACAGAACAAAGAAGCCGACTTGTTGGCTAAGTTTGCGAGTACCGGCGATGCGCAGCAAATGGGATTGTATCCCGTTGAAGCCTTGCATGCCCCGAGCATAGACGAGATGAAAGTCGATCGTGTGTTGGAAACGGAAATCGAGAAGGAATCGTGGATAACCCCACTCAAACTGTACCTAACGACCGGGACTTTACCAAGAAAAAGGAGCGAAAGACGGTAGGTCCTTCGAAAGGCCGCGCGATACGTGATGCAGGATGGATTAATGTATCAGAAAGGATTCTCAGTCCCATTATTACGGTGCATTGCTCATGACGAGACAAAGCGGGTCTTAAGAGAGGTTCACGAAGGGGAATGTGGCGACCATACTGGGCGGCAAACGCTAGCAAAAAAGATCCTCCGCTATGGATACTACTGGCCGACCGTGAATCGGGACGCTGTAGACTACGTAAGGAAATGTGACAAGTGTCAAAGATATGCGAAAATCCCGAGGACTCCATCAACAGAACTCACACAAATGGTTAGTCCCTAGCCATTTGCAATCTGGGGAATCGACATAATCGGCTCTTTGCCTATATCCAAAGGTGGTGCGAAATACGCGATAGTTGCAGTCGACTATTTCACGAAATGGGCTGAGGCAGAACCTTTGGCCACAATCACCTCTAAGAAGGTCATTAACTTCGTTGTACGAAACATTATATGCCGCTTTGGCCTCCCTCGCACCATCATTACAGACAACGGAACGCAGTTTGAAAACAGAGAGTTCAAAGAGTTCTGTTTCAAGTATGGCATTGAGAAGAAGTTCGCCGCCGTTGCGCATCCAAAAGCTAACGGACAAGTCGAGGCCGTTAACAAAATAATCAAGTCAATACTGAAGAAGCGTTTGGAGAAAGTCGGAGGCAAGTGGGCAGATGAGCTCCCAACAGCATTGTGGGCTTATAGAACTACCCACAAGTCCGCGACCGGCCACACTCCATTCGCATTGGCATACGGCTCGGAAGCCGTTATACCCATGGAACTTGAAGTTCCATCGCATCGAGTGACATATTACGATCCCAAGACGAATAAGGACCTCTTGTTGGAATCACTGGACTGCATCGATGAAAAACGAGAAGAGGCCGAATTAAGGGCGGCAGCACATAGACACCGAGTCAAGCGTTACTACGACGGCAAAGTCCGCCCAAGGACTTTTGATGTGGGTGATCTCGTTCTGAAACGAGTTTTCCCGGTACCATCGCGTATGAATCCCAGTTGGGAAGGTCCGTACGTCATTGAACAGAAGCTTGGAGAGGGAACATTCAAGCTAGCGACCGTCGATGGCACGACACTCCCCCGAGCATGGAACAGTGAACATCTACGGCACTATTACATTTAGCATGTTTTCTTTCTTGTTTTAGGCACTGTTATTTCCTGTATGTTTTCGTTCAGTCGTAACTTAGTTTCTTTTGAACTATGTAATCAAGCAGTTTAGTTGTTTTTCATTAATAAAGGCTTGAAGCCGTATTTTCCACGAATCACTAATGTTTCTATATCTCATAATCGAATGACGAACTGCATTATCCTATACGACGTACGGACTCGTATAAAAGATTTCGAATCTCTGAATCCCCAGAGCGTGGATCGGAGTACTCTAAGTCCCCAGAGTGCGGACCAGAGTATAAAAGATTTCAAATCTCCGAATCCTCAGAGCACGGATCGGAGTACTCTAAGTCCCTAGAGTGCGGACCAGAGTACAAACGATTTCAAATCTCCGAATCCCCAAAGCGCGGACCGAAGTACTCTAAGTCCCCAGAGTGCGAACTAGAGTATAAACGATTTCAAATCTCTGAATCCCCAGAGCGCGGATCGGAGTACTCTAAGTCCCCAGAGTGCGGACTAGAGTATAAACGATTTCAAATCTTCGAATCCCCAGAGCGCGGACCGGAGTACTCTAAGTCCCCAGAGTGCGGACTAGAGTATAAACGATTTCAAATCTCCGAATCCCCAGAGCGCGGGCCGGAGTACTCTAAGTCCCCAGAGTGCGGACCAGAGTATAAACGATTTCAAATCTCCGAATCCCCAGAGCGCAGATCAGAGTTCTCTAAGTCCCCAGAGTGCGGACTAGAGTATAAACGATTTCAAATCTCCGAATCCCCAGAGCGCGGATCGGAGTACTCTATGTCCCCAGAGTGCGGACTAGAGTATAAACGATTTCAAATCTCCGAATCCCCAGAGCGTGGGCCGGAGTACTCTAAGTCTCCAGAGCGCGGACCAGAGTATAAACGATTTCAAATATCCGAATCCCCGGAGCGCGGATCGGAGTACTCTAAGTCCCAGAGTGCAGACTAGAGTATAAACGATTTCAAATCTCCGAATCCCCAGAGCACAGATCGGAGTACTCTAAGTCCCTAGAGTGCGGATTAGAGTATAAACGATGCGAACCTCCGAATCCTCTGAACGCGGATCAACTTACTCTAAATCCCCGGAGCACAGATTTAGAAAAAAGTCCAAGTACTCGAGAAATGTGGAGCAAGAAGTATGCCACGTCTGGAAATGTTTGAACAACACGAGAATGGACTGGGAGATAATGCAACTCATAACAACTTGAGTTATGACTACAGTTAGTCAGCAAACCAAAGAAAAGCAAGAGAATCATTCAAACGAAAAAGAAACTAAACTTCATTCAATAGTTCAAAATGGGGTTACACAGTTACTCCTACGAAACTCAGAGTTAAGAACCTATCTATACAAACTACAAGCTACAAAAGATAAAAGCAACTGCAAGACTTAAGCAAGAAGCTCGTTGAACGAGTGTATCGATTATTTCTTCAGTTTCTTCTTCTTGTCTTCCTTTGTTTTTTCCGACGACTCCTCTCCTTCACGCTTTTTCTTGGATTTCTTGCTTGCTAAAGAAGTGGAGTCAGGAGTAGGAGACAGAACATCCAGTGGTTTGGACCTGCCCGGGAGAATGATTTTCAGAGGTCTGTTCCGCGGGTCGGTAAGTTCCAGTATTTCAGGTTCAACTTTGACCATGACCATTTTCTTCTCCTCTTCGGCGAGGCGTTCCTTCATGCTCATCTTTGAGGTATGCTCAGAGGCACCGGTGATTTCGATTTCATCGCTCCCTTCTGCAGGAGACAAAGTGTCAAGCTTGTCATCATCTAGCGCCCCGATCACTTGAGCATCAGGGCTAGGTGTTACTCTCGAGTGAGCAACATCGCTTGTTTTCTCTGCCTCCTCCTTGGCGTCATCGCTCCTCGGAGTTGGCCCAGGATCAGAGCAGCCTGCATGGAAACATAAAAAATGAACATTAGAACGGATAAATGCTGGAAAATAACAAGATCTTTTGACTTCTAGAAAGGAAGAGTTTCCTACCGGGTTCTGGTTGGCTATCGGTTGCGCGTGGGGTTTCACCCTCCAGGATAGGAGATAGCATGTGAACGCCAAGCCCGGGATCTTCAGGATCATAGCCGGCATGCTGCTCAAACGGGTCAAGTGTCGGCCGACCGGCCGGTTGAGCAGCGGGAGGAGCAGCAATGTGAGGAGCCGTAGCCTCAGCCCTAGACGGGCCAACTTCATCACTTTTCTCTTTTGGAAGGGGAGAGCCTTTGTTATAAAGCGCCAAAGCTGCGGATAAATCTGCTAGCTCATTCCCCCTAAGAAACTCCTTCACCAAGGCATCCTCATCGACCTCTTCAGAGCCCGACTCGATTTTCCTAATCTTCACCAAAGTTTCCCAGGCCTCAGCTAGGGATTCGAGATAGCCATCGCCCAAGAATGTCAAGTCGCGGTGCATAAGGATGCGGGCTCCATACTCAGCAATCAATGGGTCAAACATGCACTTGACCTCTTCCCTGCCGGCTTCTGCGGCCGCCTCGAGGCGAGAATCAATCTCCTCCGCAGCTTTTCTTTTGCCCTCCTCACGGGCTTCGTCCTTCATTTTTTCGACCCCAGCAAGTTCGTCATCGAGCTTCGTTTTTAGGAGTCGAGTAGCAACGATTTCATCACAGTATCGTTGTGACTCTTCTTGAGCAGCTACTTAGTCCTCTTTCTCCTTGGAAAGTAATTCCTTCTACTCTTTGACTTGTATAGCGAGCGCGTCCCTTTCTTTTTGGATGAAATCTTTTTCTAGGGCAAGGGCACCGCTACGCTGGACTGCTTCATCAAGTTCCTTCTTGTGAGCCACCTCTAAACGAGCGTCTGCCTCAGCAGTATCTTTTGCGCTTTGCTTAGCGGCTTCCAGCTTCGACTTGTACGAAGCAAGCACCTCGTCTTGGTGCTTGATGATGTTCTTGTCACAGCCAGCCTCCAGTTTCAGACGATCAATCTCATATTGTCGCTCAACAGACACCTCCGAGATCTTTTCAACCAAGTGAACAAATGCGTCATGTTGAACATAGACGTCGTTGTTACAGGCAATGGTGCTCTGCTTCACGTGTCCAGGAATATGATGGATAGCTGGGAGGAATTTCAGACCATCAAAGCAAATTTTTGGAAATTTGGCCTTGAGATCGACCATCTTTTCTGCTACAGTTGGGTCAACCACGGGAGTAGGGGGAGGAGGCCTTGGAAGTTCTGCTCTTTTTTGTTGCTCCCGAATTTGCCTCGTACTTGACGAACCAGAGTGTTGTTCTCGAGGAGCATCAGGTTGGGACCCCTTCTGTAAAGACTTCTCTCTATCCGGCTCAGTTGGAGGAAGAGGATCACGGGACTGAGAAGATTGGGAATATGCCTTCTTACGATGAGACGAATCGCGGGGACGGTTGTCTCTATCTTCATAATCCTCTCTGTCCCTGCGTCTGCCCGAACCTGAATCCCGTCCGGAATGATGAAATATGGAAGAGCCATGAAGGCGATCGAATCCGTGAGAGCGCCCCATGTCACCTACAAAGGATAGAGATAACAGGGAGTTAAGAAAGATCCGGGAAACAAGAAAAAACTTGAAGTGTATGATGGAATGCGTATGTGCGTGTATGTCCTAGTGTTCCCCCCAACGAACCAGTTCTTTTATCTTTACTAATCAGAGTATTGTCTCCCTGGACTGGGAGTTGAACTCCCGCATTGCCTCTAGCGGGCGAAGAAAACTTGAGGGCTTCAGGATCGTCAAACCCATAATTAAGTATATCGTCGGGGATGGAAAGATTCGACAAACCCCTTAGAGAACTCTCCAGGTGCTGTGACGAAGCCTCTTTCTCTGGCGGGATAGGCATATCTTTTGAAGTGCCGTCGACTTTATCCTTCCGAATATTGTATTTTAACCTCTTCTTTCCCTTCGAAGGGGAGGATGACGTTTCAATGTCATGAACTTCGACCGCCGGATTCCAAGCGGGGCCCACATTCTCGCCTTGGGTCTCAGAAGCTTCATCCTCTTTGTGCTCGCCTTCTTCGTGCGCATCGGGAGTGCGGCGTGATGACGATCCGGCCTGTTTTTTCCCTTTACCGGATGCTGGCTTGGGAATAGAGACGCCCTTCGGAAGGCTAATCCGGCGACCAGGGGCAAGCAAGCCAAACCTCGATAATGACTCGTTTGAAATGATGGTCCGAATGTCTCGTTCCTTGGCAGGAAGAGCTCTAATGGCCTCAACGGCCTCAGAATATCCTCGGCCCTCCGGACGCGGGTTGATACCTAAAAAAGATGAAATGAGGAGTTAGAAAAAGCATGACTCCGATTGATCGCGAATGATGACTCAGCGAAGAGACTTACTGCCTTCAACCCATCTCCTCGCAAAACCAGGAGGGCAACGCACGTAGAACCATTCCTGTTTGTATAGGGCGAATTTACTGCATGCTACTGTCAGGATTTGGCATTTGTGGTACGGCTCGAGGAACATGAAGGAAGGGCTATCTTTCCGTTTCTTGATCATATAGATGTATCTGATGTCGCCAGAGGTTGGAGGTCTAGAGAAGACGGCCATGAAGAGTAGATAGGTCCCATGTAGAAACGCGTGACCGTTCGGGTGCAGCTGTGATGGGGCAATGTCGATGTACTGCAACACGTCCCGAAGGAACAAGTTAAACGGAGGCACGCTGCCCATCCAACTCATGAATTTGTTGCAAGTGGTATATCCGACTGGGGGCAGGTGAGGACGATCGTGTCGCGAAGGGACTAACACATCGGCGAAAGGAATCCCGTGGATGGAACATATCCGTCGGAGTGCGGCTTCATTGATCTTCGAAGCTTGTGAATTGATCGGATTGTCTAAAAGAATTGTTGCCTCCAGGGCATTGGGTGCTAAGTTATGGGCAGGGGAAGTCGACGGATTTGAAGCATCAGCGGCTTCTTGCCTTGATGACGGCCCAGGCCTGTCAGATATGGTGGCGAAGCTAGACTTCATAGACATCCCCAATAAATAATGAATCTGGCTAAGTGCCTGAGAGAACTATACTTAAAAAACGTTGAACGTTAGAATTAACAACACGAATTTTCCCCCCACGTGATGTGTGAACTAGTGCAAGCAATTGTGTACAAGCAATAAGAACCTAGAGATTTCAAAGATATAAAAATGAGCTTCGAATCGTCGCCTTCGAAGACCGTCATCGCTGATCGTCTCAAAAAGCCCGCCTTGTGGTGACTAAAGTTTTAAATTTAGAAAACGAATGTTAATCTAAGTTCAGATTTATGTCTGCTAAAACTAAGGAGTTAATGATCCGGGTCAGTTTCATGTGATAGTATGCTTAGGTCCTGGTTCTTGTTTTGCTATATGAATAGGCAAGGTTAATAAGTGTTCGACCTAGTTCCTGCTAGGCTAAAGGTATCGTTCGGCATGTTCGGTTAAGTTTTGTCCGACCAAAACAGGTTTCAGCATTCACAAACGTTCGACATTCATGTGGTTCGGCATCTGTGTTGTTCGGCGTTTGTATTGGTCGGCATTTATATTGTTCGGCATTTATGGTGTTCGGCGTTTGTATTGTTAGGCATTTATGTTGTTCGGCATTTATACTGTTCGGCACCAATGGTGATTCGGCATTTGTGACTGTTCGGAAAAGCATCATTCGGCCGAAATCTTGTTCGGCCGGGACAACATTCGACATCCTATTTGGCTCATACTCCCTCCACATCCTTCCATTGCACTACCCGGCATATGACGAATCGTGCCGAGCCAAGGTTACGCCGAGCGCCAATGCTCGACACACCGTCCCCTACAACGACCTCATTCCCCTTTTTCTTCCTCCATCCACACCGAACCACGAGGACGAATCGTTCGGTGAGTCGCACCGAACCATCCTGTTCGGCATTTCTAACCAACTCCTACCTTCCTCCACATCATCTGGCCCTAAAAATCCACGCAACACCTATCAATTTACGAACTCGAGCTTCATGTTGAAACCCCTTTGTGGATTTAGTTAGAGGGATTGTTACCTAGTTAGTAGAGCACGACTTGGGGAAATTTAGAGTTGAGGCCGCGGTTTTGATTAGCGCCGAATAGGTTAGGAAGAGTTGTTAAGTCTTGAAAGGTTGTTAACAGGCGAGTTTCTCGAAAACAAGATAGGAGAAGTGAGCGTGAAAAGAGAAGGAGGAAGAAGGTATCGACTTTTATAGGACAGAAGGAGAAGTCGAAAAGGCTATATCCGGTGGAACCGGTCAAAGCCACAGTGTTCGGCATCGGAATACAAAGTCGTTCGGCATGAGGAGCGTTCGGTTTCGACTGCTTCGTTTGGCATCTATACCACGCTCGTCATGCACCTCCACCACTGATATTCTCAAGAAAGCGTCTCCAAGGAGAGTTAACCTAGATTCGAAGTGAAGTACGGGGGATACGCAATTCAAAGCGTATCACGATTCAGTCACGTAATACACTTTGGGGGCAAGTGTTTCTTGGAGATTTGACCAGGCAACTAGTACTCGGCATCAGTTAGTACTCGGCATCAGGTAGTACTCGGCATCAGATAGTACTCGGCATCAGGTAGTACTCAGCATCAGATAGTACGCGGCATCAGGTAGTACTCGGCATCAGATAGTACTCGGCATCAGGTAGTACTCGGCACCCAGCGGAACTCGGCAATAGGAGTACTCGGCGTAGTGCTCGACATCCAGTAGAACTCGGCGACAGGAGTACTCGGCATCCGGAAGACGTTCGGTGTACATGACTACTCAACATGACAGTATCGTTCGACCAAAGGAATCATTCGGCCAAAGGAATCGTTCGGTCAGAATGCGTCGTTCGGCCAGAGAGCATTGTCCGGTCAAGAGCTTCGGACAGAGGCACATTCGGCTTCGACTGACAACCATTATGCACTTCCCACATCAAACATACCGTTCGGCATAGAAAAGATGATTCGGCATCATGGTGTTCGGCATACCTGGTTCGGCATGTAGCGACCACTATACTTGGGCTAGAGTGTTCGGCTACCGAGCCCACCTGGGAAGTCCAGCCCATCTTTGTCTATAAATAGAGGGGCAGGGTCACAGTGAAGAGGGACCTTTTTTCGAGAACACTGGGGAGACTCTGCCATTTTTTAGATCCATCTTCTTTACTTAGCAACTTCATTCAAGCATTTGATCTACGAATTGTATTTGTAATCAATCATTAAGAAGGTCAATAAAGTTTAATCTCAAAGTGGACGTAGGCAATTACGCTGAACCACTATAAATTTGGTGTTCTTACTTTCTGCATTTAAATTAGCATTGTCTTCTCTGTTTAATTTACCTTCATCACTTATTTCTCTACATAATCTTTCTCTACGAGGTTAGTGACCAATTTTGGTGCTAACATGCATAGATATATTAAGTGTAAATTACACACACAAATATATATATATATAGGAATGGCTATTGAGACACACAATTAAGCACAAAATTTGATAAATGAAATGTGGACCGGTAGATTTGTTTGTCTCTACATGGAAGGTGGAATTCTGGGGAAGATCTAATGTTTGAAATTTCCCATGTCAAATTTTGTGTCACCATTTTATATCCAAATAGAATTTCCTTATATATAATAGCCTTTATTTCTTATATAAATGTCCACTATAATAGATAATAAATAAGTACAAGGCATGCTCTATTATTAAGCATGAAATAATAAGAAATACATAATATATGATAGAATAGACCCATATAGACTTAATATGTTAATAGGCATGCTTTAATAGCAAGCTAAACGTTAGCTGTATTGTTCGTCATTCGAACAAGAAAGTGATCTTCTGTAACAACCCAAAATTTAATCCAAAATAATTAATTCGTTAATTAATTAGATAATAAAATAACTTTGTGAAATTATCAAAATTAAGCCACGAAAGTTGGACCATTGTGTCCATGGTAATTTTCTGGTCAATTTCCATATATAAAACGTCAAAATCTGAGCTAATATGACCAAGTTATAAAATAAACAAAATAAGCAGAAAACGAAGAAAATAATAATAATAATATATAGGCAGGTCGACCGGCCAGTCGACCGCCTGGTCGACCCGCCTCTGCTATATACGAACAAACAAACGTTCGTTCGTTCGAACATTCCAGAGCCACAAACTGACGTGTTTTGCATTCTTTATTTTAATCCAGTCCTTTTATTTTTGCATTCGATGGCTCCTATTTAGCCTATGACGTGGTTTCATCCTATTCAATCCCCAAATCCAAAGGTCCGGGATCAACTTCTACCCCTATAAATAGAGTCCTAGACCTAACACTTTTTCTCATTCTAGGTTTTCTCCAATTGGGTTCACCTTTCTAGGAAGGACCCTAAACGGAATAATTATTCCAAAGGAGAAAATCGTTATAAATTAAATTATTTTACAACTCCAAGTGGATCCGGGAAGACCAAAGGAAGAGCTTAGGACCGGAGGTGAGTGATTGTAATTATTTTAAGATTCCTTTAAGTAATTTAAAATAATAGGGTTTCCAATAGTTGTAGTTTTACTACAATTTTGGAATAGCCTTTTTATCAGTTTTAGATCTATTTTTCAGTCTATTCCCTTTTAGTTATTCTTTTTCAGTTAATTATAATTTATTACTATTAAGCATAGCTTTTTATTTATTTACAGTATTTAAGTTTATTTACTGTTATTTATTTCTTATTTACATCTTTTTCGACGTTTTGGATTTTATGCAAGCGTCTATTCTCCTCTTCCTCCTTTTCTTCGTGTATAGATTAGAATAAATTAAAGGCAAATATGGATTATATAAGTAAAAATATTGAATGAAGAAAATAAGATGTAAATTATGAAGACTGTAATAAATAATGGAATTGGACTGTAATATAAATGGAATTGGACTGAAATTATGCCTAATTATGATTAGAATTGGACTAATTAATTGGCTTAGTTATAACTTAGAATTATAACTAAAAAGAGTATAAGATGAAAGAAGCTTATTTTCACACTTAGACCTTGGGTCAAGTAATAAGCATGATTATAACGTAGGTTATAATAAGAAATAGAACCGAACGAGGCTTATTTTGAGACTTAGGATAAATTAATAAGCAAAGATAGTAGGGATAAATTGTAAAGGCTTATTTAAATAATTTATCTAAGTTAATAAGCAAAGATGAAAGTAGACCCTGTACCGTATAACATTCCCTATTAGACAAAACAGTGTCTCACATTATCCTGAAGTGAGATGAGGGCACGCTTATGCTAAGAATGGTAGTAATTGGTCAAATAGAAGTCCAAATCACAGGGGATTTGGATAAGGGGCGCAACTAGATACTGTGTGGATGACGGGCCAGTACCAACAGCATTTCCCCTATAGATTCTATGGACACACGGTGATCTCACGTTAGCCTGAAATGGGATGAGGGGCACGCTTATGCTGGAGTTTGAGGTAATAAGAAGACCCAATAGGTGGAGCAAAAGGTAGCATGGTCATGGTGGCAGTTACGCATGCGACTTCCATTCTGGTGCTCAGTAATCGCTATGAGTTCCAAGCGCTTAGTATGAGTATCTTTCATAGACACCATTGCCTTCTGTGTAGGGAGCTATATATGTCGTCCGGATCCACAGTGGTTACTTTGTGCATCTTTCGTAGATACCATTGGCTGCTGTGTAGAGAGTTATATAGCGTCTAGTCCGCAGTAAGGTCTATGGAGTAGCAGACCGATCAAAAAGGGTAGAATTAGGATTACATCCTAATTACAGGATTAGGAATTCAGCCTAATCAAAGTAGAAATCAAGGACAAGTGCAAGCAATCGAAATTAACATATCTTATAGTTAATCATATTTATTTCTAGTTTATCTCTTTCCTATTTCCTTTGCTTCCTCTTTATATACTAGAACTGTTGTAGAGTCTATTACTTTTACTTTGCTTAAAGACTCTAGTAATTACTATCATTCACCAGACTTTTTGTTTGACCCACTCCTCTATTTTCCCTCTTTTCCCCCGTAGGCAATCAAGGGAGAAGGCAGTAGATTGCAATGCTTGGAGGTTTCTTGGAGAAGATTCTACTATGTATTTCCCTACTTTTTCAGCTTTTGGTTCTTTCTTTGTATTGGCACTTAAGAGGGATATTTGTACTCTAATTTTTGTTGAGACTACGAGTTTTTATTTCATGAGACATGTTGGGTTTTGAGACATGTATGTTGTATTTGGATTTTGACTTATTTGGTTTATGAAGCAATTATGAAGCTTTTGTTTTAAATAAGTTATTATTTTAGTTTTCACTGTTTTTACCTATTTTTGTCTTATGAATCTTAGTCTCTGTTAGTTTCAGTTATACCTACAGCACACCACGCCTTTTAATGTATCCTTTTGGGTATATTAAGGGGTGTGGGGGTGTTTCATCTTCAAAGTTGGTTTTTCCATAATGAATTATTATCAAGTGTTCTAGTTTGTTCTAGGTTATCAGATTACGTCTATCTATGTTTACATAGAAATATTGCATAACTTAAGCTACTCATTGTTTATCATTTTCATCTATTGCACGTACGAAATAGTAGAACTACTAGAATATCTAAAATTGGATGTGTTTTTAATCCATCTTCATTTCTTGATGGTTACAAATATCTAATTTTGTTTAAATTCAAAAGTAGTGAACGCAATTATAAGTCAAATATAAAATGTGAACTATAGAGTTTGAAGATTACCTCTAGACCAAAGAGACACTTATTTTGATAAAGTGGTGAAGATAAATAAACTTGGAGAAATTGGTATGCCATGCCCATACTACATATATATATCTATATTCCTAGGTTTAGAATCACATACTCAAATTCCTAAAGATATTAAATATATAGGTTTTGTAACTTCATGTACTTGCTCCATGCAATATTTATATATTAAAGGATTTGATCTTATGTGTATATTATGCATTGAAGCTTCAAGATATATCACACAAGTTTTTTTCAAGACTTAAATGCATAATATGATATCCAAATTATCTTTATGATGGACTTTAACTATTATATAATATTTAACCGCTTCATTCAATTTAGTTACTGTGCTCAATTGCATTTCAACGCTAAAGATACATATCACCTGGAAGTATTTTTCAATTCAATTCGATTTGAACCTTGAACATCTCATGAATCCAAAATTTCTAAAATGGTCATATGGTGAGAAAAATATCTTGCATGTCATGAATGGTGAGAAAAATGGCTAAAATGGCTTGCATGGCACTTACTTTAGGACGACTTGAATAAGGCAGTTGAACTTTGGGATGGCTTGGACGAAATAGTATGGCAGCTATGTGCTTAAAAGAGACTGTTAATAGCGGTTATAGGTAGTGCATGAAAGAGTGCTTATAATCTAAAGTACAGATGAAGTGAGCCAATAAGCGCATGTGAAGTGATCTTGTTGGATTTGTTAAACAATATTTGAACAGAGATTAGAATCAAAAATATGAAGTGCTTTATTACACGAGATAAAACTGGAATGATACAGCAGTTTCAATTTATATACATATTGATGGGCTTTTACAGTCTGGCCCATATTCACATAAACAAAAACAAAAACAAAAGGAGTGGCTGAGATGAGCCCTGATGTAATAGGCGGTTGAGATCATGATACTTTTGTATATCACGCGGATCGTTGAATGCTTCTGCACTTGACTATTTCAGTATCTCGAAATCTCGAATCCTCTTATTCCCCCCTTCGAACCCTAGCTCTCTTAGGGTTAGGGTTTGAGTAAACGATTTGTAATTTGGAGAGGAAATCAGAGATGGATTTTGTTGATATGAGCTCCTATAGGAGATTGGTGAGCTGCTCTATGCGAAATTTTTGAGCTTTCCTTTCTCAGTCTTCATTTGAAGTTCTGAGTTGAGTAGATCTGAGTTGCGGCTTAGAAATTGGTTCGTCTTGCTTCGACTAAAAGGAGATTCAGCATTTGTTGACTCTGATTGGATTTGTTTGACCGAGGATTGGATTTCTGTAACTTTGAGGTCGCTTCTGAATTGCAAAAAATTTCTTTTTGAGAGTGACTTCGTTAGTGTATCTGCCCTTTGGTAAGTGGCTGGTAAGTGGTTTACTTGTATGTTGCCTTTGAGTACTTGATCTCTGATGAAATGTAAGTCTATTTCAATATGCTTAGTCCTTGAGTGCATTATAGGATTTGCAGTCATATAAACTGCGCTCTGGTTATCACACCATAGAGTTGCTTTGGTGTTTGTATTCAGTCTTAGTTCTTTAATAATTGCCTGTAGCCACATTACTTCCGCTGTTGCACTTGCTATGCTTCTATATTCGGCCTCGGTGCTGGATCTAGAAATGGTTGATTGCTTTTTAGAACTCCATGATATTAGATTATCTCCAACAAATATGCAGTATCCTGTAACTGATTTTCTATCATCAGGATCAGTTCCCCAATCTGAGTCAGCATAGCCTGTTATGTTGAGATTTTTACTTGCTTTAAATGTCAGACCATGATTGATTGTTCCCTTTAGGTATCTTAGGACCCTTTTTACTGCCTTCCAGTGCTCATCCAATGGATTCTGCATGAATTGAGAAAGTTTGTTAATACTGAAAGCAATATCAGGTCGTGTTATAGTGACATATTGTAATGCCCCTATAACACTTCTATATTGTTTAATGTTATCTATGACTTCTCCCTTGTTCTTTGAAAGATTTTGGTGGCTGATCATGGGAGTAGTCATGGGTTTTGCGTCTTCCATTTTTGTTCTTGCTAGCAACTCTGATATGTATTTTTTCTGACTTAAGATGATCTCTGAATTTGATATTTTGTGTACTTCGATTCCCAGAAAATAATTGAGATACCCCAAATCTTTAATTGAGAATTCTTTGTTCAGATAACATATAACCTTGTTGATCTCATCCTGATCATTACCTGTAACAATTAAGTCATCGACATAGATTAGTATGTAGATAATTGAGGATGAATTACTTTTGATAAATAATGAGGTGTCTGATTTGATAGATTGATATCCTATTGATATTAGAGTTGATTTCAGTCTGTCAAACCAAACCCTCGGGGCTTGTTTTAGCCCATATATGGCCTTGTTTAATTTGCATACAAGACTTAAGTCTTGTTCATATCCTGGTGGTTGTTTCATGTAGATTTCCTCTTCTAATTGGCCATTTAAGAAGGCATTATTAACATCCAATTGCCTTATAGTCCATCCTTTATGTAAGGCAATTGAGATGATGAGCCTTACTGTGGTGGGTTTGACTACTGGACTGAATGTCTCTGTGAAGTCAAACCCATACTGTTGGGTATATCCCTTGGCTACAAGTCTAGCTTTGTATTTATTGATGGATCCATCAGGATTCCTTTTTATCTTGTATGTCCACCTGCAGCCTACAATATTTTTGTGTGCAGGTGGATATACAAGATTCCAGGTTTTTTTTATAAGAGCATTGTACTCTTCATCCATTGCTGCTTTCCAGTTTTTGTTTTTCGCAGCCTGATCAAAAGTGAATGGTTCACTGGAGTTTGTGTTGATCATGTATGCCTTGGGTTTAAAGATCCCACTTTTGGCTCTGGTGATCATTTGATGGCTTGGTCTGACAGGAGCTTCGACTTGAGGTAATTCAGATCTTCTGTTTTGATTAGTATTACTTTCTGAATGTTGATCTTCTTCATTTGTTGAATGTGTAGGTGAGTAGATGGCATGACTGTGATCATCATCACACTCTGTATTGTGTTGAGTAGATTCAGATGAGTGTGGTTGATGATCATCAGTAGTCCTCCTTATTTCTGCTGTGCTCCTGTCTTCAGATATTATTGGTAACTCAGGTATAGATATGCTTGGGTTATATACCTTTGCTGTTGTTTTTACATCAGCATTTTTGAAGGGAAAAACTTTTTCATTAAATGCAACATGTCTGCTAATAAATATTTTTCCACTATCATCAAGACACCTGTACCCTTTTTGATTAGAGGTGTAACCTAGAAATGTGCATTGTTTTGACCTGAAATTTAACTTATTACTGTTATAAGGTCTTAAACATGGAAAACACAGACACCCAAAATTTTTTAAGCTATGATAGTTTGGCTTTACCCCTTGTAACTTTTCAATGGGAGTTATACCATCTAAAGTTTTGGTTGGTAATCTATTAATAAGATAGACGGCAGTACTAAAAGCCTTTGGCCAAAACTTTAGTGGTAGATTTGCATGACTCAGTAGGCTGAGTCCTGTTTCAACCACGTGTCTATGTTTCCTTTCTGCTAAGCCATTTTGTTCTGATGTATAAGGACAAGTAAATCGGTGAACTATACCTTTTACTCTAAAGTACTCCTTAAGAGGCTTGTATTCAGTTCCACCATCTGATTGAATGGTTTTGACATGAGAATTAAACTGTTTCTCAATCATTGTAATAAAGTTTATTACAACATCATGTGTGTCTGACTTATTTTTCAGAAAGTATATCCAAGTGTGTCTTGTGTGAGCATCTACAAAAGATATATAATATTTATATCCATAGTCTGAATATATTGGGGTAGGTCCCCAGAGGTCAGTAGCAATGAGTTCAAATGGTTTAGTATATTCAGTTGTGGAATTACCAAATGGTAGTTTGTGACTTTTTCCCATTTGGCAGTGAGTGCATATATAGGGAACAGATATACTATTACAGAATATATTATTTTCATTGAGAATCTGTTTAACTATTTTAGCATTAGGATGCCCAAGTCTATAATGCCACAAATCAAAAGTATTGTCATTGTTTTCTATTTCACAATGATTACAACAATTTTTATCATCACTGTGATAAGCATAGTTCACAGATTTAAATCTGTATAATCCTCCTTCAGCATCACCCTGCAACAAAATATCTCTAGTTAGTATATCTCTAACAACACAATGCTTAGGAAAGAATTCAAAGTAAACATTGTTATCACTAGCAAATTGAGACACACTCATGAGATTTTTTTTGATTTTTGGAACTCTTAGTAGATTATGTAGGAATAGTTGTTTCTTTCCTTTAATGACAGCATTTCCTATATGTGAGATATTGATGCACTTACCGTTACCCATACAAATGGATTTTTTACCTTTGTACTCTCTATTGCCAAGATTTAGATTTTCAAGATTATTGGTTATATGGTTGGTAGCCCCTGAATCTGGATACCAGTAGTCATCATTTGATTGATTGTTTTCATTAGAGTTATGCTCTCTATTATCAGATTGACTGTTGGGACTTGCTTGAGCTATGTTGGCACTATAGTTTCCACCTTTTTGATTGTTGTTCTGATTAGAGTACCTCAAATAGCATTTTATAGCAGTGTGTCCAATCCTTTCACAAATCTGACATTTTGGTCTGTTGTTGTTGTTGTTATATCTGCCCCTTCCTCTTGATCTGTTTGAGAATCCTCCTCTCTATGTTCCTCCTTTTTGTGTGTTTTGATCTGTTTTGCTGCTGCTTTGAGTTTTGTTTCTTGAAGTAGCTGAGTAGTTAACTGTAAGTTCAGATTCTTGTGTCCTTTTATTGCCAATTCTTGCCTCGTGAGAAAGTAGTATGGAGTAGACATCATCAAGTGATGGTAAATCTTTTTGTGAGGCTATGACAACAATAATTGATTCATACTCCTCGCTTAATCCATTGAGGATGGTCAGAATGTGTTCTGAATCTGATACTTTGTGGTTGGCTGCCTCCAGTGAGTCACATATTCCTTTGATTTTGAAGATGTATTCTCTCATTGTGCTGTTGTCTTTCTTTATACTGTGTAGTTGCCTTTTATAATACATCACCTTGGCAGCTGATTGTGTATTGAATACTTTTTCAATAGTTGTCCATATATCATTTGCAGTTTGCACCCAATAACATGTGATAGTAAATTTGTGCTTATTGAAGATAGAAGCCAGGAACAAATTAGTCTATCTTGTCTATGATACTTAACATAATCTTCATTACTGATGACTTTGTTTTCTTGATTAGTTATATTTTTGGGAGGAATGAGGATGGTTCCAAGAATATGGTCTTCAAGTCCATATCCTTGAACTGCAGTCTCAATCTGCAGTCTCCAGAGAAGAAATTTATCTTCATTCAATTGGACTGTGACAAGATTACTTTGTGGGCTGATTACTGTTTTAATCAACTTTTCTGCGGCAACACTTTGTTGATTACTGTTGCTTTCATTGGCAGAGCTAGCCATGCTGGGCTGATTGTTTGATTCATCACCCATGATGATATTAAAGCAAGATCCAAATACAGAAAAGAGAAAATGCAGAGCAGCAAGAAAAAGGTTTGATTCAATCTAGAAAACAAAAAGAATGGTAAGTCAAGAACTTCTCACAGTGAGTTTGATGCAACCGTATAACAGAGATGATGATCTCCTTAGATCTGATATGTTGTACAGGATGGCACTTTCTTTGTTTTGGGATGATTCTTGATTTCTTGATTTTTTGTTTTCTGGGTTTTCTGACTGATTTTCTTGTGAGAGTGTGTTGATGAATCTTGATGCAGCCACTTATGTTTGGCACGGCACTAGATTCAAAAATCTTCAGATGATGAACTAGTTTCTGATGAAGATTAATTCTCCAAATGATGATACCGTTTCTGATGGATTTAGATCAACTGATCGAATGGCTGTTAAGCCTTTGTGAGCTCTGATACCATGTTTGATTTGTTAAACAATATTTGAACAGAGATTAGAATCAAAAATATGAAGTGCTTTATTACACGAGATAAAACTGGAATGATACAGCAGTTTCAATTTATATACATATTGATGGGCTTTTACAGTCTGGCCCATATTCACATAAACAAAAACAAAAACAAAAGGAGTGGCTGAGATGAGCCCTGATGTAATAGGCGGTTGAGATCATGATACTTTTGTATATCACGCGGATCGTTGAATGCTTGTGCACTTGACTATTTCAGTATCTCGAAATCTCGAATCCTCTTATTTCTAAAACTTTATTTATCTCTTATTCACATCATTAAACTTTCACTAACGCACTGCAAATGCTTTATTACCACGATCTAGTTGTTACTACCGTTTCGGTCATCATGCATCAAATTATTTATATCTTAAGTCTTTCTACGGGTGATGGAGAATTGCTGAAGCAACTTATTTATTAACAAAGGCCGAGTCATAGCTTTTGACTTGCCAGAATATGCTTTCAAATACTAAAGTTGAGGCCAGTATTGTTTATGGACAATAAAGTTGCTCAACTGTCTGCCTTCATTCTTTTACAGTTGTAACTTAATAATGCATAAATCCAAACCTTCCAAACATCCATCCAAATGGAACATCGCATGTTAAAGCAGCAGGATTGGTGGATGTAATTTTGTCCTCTGCAGCAACCTTCTTTGCCCAATTTAGTAACTTTCATTTTTTTTGAAATCATTGGAGTTTGTATATTTCCACTCTTTGGGAAGTTAATGATGTCTTGATGTGACTGTAAGCAAGAAAAAGAGAATGAGTTACAGGTTAGTATATTATGAATCACAGCAAAAAATTGAAGCATAATATTCACAACGAACAAATAACTTAGTAGTAGTTAACATAATGTAAACTAATATATTTAATAATACTATCATAACATCATAAGTTACTGCAAGTTTAGAAAACATTGTTTGCTGATATATTTCATAAACCGGTAAGTTAGCAGCATAAATTACTAATACAATTAACTAGTAAATAGAGTTTCAACCAGACATCCATATGTTTCAAAGTAGAGCGAAACGTATTTCGTTTGTGATGAGAGTCAATCATATTATGTTGTTTTTTTTACATTTCAGATATTAGAGCTTCTTGCATCATTAGATGAATCTTAGCATGTTAATTTACATACACTGGTATATTTGAACCTAATTTCGATATATTTTTTAGTTTGATGCTTACGTTAAAAGTAATGACTAACACTACAAACCCTGATGAATATTAAAATATTTACCAGTAGATGCATGTAAGTTCAAGTCTCGCATGTTTCTAAACAAAAGAGTCACGCTAAGGTCACTAAGTAATTCTCCAGTAATAAGTTTTTCAAAACAAAACATTTGCATGTACAAATTTCTAGTTAACTAAAACTTACATTAAAGTAGAAACATATGATTATAGGTGGTTTTTGAAAACAATGCCAAGCCGTTAACTGCTGGAAATTGGCCAGTGGATGCCATGGCCCCTCGATAATTTGACCAAGAGTTTATATAGGTTAAGTTTGAGTAAATGAATTTGAATCTACCCCAGATATGAAAATGATCAGGTGACATTATTAGTTAGGTAGTTCCTGAGCAAATTAGGTTTTTTGGGTTTGTTTGAGTTTTGAAATGATAATTTGGAGAAGAAATGAAAGATTCAAAAAGTAAAGGTTCGCATGTTGCAAGCACTAGATTACGTATACGTTTTTCCTTAAAAAAATTAGTTATTTACTTGACACTCTACTCCTTTGTGATTTACGCAACCATTATTTCAAACACTGTAGCATTTGGTCTTATATTATTTTTCACTTCAGGATAACTTTTATAATATAACTTCATCGTCAGACATACCTGATGCAGGAAGTATTGTGTCTAAAATATAAATTCTAATACGCAAAGTTTGTTGACAATGCTTGTTTAGTCTTGGAACATAATTGATTGTTTAGTTTGCCAATGGTTTGTGACTAGTTTACATTCACTCCTGGACTCATATTCATCGATCCTGGTTTCAGGTCCAGTACTTGCTTTAACAATGCCTTTCTTAGCTAAATTCAAAGTTTAGTTTTCCAACCTATTAGTTAACCATCCTTTGTTGTTTGTTGTTGCCTAATGACATAGATCTACATTGACTACAATCGCTTCCATTATTATAGTCTGATTGGAAATCTCTACAAGTGGTCTACAACAGCCTGTTGATTACTAATCGAAAATCTGCAAAAGCTATCGTTCCTCAAGCATGACAGCTTCAATATGCACATCTCATACAGTCCAATTGCTTCAGTATAAGCCCGATTCAATTCGATTATATCTTCAGTATATGAATGGGAAGATATGGGAGACTGTAATTTGACACCATATAATACCTAGACCTACATAAAATTTTAGAAAAATATATCCAAATTACTACAATGCTTGAACCAATCTTCTCTCTACATGTTTGCTTCTAGAGACAAATTGATTAGTTAACATGCACATCTATAACAGTTACAATCATCATGATATATTCATATTTGTGCACAAATTTAATAGCATGTAGCAGTAGCAGCGTATTTCAAGTAGGAAATACGAAATTTTGAAAAACTTTAATCTGCGGGTCTCTACCTATAGTAACAATCACCATGCCCAAACCAATCTACTCTACAAATGTGTTCTTGCATTACTACTACTAACATCAACGCTGCTTCTAGGAATACTAAGATTCGATGAAGCGGGCAGTTTCTCTTGAGGCCATGTTGCTGATGTCACTCTAGCAGCAAAAGGATTCATGCTTCTAGGACTACTAAGATTCATCTGGAGTACACTGAATCTTCACACGAGTTGATTCTTTATATGTGCAGCTTATATAGTCTGGTAAGATTCTTTATATGTGCAGTCAAACTTGCTTTTGATAGGTTCATATATGTAGTTGAATATTTACTTATGGGAGTATTATTAGGGGTACATTGGAAAACTTGAAATACTATAGTTCCATATGTAAATTCCATTTTCTAGCTATTGAACCATCATAGGTGCGCTTGCTATCTCGTATGAAAAAGGTACCTGGGATAACACCCATATTGTTGCTCTTTCCTCATCAAATTACCGAGGCATGCTTATTGTTTCTTGATTGATTCACCATGCGTGATGATCTCAAATTAAAATTTTTTTCCTCTAAAAGTAAATGTTTTACCATTGCTATTATGGATTATAGGCACTATCCCAATGCTTTAAATATGTAGCTAAGCATCTAGAACTTTAGATCATGGATCCAATGGTTTATAATTGCTAGGGGTTTTCATGTCGTGGTTTGAACTATAACAGAATATTAGAAAGGGTACATAATGTAGCATTCATTTGTATATGTCTCTGTAGGTGAATTTAGTAGAATGGTTCAAAACGATGGTGAGTAGCAGGAGTACTCATGAGCTAATGAATCCAAATCTAGACGCGAAACCCATAGCTAGGGTTTTCAAACGTATTCTTTTAGTTGCTTTAAAATGCATCGATCTTGTTTTTGGAAAAAGGCGTAAGATGAGTCAGGTTGTTAGAATGCTGCGAAGATGAACTATATCTCCAGGTTTGATTATTCATATTTTCTTATCATAATTTTATTGCGGTTACTACACATGTATTTGTACAGTGATTTATACCAATATAATTTTGTGACAAACGGGTGGAAGAAACAAGAGTGGCCATAGCACAAGCTAGGATATTATTGAGCTTAACAATATATTGGAATCATCGATGGATATTATTGAGCTTAACAAGAGTGGCCGGTTACTACACATGTTTTGTTGCATTCTTTCATTTTCTGCGACTTTCATATACTAGTAGTAAAAATTGCTTGTAGTACTACTCGTGTCTTGATTTTTATTTTATACAGCGTGATTGCTGTCCTTTTGGTTTATGGTATGCCTTTTTGACTGGAAGGTACGGAAAGGCATGCTACGCCCTTTTATGCCTCCAACATTTCCACACATTCCAGGTCGGTTTCTCTATCTTTCTATATTTAAAGACATATGTATCTATCGCTTATGCTAGTTTTCATGTTTTATATTAGAACAGTTTATCGTCTATGTTTACAATCAACATGATCTTCTTCAACACTAAGATGTTGAAATATATTCACTATGACAATTTTTTGCTTTACAGCCATTGATGTGCTTGGAGAAGTAATTGGTACCTGTCCTAGAGTAACTAGTTTTCAGGAAGGCAATAAAGAGGTCTCCATTATTAATGTCATGGTAAGAGCTAATCATTGCATACTGTCTCACTCCTTATGTTTAAGTTTAAGTTAATTAAAATATAAGTTATGACATTTTAAGTTCTAGCAACTGAGATAATTTACAAGTTTAATAATGATAATAATAACAATAACAATAAATAGTGGTTTGAATAAATTAACTAAGTCTTATAAATATTAGATATGTTTATAAAAGTTAACAAAATATTATAAAAATTGTAACAACCCAAATTCCAGTGGTCTGGATTTTTCGCAAAAATGCTAAAACCCAAGCCCACTGAAGCCCGAGTTGGGTATCTGGTATCCTACAAATAGGCAAAAACAAATATATCAGAGCTCGGTTAATTATCTCACAGCGGATTTGATTTAAAATATAATAGTAAGTAAATACTCACCCATGTAATAACACTTTCTAAGCAAGTGTCATAAAGCTGAGAAGTTTCTGCCATCTACCTAACCTGTAGGATGTTATGAGGAGGGGGTCAGAACTAAAGTTCTGGTGAATGGATAAATTATACACTTCTAAGCTTAATTCTACATATACCATTTTGTTTCCATTTACTTTTATATTAGGTTCATTAGGTTCACAATACTCTCGCCTCGGTGCGTGAATTGTACCTATCTACTCCTTAGTAGATTAAAACCTAATAACTAGTATATATATGTAGATATATGCCCAATGACCATATTGGTCCTAAATACTACTCATATTACCTTCCATATTCTCCTTGAAAAGGGCTCCATCGTCTTGCTCCATAGCTATATCTGTAAAGGACTGCTTCGTAAGGCCTACAATATAGATACTCCATCGTCTTGCTCCGTGAGCGTTCCGCAGCTACATCTGTAAAGGACTACTTCGTAAGGCCTACAATATAGATGCTCCACTACTTACTATGAAAATAAATCGAGTCCGCACTAGTCTATGCTAGTGCTCGAACATCCACAATGTACCACCCAGTGCATACATTAAGGACTACGTGATAGTTCTGTCTACTATCTGAATCCCACCAACAAGGTCTACCTTGTACGGAATTCAGTCGGAGATTTTCTATATCTGTAAAGGACTGCTTTGTTAGGCCTACAATACAGATATTCTAGTTGGTCTGTCTCTTTTTTATAATGGCTATGGCCCACGCAGCCACCCCTCAACTAACCGAAAGACTTCTAAAGAGTTAAGTGGTCGTTCCCTACTGCAAATAATCTAACATCCAAATGGCGGTGCCCCACGTCCAATGTCTCGATAGTGAAAGAATCATTGGCCTGTTGGTTTAACTCTAGTCTTTCCCAAAATCGCTCTTGGTCTTGATGCTGACCGATATCCGCATGCGACTATCCTTAAACTTACTTGCAAGTACTAGACATACGAATACCCTACTCCGAACACCAAGCCCTTCTGACTGCCTACAAAGGTCTGCTTCGTTAGGCCTACAATGCAAATGTAGTCAAGGCATACTCTCTTGATGGAACACCTATAGACCTGCCTCCGGAGGTGCAGCTTCGTTAGGCCTACCCAAAGGGTCATCCTAGAGTATCCTCACGTCCCATTGAAGTCTCGTACTTCCTTGAAGCCCAAAAATACTAAGTTGGATGTGCTTTTCCATTTTTGAAATCCATAATGAACTGCTTCGTTAGACGCTTCATCCTTTGGGCTGCTCCAAACGCATCTCAGTTCTTTTATTAGACCCTAAGTCTAATCTTTTAATTTGCGTTTGGTTTACTTTCTTATTTTGTTGGCTACTTATTTACCCTAATTAGCATATTCTTGCCTATGTCTCACCTCTATCTATTGTGAGATTTCCATTTATTTAATAGGGAATGCTGTTGGTATGAGCCACATTCATTATCTTGCTTAATTAACTTAATATAAATCTTAAGTTCATTAAAATAAGCCTCTTTTATCATTCCTTCTTTATTTGCTTATTGACTTAATATAAATTATTTAAATAAGCTTCTACCATTATTATTGCTCATTAATTTATTCAAAGTCTCAAAATAAGCTTTTGCGTTCTTATTACTTAATTATAACCTATGTTATAATTCTACCTGTAATTGTCATTTTCTCTTCTTTTATCGTTCGTACATAATTCCAGCATTTCTTTTCTATTCTAATCCGCCTTCTTTTATTATGATATAGAATATTCTTTTATTCTCTTATATTATATAATTCACTTATCATAGTAACTATCTTCTTAAATAGTATGTGCAGTGAATGCAGACCTAGGTTCGTTATCGTTTACAGCTTCAATTTCTTATCTAATAATTTACTTGATTCATGTCATACTTCGCTTTATTATCTTCTATTCTAGGAAGTAATTCTCTTTTATTTGGTTGGTTATGAAAACTATAATTAAAATCTATTTCCATATTTTAGTATTATATAATACTATAAACAATAGTCCGTAACTGCTAGATATTTCTTTTACTATTTTGGAATAGTGTAAAATACAGTGGTTTCTCTATTTTACACTAATTCTCTTTTTTGTTCTTTTATTCTAGCAATTACGTTCATTATTGTCTTTTAAATATTAAATTATAGAAATGTGTCATATTTTCTAAACCAACCAATTAACCTTTTAGTTACTTCCAAATCCAGTTATTAGATTAATTAATTTTCTCATTTTAACGTAATTTATTACAGTAATTCCATTCCACAAACTTTTATTATTTTACATTTTATTTCCTTCATTTCAGTATTCTTAATTATTTAATCCATATTCACGTTTAATCTATTTTAATCCATACGTGAAGAAAGAGGAGAAATAAGAAGAAGAATGACGCTTACATAGAAATCCAAAACGTAGAAACAGATGTAAATAAATACTAATACTATAAATAAACTGTAAATTCCTTATAGTTTAGCATAACTTAATTAATAGGATTAATTATTGAATAATTTATCTAAACGGGAATTTAACGATAATATATCTTAAACTTAAAAGATATATAAATAAATCCACTCACATGTCGTCCTTAGCTTCAATCTCTATCCCTTTTAAATTGCTACGCTTTTCTCCGCTTTTTCCCCTTTTTAATTCGCTGTAAATTCCCTGAATTGTTTGCGCAATTCTCTGATTTGCTTGTATGTATTTCCTTACTTAATTTTATTTTATTTTGTTTGGGGAAAGATTTGATTGACAGAGGAGAAAGGAAGAGGGAGAAGAGAAGAGTAGTTTGCTGTAAATGACAGCAGCTGATTCAGAGAAAATAGTGTGGGCTAGGATTAAGTTACGTTCAATTTATAAGTGTAGTGAACAACTATGAAACATCCGATTAACCCTAAAAACAATCCTCACCATCATTTATTGATTTGTTTACGTTAGCTTATAACTTATAATTCTCCAATGTTATTCATTTATTCCTTTGTTATACGACCCTATTAATTCACGTTTCCTTCTAAATAAGATTCTCCCATTAATTATCCAATTAATTAGATCATACACACACACACACACACATATATATATATATATATGTATGTATATCCAATATTAATTGATTCTTATACGTTATAATTTCTTAGCTATTTGAACACGTCAATTAATACCTCTATTAATTTATTGTATATAAAATTTATACTTTTTTAATTTATTCTTATTAACTTATCTTCATCATAAACTTAATTACTCCGTTTGATTTTTATACGCATTCCAATTCTTTTTTTCCTTTTTAACTTGGAAACAAATAATCCTATAAGTGGCGTTTTCTTCTAAATAATTAATTTACATTATTAGCTATTGTAAGAAGGGCATATTTTTTGATTAATTGACACCCTTTTTAAAACGCTCAACTAATTGCCAATTAATTAATTGACATGTTTTCCCATTTTAATTGATATCCAAATTAATTCTTATGCGTCACTCAATCATGCATTTATTAGTTGTATATATTTAAACCGCCAATTAACTACCCAATTAATTGACATATAAGTTTCCCTCTTTTATTAGTTGACGCTTACTTAATGTCTTTAATTAATTTCTTAATTAATTGATTGCGTCAATTATAAATTAATATATGTATGTTATCATTTAATTTATTCCCCACATACAATTCCCTTTATTAGAAGATCCCTTAATTAATTAATGTTATAAAAGTGACATATTCTCTGACTAATTGACGTGTAACAACCCTGTATTTTACAATTATTTTTAAATTGATTTCCAGATTTAAAAGCTTTATTTATGAAAAAGAATAAATTTTGTTATTTTAAGTATAAACTTTGATTTTGATGTGGATTTGAATTCCAAATATGACTAAATTTAATATTTCTAGAAAATGTGAATTTTGTTCAAATAGTCAAACTTTGACTTTTAAATTTAAATTTTAAATAGTTTGAAATTATAATTTTTATCTTTTATTATGACAATAGATTTAATAACATGAATACTGCTTTTCGTTTCGTTGAAAACGGAGTTAAAATGTAAAAGATATGTACATTTCAATTTTGAGTATAAATTGTTTATTTTGCAATTTTGTTATTTTAAATTTTTAAATTTTATTTGTCATATTTTGTTCTAATATGTGTTGATATTTTATTTTATGTATATCTTGACTTTTAAATATTTTTAAAACGATGATAGAATTTTTCCAAAATTTATTGTATTTATTTCTTATTTTTAAAGGCTGTTTCTATTTTTCTGCTATTTTCTTCATCTAAACTATATTTAAATTAAAATTTATTTATTTATTTTTGTGAATTCATTTTATTTTGAGTTCTTATCTTTATTTATAAATATTTTTAAGTACATAAAAAGTTTCCATAGTTCATTGCATTTATTTTCCATATTTTCAAGACTAGTTGCAAATTTTGCTGTTTTATTTAATTAAATTATATATATTTAATATTTAGTTATTTATTTTTTTGTTATTTACTAAATTTTCGTATTTTTATCTGATTTTATATTTATATTTCAGTTATATAAAATTAAAATAAAATAAGTGGAAATTTGAAAGGACTTAAGTTGTAAATTGTGTGACTTTTCATTAACCAAACCCTTCATTTTTCCATAACGGCTCATTTATTCTTTTGTAACCGTGTATGCCTTATTGTTTCACGTGAAAGACTTCCCTTTCATTCACAATTCACGGCCAAAAACATTTCTGAAGTTTTTTGGGTAATGGCTTCATCTTCTCTACCTTTCTCTTCTTCATTTCCTATTAAATTTTCTATTGTTTTGCTTGATTCTTCCATAGCTTTGCTCGGCTAAACCCTCCATCCTCTCCACCTTCAGCCCCACCACCATCTACAGCAGCACCTCCTCCTCCTCCACTGACCATGACAAGCCATGCCCATCCATTTAAGTTAGCACCACAAAATTGCACAAAAACCCTTCCAAACAATGCCTAAACCACATATGCTTCACCACCACCTTCATCTATCGCTTTGGCCACCCCTAGAACCACCACCACCAGCAACTACATGACCTTTGGCTGCTGCTGCACCATCACCCTCCACTGTCCAGACCTGTACCATGCATGGCTGAGCCAAGCAATGACCAAGTCGAGCCTTGTTGTGACCAAAACTTCACCTATTTGCCTTGTCCATTGATATTCTTCATGTTGCATCTCCTACCCTTCACATCACTTCATGTTGCCATGCTTAGGTGTGCTAAACCTGACCTATATGATGCTAACCTGAGCCCAAACACATCATGGCTGAGCACTTGATCCCCTATGGTCAAGCATTTGAATGGTAAAGGCAAAGTCTTGTCTTTATTGTTTTGTATTTCAATTTGTTCAACATTGTTTTATGTTAAGTATATTCATGTGCTATATTGTTTTGTCTTGTTTGGGTATTGTTTACAAGATGTTATCTTGGCTCTCCACTCTCATGTTGTCGTGCCTTCAAAGATTCTGTGTTGTGTGTTTGGTCGTCATCTTCAGCTTAAACAAGTGAGTTATTCTCACCAGACAATATGTACCTATATAACTGATAAACCGACACCATTTGAATCTGTAATGTATATCATCATGTTATATATGTTTATATTATTATCATATGATGTTTACACCTGTTATTACACTTATTATATCATATGTTACTATTATTTAATGTTATTCTGTTATTTATATCTGTTATCACCATTGCAAGTTCCCTGTAGATTAGAATCACTATGGGTTGAAATGATACATACCCGAACGGACTTTAGAATAGGGAAAAATCGTTATGGGCTGAAATGATAGGCCTGAACGATTTTTATTTAAATTATTTTAACTTGGGATTGCGGGTTTGAAATGATAGAACCCGGATTTTTCTTTTTTAACTGCGGATTGAAATGATACATATCCGTATCACTTGACCTAGGTTAGAAAATTATATACAGGCCCGTGGTTATTTTATAAAGTGTTTTGAATATTTTTAAGTATTTTAAAAATATAAATTTATGAAATTTGATTTAAACAGATTTTGAAATATTTTGAATTAAAGAAATTATGATTTTTCTATGTGTTAAAAATGTAATTAATGAATGGTTTAACTGGATTTTTGAAATATAACTTAAGTTGGAAATTTGGAATTTTGGTTAAAAATGATATTTAAGTTATATAAATAAAATGGATATTAAATTTTATTTGGAAATGGTAAATATGATAATTTGATTAAATTTGAATTTAAGTGATTATTAAGTATTATTGATTTTTCTATGAATTTAAGTGGTTAAATAAATGAATGTTTAAAAGTGATCTTTTAAAATATAACTTGACTAGGAAATGTGAAATTTGGTTTTAATTAAAGGTTTAAGTTAATTAAATAAAATTGGAAATTTTGTTAAATTGTGAAATGGTAATTTAAATTTGAAGTGTTAAGTCTATTTGTTGAAATGTGAAGAATTGGAACTTTTACACTTAAACTTATTAAGTAAATTGTTGAAAATTGGATTTAATTATAAGAAATTTATTGTGAAAGAAACGTGTAAAGTTCTAATTAATGAAAGAAATATGTAAAGTTTAATTTATGAAAGAAACGTTTAAAGTTCTAATTAATGAAAGAAATATGTAAAGTTTAATTTATGAAAGAAACGTGTAAAGTTCTAATTAATGAAAGAAATATGTAAAGTTTTACCTACTGAAAGAAACATGTAAAGTCTTAATTAATGAAAGAAACATGTAAGTCTTAATTTGTGTAATATTGATTTAAAATAATAAATGCCCCTTTTGTAATAAAATGTAAATTAAAACGTACATTCGATAATGTAAGTTTAATTAGTTTAATATTGATTAAATGATAAATGCTCTTTACTGTAATAGGAATGTAAGTTAAAAAGTACATTTAATATGTAAGTTTTAATTAATGTAAATGACATATTTTAATGACTAAAATAATAAAGTTTCTTTATTGTAATGATAATGTAAGTTAATAAGGTACTCTTAACTTAACATAAGAATTTCAGCATTAAATTGGATATTACAGTAACAAAGTTTATTTAACTATAAGGCTATGATAAAATGACCATGTTAAAAATTTGTAAGTATATAAATACTTTAATTATATAAAATGTTAAATTGGGAAGTATTACATTCCAAAAATGCTATGATTCCTTAAGGTTACATTACCAAAATGCTATGATAATTTAAAGGAAGATTTCAAGTTTAATAAATTAAAGGAAATATTCAGTGATTTTGAAATTTGGGTTTTATTGAAATGATATATTATTGAATTGGTTTTGAAATGGAAATGATATATTTTTGAATTGGTTTTGAATAGATATGTTTTGGGTTTGAAAGTATGTGTTAGTTTGAAATAAATGATATGATTTTGAAATGGTTTAAAGGATGTATTTTGATTTGAAACATAAACTATTTTTAAAAGTTATAACCACGGGTTATAATAACGATTGGTTGGCAAAGAGACCGGGATCGGATATGGACATACTCTCTGTCGATACCGAAAACCACTTTGACAACCGTGTACGCGGTGGAGATTCCAGAATGAAGTAGGATGGTGGCGACGTTCTTAAGGTATGTTACGTGGACCCAACTCCCGTGAGTTGGCATAAGGTGGCTAAAACAGGAGCGATCTCGGACCAGTGAGGTAGCACCTCTTCTCGGACACATTTCTTCGATATTATACTCTTACTTGTGATTGATTAGATGGCCATCCTCCGATTTGGGAGTGTTGTTCGAGGTGGAACGGTAGTGGCTGCTATGCGTATCCATCAGTCCGTGTGCGTAATTGGTATATCTACCCTGGCATTGCCTAGTTGTGCCGTGTCACCTACCATATCGAGCTTTACTACGATTATGATTTTAAAATCCGACCGCGTTAAGGTTCTCCATCCCCTTAACGCTATTTTCTATATGATTATACTTTACTTATTAGACATTATTATAATAGCGAATATTACTACATAGTAGATATTTTAACGGATCCTTAGAGGATGGGCGGTCCCAAGCATCTTCTAAGTTACTTGTACCTTTATTACAGTTCACTTGAGTTGGTTTACATTATATAAGTATATGTTGTCCTGACTCGAGTGTTTTGTGTTTTGCTTTACGCTCGGGTCAGCCTGAGTATTCACAGATTTGGATTTCCACCTTCTGGAGATTTGAATCGTTGGAGATTATCTGCTAGTCTTGTTCTATCAACTTCGGTTCCGTTGTTCTATTTAGCCTGTACTTGGTTATTGTATTGAGACTTCTGCTGTACTTTATTTCTTATGTTGTATCTTATGTAACTCTGATATATTTTCATAGTAGCTTCATGAACTACTATTTCTTTTACTTCCGCTGCATTATTTTACTCTGTGTCTGTGATCTGTGATTATATTTATTTACTGTATACTCTGAGATTTGCCAAATTTTATTTACAATGCGGTATTTTGAGCAATTCAACTCCGGCATGAGTGTCTACCTATACACTTATAATGGATGCGAATGGTTGAAAATATCGGGTCGTTACATGACGCCTCTATGTCTCTTAATTAATTCCCCTTTTAATTGATTGATGCGTCAATTAATCACACACTCATTGCTTGCGTAAATCTGTATAATCTCTTAATTCTTAAATGCCTATATTTGACATTTATATTTTTCATTGTTTTACAATTATGTTAATTCAATTGATTTTATTTGTCATTAAAGAGCGGGGTGTTACATTCTCCCCCCTTTAGGAAATTTCGTCCCCGAATTTGATAAGGGTTCAATCATGCAAACCTTCGTGCATCCATTCTACACTAGCAACCATTTAGTGTGCATCCAATTTTGTAACAATCCGTGCATAGTGAAAAGTGCAATACATCATAAAATATATGCATGTACAAGAATTTCTAAGCGGTACCTCCTATATAAATGCATTTTCTTTCAGAAATTTTTAAAACATGATGCACACATTCTAAATATACTTGCAATTTCTATGTGAATCCAGTCTTTTGAAAACTCAAAACATTTTTCATCCAATTTTTCCCACACTCCTACTGAATAGGAGCATAGTTCAACAAATTTTACGTCCAAACCTACCACACAACTTTTAATTTTTGAATTTTAGAAAATTCTAATTTTCCAAATTCGATTTCTTAAGTCAGAAAGAAGGTAGAAAACGAAAAAACTTCACATTTCTCCGTTTTACTTTTGCGTATCTCTCTCCGTACTTGGAACTTATGCCGTTATCCTATAAAATCTCTATTTTCTTTCCCAAGCACGGTTTACATAAGAAAGAATTTTCTTTTCAAACTTTTTCCCAAGCTTATTTTATGGGAAAGATGTATTTTTCTTTTGCAATTCTCATTTATTTCTATTGACGTTTCTGTTGCTTTCTTTAGATCTTACTGTTTTTCTTTTAGTCACCTTATATCTACTTTTACTCTTCTTTTAATACAGCAACTAAACACAGCTATCATCTGGGGCAAGGAGGTCTAGGACCATGTCTACTCTGACACAGAAAGGTCCTACTCTAGGAATCCAAGTAACTCATATGCTCCTCCTACCGTCTATTACTTGCTACCAACTTACGCTGTATTACTCATGACGAATAAGATATATTCATCTCTTCTATTCCATGCTCAGAAAGGAATAATTAAGTCTCATTTATTGCAATGGATAAGAATTTCAATCTATGCAGTCTATATCTAAAAGGCAACTAAGCTTGGGGAAATTCTCTTTTTAGCTTTCATCTTTCCCCAACGAAGGTCTACCTATCTCAACCACATGTGTCTTATCATCTTACTAATATCATTTCACTATTCTTCTATAGTCTACACACATGAAGCAACATTTCTAAGTTTTCACTAGTGTCCTATACACCTTACGGGAACTTTCATTATTATTATTAGGAGTAATTACTGCTATAGCCTTATACTTTTCCCGTTACACCTAGGAAATGATTCATATCTACTCTATATTTAAAAGTCTGGTTTGGTATTTATCATTTTACTTCAAAAATTAAAGCTTCTAAATTTTATCTTTTCAAAAACTTATTTACTTTTCCACCGAACCATTTTTTTTAAAACATGTCTTGCTTGTTCTTAAAACATTTTTATTTTTTCTTGACTTCAAAACAATGTCCTCGCATTTTTCAAAATGTCCTTTTAATTCATAGATTTTCAAATTTACTAAAACTAGAGTAAATAAGAACAATTGTTTTATCAAAAATCTCTTAACCTTCCTACTCTTCCAATTACTTAACCTTGAAGGAGTTACTAACTTACTACACTTAATGGTTTTATACCTTAATGTATTGGAATTACTTTCTCCTATGAGAAACCATTAACGCTAAAACCTTCTATGAATCCTTTAAAGGAGGATTTCATGTTTATGTGAAATTATAAGGAATTTATTTTATATTTTATCGAAATAGGCTATACAAAATATGTTGCTTTCCATACCTTTTACATCTCTTTCACGTATTTCTTATAGCTTGCACAAAACATCTTTATTTGTGATTCATAGAAAATTATATCATTATTCATTTCATTCCAATAGATTAAGGTATGTTTACTCTATATTTACTTACATAAGATATTTCCTACTAAATTCATTAATTTATCGTACATTATTTTTCAAAAGAACTCATTTTTAAAACTTCCTTACAACTAGAAAATATTTTCATGTGCTTATTTAAATAATAAGTGTACATACAAACCACTTTAGAAATTATCTCCAAAACTCATTTGGGTCAAAACAGATGTTGCGCAAAACACCGTTACTACAACCCAAAAATACTAATATATGGATTCAATTAAAATAAATATTAATAAATCCCGTATGCTATGTAAAAACATTTACTTTAGGAGTCACCTAATATGACAATAGTGTCATAGTCTATGCTTCCTTTATTTTTTACTAAAAATATTTATTACAAAAATAAATGTTGTAACCTACGTTTTTGATACTTAACACACTCTAGGTTTTTATATTCAAAACCTTTGTTTACCTACAAAGAAACAAGCGAGCTATACATGCTCTATAATTCTTCAAAAAGAATTTTACTTTTAACAAAATTTACAGCATATAAAAACCAATTTAAATTTCATACCACTTATTTTTTCAAAAACCCAATATTTACTTCCTCAAATATATTAACAATTATATTTTTCAACTTTTTAATTCAAAAGTTTCATTTTATTGGGTTAGACATAAAGTGGATTTTCTTTTTACTAAAACCTCTTATTCCTTCCAAAATAAAAACACTCTCCCCGCTATCCCTAGGGGACTACCCTACTTCCTATAACATATGGATACAAATTTTCTATCAAAACATGGCTGATTTGAATGCTATAAATCGATAATAACATAGGGCTCAACATACTTGGGTCATCCCAAACCCAACTAGCAAACTATGCACAAATATACTTCTAAAAACTTTCTATATGTTAAAATCTATGGTTGGGGACTATTTGGATTTTAGTACATAATATATTTATATTTTATTCAAAAATACAAATACGTTCACTCACTATCTACCTAGGAGTCCTAAACCTAGGCTCTGATACCAAATGTAACAACCCGAATTCCAATGGTCTGGATTTTTCGCAAAAATGCTAAAACCCAAGCTCACTGAAGCCCGAGTTGGGTATCTAGTATCCTGCAAATAGGCAAAGACAAATATATCAGAGCTCAATTAATTATCTCACATCGGAATTTACTTAAAATATAATAGTAAGTAAATACTCACCCATGTAATAACACTTTCTAAGAAAGTGTCATAAAGCTGAGAAGTCTCTGCCATCTACCTAACCTATAGGATGTTATGAGGTGGGGGTTAGAACTAAAGTTTTGGTGAATGGATAAATTATACACTTCTAAGCTTAATTCTACATATACCGTTTTGTTTCCATTTACTTTTATATTAGGTTCATTAGGTTTACAATACTCTCGCCACGGCACGTGAATCGTACCCATCTACTCCTTAGTAGATTAAAATCTAATAACTGGAATATATATGTAGCTATATGCCCAATGACCATATTGGTCCTAGGTACTACCCACAGTACCTTCCGTATTCTCCTCGAAAAGGGCTCCATCATCTTGCTCCGAAGCTATATCTGTAAAGGACTGCTTCGTAAGGCCTACAATACAAATACTCCATCGTCTTGCTCCGTGAGCGTTCCGCAGCTACATCTGTAAAGGACTACTTCGTAAGGCCTACAATACAGATGCTCCACTACTTACTATGAAAACGTAAATCGCATCCGTACTAATCTATGCTAGTGCTCGGACATCCACAACGCACCACCCAGTGCGTACATTGAGGACTACGTAATCATTCTGTCTACTATCTGAATCCCGCCAACAAGGTCTACCTTATACGGAATTCGGTCGGGGATTTTCTATATCTGTAAAGGACTGCTTCGTTAGGCCTATAATACAGATATTCTAGTTGGTCTGTCTCTTTTTCATCGTGGCTATTTCCCCACGCAGTCACCCCTCAACTAAGGGAAAGACTTCTAAAGAGTTAAGTGGCCGTGCCCTACTGCAAACAATCTAACATCCAAATGGCGGTGCCCTATATCCAATGTCTCGATAGTGAAAGAATCATTGGCCTGTTGGTTTAACTCTAGTCTTTCCCGAAATCGCTCTTGGTCTTGATGTGGCCGATATCCACATGCGACTATCCTTAAACTTACTTGCAAGTACTGGACATACGAATACCCTACTCTGAACACCAAGCCCTTCTGACTGCCTACAAAGGTCTGCTTCGTTAGGCCCACAATGCAAATGCAGTCAAGGCATACTCTCTTGATGCAACACCTACAGACCTGCCTCCGAGGGTGCAGCTTCGTTAGGCCTACCTAGAGGGCCATCCTAGAGTATCCTCACGTCCCGTTAAAGTCTCGTACTTTCTTGAAGCCCAAAAATAATAAGTTGGACGTGCTTCTCCATTTCTAAAATCCGTGATGAACTGCTTCGTTAGACGCTTCATCCTTTAGGCTGCTCAAACGCATCTCAATTCTTTTATTAGACCTTAAGTCTAATCTTTTAATTTGTGTTTAGTTTACTTTCTTATTCCGTTGGATACTTATTTACCCTAATTAGCATATTTTTGCCCTCATCTCACCGCTATATATTGTGAGATTTCCATTTATTCAATAGGGAATGCTGTTGGTATGAGCCACATTCATTATCTTGCTTATTTAACTTAATATAAATCTTAAGTTCATTAAAATAAGCCTTTTTTTATCATTCCTTCTTTATTTTCTTATTGAATTAATATAAATTATTTAAATAAGCTTCTACCATTATTATTGCTCATTAATTTATTCAAAGTCTCAAAATAAGTTTTTCCGTTCTTATTACTTAATTATAACCTATGTTATAATTCTACCTGTAATTGTCATTTTCTCTTCTTTTATAGTCTGTACATAATTCCAGCATTTCTTTTATGTTCTAATCTACCTTCTTTTATTATGATATAGAATATTCTTTTATTCTCTTATATTATATAATTCACTTATCATAGTAACTATCTTCTTAATAGTCTGCGCAGTAAATGTAGACCTAGGTTCGTTATAGTTTACAGCTTTAAGTTCTTATCTAATAATTTACTTGATTCATGTCATACTTTGCTTTATTATCTTCTATTCTAGGAATTAATTCTATTTTATTTGGTTGGTTATGAAAACTATATTTAAAAATACATTTCCATATTTTAATATTATATAATACTATAAACAATAGTCCGTAACTGCTAGATATTTCTTTTACTATTTTGGAATAGTGTAAAATACAGCGGTTTCTCTATTTTACACTAATTCTCTTTTTCTTTCTTTTAATCTAGCAATTACGTTCATTGTTGTCTTTTAAATATTAAATTATAGAAATGTATCCTATTTTCTAAACCAACCAATTAACCTTTTAGTTACTCCCAAATCCAGTTATTAGATTAATTAACTTTTCTCATTTTAACGTAATTTATTACAATAATTTCATTCCTCAAACTTTTATTATTTTACATCTTATTTCCTTCATTTCAGTATTCTTAATTATTTAATCCATATTCTGCTTTTCCCCCTTTTTAATTCGCTGTAAATTCCCTGATTTTTTTGCGCAATTCTCTGATTTGCTTGTATATATTTCCTTGCTTAATTTTATTTTTTTATTTGGGGAAAGATTTGATTGACAAAGGAGAAAGGAAGAGGGAGAAGAGAAGAGGAGTTTGCTGTAAATGACAGCAGCTGATTCAGAGAAAATAGTGTGGGCTAGGGTTAAGTTACATTTAATTTATAGGTGTAGTGAACAACTATGAAACATCCGATTAACCCTAAAAACAATCCTCACCATCATTTATTGATTTGTTTACGTTAGCTTATAACGTATAATTCTCCAATGTTATTAATTTATTCCTTTGTTATACGACCCTATTAATTCACGTTTCCTTCTAAATAAGATTCTCCCATTAATTATTCAATTAATTAGATCATACACACATACATATATATATATATGTATGTATATCCAATATTAATTGATTCTTATACGTTATAATTTCTTACCTATTTGAATACGTCAACTAATACCTCTATTAATTGATTGTATATAAAAGTTATACTTTTTTAATTTATTCTTGTTAACTTACCTTCATCGTAAACTTAATTACTCTGTTTGATTTTTATATGCATTCCAATTCTTTTTTTTCCTTTTTAACTTGGAAACACATAATCCTATAACTGGCGTTTTCTTCTAAATAATTAATTTACATTATTAGCTATTGTAAGAAGGGCATATTCTTTGATTAATTGACACCCTTTTTAAAACGTTCAACAAATTTCCAATTAATTAATTGACACGTTTTCTCATTTTAATTGATATCCAAATTAATTCTTATGCGTCACTCAATCATGCATTTATTAATTGTATATATTTAAACCGCCAATTCATTACCCAATTAATTGACAAATAAGCTTCCCTTTTTTATTAATTGACACTTACTTAATGTCTTTAATTAATTTCTTAATTAATTAATTGCGTCAATTATAAATTAATATATGTATGTTATCATTTAATTTATTCCCCACATACATTTTCCTTTATTAGAACATTCCTTAATTAATAAAAGTGACATATTCTCTGACTAATTGACGTCTCTATGTCTCTTAATTAATTCCCCTTTTAATTGATTGATGCGTCAATTAATCACACACTCATTGCTTGCGTAAATCTATGTAACCTCTTAATTCTTAAATGCATATATTTGACATTTACATTTTTCACTGTTTTGCAATTATGTTAATTCAATTGATTTTATTTGTCATTAAAGCGTGGGGTATTACAAAAATTAACAAGTTTATAACAATAATAATAATAGTAATAATAAACTAAGTTTATAATAATAAACTATAATTTGATAAAAAATAATTAAGTTTATAATAATAATTATAAATTAACTAAGTCAACTATGTTTTGTAACTAATAATAATAGTAATAACAGTAATAACCCAAACTAAGTTTATAAAAATTAACTAAGTTAACTAAGTTTTATAAAAATTAAATAAGTTTATATTAGTAATAGTAAATTAACTAAGTTTACAGTAATAATAATAAATTAACTAAGTTTATGAAAATATTATAAGTTTGGGATAATTTATAAAAATTAACCAAGTTAAGAAAGTTTAAGTTTAAGTTAATTAAAATATAAGTTATGACATTTTAAGTTTTAGCAATTGAGATAATGTTTAAGTTTAATAATAATAATAATAAAACAATAGTTTGAATAAATTAACTAAGTTTTATAAAAAATAAATGCATTTATAATAATTAACTAAGTATTATAAAAATTAACAAATTCATAATAATAATAAAAAAAACTTAGTTTGATAATAAATTAACCGACTTTTATAATAATTAAACTAATTTTTATAAAAATTAACCAAAATTTTAAAAATTAACCGAGTATAATACAAATTAACTAAGTTTTATAAAAATTAAATAAATTTATACAAATTAATTAAGTTTTATTAGAACTTAACTGAGTTAATGAGTTTTTAAAAATTAAATAAGTTTATTTAAAAAATATAAATAAATTAACTAAGTTTTAAAAAAATTATTTTAATTTAATAAAAGTTTAAATAAGGATGTTGGATATATTTTAAATATGAAAAACGGTTTCATAATCATTTGTTGATTGTTAAACCTGTCTATAGGTAATTAGCTTTTAGGAGTAACAACCAGATGTAGCAAAGAATAGTGGGTAATCAAGTAATGAACATGGCTTTAATTGTTATATATATTATTACATTTTGTTATTACTTTTTGTGTAAAGTTGTTTATGAATGGTTATGGAGTTTATATGAATTTGTTCATTTTGTCGAAGAACTATAATCGAAATGGTTATGAATATCATATTTGATTATGTGATTAACGTGTTGTTCAATTTGTTTGAATATGATGATTATGTGATTGATTGATTGTTGGTTTAGGTACGATGATTATGTGATTGATTACTTGTTTATAAGACTATTATACGAGTGATGGTTGGAAATGGTACACGCCACTAACAGGAAATGGTAGCATGTAAAGCATGCTGCAAAACAGTTAATAATTTTTAGTAGCGGTCTAGAAAGGCTACGAAAATAAATGTAAATAGCCGTGATATACGATTTCCGTAGCGTTGGAAAAACGCTATCAAAAGTTTTAGTAGCATTTGGGTAAACGTTGCGATACGACATGCTACTAAAAGTCAAACTTTTTGTAGCATTTTAAAATCCTACAATATGACAAGTTTTGGTAGCATTTTCTTCAAAGCCAAAAAATTTCATGCTGTAGTTGCACGTTGTATCGCAGCGTTTACCGAAAGGCTACTAAAAGTTTTGATAGCCTTTTCCAATGCTACGAAAGACCTTTTCTAGTGTAGTGGTTGACACACCGAATAATTAAAAATTATATATAACATTACATAGAAAATGTTTTAAACATACATGATAGCACCATAAAGACTACACCAAAAAACTTGCAAAAAACAAAAACAAAATGTTATGGTCATAGAGCTTACCATCTTCAAAGTCCATGTCCAACAAAATAAACAAATGAATGTGTATTATATGTACAAGCTAGCAAGCCTAGTTTAAGCATTAAATTACTATTATTGGTAGTAGTGTTAGTATTACTAATATTATATATACTATTAATACTACTTCATAAACTTATTTAAACAAAAAGCTTGGTTAAATTTTATAAAACTTGGTAACTTTTTAGAAACTTGGTAACTTAGTTAGATCTTATAAACTTAACTAATTTTTATAGAGTTTGGTTAGCTTAATTATTTTTATAAAACAAATTTAAATTTTACAAACTTAATTAACTTGGTTAAATATTTATAAAACTTAGTTAACTTTCATAAAACTTGGTTAAATTTTATAAATTTAGTTATTTTTATAATCTTAGTTAATTTTTTCAAAATATTATTAATTCCTATAAACTTAGTTACTTTTATAAACTTAGTTAAAACTTTCAAAATATTTAGTTAATTTTTTAAAACATTATTAATTCTTATAAACTTAGTTTCTTCTATAAAATTATTTTGTTTTATAAAACTAAATTAACTTAGTTTATTTTTTATTAAAATTACATATATTTTATAAATTTAGCCAATATTTATAAACTTAGTCAAATTAGTTAATTTTAATGAAACTTAGTTAATTTTTATAAATTTATTTAATATTTATAAATATTATTTAGCTTAGGTGACTTTTATAAAACTTAATTGATGTTTATAATAATTAGTAAATTTTCAGAAACTTAGTTAATTTTTATAGAATTTTTAGATACTTAGCTAACTTTTATAAAAAATTAGTTAATTTTCGTTTCATAAAAATAGTTAATTTTTAGAAACTTAATCAACTTAATTAGAGTTTTGTAAAACTTAAATAGTTTTTATAAACATAGATATTTTTATAAAACTTTAGTTAACTTAGTTAAAAATTTAAAAAACTTTGTTAGTTTTTATATACTTGTTTAATTCCAAAAAAAATTAGTTAACATTGTTATTATTTTTGAAAAAAATTAGATAATTTTTATAAAACTTCATTAACATAGTTAAGATTTTATAAAGCTTAGTTATTTTTTGTGAAACTTAGATACTGTAACGACCCGATATTTTCAACCATTCGCATCCATACATGTCGGATTTGAATTGCTCAAAATACCAGATTATTAATTAAATTTGGCAAAACTCAGCATATACAGTAAATAAAATAATCATACATCACAGACACAGAGTAATATAACAATAATGCAGCGGAAACAAAAGAATAGTAGTTCATGAAGCTACTATATATATATATAACAGAGTTAAACAAGATACAACAGTGGTTTCAAATACATAGGTATCTCAATACAATAGTCAAATACAAGATCTGAATACATCACTGGAATCAACTGAATATCTGAAAGCTGGATAGATAGCTGGATCTCCAAGCGAAGCTCCAACTCCAAAGGTGAGCCTCGAATACTGGTACACTCAGTCTGACCCAAGCGTAAAGCAAAACACAAAACACTCGAGTCAGGATTAACATTCTTATATCAATATATCCAACTCAAGTGAAATATCAACTGAAATACAAGTAACTCAAAGGATGTTTGGGATAACCATTCTCTAAGGATCCGTTAAACTATCTACATATAGTAGTGTACGCTAAGTAGATAATGCCTATCAGTAATATAAAGTATCAAAATAGTGTTAAGGCGTTACCATTATCCCCCTTAACACATTTTATAAAAGCATCATAGTCTATACAGCACTGTAAACTCCACCGTAAACTGGTGGGCTATCAGGGAGTACTCCATAGGTATAACATGAAACAAATCGTAGTGGTCGCGCATAGGGATACGAGTATGACAAGCACATGAGGCAATACCCAAGGTAGTGAAACTACCGTTTGCCTGATCCGGACTGGTGAGAACGCATCGCCGCGACGATCGCAACACCGTGAAACAACACTCCCAATTCAAGGGTGCGCACCAATCAAAAACAAGTAATGAGTAGTTTATGAAGAAGTGTGTCCGCTAGAGGTAGCTAACCTCACTGGCCCGGCACGGCTCCTGTTTAAGTCATTTCCAATTTGACACAAGTGTCAAGGTCATCCATTATCGTTCTCTTTCTTCAATTCCAGCAACGTCATCATTCCAACCACTTCATTCTGGATCACACTACGCGTATAATAGTTATTAAAGTGGTTTTCGGTTTAGACAGAGAGTATGTCCCTAACCGATCCCGGACTCTTCAATAACTACGTGATTATTACACCGATTGGTCATTTAATAAACTTTCAAAATAGTTTATATTTCAAAACCAACATATCATTGCCATTTCAAAACCATATCAATACGATATCACTTCCACTTCAAATGTATATACATTTCCAAAAATCACATCACTTTCCAAAGTTATAACGTTTTCGAAATCATAGTCTTTTAAAAATCAAAACACTTTGGAAATCAAAGCTTTTTGGAAATCATAACACTTTCCTCTTAAACAGTTTAGATATTAAAATTAGTATATATAATAAAATAGTTTATAAATAAAATAGTTTATAAATAAAATAGTTTATATAAATAGTTATAAGTTAAAATAGTTTATAATAAAATAATTTATATAAAAAATGATTTATATTAAAATAGTTTATATTAAAATAATTTATAAGTAAAATATCCACAGTTTTAAATACAACTTAAAATTACTTTATAAAATAAAATAGTTTCCTCGACTTTCACAAATCGATTCAAATCAATTCAAATTCCAAATTCAAATTTAATCAAATCTAAATCATCAATTTCAATTCCCATTTCAATTAAACATTTTCAAGTTATATCGATTTCAAATACCGATTTGAACCACAATAAACCATTTCAATTTCAAAATATTTCAAAGCTTCAAATATTCCACATTTCAAAACTAAATTCGATAATTTTCTATATATCAAATTCACTTCACTATTATTCAGTTTTGAAATATTTACTTAATCATTTCAATATCCTTTAAATAAACCTCGATTTATAAATTTAAATAAACAAAATATCTCATTTAAATTTATATAAATTTGAAATATTCATTTAAGTCACTTTTAATCAAATTCAAGTTATAAAATCATATCTTTAAAATTTAAAATTTAATAAATTTCAAATCAAACTTATTTAAGTAAAATTCTTAAATAAATATAATTTTAATCAATTTCAAATCATTATAAACTCTATATCTGAAATATAGATATTAAATAAATACTTATATATCAATTTATTAAATCAACTTTAATAAATCTTTAAAATCAATATTTATTAAAACCATATATTTTCTTTTCAAAACCATAGAAATCATTTTTCAATATATATATATATATATATATATATATATAGACCAACGATGTCTGTATAAAATTTTCTACTTTATGGTCAAGTGATACAGATATTTATCATTTCAATCCGTAATTTATATATATACGGGTATATATCTTTTCAACCCGCAATCCCATATTCAATTCAATGAAAATCGCTTGGGTTTTTCATTTCAACCCATAACGATTTTCTCCTATTCTACAGATCGTTCGGGTATGTATCATTTCAACCCATAGTGAATTCTATACTAACAGGGAACTTGTAGAGTGATAACAGATATGAAATAATATAACAGGCATACATCATCAATATAAATAACAGATAATGGTGTCAGATGTCACAGGTGATCAGATACAGATAATAACATATATAACAATGTAAATAACTAACATCAACATATTTCAATTGTCGTTTCAATTGAAATCAAATTGAATAAATAAAAGAACGTTAATCGTGAGTGATTGCTCACCTTTTGAGGCTAGATAGATTTGACAAATAAATGAGCTACGAATTCCAAAGCAATGCTAGATTGGCACGAATTCGACGGATAGAGCTGATAATAGAAATCGATGAAATCAAATCAGAACATGATTGATGACGATAATTGGTATAAGTGAACTATATATAACTGTATATAAAAAAATCATATTCTAAATTCAAACATTATTAAATTAAATATATATTTATTTCAAAATCCCTTGTTCCAAATTAAAACACACATAAAAAAATCAAGCATATATATATCCATTATATTTGAAATAAATACATATATATCTACTTATAGCAGATAAAATAATTCACATAAACTTATGTACATACTCAGCAGATCACAAGATTATAAATTTACATATATACCATCTAATATACATATACCCATACTTTATATACAATCACTTATATACTTCCTAATTACCACATGTACTATAACAATTTCATACAACATAATGTATACCTTAAACAAACTACAGACTCATATAAATTTACATACACTAAACTATAACACACACCATAACTAAAACGAAAACAAATATGCGCATCAACTCATAACGGAATTAAATAATATACATAACGTATAAACTATAACCAAATCAAATCTGCCTTTACAAAGAAACTGTACCAAATTTATAACTTATAATATATATAAACCCATAATATATATACATGAAGCCGAACCACATTTAAAGTTGTTGTGCATGACAATTTTAGAAAACACACTTTATAACTCACTACACAACCATATAAAAATAAAAATAAAAAATGAAAAGGAAAAACATATATAACAATCGAAATATCAGTATAATATATATACAGTATATACATATAACACAATATACAAATCATCATGCTTTCAAATATGCGAACTACCCTTTATATAAACAATATATATGCACCTGTACGAAAACAAGGAGTGAAGTAGGCATGATGATGAGCTATGCGCGACAGGGAATGGTTGCTCGGATGGTCAAGGAAGAGGGCTGACGAGGGTGGAGCAGGAGGAGGCGGCTGCTAACTTAGGTGGAGGGTCGGTGGATCTGGTTGTACTGGAGAGAGGGGTGGAGTAGGAAGATGGTGATGGCCTCGGTGGTGAGGGCCTCGTGGTAAGGGCGGGGATGGAGTGACGTGAGCTGCTTCGTTCATGGGAGAGGGCGTGCGATTTAAAGGGGAAGGGTGAGGCACTCGGAGGTGAAGTTTGATTCATTTATAAAGAGGAGCTTGGCAAAACAAAAAAAACAAAAAAAGAAAAGAAAAGTGAGTCAGGAAAAGAAGTGAAAATGGATCCAGGGGCTGCTTGGGTTTTATATAATATATTTTCATCTGAACAAAGAAAGGAAGAGATAGAGTATTGAAAACTGAAGATGACAGACAACAATATCCAGCTTTGCAGTGGGAAAGTTATAAAGCAAAAGTGAACCGTTCAAAATAAATAAATGCAAACGTATAAAATTTTCATATTTCAAAACTGATGGAAACAAAGGCAGTCATCAATGCATCGAGAAGATGGAAAAGTAACAGCAAAAAATAAATGCCTACGGCAGTTTGAAATCTGGATGGACATCAAAAGTGGTATCGCTACGACGGGTTGTTTATCGTTTCTATCGCATACCGGACCTCAAAATACAGAAATGAATATACTACGGAGATCAGTACAACGAGACGATCAAAACAGTATACAGATAATAGTGGTATGATTGAATTATAAAAATTCGAATTTTCTACTAGCGGAAAATACAGCAAAAACGTAGAAAAATAAGATCGACGGAGCTAAAGAAATTCGAAATTGGAAAAACGAAAAATGACGTCTTAGTTAGAAGATGAATTAGAATTTTTCTATGTAAAAATATTTAGGTTGGAAAACATTTTATTATCATCAATTTTAACTGATATAAATTGGAATAAAATTACACTAAAAAATAAACTTTCAAATTATCTGATGAAAATTTACCAGTTGCTATGATTAATTAGACGCATTCCAAATATCAAATTTTTATTTCAAAAATTTATCCTTTAAAATTTCACAAAATTTAATCTAATTACGTTATTAAAACAGTTAAAATTTACGGGTCGTTACAAATACCTTAATTAAATTTAATAAAAGTTAGTTAATTTTTTTTAAAATTAGTTAGTTTTATAAACTTATTTGTTTTTCATAAACTTGGTTAACTTAGATAATTTTTATAAATCTTATTTAACTTACTTAAAGTTTATAAAAATTATTTAATTTTTAGAAACTCGATCAACTTAATTAAATTTTTATAAAACTTAATTAATTTTATAAACAGTCATTTTTTATAAAATTTAGTTAACATGGTTAAATCTTATAAAACCTAGTTTATTTTTATAGTTATTTGATTTTTATAAAACATAGCGAATTGGTGCTAATTGCAACTAATAATGGGACTAATTGACAGAGTAAATAGCAATGGCGGACCTAGCCCTGGGCTCAACTGGGCTACAGCCCAGGGTAAACTAGGAAAAAGGAACAAATAAATTTCATAAGTCATAACCCAGCCTAGCCAAAAATGAAACAAAGCCTACCTTGCCTGAGCGTCCTGTTTCTTTCTTCCTATTTCTCGTTCACTCATTCTCAGAGAAAAAAAAACTAAAAAAAACTAGTTTCTTCCTCTTTCAAGCAGACTGCTCAATATCAAAGATCAATTCAGCCATTCAGGTGATTTTTCATTTGTCTAATTTGCTATGTTTGCAAACTAGTAGGTAGTAGATTAGTAGTTTGAATTTGAAAAAACCCTAATTGTTAGGCTTCTCGTTTCTCAAACCTCAAATTTGATCCTAATTTGCATACATGTTCTTAAGGATGTAGACTAACTGATTTCTATTCTTTTGCTATTTGCTAGTTTAATTCATTAACTGTATTGCAATTTGAAAACATTTTGTTTAATTGTATTTGAATGTTTTCTCCAAATGATAGTTAAAGCGATTGATTGTTTGCTTGAAAATCGAAATGATAACCTAATTTTAGAGTTTTTATTAAATTAGGCTTTTGTTAAAGTAGGTTTCTATTAAATCAGTTTGAAACTAATTGGTATTTTCTAAAAGAAATTTAAATACCTTATTGAGATCCATTTCTCTTCAAGAAAATGTTATATTAGTATATTAATTTAATTGTTAATCAGTTGTTTTTGATAATGTTTAGTTTTGCTAATTACATGATATAATGTTCAATATGTTATTTTATATTGTCGAACAAATAGCCGAGCAAGAAACCAAAAGTTCGTTTATCTTTATTTAAAAAAGTAATGAAGATGGATCATCAAATGATGCATTATCATCATCATTCATGTTAAAATAAGCTTGTCGAATTTTTTACTTTATGGTTTTAAGTGTAGAAGGCATTCATGCTTTGTAATGTCAATTGATGCATTATCAGCTTGATGATACAAGTGATCGTCGATTTGAAAATATGACTGCACTTGGTGGCTTATGTCAATCGCCATTTGTAACAAGAAAGTTTGAGATATATTATTTGATTGATAAATTGATTAGTCTTGTATTGACTCTTCCTATCACTACCGCAGCTAATGAAAGAGCATTTACGGGTATGAAACATGTCAAAACAACGATCCGTAATACTATGAGGCTCGTTGATTGCATGTCTCTTTATTTAGAGCATGATTTTGCTTTGTAGATTGATTTAGATTCTGTAGTTAGGGAATTTGACTCTTTAAAGACTCATAAGTACAATTAAGCTAAATATTATGTATTTAAAATGAAATACGAATCTAATTATTATTATAAACAGTTTTTCTTCTGATTATGGTTTTGTAGTAGTAATTGGAATTTCACTATAACTTGAAAAGAACTAGCTTTATAGTCAGCCCACCCTTGCGTTAATTTCTAGGTCCGCCCTTGGTAAATAGTAGGCTCGACCCTTGACCTAGGCTAGGCTTACGACCTTGGATTTTCAAGGGCCCCAAAATTTGAATTATTAATATATCTGGTATATTATTCATTCTTAATTAAATTTGTATTTAGCTCAACGGTAGAGTGTAAGGGGTGGCATTAATGCAACCTGGGTCAAATCAGTCGTAACCATTTATTTTGCTGCCTTATAATAATACTTTTGAGGCCTCTTAAAATTGGAATTCAAATTTTTTCTCCCTTGGACCCTCCAACCACTTGGTGCCAGGCCTAGTAAATAGGTACAAAGTTTAACATAGGTTGGACAATGTAATTCTAAGGTGAATTTTATTCTCAACTCTGAATTTTAGGACTTGAGCATAAGGAAAAAAGGCAAATGGAAAACTGAAGGATTTACATACATCAACAAGCCAATCAGGTAGAATTAGACCTATCAAAATATACCCAACCCATTAACCCAACCTATTTACTTTTTTTATAAATGGGTTGGGTCAACCCATTTATGAATCTTTGTTAAATGGATCATAAACGGACTGATCCATTTTTAAAAGGGTTACAAATAGGTAAACTATTTACCCATTTATTAAAAACTTAAAATTCAAAAAAATAAATTTAAAAATAAGAATTTTGAAATTTTTTACTCCGATACTTCATCTTGTGAACGCATGTTGTAGTTTTTCAAGGTGACTAACAGTTGTACTTAACAAATAACAGACTACATCAACATATTTGAACTTCGACTAGACATAAACCGCTATTTTTTTCCAAACTACAATAACCTCTTCATACTAACTTGGAATCAGACGAGACTTCAACTGATGAACTCCCACCTAAACCACGGACAATATGAAACATTTAGATACTTTATCTTGTGAACGCATTCTGTAGTTCTGCATAGTGATTAACAATTGTACTTGTAGAAGCCGTTATTTTTTTTGTTCAGACTATAGTAACTTCTTCATACTAACTCGAAATCAAACGAGACTTTGACCAATGAACCCCATCTACATTACGGACAATATGGAACACTCAAATACTTTATCTTATAAATGCATACTGTAGTTCTCCATGGTGACTAACAATTGTACTTAGAAATAACAAGCTACATCCCCATATTTGAACTTCGTCTAGGAAAAGCCACTATTTTTTTGTTTGAACCGCAATAACTTCTTCAAACTAACCAGAAGTCGGGCGAGACTTCGAACGATGAACTCCCACCTAAATTACGGACAATATGGAACACTCGGATACTTTATCTTGGAAATGCACGCTGTAGTTCTCCATAGTGATTAGCAGTTGTACTTAGAAAATAACAAGCTACGTCCTTATAATTGAACTCCACCTAAGCGGAAACCGCTATTTTATTGTTCAAACCGCAATAACTACTTCATACTAACTCGGAATCATGTGAGTATTCGACCGATGAATTCCTATCTAAATTACGGACAATATGAAATACTTAGATACCCCATCTTGTGAATGCATGATGTAGTTTTCCATGATGACTAATATTTGTACTTAACAAATAACAAATTACATCCTCATATTTGAATTTTGATTAAAATTAGAATTAAAATTTTAAATTTTAAAATTTTTATTTTTATCAAAATTCAAAATGTAAAAATTAGAATTAAAATTATTTTACATCTGTTTGTTTTTTTATTAATCAAATCAAATTTAAATGGGTAACCCGCTTATTAAATGAGTTGAGTCAGACCGACCTCTGTATTAAATGGATCATAAATGGATTTGGTCAACCTAACCTGTTTGATGGGTCAGCTACATTAAATGCCAACAATATGAACAAAGGTTGAACGACCTCAAGTACACGAGAACTTGGTATGTACATGAGCGTAATCTTATAAGCAACTTAATCAAGCACAATTATTGCAAACTGTGTTTCCTTTCCGTGTCCTGCTCCAACTTTATTTGCCACCACGCTCACTCTTCACCGTTAAAGAAAGAGCAGGTGCAATGTTAGTTAGTATACAACCAGTAAACTTGTATTTGTTTATCCTTGTTATAAGTGTGTTACACAATAGCAGATATACATTATTCTAGATCGCATTGTGGAAATATCCAATGAAGCTTTACATACTCCACAGATCCATCTAAGTCAACAAAGTAAGAGATGAGTAAATAGTAGATATATGAACATGCCTTATTCGTACGATGAATGAGCAAGGAGCCATCTCTACTCAATCATCTATATTCATACAGTAAATTTAAAACATAAATCTGGATAAAGTTCTCATGTGGTTATCACCTTCTAAAATTCATAAATATGATTGAAGAAACATGATTACATGATTCTTCTACATTTTAAGTGAAAATAGTAGTACAATTTATATAAAGAGGGCATCCACTGCAAGTTCAGCATTTCTCAAATTTCCCATCAATAGTATCAATATTTGATAATACCAAATTATTGCCATGACACCCACTTGGTAGACTATGTTTAGGCACTTGGTAGACTATGTTTAGGAGATTAAGTAGGAGAAACAAAATATAGTATTGTGTTTGTTGAGTGATATAAATTTATAAAGTGTTCTTTCATTTCGTCTCACTCACTAAACCAGTAAAGACAAGTGTTTTGTCGGCACTGTGAATTTGATAAATCTAGAAAGTAATGCTTAAATTTCAAATGAGAGAGAGTGAAGAATGATACAACCCACTACATCAAAGTTCCGAATCTTTTAATTTAGTGCTTAATATTTGGTAATGTTACATGACAGATATATAAATCTTTTTTTCTTTGTTGGTAGATGCAACTTTGTGGATATCAAATAAATAAAATGATGAATTAAACTTTTGATACATTTTTCTTTACCAAACCCACTTTTCATTAGTATTAGAGTAAAACAAAATGAAATGCATCATGATTAAAAACTATAGAGTTGAACCTTCCCACGACATTACTACTAAGCTAGCAGAAAGCTTAATGCATTCCCAGAGTTTAGAAATAGCTTCAAACAAGAAGCCTGTCACAGAATTAGGACATCCTCCAAAAACAACATAACCGAACAATGTACACAATATAACCCCCAGTGAAGCATCTAAAGTTAGAGAAAGTGTTGCAACTCCATATTTCCACTTCCCAAAAAATAACCATGTCAAAAATAAATGGAAAACAAATCTAATTGAAGATCCTTGGCATTAATAGCATTCTTTTTCTGGCACTTTAAAAATATTTGCAGTAAAAACGGTGCTACTATTGAGAAATACAATGGAATAAACCATACAGTAAGTTCTTCTGTTCTGTTTGCAGGTTCTGAAGATTGGCCAAGTAATATAAGTACACAAAAAAGTTAACTGGAAGAGCTAAAATTGAACAAATGGAAAGAAAATTCCTTGATTTTTGCATGTAAACTTCTAGCATATGGTATTTCTTTGCACCATAAACTTGCCAAACAGTGTTTCAATTCCATTTGCCACTCCAAGCTGACAAAAAGCGTTAACACGATTAAAATATTGTATATATGTTATAAAAACAAATGAAACATATAACATAAACATCTATGAATATAATGTTATCAATGGAAGTACCAAGACTCTGGAATTGAATAGAAGGATGACATTAAGTGAAATGGTTATGGAAGCAAGTTCATGATTACTAAGATGTCCAGCATATGATATCCTGATGAGCCACATGTTGTACACTATTAGCCATTTGATCATTTATGGTCCTATGATCTTCTATTTGTTCAACACTCCAAAGATTCCACTTAACAAACCCGTGTTTATTTTGTTATCATCATTCTCTAACCATGGAACCTCTACTTTTCTTTACTAGTAACAATAAGTCAATATAAACTATCTAAATATCTATTTCTATTCCTCTACTTTGTGCATAGAATGAAATCTGTTTCTCTTAAAAAGAAATATAATTACAACCTAAAAATGAAACTTAATAGTATTTTTCTACTAAGTAAGAAGAGAAAGCAATTAGTACCCGATATCATAGATAAAGTAACTGAATTACAATCCAAAGAATGCTAAAAAAATATGTGGAGATGATTGCAATGAATGATATAAAGAATTAGGCAAACAAATTACATATATAACCAACTTAGCAATTGATTTCACCGATAACTTTGAAGTATTCTGGAATATAAACCACAGAGTGGGTTTAACTGGTGAAAAATACAGTTTAGTTTTGATTCAGGTAAATGTAAAAACAAAAAATTGTCTGATCTAATCTGATAGCTTCGATGTCAAATTAATAATTATATAATGTAAAATGGAAACAACAATACAATCAAAAAAATCATACCTTTCATACCTTCGATAGTAGTTGGTGACGACAGTGGAAGCAGATAGCATGTCCTAGAGTTCGCCTGACTGCCTATAGCTCACTCAGCCTGCTTGATTGCCGTTGCTGGAGATTCAAATAACCTCCACCATCAATTGCTGTCGATGTTCCAAGTTTAATGAATCGCCATTCCAAAGATTTGCAACTGAATCGTCGATCGAGGCAACAACGGAGTGAAACAATGGGGAGTGGACAATATCATTTTTTTGGGAAACGAAAACTAGGTTTCGAGAGGAAAGCTAAAATTATTGGATGAAATAATGAACATAGTGGTGGTATGAAATATTTCCCCATGCACAAATGTTAACGCAGTGGTTTAGTTTAACTTTTCTATATTATTTAAGCGCTAAAAAATAGAAGACAATGTATTATATTAAACGTTGGAATTAGGGGTTGCTAAAAGTCATTTTCTCTTTAATATGTTTAGTGGTAAAGACATAACGAATAAAATGAATCAAAGATTCATTAAAAAAATGTAATGTCAAATTTACCGCTAATAAAAAATTTAGCATGTTGTCGCTTCAATTCCTATGCAAGTATCAAATGATACGAACGTTATAAACATCCATGTCTTGGTTGCTTAAATGTTAACTTTCCCATTGTTGTTATTGTTAATTATTTTGAGTATAAGCTCTAAATATAATGTATGAGTATGGTACTAGATCACATCATAAGTTGTATGGTGAACGTTCACATTCCATGTGATATGGAATTTTGATGAAATTATTTCAATCGAAATGAGCATGTAAACCATTGTTCAAGATCATTTGCTCAATACAACTGAATACGTTGAGATTATTTCGGAGTTAGTTCGGAGTTAGGAACAACTCTAGACCAAGGACTACACATAGACTTAATTCTTAGATCATTGAAATATTAGTTTAATCTGTTTAACATGTTAAGCATCGGCAAATGCATTTTTGTGAAGTAATTTTGTATAGTCTTATAGTAAAGGGTTTCTCTTTTAATGGTTAGACTACTTAGAAGAGAAAGCAAAAGTCTAACATGGGCAACAACATAGGCACTATTGGGATGAACAGTGGGTGAATGTCACCTCTGCTTCATGAAGATGCATCGAAGGGAAAATTGTATCAAATATTCGTAGGTGCTTAGTGAGGAATAAGAAACATGATTTCTATTTTAATGTATTTTTCTTATATAAGATTGTCTTCTATAATACTATTTCTTGGAGCTATAGATACTAAAGTCGAAACTATTGATTGCAAGTTAATTAAAGTTGATAAATTAGAAAGCCCATGGTAAATGGTTCAATGGAGCTTCATGTAGCGAATTTTCCTGTAGTAGCAGCTGAAGCATAAGGATCGTACTGACTAAGTTTTGAATAATTGCTTACATATATACCAAATATAATTTATGCAATAATCATTTTTGTGTTTGACTAAAAGTAAATGCACCTTTGTTTTAAATATAAATATTATGAATGATGATCATTGTAAAACAATTTTTTTCGGTATTCCGACGACAGAATTTGTATTCCTAATAATAGTGAAGTATTAGCTATAGAAAACACGTAAGCATTTAAAACAATTTGGCAATTACTTTTGAGACTATAAAATAGGCTATATCATGAGAAACTAAGGTATAAAAAATGAAGAAGTCTTAATTCATATGATTATGAGTCATAAGATACTTGTGACTTATATCTCAAAGGGTAATGACAAAGTACCCATTTAGTGGAAGAAAAAAAAATCAAGGAACACTTAAACTTGATACATATAGATGTTTGTAGTCCAAGGCCTAAAGATACTGAAAGTGGATCCACTTACTTCATTAAATTCAACGATGACTAGTAGACATGTGTATGTATCAAGTCGGATATAGAGTCATGTATTTTGATACATAAATCAGATGTTTATAATAGTTCATAGAATATAAAAAAGAAGTATAAAATAAGACATGTAAAAGATATAAAATACTTCGATTCAATCAAAGAGGTGATTATATTTAATATAACTCCTTGAGTACCTAAAAAGGAATATAATTCTCCCTCAAGGTATCTCCTCCTTACGCTACATAACGTTGTATTAGTATGTAGTACTTAAACTTTGTTGGACAAAGTGTGATTGAGAATGAGTAAAGTTGATCTACATCTTTCTTCAAAGGTTATTTGCTTAAGAGAAAGCTATATGTTGAATTTGGTTTTGTTCAAAGCTGAGCTTTGACTCCATATATGATATAAATGATGGAGTTAAGGGGTATGCCATAGAAGAAATTCTGTAATTTGATTACGTATATGTATACTCTTAACTCTTGTAAAGATTTTAGTTTGAAATAAAAGTATGCTTTTTATATTTCTATTATTTTTTCTATATACATATTTATAGGCAATGTTTTGAGCACATTAATAACACACAGATAGATATACCTAGGAAAAGTGTAGTTGGTTGTAGCTAGGAATGAGTTGAACTATCAAAACACTTATCCTTAAACATTCCTAGTCAAGGTACATTCAGAAAGGAATATTAATGTACTTATTGAGACTGGTGTATGAAATGCCCTCCATAGGATGGACTCACCAATAGCTTAATGTATCTATAGGTTAATGTATCCTTAAATGTTCCTAGTCAAGGAATATTAATAGACTTTGAATTAATCAAGACAGTTACGTTCACCAAAAGGATTAAAAAAAGTGTAATTGTTGGGAACAATTATAGAATAGACTTGGCAAGAGTTTTTATAGGTTAATGCATTCAATAAAGGTTCTCATGTGACAATGCAGTTGTAACACACCGTAAAATTAGTAAAAAAATTAATTAGTTAATTATAAGGCTAAAACTGAAAATTTTGTAAATGTCATAGTTTAGTCATGGAAGTTACACCATTACTTTCGTGGTGATTTTTTGATCAATTTTCATATATAAAGTTTTGTAATCTAAGCTCAAATAGAAAAGTTATCGATGTTTAAAGTTTTCAAATTTAAAATAATTCAATTCAAATTCAAATTTATAATGAATGCTAAAATTTAAAAGTTAACATTGATTAGTAAAATGGGGTTTAAGAAAACATTAACATTAAAATTAAATGAGGAATTAAATAAAAATAAAACAATCAATATGTTCCAAAAACGTTAGGATCGGTCAATCGCCTTCTTTGAACCGATCGACCGCTATCAGTTGACTGGTAAACATAGAGGGGGTTAGGGTTTTGTAAGGCACAAACAGCCCAGATTTTATTAGTTTAAACTGATTTTAATCCAACGGTTCCGACGCCTTCTAACCACTATAAATAGAAGGCTAGCCCCCTCACTTTTATTTATAAATTATTTGAGAATGCAAGCGAAGCTATGTCAGTTTTTTTATACGATTCAGAATTTCTTAGGATTTTCAAGTAAGGGATTTTAGATATTCAATATTCAATTTCTATTTCTATTCTTCTCCAACCCTTTAAATTATGAATCTAATTCATATATAATCCAATTATTGTATATTTCAAAAGGAAGAAGTCTTAAAAGAGATTAGGAGCAGGCATAATCAAATTCAAGAGGAGGCAGGAAGTCATCTGTGAATGAAAATCTTAGTTTTTTTCATTTTAATATTTGTGTAGTATAAGTTGGATTTGATTTATGTGTGGGGGGATTTTGTTAAGGAAAAACCAAACTAAAACTCAAAAACTCCCCCAAGTGAAATGTCGGTCCATATTAGAATCTCAATTATCTATATTAAAATAATGAAATTTATGTAGTTATTGCAATTTGAATAATTTCGATTCTATTCAACTTCTCACTTTCCATTTTTGACATGATTAAGAATTCTAAAAAGAAAATAAGTAAGGAAATGGTGTGTAAAATATGGATACTTTTATTCATAGTTTGCATTGCTTATTTTCGTAATTTTAATATGAATCTGTTTCTCATTTTATATGTAAAAGTTGAATAGAGTGTAAAAGGGTTTGAATTGTAAGTTTTATTAGTACTGATTCTACTATTTTAATATAAAATAATTTGGTAGTTGATTATATTTTCTTATATGAATCTATTGTTGGGATAAGGATATTAGCTAATTTGTATGTTATGGTATACAGTTAGACTTGTATAAATCAAAAGTTTTGACATTAAAACGATTAGTATATGATGTATAATATTCGCAGGCTTATGAGTATGTATGTGTGTGTGTATATATGTATATGTCTGTGTGCGCGCACACATATTGATAACGTTTTAATTGCGTAGTATGAATATGTTAGTAATTAGTATTAGACCCTTAGAAAAGAAGTTGAGATAATTATGGAAATTAAATTATGATTTAAGGCGAAATAAGGAGATGTCCTTATAAGGCTTTAATACAAAATGTGGTGAGGTATATATATGATAGTATGTCAGGAGAGTGGAAATTATGCTAATTTTTAGGGATGCGAGGTTAGTCAAAAGTACACAGAAGTATGCTCAGCTAATCTGGCCACCAACAGTGTGATTTTGGGACTGATGTGATACATCGCCTATCATAAGTACCCATAAAGGATATGAGGTTGGTCTCAATTTTGTAGGGTAAGTCTGCCCAGTTAATCTGGTTACCAAGGCCTATGAATTGACAGACTAATGTGAGATGTCATAGTATCGGTACAGGTTATAACGCGTAGGACTTGTTACAGGATCAGAGGTATTAAGTGGCTATTGTAGAATCTGCCTCATCTCTATTTAAGAAGTATTAAATTGTCGGGATATAATTTAGGTATGGTAGTGGAAAATCTTGGGAGGGGTTCGCTTCGGGTTCGAGGTATTAAGTAGCTATGTTAGGATTGCCTCTTACCATAAAGAAGTATTACGTGGTTTGATGAGATTTTGTGCAATGTCAGCTAGAGAGTACCAGAGAGGGGTCCGTCTTGGGTTAGGCATTAAATAACGGGGACTTGCCTAAGATATAAGCATCAAATGTTCAGAGTCTGCTTAACTCCCATTAAAAAGGTATTAAGTGGCTTGGGTTCTTTCTCTCACATTGCTAGGACATGATTGACGATAGATGCATGGGACTAGGAAGGCCCTTTGGCCTAGAGTTGAAATTGAGTTATAGAGTTGAATTGGAAAAGTGTAGGTTATAGAATTAGACTGGAAGTGCCTTAGGGCTTACAGCTTGAGGTATTTCATGTAGAATATAATTAGGAAGTGTAAGAAATATTCTTACCTAAATTATACTGTCTAAATACTATTATGGAAAGGCTCAAGATTTTTATTCACTAGACATTGTTGTTCTGATTCCCTCCTTATTACAACATAGAAAACGATGCTAATTTAGGAGATGAAGACGAAGGAAAAATCTTGTTGTAGTTATCTATCTATTTATGATTTTGTTTTATTTTTATGTACCCATTTCAGATATGATGTTATTGTGTGGAGATATTGTATTTCAAATATTGAGATATTATGTTATGCTTTTTATATTTGAATTTTTATAAAATGAGTACTATTTCTGATATAATATTTTATCCTTTCCACTGTGTGATTATGATAGTATAAATAGGTAGCTCTATGTATTATTGATTACCAACCAATAGCCAGCTTTGCAATGGGTCTAAGGTTCAATGGGCCTTTGTTGGATTGAAAATTAAGCTCGTTTTGGGGTGGGTCGTTAATTTGGTATTAGAGATTAGGTCACTCGATCAATGGGTATACTGTATACGTATAAGTGCGTACTTGTTATTTTTGAAAGTATTTTTCAAAAACCTTATTATATATATATATATACACACACACTTAATTGAACATACACAAACACACAAGGAAAATCCTTTATTTTAGCAAATAATACCGTCTTAGGAAATTGTAACTAAAAGTTTAAACCTACAGATAGTTGATTATGGCTGAAAATCATTCCTCTAAAGTTAGGAACTCCTCTACCCAAGAGATACCCACTATTGGAGGGATACTTTAATGGTTCAAGCAATACTTGAGGCATGTAAGGCAAGTTCCCATTCCTCAATAAGCTGCACTAGCGACCCCCACTCCCCCGTCTGCTAAAGCATCACCCCGCCCTATAGACTTTCCCAAAATGTGCAAATTCTTCCAAAATATGGGGGGAAAGGTGTATACAGGAGTTGAAAGTTTTTTGAAGACAAAGACTTGGATTAATGATTATGAGCATGTATGTCAAAAGCTTGGATGAGAAGACCGGATCAAAAGGAGAATGGCGGCATGACATCTTAAAGGAAAGGCCTTAGATTAGTAGACTATAGCAGCTAAAGAGAATGTCAAAGGAGGAATCACCTGGGCTGAGTTCAGAAACCGCTTTGGTTAACAATTCATGACTAAGGATGAGGTGAGTTTGTAATTAGAAAGGTTTATACAACTTAGGCAGGGAGACTCATGTCGAAGGAATATATCAATAGTGTAACGACCCACTATTTTGGACCATTCGCATCCATTATAAGTGTACAGGTAGACACTCATTCCGGAATTGAATTGCTCAAAATACCGTGTTGTTAATTTAAATTTGGCAAAACTGAACATATACAGTAAATAAAATAATCACAGATCACAGACATAGAGTAATAATATGCAGCGGAAATAAAAGAGATAGTAGTTCATGAAGCTACTATATAAATATATAAGTTACATCAGAGTTAAACCAGATACAATGGAAGAGTAACACGATACATCAGATACAATCAGAATACATCACTGGAATCATCGAATACTGAAAGCAGAATAGATGGCTGGATCTTCAAGCAAAGCTCCAACTCCAAAGGTGAGTCTCGAATACTGGTACACTCAGTCTGACCCGAGCGTAAAGCAAAAACACAAGACACTCGAGTCAGGATTAACATTCTTATATTAATAAATCCAACTCAAGTGAAATAGCAATTAAAATACAAGTAACTCAAAGGATGTTTGGAATAACCATCCTTTAAGGATCCGTTAAACTATCTACTAGGTAGTAGTGTACGATAAGTAGATAATGCCTATCAGTAATATAAGATATCAAAATAGTGTTAAGGCGTTACCATTATCCCCCTTAACACATTTATATAAGCGTTATAGTCTATACAGCACTGTAAACTCCACCGTAAACTAGTGGGCTATCAGGGAGTACTCCATATGTATAACACAAAACAAATTCGTAGTGGTCGCGAATAGGGAATACAAGTATGACAAGGCACATGAGGCAATACCCAAGGTAGTGACACTACCGTTTGCCTGATCCGGACTGGTGAGAACGCATCGCCGCAGCGACCGCAACACCGTGAAACAACACTCCCAAAATCAATGGTGCACCAATCGACAACAAGTAATGAGTAGTTCGAAGAAGTGTGTTCACTTGAGGTAGCTGACCTCCATTGGCCCGGCACGGCTCCTGTTTTAGTCATTTCCAATTTGACACAAGTGTCAAGGCTATCCATTATCGTTCTCTTTCTTCAGTCATCACGTACATCATTCCAACCACTTCATTCTGGATCACCACTCCGCGTATAGTTATTAAAGTGGTTTTCAGTTTAGACAGAGAGTATGTCCATAACCGATTCCGGTCTCTTTAATAACTTTCGTAATTATTACACCGATTGGTCGTTTGTTTATTTCAAAACCAAGTCAATTTCAATCCAAATAAAATTCGTAAATCAACATTCCATTTGTCTTTCTAAACCAATTTCCATAATTTACGTTTCAAAACTTCCAAATTACCATTCCAAAATCTTATAATACAATTTCAATCTTTATTTAAAACAATTCAAATATTGATTCAAGTTCGTATATAAGTTTCATTCCGAAATCATTTAAATTAATCTAATTTAACATTCAAATCAATTTAAATTCATTGATCGATTTCATTCAATATTCGTTAAGTAAATTGTCATTCAAACAATTTCTATTTAATTTCCAATTCATTAAATCTATTATTTAAATTTAACTTCATTATATCAAAACTTACAAATTGAATTAAATTAAATTCATCAAATCAAATTCTTTAAATTTCAAGTCTTACATTAATTTCAATAAATCACATTTTATTTCTTGTTAAAGAAATTCAATTTCACTTATTTATTTACTTAGTTACAATTTCAAAGCTTAATTAATAAAGAACTAAATTTCATTTTTTTCAAGAAGTTCAATTTTACTTAATAAAGAATTCAATTCAATTTAATCATTAAATAATTCAATCTTATTTAATTATTAAATAATTCAAAACTTAATTATTAAATAATTTCAAAGTTTAATAATTTCAAACTTAATTATAATTTCAAACTTAATTATTAAATCATTTCAAACTTAATTCAATCATTTCTCGAATTAAACAACGTTCTTTCATCAATTACATTGTTATTATTTTGTTTCAGATTATTAAATATTAACATTTTCCTTTCATAAAAATTCAAATTCAACTTCATTTCAAAACCATATTATTTATTCAAATAAAATCTTCATTTTATTTTTAAATCAAATTATTGACCAATCGGGTTTTATTTAATTCTCTATCCTAGGTTAAGGTTTAATTTGGGTATTTATCATTTCAACCCGATTCCAATTCAATTCAAAAATCAAAGCATAGCAAAGGGAACTTACAGTGTGATAACAGGGATGATGTCAAAGTAAATAAACAAGCAATAACAACAATCAATATCAATCCAATAATCAATTCAAATAATCCCGAAATAACCGTATTAATTCGCATTGTTATTTGTACGAATTAATATAATTATTTCTAGAATCTACACTATCATTTCATGTAGATTAAAGATTATTACACAAATATTTATACGATTCTTCACTTGTCATCCACTATTCAATTTCATACTATATCAATTTATACAACATACATTCAATGGTTCAAGGTGTAGTTAACACTATTTCTACGTGTCAATTTATTTAACATTTAAAGGGGGTCATATTATACACATTTAACTAATCAAATTCAACGTTTAACTATCCTATATCAAGTTTAATTGCATACTATTTATCATTTAACATTAACAATTTAACGTCCAATATAAACATCAACAATCAATCAATTATCAGCCAAACTGTATTATCATCGCATAAATAATTAACAGATAATGGTGTCAGATGTCACAGGTGAACTGATACAGGTAATAACAGTGTAAATATCAAACAGCAGTATATTTCAATTGTCGTTTCAATTGAAATCAAATTTAATAAATAAAAGAACATTAATCGTGAGTGATTGCTCACCTTTCGAGGCTAGAGGATAGACAATGAAACGAGTTACGGATCCAAGCACGAATTCCAAAGTAAAACAGAATTGGCACAAATTGGACGGACACAGCTGATAAATAGAAATGGATGAGAACAGATCAAATTAGCTTTATATAATTGAAATGAAGAATATATTATTATTTTATTGCTCTCTTTCAAAAATGAATATTTACATCAAAACGCCTATTTTAAAATGAAATACACACACATAATTATAAGTAGGTTTGCTCACAACAATATATACTTAGATATTTATATACACCTAAGCTTATAAACATCATATATGAAAAAAAATCAAATAACGTGTATTTTTATATTAAACAAATAACTTATTATAAACTTGCAGATAACTACATGTATACAGCAAATTTTATAACATTTATAAACAAATAAAATGGAATAAAATCTTCATATATCATAAAATTGCTGAAGTCAATGCATATACCGTATGAAATATATACTATAAGTGTACACTGCCTGTAACCATTCCCTTAAACCAATATTATTATATGTATAATTTATGTTACACTTAAAATCTGTAAAAAAACATTAATAGTAACTAAGCTTTTAACGGTGTGTGTACACACACACATACAAAGAACAGGTTAGGCTGGAAAAATGGTGCATAGTTATTCAGTACAGGCATGTAGCCTTACAACATATACAGAAACAATTTATAAAATACTTTTGTAAGAAAAAAAAAACAACAAATCAAAAATGTATTAACTAATATATATTTTAACTTAGCTTTATAAAATTTGAAAATCAAAATATATAACAACCAAAACTTATAGGTGTACAACTAATAGATTATAAAACAATAACATATGTAATATATACACGTACAAAATGATCCTCTCTCACCTTCAACTGTAGGTTTAAACCAATACATTATTAATATAGATATATACATATTTTAATATGATAAAAGAGAAGAACGTTGACTGGAAAATATATAAACTAATGTTTATTCTTGATATGAACTTAGATCATAATATACTTCTCAAAACAAAAGGAATGAAATAAGTTAGGCAAACGAATGAATGTGCACTTACAAAACTTATGTATACACATACGTATATACTCAACAGCAAAAATATAAATAACTATATAAACTTATCTGGTAAAACACATAAATGGGCTAGTCAACATTCAATCATGCTCGGCCACAAGATGCTTTGGGTCATGACAAGGCTAAGCAAGACAAGTGATGTTTGGGAAAGCAACAGGTTCTGGAACTAAAAGTTTTTGCAAGGAAAGTCACGGCATGCAAGGTGATGGGTTTGATTGGAGGCGAGATCAGGGAGGGTGTAGGCTACGGCGGATCTAGGCGAGTGGGAGGAGAAGGTCAAGGTGGATGGTGGCTTCGTGGGTGTACGTGGACCAGTGTACGGGTGGGTGTTTGCACGTGCCAGGGTGAAGGAATGGAGTGGGAGGCACGGCTTGAGCTCGGGTGATGTGAAAGTAGCGGAGGAAGCAAGGTAGTGCACTGGAAGGAGGGAAGAGCAGGTGGAGGCCAGAGGCGGCGTGGTGCACAAGGCGGAGGTTGTTCGTTTGGGTTCGGTGTTGGGCTCTTCGGCCAATGGTGGAGAGACGGTGATGGTGAATGGTGGTGAGCGCGCGCGCGCGTTTCAGGCAGGGGAAAGGATTCGTGCGTGCATGAGAGAAAAGTGACGAGCTTCCATTCAATTTTCTCCTTTTTGCAATTGATTTTTTTTTCTTTCTTACAGTGAAGAGTTATGGAAGAAATGAGAAAGAATATGGTCTAGAGAAGAGAAGAGATGATAATGAAACGAACAGGTATGTTTTATTTTTAATTTGCAGCAATAATTTTTTTCTAAATTTCCAAACGCCGTTCGCATTTCCAAGATAACACATCTACCAACTAACAAAATTTTAATGCAGGACAGCCAATTTCTTTTCAAATTTCTTTTGAATGGATACAGACCGTTTTGTTATGGGCTGAATATGGTTTAAATGTCCATCGAACGATAAATTTAACACGACGATTTGCATCGGACTCCGATTTTTGCACAAATGAATATATCGTTTTGATCAACACGACGAGACGATCAAAACGGTATACAATTATCAGGGGTACAATTTAATTATAAAAATTCGAATTTTCTACTAGCGAAAAATGCAGCAAAAACGCTGAAAAAATAAGATCGACGGAGCCAAAGATGTCCGAATTTGGGAAAACGACAAACTGACATCTTGCTCAGAAGATGGTTTAGAATTTTTCTATGTAAAAATATCTAGGTTTCGGAAACATTTTATTTTCATCGCTTTTTAACTGATTAAATTGAAGTAAATTTACGCGTGAAATAAACTTTCATATTTTCGGACGAAAATTTACCAGTTGCTATGTTTAACTAGACGCATTCCAAATATCAAATTTATATTTCAAAATTTTATCATTTAAAATTTCACAAAATTTCAACTAATTACGTTATTAAAACAGTTGAAATTTACGGGTCGTTACACTCTCCCCCACTCAAAACTTTTCATCCCCGAAAAGGAACGAGGTAGGAGAATAGAAACAACCAGAAAGAAAACAGATTTGAAATACAATTAATTTAAACCATATAAATTCAAATTTAAATTAATTGATATTCAACAATTGATTTTATCCATTTGATTTCACTAAAATCAATCTCAACTATTTCTAAATTCATTATCTTAAGTTTACAATTTCTAAAACCATAAATTTGAATAGTCTTTTATTATAATCATATTTGTTCAGCAATTTTAAATTCTTCTTTATTCCAAATTATTTTTAAATTTATACTACTTAATATATCTAATCACATATATTTAACCCATATAAATTAATTTAAAACATAAAAGTTTCGATTTAAATTAATTTACATCTATTAATTTCTTTTAAATTCAAGGTATTTTCATATGTTGATCAAATTTCAATTTATTAATTCTTTCAAAACAAATTTATTAATTTTTTAACAGAGTTTTACTTATTATCCTATCTAACTCTATTAACATCTTTATAATCAAAATTTAGTGTATAACATTTATTATAAACACTCACATTTTATTTATAAATACAATTTATATTATATATATTATCCAATTACTTATTCAACTCTTGAATGATTTAGGTAAGTTGTATTAGGATGCAGTTGAACAATATACAAATAAAAATTTTCCCAATTCAATTATTCAAGATTAAATATTTATTCCAAATTTTGGTTTTATTTGTAATTAAAATCATCCTTTAACAAAATTTATGAATTAGATTTCCGATTAACTTTAAACAATTTAGAGATATATATAATATATTTATATCAAATCAAATTAAATTTTAAAATAAGATACCTATATATATATAAATCAAATTATACTAAAGAAATTCAAATCAAAATATTTTTCAAAACAAAACCGTAGCAAAGCTACAGAATAGTATCTCCACTTCGAAACTCGAAAATGAATGTCGATGGTGCGGCCGCCATCACCGAAATTATTTTCCAGCGACAAAGAGAAGAGCACTGATTTCAACCTTTTAAAATTCTTTGAAAACGATTTCTATTCGAAAATACTTTCAATAACATATACTTTAAAAAAATTTAAAACCAAAGTTCGAAATTACCGGAAACTAAATTTTCAATTTCTGAATTAAATTTATTTCAGATTCCAAATCAATTTATAAACCACGTTTATAAATTCATTATAGAACAATAAATGATAATCAAATATTATCATTTCAAACAACCAATTTAATTAACTTATTAAATTTTAGAAATTATACTTATATATATAATATAATCATGCAAATTTATTTCATTTACCAATTTGAAAAAAAACATATTGTGTCGGTTTGTTCTGTTCAAGCGTTTTGGAAATCCTATCGATAGCGTTGATCAGACGAATCGATCGAAAATCCAAATCAACATCAACAACTCAAACAACACAACATAATTTTAAAACATTTAAATATAATTTTACAAATACAATTCCTCACTCGACGATACAAGAATAGATTTCAAAACATGTATAGCGATTTAAATTTGATGGAAATCAAATCAAAGAGAATTTTGATTCGAAAATAAGTTTGAAACAGAAGATAAGATAATTCAATTTCCACAATCGGGAGATGGATGAGTTTATTTAATTCACGGGCAACCTTAACCGGGTCGTCCATAACTTCAAGAATAAGATCGATGCTGAATTCCGAGGTAAATCAACACTCGATCTCAAGAGATGGAATTCAGGTATAGCAGGTAATAGATAGCATCGTAAACCGAGGATACAGAAATCTCCGGTAAATCGATGCCTATTAAAAGGAGTTTTGCTCCTTTACGAATCATTCGGAGATTGGCGAGACCGCCGATCTATTATAGATATCATTCAAAATGGAGTTATGGGGTGCTCTAGAATTGAAAGAAGACGAATAGTGAGGGACACGAATGAATTTTTTAGAACCGCAGGGAACGTTCCAAAATTCAAAGGAATCGAGTCAAAAGGAAGAGATTGAAACTCGAATGAGAGTGATTCTGTAAATACATTTACCCTATATGTTAAGTTTGCCTAGAGCTACCAAAGCTCTGATACCAACTGTAACGACCCGCTATTTTAGACCATTCGCATCCATTATAAGTGTATAGGTAGACACTCATGCCGGAATTGAATTGCTCAAAATACCGCGTTGTTAATTTAAATTTGGCAAAACTGAACATATACAGTAAATAAAATAATCACAGATCACAGACACAGAGTAATAATATGCAGCGGAAATAAAAGAGATAGTAGTTCATGAAGCTACTATATAAATATATAAGTTACATTAGAGTTAAACCAGATACAACGGAAGAGTAACACGATACATCAGATACAATCAGAATACATCACTGGAATCATCGAATACTGAAAGCAGAATAGATGGCTGGATCTTCAAGCAAAGCTCCAACTCCAAAGGTGAGTCTCGAATACTGGTACACTCAGTCTGACCCGAGAGTAAAGCAAAAACACAAGACACTCGAGTCAGGATTAACATTCTTATATTAATAAATCCAACTCAAGTGAAATAGCAATTAAAATACAAGTAACTCAAAGGATGTTTGGAATAACCATCCTTTAAGGATCCGTTAAACTATCTACTAGGTAGTAGTGTATGATAAGTAGATAATGCCTATCAGTAATATAAGATATCAAAATAGTATTAAGGCGTTACCATTATCCCCCTTAACACATTTATATAAGCGTGATAGTCTATACAGCAATGTAAACTCCACCGTAAACTAGTGGGCTATCAGGGAGTACTCCATAGGTATAACACAAAACAAATTCGTAGTGGTCGCGAATAGGGAATACAAGTATGACAAGGCACATGAGGCAATACCCAAGGTAGTGACACTACCGTTTGCCTGATCCGGACTGGTGAGAACGCATCGCCGCAGCGACCGCAACACCATGAAACAACACTCCCAAAATCAATGGTGCACCAATCGACAACAAGTAATGAGTAGTTCGAAGAAGTGTGTTCACTTGAGGTAGCTGACCTCCATTGGCCCAGCACGGCTCCTGTTTTAGTCAATTCCAATTTGACACATGTCAAGGCTATCCATTATCGTTCTCTTTCTTCGGTCATCACGTACATCATTCCAACCACTTCATTCTGGATCACCACTCCGCGTATAGTTATTAAAGTGGTTTTCAGTTTAGACAGAGAGTATGTCCATAACCGATTCCGGTCTCTTTAATAACTTTCGTAATTATTACACCGATTGGTCGTTTGTTTATTTCAAAACCAAGTCAATTTCAATCCAAATAGAATTCGTAAATCAACATTCCATTTGTCTTTCTAAACCAATTTCCATAATTTACGTTTCAAAACTTCCAAATTACCATTCCAAAATCTTATAATACAATTTCAATCTTTATTTAAAACAATTCAAATATTGATTCAAGTTCGTATATAAGTTTCATTCCGAAATCATTTAAATTAATCTAATTTAACATTCAAATCAATTTAAATTCATTGATCGATTTCATTCAATATTCGTTAAGTAAATTGTCATTCAAACAATTTCTATTTAATTTCCAATTCATTAAATCTATTATTTAAATTTAACTTCATTATATCAAAACTGACAAATTGAATTAAATTAAATTCATCAAATCAAATTCTTTAAATTTCAAGTCTTACATTAATTTCAATAAATCACATTTTATTTCTTGTTAAAGAAATTCAATTTCACTTATTTATTTACTTAGTTACAATTTCAAAGCTTAATTAATAAAGAACTAAATTTCATTTTTTTCAAGAAGTTCAATTTTACTTAATAAAGAATTCAATTCAATTTAATCATTAAATAATTCAATCTTATTTAATTATTAAATAATTCAAAACTTAATTATTAAATAATTTCAAAGTTTAATAATTTCAAACTTAATTATAATTTCAAACTTAATTATTAAATCATTTCAAACTTAATTCAATCATTTCTCGAATTAAACAACGTTCTTTCATCAATTACATTGTTATTATTTTGTTTCAGATTATTAAATATTAACATTTTCCTTTCATAAAAATTCAAATTCAACTTCATTTCAAAACCATATTATTTATTCAAATAAAATCTTCATTTTATTTTTAAATCAAATTATTGACCAATCGGGTTTTATTTAATTCTCTATCCTAGGTCAAGGTTTAATTTGGGTATTTATCATTTCAACCCGATTCCAATTCAATTCAAAAATCAAAGCATAGCAAAGGGAACTTGCAGTGTGATAACAAGGATGATGTCAAAGTAAATAAACAAGCAATAACAACAATCAATATCAATCCAATAATCAATTCAAATAATCCCGAAATAACCGTATTAATTCGCATTGTTATTTGTACGAACTAATATAATTATTTCTAGAATCTACACAATCATTTCATGTAGATTAAAGATTATTACACAAATATTTATACGATTCTTCACTTGTCATCCACTATTCAATTTCATACTATATCAATTTATACAACATACATTCAATGGTTCAAGGTGTAGTTAACACTATTTCTACGTGTCAATTTATTTAACATTTAAAGGGGGTCATATTATACACATTTAACTAATCAAATTCAACGTTTAACTATCCTATATCAAGTTTAATTGCATACTATTTATCATTTAACATTAACAATTTAACGTCCAATATAAACATCAACAATCAATCAATTATCAGCCAAACTGTATTATCATCGCATAAATAATTAACATATAATGGTGTCAGATGTCAAAGGTGAACTGATACAGGTAATAACAGTATAAATATCAAACAGCAGTATATTTCAATTGAAATCAAATTTAATAAATAAAAGAACATTAATCGTGAGTGATTGCTCACCTTTCGAGGCTAGAGGATAGACAATGAAACGAGTTACGGATCCAAGCACGAATTCCAAAGTAAAATAGAATTGGCACGAATTGGACGGACACAGCTGATAAATAGAAATGGATGAGAACAGATCAAATTAGCTTTATATAATTGAAATGAAGAATATATTATTATTTTATTGCTCTCTTTCAAAAATGAATATTTACATCAAAATGCCTATTTTAAAATGAAATATACACACACAATTATAAGTAGGTTTGCTCACAACAATATATACTTAGATATTTATATACACCTAAGCTTATAAACATCATATATGAAAAAAAATCAAATAACGTGTATTTTTATATTAAACAAATAACTTATTATAAACTTGCAGATAACTACATGTATACAGTAAATTTTATAACATTTATAAACAAATAAAATGGAATAAAATCTTCATATATCATAAAATTGCTGAAGTAAATGCATATACCGTATGAAATATATACTATAAGTGTACACTGCCTGTAACCATTCCCTTAAACCAATATTATTATATGTATAATTTATGTTACACTTAAAATCTGTAAAAACATTAATAGTAACTAAGCTTTTAACGGTGTGTGTACATACACACATACAAAGAACAGGTTAGGCTGGAAAAATGGTGCATAGTTATTCAGTACAGGCATGTAGCCTTACAACATATACAGAAACAAGTTTATAAAATACTTTTGTAAGAAAAAAAACAACAGATCAAAAATGTATAAACTAATATATATTTTAACTTAGCTTTATAAAATTTGAAAATCAAAATATATAACAACCGAAACTTATAGGTGTACAACTAATAGATTATAAAACAATAACATATGTAATATATACACGTACAAAATGATCCTCTCTCACCTTCAACTGTAGGTTTAAACCAATACATTATTAATATAGATATATACATATTTTAATATGATAAAAGAGAAGAACGTTGACTGGAAAATATATAAACTAATGTTTATTCTTGATATGAACTTAGATCATAATATACTTCTCAAAACAAAAGGAATGAAATAAGTCAGGCAAACGAATGGATGTGCACTTACAAAACTTATGTATACACATACGTATATACTCAACAACAAAAATATAAATAACTATATAAACTTATCTGGTAAAACACATAAATGGGCTAGTCAACATTCAATCATGCTCGGCCACAAGATTGGGTCATGACAAGGCTAAGCAAGACAAGTGATGTTTGGGAAAGCAACAGGTTCTGGAACTAGAAATTTTTGCAAGGAAAGTCACGGCATGCAAGGAGATGGGTTTGATTGGAGGCGAGATCAGGGAGGGTGTAGGCTACGGCGGATCTAGGCGAGTGGGAGGAGAAGGTCAAGGTGGATGGTGGCTTCGTGGGTGTACGTGGACCAGTGTACGGGTGGGTGTTTGCACGTGCCAGGGTGAAGGAATGGAGTGGGAGGCACGACTTGAGCTCGGGTGATGTGAAAGTAGCGGAGGAAGCAAGGTAGTGCACTGGAAGGAGGGAAGAGCAGGTGGAGGCCAGAGGCGGCGTGGTGCACAAGGCGGAGGTTGGTCGTTTGGGTTCGGTGTTGGGCTCTTCGGCCAATGGTGGAGAGACGGTGATGGTGAATGGTGGTGAGCGCGGCGCGCGTTTCAGGCAGGGGAAAGGATTCGTGCGTGCATGAGAGAAAAGTGACGGGCTTCCATTCATTTTTCTCCTTTTTGCAATTGATTTTTTTTCTTTCTTACAGTGAAGAGTTATGGAAGAAATGAGAAAGAATATGGTCTAGAGAAGAGAAGAGATGATAATGAAATGAACAGGTATGTTTTATTTTTAATTTGCAGCAATAAATTTTTTCTAAATTTCCAAACGCCGTTCGCATTTCCAAGATAACACATCTACCAACTAACAAAATTTTAATGCAGGACAGCCAATTTCTTTTCAAATTTCTTTTGAATGGATACGGACCGTTTTGTTATGGGCTGAATATGGTTTAAATGTCCATCGAACGATAAATTTAACGCGACGATTTGCATCGGACTCCGATTTTTGCACAAATGAATATATCGTTTTGATCAACGTGACAAGACGATCAAAACAGTATACAAATATCAGGGGTACAATTTAATTATAAAAATTCGAATTTTCTACTAGCGAAAAATGCAGCAAAAACGCTGAAAAAATAAGATCGACGGAGCCAAAGATGTCCGAATTTGAAAAAATGACAAACTGACATCTTGCTCAGAAGATGGTTTATAATTTTTCTATGTAAAAATATCTAGGTTTCGGAAACATTTTATTTTCATCGCTTTTTAACTGATTAAATTGAAGTAAATTTACGCACGAAATAAACTTTCATATTTTCGGACGAAAATTTACCAGTTGCTATGTTTAACTAGACGCATTCCAAATATCAAATTTATATTTCAAAATTTTATCGTTTAAAATTTCACAAAATTTCAACTAATTACGTTATTAAAACAGTTGAAATTTACGGGTCGTTACAAATAGGTTCATAGAACTAGCTAAGTTTGGAATAAGTTTAATTGACATCCCATGAAGAAGGCCATGAAGTTTGTTAGAGGCCTGAATTCTCCACTTAGAGGTACTTTTAACCTAAGTACCAACTAGCGCCATTTATAAGATGTTAGTTAAGATAACTTTACTTCAGATTGTCGGTTTGGAGGGGAAAGAGAAAGAGGAGAAGGTGGGGCTAGTGCAGAACCAAGGTGGGCTAAGAAGGGAGATTTTGGACAAATAAGAAGGCTAAGGGGAATTTCAAGGAGGGTATAACTTGTCGAAGATACCAAAAGAAAGGACACATTGCTAAGGATTGTAAAGTGAGTTTGATAAGGAAGGAGTCCAAAGGGAAGTGCTATCACTACCAAGAAGAGGGATACTACAAGATTAGTGTCCAAAGCTTATGAAGGAGGGATATCGTGGGTAAGTTTATTCCATTAAGGCTGTACCTATCTCAAGTAGACCTCCACCTAGAGACCATGGAAAATCTGCAATGGAAGGTACAATTGTTATTTCTAGGCATACTACTTGTACCTTATTTGACTCAAGAGCATCACATACATTCATAGTCAACTCCTTATGTCTAAAAACCTTAGTTGCTACCAACCCAATTGTGGTAGCAAATCCTATTAGGGGATTGCTACATCTTTCTATAATTTATAAAGACCTATTATGGATATGTGTAACGTCGATTTTGCATGTAACATGTATGTTCTTAGTTTTGAGAGTATGGACTTATCTTAGGGATACATTAGTTATCTTACCACGAGGCTGCCTTAGATTGTGATAAGAAGACTGTATGGTTATGGAGTTGTAAGGGGTAAGATATTGATGTTAGATGCACATCCAATACTTAATCGGGTCCAGCTATCTACCTTCTCTTAGCCTATCACAAGAGAGCTATCATATATACCCATAGTTCGAGAATTCCCTAAAGTTTTTGAAGAAATCTCGACGCTCTCTTCCCAAAGAGAGATCAAGTTCAAGATTGATTTAGAGAAGGACGCTAGACCCATCGCTCAACCATTAAGGCACATGGTCCCAAAGAAAGGCAAGAATTGGACAAGCAGATTTCGAAGCCATTATAGAACGGATTTATTCGTCGATGTACTTCAAAATAGGGAGCACCCGTTGTTTTGTCACTATGGTAGATGGATCATTAAGTCTATGTGTTGACTATAGAGAAATCAACAAGTTGGCTAAGAAAATTAGGTACCCCTAACCTAGAATAGATAATTTATTTTATCAGCTTATTAGAGCCAAAATCTTTTCCCAATTGGACTTAGCCACTAGGTTTCATCAATTGAGGATATAAAGCAAAAGACCACATTTTACACTCTGGATAGACTGTATGAAAGGAAAATGATGTCTTTTGGACTGACGAATGCCCCTATGTATTTTGTAGATTTGGGAGTATAGATTTTAGGGGCCAGCTGAATAAATTAATCGTAGTGTTGTGGATGATATTCTAGTATTATCTAGAAGCGAGGGTGGGCATGAAAACCACTTAAGGGAGGTATTAGGGACTTCGAGAAGGCAATAAAGTAAAGCCAAATTCTCAAAATGTCACTTTTGGAAGAAGGAGGTGGGGTTTTTTAGACGCATTATTTCCAAGAAAGGATTGTCTGTAGACCCCGCAAAGGTGGAAGTTATTCAAGATTGAATGATTCCAAAAAATGCCACAAAGGCTAGGAGTTTTCTTAGGTTGGTGGGTTACTATAGGAAACTCATCAAGGACTTTGCAAAGATAGCAGTCCCATTGACTCGCTTAACCAAGAAGAATCTAGTTTGCATAGGATGAGAAATGCATGGAATCATTCGAGAGGCTGAAGAAGCTTTGACCAGTGCACCAGTACTTACTACTACCGATGGGACGAAGCCTTTCACCATTTACAATGATGCACGTGATACATGATTAGGAGTAGTTCTTATGCAATTGGGAAGAGTCATAGTTTATGCAAGTAGATAATTGAAGGACTATGAGAGGATATGGAGTTAGCAGCCTTCGTTTTTGGCTAAAAAGATATGGAGGCACTATCTTTTAGGAGAAAGGTTTGAGTTGTTCAGCGACCATAAATCACTCAAATACCTTTTTTTTAAAAAGATTTGAATCATAGGTAGCAGAGGTGGATGGAATTTATAGCATCATATAACTTTGAAATATAGTATAACCCCAGAAAAGGAAATGTTGTCGCCGACTGCCTTAACTAGAGGCATGCTATTCTTGGTGCTATATATGAGCGGAGGCAGTTGGAGTTCCTCTCAAATTTCAATTTCCAACCGCACATTGAACCTGCTCTATGCTATTTGGTAGTAATGGAGATTAGCCCAGCAATGATAGACCGCGTTGGGCAAGAGCAGAAGAAGGATGCGATGATAGTAGATATTTTAGGTATATTAAGGAGAGGAGAAAACTTTCCCCATGGTGGTAGGTATGCAATTGATGAAAAAGGATGTTTTAGGAGAGATGGGTGCTTTTTTTTCTTATGGTTGAGGATGCTTTAGAGGAAATGTTAGTGAAGTATCACCATTCTAGGATGACCATTCACCCCAGATGAGATAAGATGTATTGGGATATAAAGCGAATTTTCTATTGCACGGGGATATAGAAGAGGGTAGAAGAATTTGTCTCTAAGTGTTTGATGAGCCAAAAGATAAAGGCAGAACAAGGGAAGCCCGGAGGGTTGTTATTGCCGTTGGAGGTATTGACTTGGAAGTGGGAGCATATATCGATGGACTTTATAGATGGGTTGCCCAAGAGTCAAAGAGACAATGAAGCTATTTAGGTTATAATAGATAGGCTCACTAATTTGCCTATTTTATTCCCACTAAGAGTAATAGGAATACGACATCTCTAACACAGATTTATATTAAGGAGGTAGTATGACTACATGGAATCCCGGTTAGCTTTGTTAGTGATAGGGACTCCATATTCACTAGCGAATTTTGGAGGAGTTTACCATCAGCTTTAGGAACCACGTAGAATCTTAGCACTGCTTACCACCATAGATTGATAGTCAGACTGAAAGGGTGAATAGGATTTTAGAAAACTTGTTAAGAGCTTACATCATGGATTTTAGAGGACATTGGGAGGAGCACTTACCCTTAGTAGAGTTCACTTACAATAATAGTCACCAAGCGACGATTGACATGGCATCCTTTGAAGCGTTATACAGAAGGCCATGAAAATCACCTAATTATTGGTAGGAAACCCCCGAAAGTTTTTTACTTAGATCAAATTTGATTCATGAGACCTCAGAAAAGATAGAAATGATTAAGTAGCGGATGAAGGCTGCACAGGATCGTCAGAAGTCCTATGTTGACAAGCGAAGGAAAGAATTAGAGTTTGAGGTGGGAGACATAGTGTTCGTTTAGTTTCCTCTCTTAGAAAGGGTATGAGGTTTGGTAAGTCGGTGAAGTTGGCACCAAGGTTTTTTGGCCCCTTCCTAATCTTGGAAAGAATAGGAAAACTTGCATATTGAGTAGAGCTATCAGATAAACTAGCGGGTGTCTGAGACGTCCTTTATGTATCACACTTAAGGAAATGCCCTCATAACACCACCACTACAGTAGAGTATGATCAGTTAGTAGACATTGAGATGAAGCCAATAACACCCTGTGCCATCACATGCATAGTGGAGCATGAAACTAGGAAGCTCCACAACAAAGAAATTAGACTGATTCAAGTACAATGAGGAGATAATCTAGTGGAAAGCACATGAGAAATGTAACAACCCACCCCAAAACCGGCATAAATTTCAACCCAAAAAAAGCCCATCGAAACATAGATCCATTCTAAGGTAAGCAGTTGGTAGAACTAAGAAAATAACAGTACAGAGACATAACTAAACTTTCAGAACTCACAGTGGATGGAACAAAATATAAAATCATAAATATGTCAAAATACAAAGTACAATCAATCGTATCATAAATCTATTACAACAATGGTCTAGATACACGGGTACACATAAAAGCAAGTGATAATGATGAATACTGCCACAAGAAAACCACATCCGTCTCTAAACGTCATCTTCGCCATCAATGTCCTTTAACCTATGTTGTAATGAGGATGGAGTCAGAACAACAAGTGTCTGGAAAAACCTTGACTCTTATCTTTTGTGTACATGGGTAGTATATATCAAAATAATAATATGTCGACGAACATAAAACCATTAAAATCATTTAATACTTCATTTTAAGGAAAGAAGCATGTCTTTAAAATCTCACAACCCAAATTGCATGTTATAATTAACTAGTGATGCAAGAGATAGTAACCAAGCCACTTAATACAATTTATTGGAGAATAGGCAGACTCCGGTCATTTAATACCTTAATAAAGGCAGACCCCATCATTTAATACCTACTCCCAATGAGTGCTCCTCAATGGTATTATCTAGCCGGCATCATATGTAATCTCAAGTCACTTAATACTTCTTTATTTTTAAAGGAGGACCCTCAATCAGTCACTTAATGCCTTATTCAGAAGCGAACCCCTGTAGAGATACCACCTACCGTGTCCCCTAAGCCATTTAATACTTCATTTGGTGAAAAGAGACGGGCCCTCAAACAATGATTTAATACCTCAAGACCCTAAAGCAGGTCCCTCGTACTATGTCCCATACTCATAATAACGTCTCACATTAGTTCCTCGTAGGAACTATAACATCCCCTATCTTGAGGCCCGATGCTAAGCACTACAGATGCTGCGGTCATCCATAGTATTAACTTCTAGTGACAAAATATGATAATTTGAATGGTATCCATAATATCAGAAGCACATGAATAAGAAACAAAATCACAAATTTCAAAAACAACTTTACTGATTACATTGCAAAATCATGTATCATATTCCACTACACAATCCCAAACGTTTCCCAAGTTTCGATCAAATATAATTATTACAAAATACGCCAAGAGCAACGTATGAAGATGCCCCCTCGGATGATCAGATTACTCAAATAGACATAACAGTCTTAATACATCATAGCAGAAATAAAGATAACAACTTCTTAATAGCTAACTTTGCCTCCTGCACATCTTTGGAAGCTTTATTCGTCCACCTACTAAACCTGTAAATCCTTAACTCTCAATCTACTCAAATTAATTTTGAGCACCCGAGAGTTTAAGGGGAAAACATAAACTTCAAGTCAGACATAAAGCCTGGTGTGAATAATACTATTACATCTCGGTTTACTGATATTACGTGAGACCATGCCACTTAGTGGAACGAGTTTCCCCTCACTAATATCCCTTTAAAACATATATTTTTGCAAATCAATATCCTACAATCAAACTGATTAGAGCAAGAATAACAATTTCATATATGCATATAAATCACATAATCAATGGACTATCTGTCCCGAAATATAGTTTTGTTTGGCTAACTACTAACCTTTGGCTGACTCGGGCCTACCAGATACAATCAATTATCTAACATTTGTTAGACACACTTCCGAGCTGACTGCCCTTTACTATCTCCTTCTTAGGTCACATGATCCTAATGGTTTTGTGAGCTTACCAATAACCTATCTTCCTTCTCTATAAATATTCCTTTCGGTGTGTAACATCATTTAAGTCTTACTCGTGACTAAGCCCTACACACTGAAATTTTGGACTGAATTAGCTAGGGGTCATAGCTAATGTATAAGGTGCGACCTTATGCCATTCCCATCTGGTATTCAAATATTCGAGTCATTTACTTATGGTTAACAACCCATAAAAATTTTCCTCGAAAACATTTCTTGCAAAATGATTTAACCTTTTAAATCATACTTAAACAAGGAAAACATACTATTTGCTTTAGTCAAATCTCTTTGCCATGATATATGCTTTACTCAAAATATTGTTGATGAAAACCTTTCGAAACCTTTGTTTAAAAGCTTTAAACAATCTCTTTCGAAACCATTGAAAGTACCCCTTTCAAAACCATTGAAAGTACCCTTTTCAAAACAAGTTAACTACTCTACTTTATAACCTTAGGCCGAAAGGCCAAAACAAACCTCTCGAAACCATTTACAATAGACCTTTCGAAAACATTGAAAGAGTCCATTTCGAAAGCTTTATAAAACCTTAGACATCCTCTTTTAAACATTTCAAACTTGCCTTTTGAAAACATTGGAAACCTTCCATTCAAATACTAAAGGTAAACCTTTCGAAAACATTAAGGAATCACCCCTTCGAAACCTATATCATACACCTTTCGAAAACATTGGGGAACATCCCCTTCAAAACCTTCATTTGATGTCTTTTGAAAGCATTAAAGTCATTTGCTTAAAACAGACCTTTCGAAAACATTGGGTTCAAGTTAAAATACGTGAAACATAGTTTCGAAACCTTTAAAACCTTTCCTTTCGAAACCTTTGGGTTTATCTTTCAAAATATAAAAAGGGTCTTAAAAGAACTGAGATGAAAGCAACTCTTTCGAAAGCATTTTCCTAAATAAAAGAAGTGGATGGTGTCAAAACCAGCTCCTTCGAAAGCATTCAAGAAGCGGCTTCATGGTTTAAAACCAAAGAACCCTTTCGAAGGCATTGTTTCAAAAGGTATAAGGCGGTAGCAGGGGTTCCGACCCCTTCGAAAGATTCTTTTTAAAACAAAGGCGGCAACCTCTTTCAAATGCTCTCTTTTCTTTAAAAAATTTGACTAAGTCGAAAGCTATCTCATTCGTAAGCAAAGCAAGCATTCGAAAGCAAAGCAAGCAGATAAAGCTATCATCTCGAATGCACGTTTCGACTCTATACCTTTCGCCTATCTCCAATCCACTACGTACCAAGTTTTTGATACCATGTGTATTGGTTTCGACTAGGATGGAGGCGGCAGTATACAGTCGAAAGGTGGCTGCCGAAAGTGGCGAAACAGCAAACTTCAACAAAACTGATTTTTAACTTTATAAAGTAATTTCTTTCTCACTAACCTGTTTATTTGTCATCATTTAATTGGTTGCCAATTTCTTTTCCAAAAGTGCTGCCGAATTTCAAAGATTAACAATTTAAAACATTTTCAAATTGCCTCTTCTCCTTTTATAAACATATAAAACATTTAAGTCGCATACCTTAAATAATTTTATATACTTATTAAACACTTAGGAAAATTCTACAACAATTCCCATAAATAACTTTTAATATGTTTTCTAACATATTTAAATTTCAGAACCAAAGCTAACATATAATAGCCGTAATTAATTTTAAACCCAATTTAACCATTTTCTTCACTAGAAAATTCATAATAAATCCACATTAATTCAAAAAATTATGAAACTTGAAACCCATCTCCAAAATAATATTTTTGACCTTATTTTAAAATCGCAAGGCATTTGGATGTCATTTGCTAGGTTTTTCAATTTAATCCTTATCATAAAATCCATATGAAATAACATAATCATCAACAAGCATATATATATATATATATTCATTTAAACAATCAAATCATGGCAAACCATTTGCAAAATAAATTCGGAACTTAACTAGAAACCTAAAATCATAAAAGTGAGATGTAATCTATTATTCACCTTGGCTTGATTGTTAAGAAGGTTGAGATTTGCTCTTGAGTTAATTTGATTAAGCTTCTTCCTTAAAATCTTGCTTATCTTCCCCTTGCTTTCTTCTAATGGTGGCCAGCCTTACAAGGTTTAGTTTTTGTTTGTGAATGATTGTAAATTATGGTGGCTTAAGGGTATAAGAATATACCTATTCCTATTTTGCCCTTACCTTATTATTTCTTTCTTGCTTCATTTTAAACTTTCATTTATTCATTCATATCTTAAGGCACGGCTACCTTATATTTAAACAATTCTCAATCTCTTAACCACTTAGTCTTTACATTATTCTATTTAATTTATCTAATTAAATCTCCTGAATAATATTATCTAAAATTAGGGGTGTTATAGTCTCCCCTCTTTAAAGAATTTAATCCTCGAAATTATGATATGGTACTCATCAAAATCAATCATAAAGGTAAAACATACCACGAAACAAGTCAGGATAAGTATCTCGAATCCTGCTCTCAGTTTCCCAAGTACAGTCTCTCTCGTCGTCACTCCACTGGACTTTGACTAATCTAGCTGTCTTGTTCCTTAGCCTCTTCTCATCTCTTGCGACTATACGAAGTGGTTTTCTAACTATAGTCAAATTAGGTTCCACTACTAAGTCATCTAATATAGTCAGTGCTATAGTAGTCTCTAGATCTCGAATACACTTCCTTAGATGAGAAATATGAAAAACATTGTGGACTCCTGCCAACTCTATATGTGTAACAACTCGAAATTTAACCCGTAATAATTAATTTATTTATTAATTAAATAATAAAATAACTTTGTGAAATTATCAGAATTGACCCATGGGAGTTGCACCATTGTGTCTGTGATAATTTTCTGATCAATTTCCATATATATAACGTTGAAAACCAAGCTAATATGACCAAGTTATAAAATAAACAAAATAAACGAAAGAAAAAGAAAAAAAATATATACATGTCGATCGGCTGGTCGATCTGGGCAAGGGGGTGGTCGACCGCCCGGTCGACCTGCCTTAGTTTTTGGCGAACGAATGAACGTTCGTTTGTTCGAACGTTCCAGAGCCTATGGGTGACATGTTTTGCGTTCTTCTAACCAATCCGGTCCATCTATTTTCACATCCGATGGCCCCTATTCAGCCTATGACGTGGTTGCATCCTATTCAATCTCTAAATCCAACGGTCGATATCCACTTCTGCACCTATAAATAGACCCCCAGGCCTAACCCTTTTTCCCATTCTAGGTTTTCTCCAATTGGGTTCACCTTTCTAGGAAGGACCCTAAACGGAATAATTTTTCCAAAGGAGAAAATCATTATAAATTAAATTATTTTACAACTCCAAGTGGATCCGAGAAGACCAAAGGAAGAGCTTAGGACCAGAGGTGAGTGATTGTAATTATTTTAAGATTTCTTTAAGTAATCTAAAATAATAGGGTTTTCAATAGTTGTAGTTTTACTACGATTTTTGGAATAACCTTTTCAGTAGTTTATTTACAGTTTTTAGAATTATTTTCAATCTATTTCCTTTCAGTAATTTTAGTTTATTTGTGTTAGTTATAGCTTTTCCATTTATTTACAGTTTATTTATGGTATTTTAACCTATTTACTGTTATTTATGCGTTATTCACATCTTCTTTCTACGCCTCGGATTTTCTTCTATTTTCAGTTTTCTTTTATTTCTCATTCTTCTTCGCGTATGGATTTGAATAGAATTAACGCGAAATTGAATTAAATTATAAGAATTCTGAAATAACGAAAGATAAGATGTAAATTATAAAGAATGTAATAAAATGGAATTAAGACTGAAACTATGCTTAATTATGATATTAATTGGACTGAATTAAAGAGATTGACCTATTTATAATTATGAGATGTAAATTATAACGACTGTAATAAAATGGAATTAAGACTGAATGCCTAATTATGATTAGAATTGGACTAATTAATTGGCTTAGTTATAATGTAGAATTGTAACTAAATGATGAAAGAAGCTTATTTTTACACTTAAACCTTGGGTTAAGTAATGAGCATGATTATAACGTAGGTTATAATAAGAAAAAGAATAGAATGAGGTTTATTTTAAGACTTGGGATAAATTAATAAGCGTAGAAAGTAAAGATGATAATAAAGGCTTATTTAAATAATTTATCTAAGTTAATAAGCAAAGATGAAAGTAGGACCTATACCAAATAGCATTCCCTATCAAACGAAACAGTGGTCTCACATTAGCCTAAAGCGAGGGCACGCTTATGCTAAGAATGGTAGTAATTGGTCAAATAGAAGTTCAAATCATGGGAGATTTGGATAAGGGGCGCGACTAGATATTGTTTGGATGAAGGGCCAGTACCAACAGCATTACCCTTATTTTCTATGGACACACGGTGATCTCACGTTAGCCTAAAGTGGGATGAGGGGCACACGTATGCTGGATGTTGAGGTAATAAGAAGACCCAATAGGTGGAGCAAAAGGTAGCATGGGCATGGTGGCAGTTACGCGTGCGACTTCCATTCGGGTGCTCAATAATAGCTATGAGTTCCAAGCGCTTAGTATGAGTGTCTTTCGTAGACACCATTACCTTCTGTGTAGGGAGCTATATATGTTATCCGGATCCACAGTGGTTGCTCTGTGCATCTTTCGTAGATACCATTGGCTGCTGTGTAGAGAGTTATATAGTGGCTGATCCGCAGTAAGGTCTATGGAGTAGCTGGCCGATCAAAAAGGGTAGAATTAGGGTCACATCCTAATTACAGCATTAGGAATTCAGCCTAATTAAGGCATAAATCAAGGACAAGTACAAGCAATCAAAGTTAACCTATCTTATATTTAATCATACTTATTTCCAATTTATCTCTTTCCTACTTCCTTTTTTATCCTTATTTATGCTAGAACTGTTATAGAGTCTATTACCTTTATCTTGCTTAAAGACTCTAGTAATTGCTATCATTCAACAGACTTTTAGTCCGACCTTGTCCTCTATTTTTCCCTTTTTCCCCTATAGGTAATCTAGGGAGAAGTCAATAGATTGTTGTTGCTTGGAGTTTTCTTAGAGGAGTTCTCTGCTATGTATTTCTTTTATTTCAGCTTTAGTTCTTTTTGTGTACTGGCTTATTTTGAAAGATATTATGTACTCTGATTTTGAGACTATGAATTTTTATTTCATATGACATGATGAGTTTTGGATGTTGTATTTGGTATTTGACTTATTTATAAAGCAATTATGAAAGTTTTATTTTAAATAAGTTATTATTTTAGTTTCCGCTCTTTTTACCAATTTTTGTCTTGTGAATCTTAGTCTCTGTTAGTTTCAGTTATACCTAAAACGCACCACGCCTTTTAATGTGTCCTTTTGGGTATATTAAGGGGTGTGGTGTGTTTCACTTGGTATCAGAGCCTAAGGTTATAGGATTCCTAAAATTTTATTTTAAAAGTAAAGTATTTTCCAAAATAACTTGTTTTAAAAGTATTTTTCAGAAAATGAACTCTTAGAAATAGTTTTTAAGTATAAAGAGTTTTTATAAAAATCCCCTCAAAGTCCAGTTCAACCTTCTTTCGATTCTTTCGAGCCTAAGTTTCCTTTTCTTTGCATAGTATGGCTGACTGGTTCCGTAGAGCTACGATACCAGAGGTGAATGGGCAAGCGTCCAATGCAACAACGATAGGTGGAAATCCCTTTAATCCACCTATACCAGCCAATTTTTCTAAGCTATGCAAGGATTTCACAAGCATGGGAGGCGGAACATTTTCTGGCACAAAGGATTTCAAGGAGACACAAGCTAGGTTGGAAGATATGGAGCGAAAGTTTAGGCGGTTAGGTTTAGAGGACCGATAGAGTGGTCAACCTATATCTTGGCAGCTAGAAGAAGAGCTTAAGGTGGTTCCTACAAGCTCTAAGTAGCCATGGGGGAAGGGAAAGAAGGATAAGAGAAAAAGGGAAGGCCCTCAGAAGCGAATCAAGAAAAGTGGGATATGTAACCGTTGTAGAATGACTGGTCATTACGCAAGAGACTGCAAGAGAGAGGAGGTGAAGAAGTGTTATAGCTGTGAACAACCCGGTCATCTTAGTAAGTCTTATCCTCAGAAGATGGGACAGGGACGAGAGCACCTACAGCGCAGATTCAGGCTTTAGATGCAACACCTTCCAGCAGCGGAGATCGAGGTAGGAAAATTTGGTTTCTATTTCTGATTTTTCCATTCAGACTCTTTTCGATCCTAGAGCATCACACTCTTTAATCTCTAGTTCTTTGGTAGATTGTTTGCACTTAGACATTTCTTTAGTAGACCCCATTGTTGTTTCAAATGCCATAGGAGGATCAGCACACTTGACTATGGTTTGTAGGGGTTTGAAAATTTGTATCCTAGGCATAGAATTTGACTATGACGCCTATATTTTTGGATTTTCGGGGTATGGTATGATTTTGGCAATGGATTGGCTATCCACATATGGAGCTATATTAGATTGTGAGAGGAGAGTCGTTAGACTAGAGACATGCATCAGTAGGACTCTCGAGATTTCTTGCGACCCACAAAGGTCAGTTATGTTGAGCTTCCTTTATACCCTCGATTCATCATCATCGGAGTTAGATTCGGTTCCTATCGTCAGAGATTTTTCAAATGTCTTTGAGGAGGTTAGGGGAATACCCCCTAAGAGAGAGATTGACTTCAGGATTTATTTTTCTAGCCGGTAGAATTATCTGTAGGGCATATGATGCCTAGGGAAAGGAAGGGATTGAGCAAGCAGATGCGTGAGCTTTTGAGAAAGGCGCCAGTCGTCTTTACTACCAAATTAGGTGGTTCTCTTCAACTTTGCATTGACTATAGAGAATTGAATAAGCTCACAGAGAAGAACCATTATCCACTCTCTAGGATAGATGATCTTTTCAACTAGTTAGTTGGCTCTTTAGTATTCTCCCAGTTTAATATAGCCATGGATTTCATCAGCTTAGGGTTGCTGATGATAACATTGATAAGTCCGCATTTAGGACACCAGACGGATTCTTTGAGTGGTTAGTCATGACTTTTGGGCTAACCAATATCCCGGCCTATTCTATAGATTTGATGAACCATGTTTTTAGGAATGTCCTAAAATAAAGTTCGTAGTGTATTCGTGGTCAACATTTTGGTGATTTCCAAGAAGTATGAAAGAGAATGTTATTCACCTAAAGGAGGTTCTTTGTACGCTTCGTGTTCGTCAGTTGAGAGAAGAGTTCTTGAAGTATCACTTTTGAAGTGCGTTTATTGGGGCATAGAGAATGTCTACACATAGTAGGGATTTAAGAAACGGTTTTGTACATTTAGGATTAAGATTATGGAAATCCAAAGAGAGGTAGGCAAAGGTTAGAGATGTACAATAAAATTCAGTAGATAAGCAGAGAAGAAAGTCCATGTGTAGGTAATTGCAGAAATTATAATTGTCTCAGACAAGTGGATTTGACGGTGATGCCTTAGAATAAATACGAGTATACAAGAGGAATAGGAGTAAAATCCTTTAGTTTAGGAAAAGTACTCCGAGGGTAGTAAGTAGGAGACCCACTTTATGTCTAGTCCAATAAAATGAAAATTTTGAAATTTGAGAAGTTGAAAAATGTAATTGTTAGAATTGAAAATTTTGATTGTTAATATTTTCTTTTAGAAAATAATCATGGAGTTTTTGAAGAATGGTATGAAATTTAAGTTAGTTTTTATATAACAAAAAATTGGAATTCTTTTTGAAGAATTATGGAGTGTGTGTGTGTATATATATATATAATTCGCTAGTTCCATTGTAAGTAAACAAAGATTTTAAACATAAAAGCCTAGAGTGTATCAAGTATCGAAAATGTAGATTACAACTTTTATTGTTGTAATAAATGTTTTCATGGAAAAAAGTGGAGCATAGGCTATAACACTATTGTTATAGTAACAGACACTCAAGAGAAATATTTTTACATAGGTATATGAGATTTATTGGTATTTATTTAATTGAATCCATACACTAGTATTTTTGAGTTGTAGTAACGGTGTTTTACGTAATATCCGTTTTAACCCAAATAAAAATGTATTTAAAAAAAAGGTAATTTCTAAGTATAGAAACAAAATGGTTTGTAAAGTACACTTATTATTAATAAGCATAAGGAAGTGTTTTTGCAGTTATGGAATATTAAAACAGTTTTGAAGATGAGTTTTTTTGAAAGGAAAATGTGTAAGTTAGCTATTAGAAATATTAGAATGCCGGCGCATTAGTTAGTCCGAACGGTATTACTAAGCATTTGTATGATCCATATCTGGTTCTAAACTCTATCAAAGGAATACTATCCTCTTTCACTCTAAGCTGATGGAACCCTATTGCTAAATCCAACTGGGAAAACACTTTGGCTCCACTCAACTGATCAAACAAATCATCAATTCTGGGTAACGGATATCGATTCTTTACCGTCTTTTCATTCAACTTATGATAATCGGTACATAACCTTAATGATCCGTTCGGCTTTTTTGCAAACACTACGGCTGCTCAGCAAGGCAAATTGCTTGGTCTGATAAAATTCTTGCCTTCTAAACCCACCAACTGCACCTTTAGTTCCCTCATCTCGGTAGGTGTCATTCTGCTTGGCGGTCTACTCATCGGTTCTGCTCCTAGTACTAAATCTATCTAAAACTTAATGGCTCATTTCAGCGACAATCCTACTACAGGTTCAAAGACATTTTGGAATTCTCTAACAACGAAAACTCGATTAATCTCGTCTTCCACCTCCACAACACCCAACAAAGCATTAACCTCAAAACTAGGGTTTTCTATGGAGTATACAATCCGATCACTACAGTCAAGGTGTCTAAGAGATATTTTTCTATCATGGAAAAATATCCTAGCATCGTATTTAGTTAACCAATCCATACCCAAAATAATTCCAAACCCTGCGAAATAAAACACATGCAAACTGTAAACAAAGGCATGACCTAACAATTCAAACTCTAACTGGTCACACTTCATCCCAAGAGTCCCATAACCTCCTATCGAATTGGCAACCCTTAAGGAAGTAACTAGGTATGAGGGTTCTAGGATAAGCTTATCTACCAAACAATGAGATATAAAAGAATGCAATGCACCAGTATCAAACAGAACTGTAACTGAGATACCATGAACCAAAAGCGTACCGCCCAACACAGCTTTTCCTTTCTCCTTTACTGTTGGTATCGAGGTAGTTGGCTCCAATGCAAACATCTTACCTTTACCCTCCTTAGTCGACTCCTTGCACCGGTTCTTATAGTGTCCAATCTGATCACAATTAAAACATCTCACCCCTTTCTTCTCCGCAGCTTTCTTTCCTTTGCCTGTCCAACATTCATGAGCATAGTGTCCTTTCTTATCACACTTATAACAGATAACTTTTGCATCCCTTTCTTAGCAGCTCCACCTTTCTGAGCTCTTTTCTTGTGGAAAAACTTCCTTTTCTGGCTCTGCCCTCCTTGAGCTTCCTTGGCCTTATTTCCTTCAAGAAAAGCAAGCATCTCTTCCTACCTCAAAGCCATCTGTACAACAACATAACATGGATCTCTAATATGCGGTAATGTGGCCTTTGCAAGCTCAGGCTTCAACCCACGAATGAACTTCTCATTCCTCTTAATAATAGTATCAACCGTAGCATACCCGTACTTTGCCAACTCCTCAAATCTGTTTCATACTCAAGCACTGTCATATCTCCCTACTCCAACTCAACAAATTTCCTGAGAAGTGTAGACATAGCAATCTCTGACATAAACCTTTCTTCAAACCTCCTCCTAAACACAGCCCAAGTCATAGTCTCCTCATTGACTCCAATAGTAACACTATTCCACCATACAATGGTGCTCCTTGTAGCTCTCTAGAAGCGAGTCTCCTTTTCTGCTCATCATTGAGTCCCAAATCATCGAAAATCCTTTCTCAACAAAGTAGCCAATTCTCCACTTTGATTGCATCTTTAGTGCAAATAAACGGCTTTCCTCCCAGTCGAGCATAATCTCTATTCAAAATAGCATAGTTATTAACTACCGGAGCTCCTTGATTCCCTCCTTCAGTAATTCCTCTAGCCATTCCCGCAGTAGATCCTGCTTGCATCATATTTATGAAGAAGTGATACATTGCTCCCACATCAACTTGCGGGACTCCAACACCCACATTTGCAGCTTGTGCTTGACCTTGGCTCCTTCCAGTATTTGGTTTGGCATTTCCACTGGTTGTGGTGCTTCCTCCACCAATGTTAACTCTTCCTCCTCTAACATCCATATCTTACATCCGTAATATCTACATTCGAGTCTTTGTAAGATACAGAAGAGTAGCCTAAGAGAGATGGGAGAATAGAGATAAGGCGTATACTTATATATAGCAAATGCAAGTACGTTACTATTGCGTTATCCTATACCCCAATCTTTTCTCTAATTTCTTAGGATTATGTTTTAAAATCATATTAAGTTTGAAATTTCTATTAAATTTTCATAAACCTAGGCTCTGATACCAAGTTGTAACATCTCCTATCTTGAGGCCCGAAGTTAAGCGCTACAGATGCTATAGTCATCCATAGTATTAACTTCCAGTGACAAAATATGGTAATGTTAATGGTATCCATAATATCAGAAGCACATGAATATGAAAAAAAACATATTTTAAAAACAACTTTACCGATTACATTGCAAAATCATGTTTCATATTCCAATGCATAATCCCAAACGTTTTCCAGGTTTCGATCAAATATAATTATTACAAAATACACCAAGAGCGACATATGAAGATGCCCCCTTGGATGATCAAAGTACTCAAATAGACATAACAGTCTTAATACATCACGGCGGAAATAAAGATAACAACTCCTAAATAGCTAACTTTGCCTCCTGCACGTCTTCGGAAGCTTTATTCGTCCACCTAATAAACCTGTAAATCCTTAACTCTCAATCTACTAAAATTATTTTTGAGCACCTGAGAGATTAAGGGGAAAACTAAACTTCGAGTCAGACATAAAGCCTGGTGTGAATAATACTATTACATCTTGGTTTACTGATATTAAGTGAGACCACGCCACTTAGTGGAACAGGTTTCTCCTCACTAATATCCCTTTAAAACATATCTTTTTGCAAATCAATATCCTGCAATCAAACTAATTAGAGCAAGAATAATAATTTCATATATGCATATAAATAAGGTAATCAATGGACTATCTGTCCCAAAATATAGTTTTGTTTGGCTAACTACTAACCATTGGCTGACTCGGGCCTACCAGACACAATTAATTATCTAACATCTGTTAGACACAATTCTGGGCTGACTGCCCTTTACTATCTCCTTCTAGGGTCACCTGATCCTAATGGTTTTGCGGGTTCACAATAACCTATCCACCTTCTCTATATATATTCCTTTTGGTGTGTAACATCATTTAAGTCTTACTTGTGACTAAGCCCTACACACTGGAATTTTGGACTAAATTAGCTAGGGGCTATAGCTAATGTATAGGGAGAGACCCTATACCAGTCCCATTTGGCATTCAAATATCCGAGTCATTTACTTAGGGTTAACTATCCATCAAAATTTTCCTTCAAAAAATTTCTTGCAAAATTATTTAACCCTTTAAATCATACTTAAACAAGGAAAACATACTATTTGCTTTACTCAAATCTCTTTGCCATGATATATGCTTTACTCAAAACATTGTTGATGAAAACCTTTCGAAACCTTTGTTTAAAAGCTTTGAACAATACCTTTCGAAACCATTGAAAGTATCCCTTTCGAAACCGAAAGTACCCCTTTTAAAACTAGTTAACTACTCTACTTTATAACATTAGGCCGAAAGGCCAAAACATACCTATCGAAACCATTTACAATAGACCTTTTGAAAACATTGAAAGAGTCCCTTTCGAAAGCTTTATAAAATCTTAGACATCCTCTTTTAAACATTTCAAACTTGCCTTTCAAAAATATTAGAAACCTTCCATTTTAATACTAAAGGTAAACCTTTCGAAAATATTGAGGAATCAACCTTTCGAAACCATTATCATACACCTTTCGAAAACACCGGGGAACATCCCCTTCTAAACCTTCAATTGATACCTTTCGAAAGCATTAAAGTCTTTTGCTTAAAACATACCTTTTAAAAAGCATTGGGTTCAAGTAAAAATATGTGGAACATAGTTTCGAAACCTTTGGGGTTGGCTTTCAAAATATAAAAAGAGTTTTACAAGAACTAGGATGAAAGCAACTCTTTCGAAAGCATTTTCCTAAATAAAAGAAGTGGATGGTGTCAAAACCAGCCCCTTCGAAAGCATTCAAGAAGCGGCTTCAAGGTTTAAAACCAAAGAACCTTTTCGAAGGCGTTGCTTCGAAAGGTAGAAGGTGGCAGCAGTAGTTTCGACCCCTTCGAAAGCTTCTTTTTAAAACAAAGGCGGCAAACTCTTTCGAAAGCTCTCTTTTCATTAAAACATTTGACTAAGTCGCAAAGCATGCGCATTTTCTTTGAAAGAAAACAAGGTCTCGACCCCTTCGAAGGCACGTTTCGACTTTATACCTTTCGTCTATTTCCAATCCACTACGTACCAAGTCTTTGATACCATGAGTATTGGTTTCGACTAGGATGGAGGCGACAGTATAGGGTTGAAAGGTGGCTGCCGAAAGTGGCGAAACAACAAACTTCAACAAAACTGATTTTTAACTTTATAAAGTAATTTCTTTCTTACTAACCTTCTTATTTGTCATCATATAATTGATTGTAAATTTCTTTTCCAAAATCATTTCCAGAAGTGCTACCGAATTTCAGAGATTAACAATTTAAAACATTTATAAATTGTCCCTTCTCCTTTTCTAAACATATAAAACATTTAAGTCTCATACCTTAAATAATTTTATATACTCATTAAAACACTTAGAAAAATTCTTCGAAAATTCCCATCAATCATTTTTAATATGTTTTCTAACATATTTAAATTTCAGGCCCAAAGCTAACATATAATAGCCGTAATTAATTTTGAACCCAATTTAACCATTTTCTTCACTAGAAAATTCATAATGAATCCACATTAATTCAGAAAATTATGAAACTTGAAACCCACCTCCAAAATAATATTTCTGACCTTATTTCAAAATTGCAAGCCATTTGGATGTCATTTGCTAGGTTTTTCAAGTTAATCCTTATCATAAAATCCATATGAAATAGCATAATCATCAACATCAACAAGCATATATATATATATATATATTCATTTAAGAAATCAAAACATGGCAAACCATTTGCAAAATAAATTCAGAACTTAACTAGAAACCGAGAATCATAAAATTGAGATGTAATCTATTATTCACCTTGGCTTGATTGTTAAGAAGGTTGAGATTTGTTCTTGAGTTAATTTGATTAAGCTTCTTCCTTGAAATCTTGCTTATCTTCCCCTTTCTTTCTTCTAATGGTGGCTAGCCTTACTAGGTTTAGTTTTTATTTGTGAATGATTGTAAATGAAGGTGGGTTAAGGGTTTAGGGTATAAGAATATAACCTATTCTTATTTTACCCTTACCTTACTATTTCTTTCTTGCTTCATTTTAAACTTTCATTTATTCATTCATATCTTAAGGCACGACTACCTTATATTTAAACAAATCTCAATCTCTAAATCAGTTAGTCTTTACATTATTCTATTTAATTTATCTAATTAAATCTCCTGAATAATTTTATCTAAATTAGGGGTGTTACAGGAACTGGTAGTCAGATTAGCTGGGCAGATTTCTCCTACAGAATTTGGGACTAACCTCACGTCATTATAAATATTTATAATAAGGATATCTCACATTAATAGGAAGTGTATACAACTGCTGGTAGCTTCAAAGTGAAGGACAAACTTCCGCCATGTAACTCTATTGACCCTACATCCTTATGACTTAGCCATAAATTAAATATACTCCATATATATAATAATAATAATCGCACCATTTCATAAATAAGGCCTTATAAGGAATCTTCCTTAATACGCCTTAGAATAATAATTAAATGTCAATTCCCTAACATAATACTATTACAAGTCCTTTTTCTTTAAATTCGCAGGATTTCAATATACCAAATAAGGGATTCTAATATCAAAAATAGGGAATATATATTCATAACCAAAATTGAAATAACAGACTTGTAAATAAAATAAAAACTCAATTTATTACACCCATTCAATGGAATATCCTAAACAATAGAATTTATAATCTAAACTCCATATTCTATTCAACTCCTCTTTTACAAAGAAATAGATAAGAAGACAATTTATGTGGAATAAGTGGTGTAATGTATGAATAAAGTCTGTAATCTAAACCTCATATTTCATTGAAGAATCACAAATTGAACTAAAGAAGAAGGAGAAGTGGAATAAATAATGAAATTATCCAAAATTGCATAAACAAGACAATTTCCATCAAATTAATGTAAATAATAGAGAATCTCAGCATAAAATTGACATTTCGAAATAAAAAGGAATTATAGGGGATTTTATCTATCATATTATCACAATCTCAAAATCCTTAAGGCATATTCAAATCCATAGAGATACACCAAATAATTACTGAAAAAGAAATACTAAGGTTCACACTCATGGAACAGCCGTATCTTTGCTTTCCTTGGATTTGCACGCCTTTCAATCTCCTCCATAATCTTTCTCTTTTGATATGTACACGATAGGAAAGATGTATATATTTTATTAGGTTCAGAACAATTGGAGAAAGAATAAAAGAAGAATAGATTAGAGGAAGAAGAAAAAAATAAAAAAGGGATTGAATTCTTACCTGAATTTCATATGGAGTTTCTGAATCTAATTTGGAGAGATAACAATGATAGAGTTTCATTGTGTGCTCCAAAATAATGTGAATAAAAAGTGGAGAAGGCAAGCTGCCACCATCAGGAGATGGTCAACTCCCTAAGCTAGACCGATCGACGGCTACGATTGACTGGTTGACCCATGTAGGTCAACCGCTCTACCTTATTTTGGGCAATAATGATTCGTTTCCATTGCGTTTTGATTTTAATTAATTTTTTACCATATTTATTCTTAACATTAAACGTTAACTTAAACGGTTACTTAGCTCCCAAGCTAATTTTGAAATTTAAACCCTAAATTAAAATTCTCATATGAATTTTAATTCAAACTTTGATTAATTTAAATCTGAAAACTTCAAATGCTTATATGTTCTTCGTTTGAGCTCCATTTTCAGCATACTATATATGAAAACAGATCAGAATTTTACTACAAATGCAATGGAATAACTTCCTCGATCAAGTTTCAACTTTTATAGCATTTCCATATTCATCCTTATTATATTTAATTAAATTTTATTTTATTTATGGTTCATTTTATGGGGTGTTACATTCTTCCTTAAAAAGGATTTCTTCCCGAAATCTTTTAAGGGACGAACAGCGTAACGCGCAATAACATCCATGTTATACAACCAAGTTATCTACACAACCATCTACTCAACCAATAATGCAATGTGATTATGTACTACAGACATGCCAAAATGAGCTTAATCCTTGCATGAAGGAATAATTGTGTTATGCTAGTATGTATGCAAACACCCTAAGCTTGCACAAAATTTCTAAACGAGCGCAAAGCGATTGTGAAAAAGTGTAACAACCATCTTCTACCATCCAATCTAACAACCACAATGCAACAGAAATCCTAAAATTTTGAGAGAGAAATTGTGACGACCCACCTTACTGACCCTTGACAACGACACTTAATACATCCATGGTATTCATGTGACGTTGCCCAAGTATCTGAAAGACGAGTTGTCATGGGATAAAATATAAGAAAGGAACAATAATCTCACAACGAAACGGTTAAATATAACATAAAAATAAGATAGTACGTAAGGTAACTCCCCAACATGGAGTTATCAGAGTTACAACAAAAGTACTACTGTCAGTCTAGGCAGTTATAACAACCTGCCTTTAAATATACATACATAGAGCCAACATCTCATAACAGCAGAAATAAATAGCTAGATAGATAAGGAGCCTCCTGCTGATCCACCATCTTCAAAAGAGCCCAAAGAAACCTGTCATTTCCAGACTACTCAAGTATAAATGAGTACCCGAACGTTTTAGGGAAAACAAACAATTCGGGTCAGACAATAAGTCCGGTATGAGTAAACTCCAAAAATAGAACACACAAAGTAACTAGTGAGACCACATCGCAAAAATGCAGAATGGGTTTTTCCCTCACAAGGACAACATCCAAGTATAAAAGAATGGATGCAGATAATTAAACAACGCGAAGAGCGCAAGACGCTTCTCGATGAAATTAAGAAGGAATCAATCCAGAGATTTGAATCAAAAATAAGGAAAAGGAATGTTTCCAACAATGACTAGGAGGGTGTTCCCCCCTTATCGAAAGTATACCTCTAGAAAATATACTTGAGAACTACGATGGCTCTCGGAAACCTTCAAGCCAGACCCCGCCAACCTTACTGAGTATCCGAGTATTTCACATCTCCGTGCGCATACAACCGAAACCAATCTAGAGTAGATGTGAAAATACCCTAATGGGAGCAACCCCACATAGCTTGGCTCCCACTCGCTCTTTATTTAGTCATTTCCGATAAAGGATATCAATGCTCTAAATGAGCAACTAATCGTCTTAGATTGACGAAACAAAAAACAAAAGGAAGAAGGGTATCGAAATTGATAGTCAAGATATCAACTATCGGGGATAACAAAACAATCGTATATGGAAATTAAAACTTATACTTTTTCAATGCTTGGAAAATATCCATATACTTATCACATCGATATAAGTATATTCACAAAACATTTGGGAGGATTTCATATTTCAAAAGCATACTTAGATGGGTCAAAAACAATTGTATATAAGAAATGTGAATTTTTTCCATTATAATTATAAAGATCATTTATGGAAATCAAATCTCCTACACTTGTCATGTTTCCGATATTCTCAACTTACTCTACCCCTCACCCAGAAACAAAGCCAGGTAAGTCAGGGCACTGGTTGCTCCTAGCCTTGCCTAGACACTTCGGTTCCAGATCTCACAGATAGAGGATCAATCTACTCATCGGCTTTTAGTGCCAAGTATAGGGCTACTTACTTTCCATAAATAACCCATTTAAATCATTATATAAATTTTGAAGCTCCTTTAAAATACTTTAAATAAAGATTTAAAACTTCCTTTCAAATCATAACTTAAACCCATCATCTTTAAAGGAGAATATGACCAAGAAGGGTGAAGCTCCCTCTTAATCAAATGAGATAGCTAAAAGGGGTGTTATTTCCTTTTAACCAAAAAGTCACTAAATGTCAATCCTAAGTTAAAAGGTGGTGTAAGTTCCCTTTAACTAACATCAAAGTTATTGCTCATAAACTGGCCGAGCACAAATCAAACAACCAAACAAGAATAATAACAGACTCATTATTATTAACCATTTACAATCAATAGTTAACACAATATTTGTTAAAATGTGAATGAGTCAAAGAAAAGAGATTAAGATTACACTGACTGTAAATAATTAAATTATACTCACAGAATAAGTTATACTCGCTAAACTATGAAAGCAAAGAATATACTCACATAATAAGTTATACTCGCTAAACTATGAAAGCAAGGAATATACTCACAGAATAAGTTATACTCGCTAAACTATAAAAGCAAGGAATATACTCACAGAATAAGTTATACTCGCTAAACTATAAAAGCAAGGAATATACTCACAGAATAAGTTATACTCGCTAAACTATAAAAGAAAGGAATATACTCACATCCTATTTTCTTTGATGGAGACTTGGAATACTTCACCTTTGATAATGAATTTTAGTTCTTTTCTTTTGTTTGTGAATGAATTAAAATGAGATATGGACTTGGCTATTTATATGTGAAGAGAAGGGTACTTTAGTCATTTCCTACAGCCTAACCTGATTCGACCAGAATTTAGTCCAGTAGAAACCAGCCATATGGCTTAATTTGATTCGACCACATTTTGGTCCAGTAGAAAACATCCTCATGGCTTAATATGATTCGACCATAATTTGGTCCAATAGGAATTCTCCTTATCAACTATGGCCTAACCTGATTCGACCAGATTTTGGTCCAATGGCAACCATCCGCATGGCATAACCTGATTCGACCAGATTTTGGTCCAATGGCAACCATCCACATGGCATAACCTGATTCGACCAGATTTTGGTCCAATGGCAACCATCTGTATGGAATATAATAATCATTATGCTATTTTGTTTTATTAGGCAAGTAATTATACTATTCTATTTTATTAGGCAAGGTTAATAATTCTCTCTTGTTTTATTAGGCAAGTAATTATACTATTCTGGTGTATTAGACAGGGTTAATAATTCTTTCTTGTTTTATTAGATAAGTAATTATACTATTCTGTTTTGTTAGACAAGGTTAATAATTATCTATTGTTTTATTAGGCAAGGAATTATACTATTCTGTTTTATTAGGTAGGGTTAATACTTCTAGATATAAAATCCATTATTTAATCATTTAAAAACATATTAACTATTCATGTTCAAAGTGATTAAATTATGGTTCGTTACAGAAATTACCAATGAAAAGCTCTGGGTGAGTGTTCTTCATCTTCTCCTCTGTCTCCCATGTGCTTACCGCTGGATTGTTCCTCCATTGTACTTGGACCAATTTAATTATTTTGTTGTGAAGTCTCCTAGTTCCATGCTCCATAATGCATGTGGTGGCATGGGGCACTATCGGCTCCATCTCAAAATCCCCAGCTAATCAGGCTCCACACTAATAGCGGTGTCATGCAGGCATTTCCTAAGGTGTGAAATATGGAGAGAAAAAATGTGGACTCCTTCCAACTTGTCAAGAAGCTCCACTGGTATGCCAATTTTTCTATCCTTTTCAAAATTCTAAATGGACCGATAAACCTAGGCGCCAATTTTCCAAACATGCCAAATCTAACAACCTTTATAAGAGGAGAGATTTTAACAAACACTATATCTCTAAGCTCAAACTCAAGCTCTTTCCTTCTTTTATCTGAATAAGATTTCTGATGGTCTTGTGCTACCTTCATCCTTTGCCTGATCAACTCTAATTTTTACATAGTTTCACGGATCAAATCGAGTCCGAATAATACTTAGTTGGTGGTTCCCCACCAACAACTAGGTAATTTGTATGGCCGCCCATAATGTGCTTCAAAAGGGGCCATACCAATCGTTGCTTGGTAGCTATTATTATATGCAAACTCAACAAAAGGTAGATGCTGCTTCCAATGTCCTCCAAAGTCCAAGACATAAGCTCTCAACACCTCCAAAATCCTATTCACCCTCTTTATTTATCCATCAGTCTGTGAGTAATATGCAGCGCTAAGATCCAAAGAAGTTCCCAAAGCTGTCTGTAAGCTCCTTCAAAACTCACTAGTGAACAAGGGGTTCCTATCACTAAATATGCTCATAGGAATTCCATGCAAACAAACTACCCCCTTGATATAAATCTATGCGAGAGAGAGGTAGTAGTCCTATTTCTCCTAATTTGAACAAAATAAGCACTCTTAGAGAGTCTATCCACAACAACCCAAATAGCCTCATTGTCCTTTTGACTTCTAGGCAATCCTTCTACAAAATCCATTGAAATAAGTTTTCATCCAAGTCGGAAGTTCCAAAGGTAATAATAATCCATCATGCTTCCCTTGCTAAGCTTTTACTCTCCGACATGTCAAACACTTAGCAACAAACTCAGCTACGCTCTTCTTCATTCCATTCCAAAAGAAGATCCTCTTCATGTCTTTATACATCTTATCTCCTCCGGGATGGATGGTCATCCTAGAGTGGTGACATTTTATAAGAACTTCTCTCAACAAATCATTAATTATTAGAACATAAAGACATCCATCTCTTCTCAAGCATTCCTTCTCATCAATTGAATACCTCCTAGCATGGGGGAAATGCTCTCCTTTCCTCAATTTCTCCAAAATATCTATTAACTTCTCATCCTTCACTTACTCATGTCCTATACGATCCATCAAGGCAGGTCTAATCTCCATAACTGCTAAAAAATCTAGGATGTGTTATGTTAATGGTTGGAAGTTAAAATTCAAGAGAAACTCCAACTGTCTCCATTCATATATAGCACCTAGGGTAGCTTGCCTCCGACTAAGGGCCTCGACGACTACGTTCTCTTTTCCAAGGGTATGCTAAATATTAAAGTCCAACGATGCTATATACTCCATCCATCTCTTCTATTCAAGATTCAAATCTTTTTAGGAAAATAGGTATTTGAGTGATTTATGATCAGTGAATAAATCAAACCTTTCTCCTAAGAGATAATATCTCCACATCTTTGTGGCAAAGACAATAGCTACCAATTCCAAGTCATGAACCATACACCTCTTCTCATAATCTTTTAGCTGCCTACTAGCATAAGCAACTACTATCCCTTCTTGCATTAAAACTACTCCTAATCCTATGCCTCAAGCATCTGTAAAAATCGTGAACAGTTTGGTTCCATCGGGAATGGTGAGCATGGGTGCACTAGTCAATGACTCCTTTATCTTCTCAAATGCCTTAGTGCATCTTTCATCCCAAGTAAAAACCAGGTTCATCTTAGTCAATTAGATTAAGGGGGCTGCTATTCTTACAAAGTTCTTGATGAACTTTCTATAGTAGCCTACCGACCGTAGGAAACTTCCAACCTCTGATGCACTCTTAGGGGTCTTCCATCCTTGGACAGCTTCCACTTTGGCGGGGTCTACACCCAATTCTTGCTTTGAAACAATATGCCCAAGAAATCTAACTTCATCCTCCTAAAAGTGACATTTAGAAAATTTGGCTTTGAGTTGGTTCCTCCTCAAAGTCTCTAATACCTCCTTAAGGTGGTCCTCAACCATTGGAGAAAACCAAGATATCGTCAATAAACACCACAACGAATTTATTGAGTTGCCCCTTAAATACTCTACTCATCAAATCTACAAAGTATGCTGAGGCATTTGTCAATCCAAAAGGCAATACTTCCTACTCATAAAGCCCATCTGGAGTGCAAAATGTGGTCTCCGACTTGCTCTCCTCCACTATCCTTAACTGATGGAATCCCATTGCTAGGTCTAATTGAGAAAATACCTGCTCCTACAAGTTGGTCGAACAAGTCATCAATCCTAGTTAAAGGGTACCCATTCTTTGTTGTCATTGTCCAATTCCTTATAATTGCATCAAAGTCTCAAAGTACCATTTACATTAGTGGCAAAAACAATAGGGACTCCCCATTCATAAGTAACCCTACGGATGAATCCTTTTTTCAATAGCTCCGAGATTTGCTTATCCAATTACTATCTTTATTTGAGGCCATATGCCTCAAAGGTAGGGCAATGGGCCTTGCATTTTTTTCCAAATTGATTCGGAACTTGATCTCCCTATAGGGTGGGAGACCGGAGACCTCCTTGAAGACATCAAGAAATTCCAAAACTATGGGTACAGATGATGGTTCTCCAATAATAGATTGACTTAGTGAGTATAAATGACTTAACTCAACTAAATCATTGGGTGTACAAAGAAGATCTAGGTCATGACCTCCATAACTCCTTAGTCATATAACCCTCTTATCACAATCAATAATGGCTCCATAATATGACAACCAATCCATACCAAGGTAAGTCCATGCCCCTCAAAATTTAGAAAGTATGCATTACATATGAAATCAACTTCGCATATGTCTAATACTAGTTCTTTGCAAATAAGAGAAATATGGGCCGAACCCCCCAATGGGGAACCTCTTTTGGGCTGTTGACCATCTAGGTTTGAAGGTTTAATAAATTTACTATATTCCTAGCTATAAAGGAATGTGATGCCCTTGAATCAAATAGGGTACAAATAGTAACCCTAAAAATAAGAGTTTTACCTTCTAGAGCTGCTTTCCTTTGCTCTATTGGTGGTTTGCTAGCAATAGGGACAACTTAAATAGCAAAGACCTGTTCGCTTGATCCTTCCTTATCCATCTTGGGACACTGATTCTTGTAATGCCCTTCCTCGTGGCAATTAAAGCACTTCCCTTTAAAGGCTTCCTTCACCGGACTCACCCTACAATCTACGATTTCATGACCCTTCTTATGGCATCTCTGACTCACCTTGCCATCCTTCTTAAACTACCCCTTCAACTTCTTATTAGCCCAAAATCTTCCCTTCCTGGACCCTCCTTGCTTTTGGGTCGCTATAGTCTTCTTTTCTACTTCCTTGTCTTTCGTATTGGCCACGAGCAGCATTGCCATTTCCACCACATCCCATACGTGGCTCCCCAAGGCACTTGGGTCAACAACATTTCTATTAAAGGGGAATTTAGGCCCTTCACGAACTTCATGACCTTTTTCATAGGTGTGTCTATTAGGCTCATCCCAAATTTAGCCAATTCAGTAAATATAGCCATGTACTCCTTGAGAGTAAAACCTCCTTATCTCAATTAAATAAACCTTTCCATTTGTAAGCTAACTTCTGCTCTGGACATGAACCTCATCTCAAATCTATCCTTGAATTCATCCTAAGAGAATATCCTTCCAGGGTGCTCATCAGTTATAAAGTTCCACCAACCCAAAGCTTCCTACTTGAGTTGCCGAGCTGCTATTCTCCTTCTTAGCTGATCATCCTAATCAAGCTCCCTAAATATCTTCTCGCAGTTACTAACTCAAGATTTAACTTTCGAATATCCTTCAGTGCCAGAGTATGTCTTCCCTCCTATATTGAGAAAGTCCTTACACAGCTTAGGAAAGTTGTCAGGACGGGGTGCTACATCGGGGGGCGGGGCAGTAGGTGCCACCAGTGCAGCAGGTGCCACCGGTGTAGCTGGAGGAATAGGAATCTGCTCAATAGTCCTAAGATTTTGTCCAATCCATTCGGGTATTCCATGAATAGGTGGTCTTCCGCGGGTAGGGTTCCCTTGTCCGGAAGAAGGTTGATTATCTGCCTTATCAACCATCTGTAGGTTGAATATTTAGTGATGATTTCCTAAGATAATATTTATATGCTGAAAGAAAAGAATTGCCTAGTCTATATGCGAATATTCAAGAAAAATAGGGTATAGACATATATACATATCTTATACTATAATGCGAAACCTTCGGTCAACAGGTCAAACTAAAGCCTTTTATCCGATACCCATATTGCGCCCAGCTCAAATTAGAAACAAAACAGACCACATGGGCAGTTTTGTCTTTCCCCTACCCACTACCATGTTCGCCAACAGTCCTCCACTTTCCACTACCCTCTACGTTTTCCACTTTTCCTTCCACAGCACTTTCCCCTCATCCAAAAAAAATGCCAACTCCCCTCTACTCCTTTCCTACCTGGCAACCGCCTACCGCTGTCACTGCACCTACCCCTTCCATTCTACTGTCCGCCTCAGCAACCGATGACACCGATCCTACTGCCTGCTGTCAAGATCCTCCTTAGCTGTACCCTCCACTGTACAGCTCCAACGACCGCCGACACCATCTCCGTGGCCGATTACTCTTCACCCCTTCCGCCAACGACCCTCTTCAGTCCAAAGGTATGATTTCCGCTTCGTCCCCCTATTTCCCTTTGATTTTATTTACATTCCCTATTTCCTATCCCGTTGACAAACATGTGTGTATTTGTGCCCTAATTCGTATTTCCGTTCTTCTCTTCGACCGTATGCAAAGCCATCCTCAATTTACACTCAACTTAGCGTCACTTTTTAATCCAACGGCTTTTGCCATATAAATCGAATCAGTTGACCTAAAAATCTCCCTTCCCCCCTTTTCATTTGGCTAAACGGCTTTTTGTTCGTTCAACCCTGTATTTTAGCCGTATTTACCCAATTTTGACTACTTCACCCTCTTCGGTTTGCACATACGGCCGTTGCTACACTATGTGCTCCTAAAATGTGTATAAATATTCACATAGCATCAGTATGTCACTGCACTTCCTACCTTCACTCCACCTCATTTCCTTTTAAGTTATACAGCCATATATCTAAACAATACTACAGCTACATTCTACTGTCTCAAAATTACTGCATGTTTACTGATTTTTCCACAACTTTATGGACCGTCAGTAGCAGCAGAGGGAGCGACGACGAGTTACGCAACGTGCACGGCACCAACAAGCTAGAGAGTCTGCCATTGCAAGTAGAAGGTCAGGCACGGCTGACAAACACCATCCGCAAAATTCATCCGGTAATTTTCTACTGCCCTCATTGTTTTGTTGTATATTTTTGACAGTTGCAGTACTATGTTTTAATTCACGTCAGTATAATTTAGATGTTTAATTTGGTTGATATTGGTTTAACAGTTGCCATACATATACATTTAGTTTGCACTATTGTCTTTCACCTTTCTAACACCCAATTTTGACGAGAGTTTAAAATTACACAAAGCTGTAAATTTAGTAAGATTCCACAACGGATAATGTATTCCTTAAAACATGAGCTTAAAATTATAGTTTTTAAAAATAAATTAATTTCCTTATTTTTAACCTTTAGACTTTTACAACTGAATCTTTATTTACTTTTACTGTAAATTTAATCTTTATTTAAAATTAGTGGAATTTGTGTTCTCTCCTACGTTTTAAAAAAAAACCCTTTACCCATAACATCTTCTACTTTATATTTCACTCAAACTGCACATTTCATACAAAAAAATTTGTTTGCTATTTTTCAATTTTAAAACTGTTACTGTCTTCAAAAAAAATAGTCCTTTAACCATAGCATCTTCTAATATATATTTCACTGCAACTGTACATTTTTAGAAAAGAAATTAGTTTGCATTTTTTAGTTTTAAAAATGTTAATGTCTTCGTATATATTCTGTTTTGTTTCCCTGAATAACTTCAGTTACCGCATATAAAAAATGTTAACTGTTTGACGAGAGTTTAAAATTCCACAAAGCTGTAAATTTAGTAAGATTCCACAAAGGATAATGTATTCCTTTAAACATGAGCTCAAAAGTACAGGTTTTCCAAATAAATTAATTTCCTTATTTTTAACCTTCAGCCTTTTACAACTGAATCTTTATTTACTTCTACTGTCAATTTAATCTTTATTTAAAATTGGTGGAATTTGCGCTCTGCCCTGCTTTTCTGGCTTTTAAATTCCAAAAAAATACCCTTTCACCCATAACATCTTCTACTTTATATTTTACTCAAACTGCACATTTCATACAAACAAATTTGTTTGCTATTTTTTAATTTTAAAACTGTTAATGGCTTCATATATATTCTATTTTTCCCACTGAATAACTTCATTTATTGTCGGCTTCCTATTGCTACTAAAGTACTTTACAAATTTATTCTTACTCCATATTTATTGCTATCCCTTCCCATTGTTACCCAAAAGATGAATGAACTTTAAAACTGAGAAAAAGGTTAACATATCCCAAAAAATAGGTTTCTTTCACTCATATTTTGGTACAGTTAAATGGGGTTGTAATAAATTTTTGCCCTTCCAACCCAGTAAGAACTTCTAGGTAGTTGTTTGCATTAAACTTCCAACGTAGTAGGATAAATAGAAGATTAACATTTAACTTCCATAATTTTCTTTCTTTCTTTTCTTTTTTCCTTGAAATTATTCTGTTTTCTCCATTGGAAAATCTTACCGACTGACTTGAGCAACGTAATAAAAGAATAATATGATATAGTTTTGATGCTTACTTTTCTTTCAGCAATCTAAAGTGATTTTATTCTATCTTTTCTTTTATTTTCTTTTGACATTTCAATGTTGAAAATTTAAAATGCATGTGCATTACATAATTGTGAAATCATTAAAAGAAAATTGTACAAAACTGTTTGATATTATCGGTATTACATAGGAACGAAATGGTAGCTTAAACCGTGAAATATATACATATATATGAAATGAGAAACATAACATGAGCAATTCTACATTACAACTCACACCTTTCAACACTCGGTTCTTTATTTACATATATATTCCACTGCGGTTATAAATTTAATCTCCGAATTTTGACGACAGTTTAAAATTCCAAAAACCTGTACATTTACTAACATTCCACAGCGGATAATCTATTCCTTTAAACATACGCTCTTTTATTTACTATTACCCTTAAAAATTATAGATGTAAAAAATAAATTAATTTCCTAATTTTAAACCTTTAAACTCTTACAGTTGAATCTTTTTTTCACTTTACTGTCAATTTAATATTTACTTAAAATTACTGAATTTGTTTGCTCCACTGCTTTTCTGGCTTTCAAATTCCACAGAAAAGTAGTCCTTTACCCATAACAATCATTATTTTATGTTTTATCCAAACTGTACATTTTTAAAACATAAATTAATTCGCTAATTTTTAAATTTTACAAATGTTACTATCTTCATATATATTCTATTTTTTTCCCCTGAATAACTTCATTCATTGCATATAAAAACATTTACTGGATATTTGATTTTACACATACAAAATACGAAACAGATGGACCCGGCTTCCCATTGCAATTAAAACACTTTACAAAAATATTCTTAATCTAAATTTATTGCTTTTCGTTTCAATTGTTACCAAAAAGTTGAATGAATTAAAAAACAAAGGAAAAGGTTAACATGTCAAAAAAAAATTTAAGTTTCTTTTGGTAACTTTATTACATTCTTTCGTTAAAACTACTATAAACCAAGGTGTACGGATGGCAGTACTGTTGTTGTGAAATAAACCAAGGTGTGTGCGAAAGTTGTACGTACCCAGTAGTAAAAATTGCATATGTAAAGTGTTAAACCGTCCATCTTTAGTAAAGTCTACTCCAGCACAGTATGCAACCAAAAATGCCAGCACAGTAAAGTCTACTCCAGCACAGTTTGAGAAAAATATAAAGTAGAAGATGTTATGGGTGAAGGGGTATTTTTTGGAATTTAAAAGCCAGAAAAGCAGGGCTGAGCACAAATTCCACCAATTTTAAATAAAGATTAAATCGACAGTAGAAGTAAATAAAGATTCAGTTGTAAAAGGCTAAAGGTTAAAAATTAGGAAATTAATTTATTTGGAAAACCTGTAATTTTGAGCTCATGTTTAAAGGAATAAATTATCCATTGTGGAATCTTATTAATTTACAGCTTTGTGGAATTTTAAACTCACGTCAAACCGTTAAATGTTTTTATCTACAGTGACTGAAGTTAATCAGGGAAGCAAAACAGAATATATACGAAGACATTGACATTTTTGAAACTAAAAAAAACAAATTAATTTCTTTTTTAAAAATCTACAGTTGTAATGAAATATATATTAGAAGATGTTATGTTTAAAGGACTATTTTTTTTGAAGACAGTAACAGTTTTAAAACTGAATAATTAATTTGTTTTTTTAGTAGAAATTTGTTTGTATGAAATGTGCAGTTTGAGTGAAATATAAAGTAGAAGATGTTATGGGTAAAGGGTTTTTTTTAAAAACGTAGGAGAGAACACAAATTCCACTAATTTTAAATAAAGATTAAATTGACAGTAAAAGTAAATAAAGATTCAGTTGTAAAAGTCTGATGGTTAAAAATAAGGAAATTAATTAATTTTTAAAAACTATAATTTTAAGCTCATGTTTTAAGGAATACATTATCCGTTGTAGAATCTTACTAAATTTACATCTTTGTGTAATTTTAAACTCTCGTCAAAATTGGGTGTTAGAAAGGTGGAAGATAATAGTGCAAACTAAATGTATATGTAAGGCAGCCGTTAAACCAATATCAACCAACTTAAACATCTAAATTATACTGATGTGAATTAAAACATAGTACTGCAACTGTCAAAAAGATACAACAAAACAATGAGGGAGTAGAAAATTACCAGATGAATTTTGCGGATGGTGGTTGTCAGCCGTGCCTGACCTTCTACTTGCAATGGCAGACTCTCTAGCTTGTTGGCGCCATGCATGTTGCGTAACTCGTCGTCGCTCCCTCTGCTGCTGCTCGCGGTCCATAAAGTTGTGGAAAAATCAGTAAACATGAAGTAATTTTGAGACAGTAGAATGTAGCTGTAGTAATGTTAAGATATATGGCTGTAAAACTTAAAAGGAAATGAGGTGGAGTGAAGGTAGGAAGTGCAGTGACATACTGGTGCTATGTGAATATTTGTACACATTTTAGGAGCACATAGTGTAGCAACGGCCGTATGTGCAAACCAAAGAGGGTGAAGTAGTCAGAATTGGGTAAATACGGCTAAAATACAGGGTTGAACGAACAAAAAGCCGTTTAGCCAAATGAAAAAGGGGGAAGGGAGATTTTTAGGTCAACTGATTCGATTTATATGGCAAAAGCCATTGGATTAAAAAGTGACGCTAAGTTGAGTGTAAATTGAGGATGGGTTTGCATACGGTCGAAGAGAAGAACGAAAATATGAATTAGGCACAAATACACATATATTTGTCAACTGAATAGGAAATAGGAAATGTAAATAAAATCGAAGAGAAATAGGGGGACGAAGAGGAAATCATACCTTTGAACTGAAGAGGGCCGATGGAGGAAGGGCTGAGGAGTAATCGGCCATGCAGATGGTGTCGACAGTCGTTGGAGCTGTACAGTGGAGGGTACGGCCAAGGAGGATCATGACGGCAGGCAGTAGGGTGGCGACATCGGCTGCTAAGGCAGACAGTAGAAGGGAAGGGGGTCGGTACAGTAATGGCAGTAGGCGGTTTTCGGGTAGGAAAGGAGTAGAGGGGAGTTGGCCTTTTTTTGTATGAGGGGAAAGTGCAGTGGAAGGAAAAGTGAAAAATGCAGAGGGTAGAGGAAAGTGGAGGACTGTTGGCGAACGTGGTAGTGGGTGAGGGGAAAGACAAAATTGCCCATGTGGTCTATTTTGGTTCTAATTTGAGCCGGGGGCAATATGGGTATCGGATAAAAGGCTTCAGTTTGACCTATTGACTAAAGGTTTTGCATTATACTATAAGATATATATATATATATATATATATATATATTTCCACATAACATAACTTATATATTTACTATTGATATCATAATATAAATTTATACATTCCTTTGGACTATTTCAATTTTTAACTTAAAATTTTAATTTATACAAATTCCAAATAGTAATAATAATAATAATAATAAATATTTATATAAGGGCCAAGCCCATTATAGTAAGTATAATTTTAATCATTTAATCTAAAATTTAAATTTATTTAATAAATCGATATATTTTTTGATAATAAGATTGGTACTTTATTTAAGTATGACACCCATTTTGATATCTTGTGGGTTCAAACCCATGACCTCTAAGATCTCAGCCTACAGCACCATACCCCTTGGCACTGAGCTAATGATCCTTATCATCAAGTAATATATTAATATAAACTTACTTTGGTGACAACCTGCACCCCCAGACACACCAAAACCAAAGCCTAGGATGACTTTTGATCTTACATCATATCAAGAAGTACGAGCTGTTTGTTTATAAAAGATTACAAAGAATAAGATAATATCTAAAACATTCTACACTTTCAGGTCTCACAGCAGAAGGAATTAAAATGAAAGTACTGAAAATGGACATTTAAAAAAAACGGTCTCCAAAAATACTTAGTTCATATACATTGTTTCCAAAGTACAACATAAAGTCTGATAGATATTTAATACAATAAATTGCTATATGAGGAACAACAAAGAATAATGGAACTTCAGCGCTTAGCTCCTTTCTCCACATGTTATGCCAAATCAATTGTTGTCATGTCTTCCTATGGTGGGAGAAAATGAAAGAAGTGGGTCGGACAAAAGTCTGGTAAATGAGTTACATCATTAATATATGGTGACCACGTGCAATTGACTTCATTTATAACCTATGTGAACTCGGGTGTCCTACTTGTATTTGTGCTCTACTTAATAAGGTTGGTTTCATTAACCTAACGAATATATTTCTAAATATAACTACACCAAACATTTTATGAAGGTTTATACTTAGGGTCGAAAAATTAATCGAACCTCGAAATAACGACGAATCGGACTGATGTCCATTGGACTATTCCTAACATTGGATCGCATACAGTACCCTCCTTGGGACTACGTTCACAATCTACGACTACATGTATTGTACTTATGCATCGAGAGGAGCCTGCAATGGTGACTCGTGCCGAAGATGTCTTATGGTTCACTGCACCCGCGTCCAAGTTCAATAGTGACACCACAACTTATTGCACCGCGCCGGGCCTTCACCAATAGTGTCACGTATCCACCGAGGAACCTCCTGTTAGTGTTGAACTGCACCGCGCCAGGGTTCCACCAACAGTGTCATTCATACATTGAGGAACCTCCTGTTGGTGCCTTGTTCTTAATACACCTCCGCGATCGAACCGCCTTATATTGCATGCCAAATTCGCTAAACGGATAGTGTTCAGGCCTAATTGCCCGGTACACGTCCACCTATTTCCTTAACATCCGAGAGTTGAAAATTAGGGAGCTAATTTCCCTATGAATCTACTATTATATATAATAATAATATATACACAATTTTATAACCTGGGCCTTAGCCGGAGGTTCAATCTGTGCTTGAAATTGTTAATCGGTCGATAACCTATTACTGGAGAGATCGACTGCTCACTGTCGATAGGCTCCATTAAACCTATTTACCGATCGATGTAGTTATTGTTAATTTTTATCGCTTCATTCACTTTGTTAATTAATTATTATATTACTTCCTGTATTACTGTTCTTCTTCCTCAATATACAATTTCAACTTTAAGCACTATTTTTAATTGAACTACAATTTCTATAACGATTTTAGTTTAACTGTATTTCATGTTTATTCAGGTTAAAATTAATATCAATAGTGCAGTGTTACATTCTAGATTTAATATTCTAGGTGAACAAAAAGGGATCATGTGCATATAATTCAGAATTATAACAAATTCCCTATTAATTACAAATTCTAGACGAACAATATTTGTAATTTAAATTAACCCAATTTGAGATCAAATAGGGTATAAACAAAACCAATTACATATTAACTGTAACACCCTATATTTTTGGTAACATTATTTAGGATATTTAATTAGCTAAATTAAATAAAATAGTGTGTGGATTAGGGGATTGAGATTTGATTTTAATTAAGGGTAGCCGTGCCATTTAAACAATGAACTAAAATAAGAAGTTTAAATTGAAATAGAGCAGGGGTAAAGTAGGAAAGAGGCCATTCTAATACTCTAAACCCTTTGGCCGTGTACCCCTACGCGTCCATTTCATTTCATCAAAATTTTAAAATAGGAGGCCGGCCACCATTAATAAGGAAAAGAGGAATAAAAGCTTGGAAGAAGCTAATTCAAATCAAATCTATTCACATCTCAATCTCTTAAATCTCTAAAGTTAAGGTGAATAATATTTACATCTCATTTCGATTGTATTTTCAGTTTTTAGATGATTGCCGAATATTTTGCATTGATTTGCCATGATTTTGAACGATGGAAAGATTATATATACATGTTGCTGATTTATGTATGTACATATTGATTTTATGATATGTTTTAAGATGAAAACCCTACAAAATGACATCCAAATGCCTTGCGAATTTTTATGAAGGTCCTAAATATTATTTTGGAGATGTGTTTCGATTTTTAGAATTTTTTTAAATTATTTGGAATTTATATGAATTTTCTAGTAAAGAAAATGTTAATTTGGGTTAATAATTATGTTCGGTTAAATAATAAAAGATTGGGGTCTGAAATTTTTTATATGTTGGAAAACATATTAAAAGAGATTTTCTTGAATTTTTGTAGATTTTTCCTAAGTGTTTTAAGGGTTATATAAAATTATTTAAGGTGTGAGACTTAAATTTTTTATATAATAAAAGAGAAGAAGAGGATTTTTGTAAAATAATTTAAATTATAAAAATCTGGAATGTCGGCAGCACTTTTAAAAAGTGTAGTCCTTTTTATTGGTAAAGAAAGAGGCAACCAATCACAATTAGACACGTAATGCAGGTCAGGTAAAAAGAACTATTTGCTACATGATTTTCACTGTTTCGACACCGTCGGCACCAGGTTCCGCCTCCTCATCTTCGCTTTCGACATAGTCGAAACAAATGCACATGGTATCAATTTATTGGTACGTAGTGAATTGGATGTTGGTGGAAGGTATGGAGTCGAAACCAGGGGTTCCGAAGGGGTTGAGGCAGTCCTTTGTTTTTAAATTAAAGAAATACACCTGCTTGCTTTCAACAAAGTAGCTTTCGACCAGGTCAAATGATTTAAATGAAATGGTTTCGATTGAGTTACGCCTCTGTTTTTAAATAATTGCTTTCGACTAAGTCGAAACCTTTTTTCTGCCGCCTTTTTACCTTTCGACCCAGATGGTTTCGAAAGGATTGCTTTGTTTTAAAAATCAGGCCACCTCTCCAAGGCATTCGAAGGAACGGTTCCGACACCATCACTACTTTACGTAGGAAATGGTTTCGAAACAGATGCTTTAGACTTAAATGTTTTAAGACCCTTTTTCTATAATTGAAGTAAAACCCAAATGGTTTCGAAAGAGATAGTTTTAAAAGGTTTCGAAACAGATACTTTTGACTTTAATGGGTTTTTGATCCTTTTGCTCTACTTGAAGGCATAATCCAAATGGTTTTGACTGAGACGTTTTTCAAAGGTTTCGAAGGGGTAAATTTTTGAATGGTTTCGAAAGGTTCCACATGTTTTAAATTGAACCCAAAGTGCTTTCGAAAGGACTGAGTTTTGACTATTTTGAATTGTTTTAATGAATGGTTTCGAAAGGAGTGGTTCCTTAGGGTTTCGAAAGGGTTGAAAGGAAGGTATTTTCCTATGTTTTCGAAAGGTAAAATTTAAAAGGTTTTAAAAGGAGGATGTCTGATATTTTGAAGCTTTTAGAGAAAAGAAAGAAAAGGTTTTTCCAATATTTTCGAAAGATAATATTTAATGGTTTCGAAGGGGTTACCTTCAATGGTTTCGAAAGGGCTGTTTAAAAGTTTTAAACAAAGGGTTCGAATGTATTAAATAGGCAATGTAGCCTAAGTATTTTCAAGTTAAAAAATGCTTTAACTTGTTTTGGAAGGATAGTTAATCCTTATTAAATCTCATCAACATTATTTTGAGTAAAGTATATATATCATGGAAAAATATCTTAGAGTAAAGCTAAGAATATATTTTCCTTGTATAAGTATGATTTAAAGGGTTAATTCATTTTGAAAAGGTTTTCAAGGAAAAAGATATAGGGTAGTTAACCCTAAGAAAATAATTCCGACAGTTAGTCTATTTTAATTCAAACAGTTAGTCCAGTTTGCGGGCAGTCAACCCAGTTGTATGGACAGATAATCCATTTGTAGCATAACGGACCTTGCTATTATGTTGTGGACAAATATTCTACTTATTACCTATTTTTGGACAGGTAGTCCATTTATTAGCATAAAGGATATTGCTATTTTGATATAATCAATTTGATTAACCAGTTTAGTTGCAGGAAAGGATTTGCAAAATATATGTTTTAAAGAGGATATTAGTGAAGGGAAACCCGTTCCGCTAAGCGACGTGATCTCACTTAATATCAGTAAACCAAGATGTAACAGAATTATTCACACCAGGCTATTTGTTTGACTGGAAGTTTTTGTTTCCCCTTAAACTCTCGAGTACTCAAAATTGATTTGAGTAGGCTGAGGGCTAGGGTTTTTAGGTTTTAGTCTTTTGGCGAATAAAGCTTCCGAAGACGAGCAGGTGGCTGACGGATAAGTAATTAGGATTTGCAGTTTCATTTTGTTTTGACTCCGCTATGTATATTAAGTTAGATATGACTATATTGCTTTGATCAACCAAGGGGGCATCGTCATATGTCGCTCTTGGCATATTTTTGTAATGATTATAATTAATCTTTACTTGGGAAACGATATAGGATTATGTAATTTGGATATGAATTTGTATAGAAAGGTAATCCGTAAAATGTTGTTTTTGAAATCTGTGATTTTATTCATATTCAAGTGCTTCTAATATTATGGATACCATTATCATTACTGTATTTTGTCACCAAGAAGTTAATATTACAGATGACTGCAACATCTGTAGCACTTAGCTCTTGGCCTCCAGGTACAGGATGTTACATTAACCATCATATTTAACAATGAATCCACTCACCTTTAGTAAGCCTTTTCCTCTTTTATTCGCCTAGATTCATCCCCACTTGGCTCGTCGATCTCTCCTTGATTTGATTTGCTTGTTCCTTCCTCTTGAATCATAGAATTTAATTTGCAAACTTTTATTTGAAGAAAATTGATTTAGAGAGAATGGAAATTGAGTTTTGGAAGAGATTGAGTTTTGGTACGAACAATACTAAATTAGGGTTCTTGGCGTTAGCTTAGGGTTCTATTTATAAGGGGAGGAATTAACGTCAGCCGTTGGATCAAAAATTATAAAATTCGAATCGTTTGACCTAAGCAAACTCTAGCCTGGGATGCTCGACCGGTCGACCGCTTGGTTGGGCGGTCAACCGTTAGGGGTTGACCAGTCCAAACCAGGGTGTCGACTAGTGGAGCTTTCCTTTTAAGATATTTCTTTTCTAATTTATATATTTAATCATTTTCAATTCCAAATTTTTAAATGTTAATTACTTTATACAAGCTCCAATTACAAAACATTATATAAGAAAATTGTCCAAAAAATCGCTACGAACGAAACGGTGCAAGTTTCGTAGACAAATTCGGACATTTGTGAAAATTCTATTTTTTCCCTTATTATATTTAATTTAGTTTCTTTTATTAAATTTCTAGTTAATTTTGCAGGGTGTTACATTCTCCCCCCTAAAAGTATTTCGTCCCCGAACTCTCCAAGGATGGAAAAATGCAATTCTTATGTATGGAAATTAATACTTACAACCATCTACTCGTCCATCAACCATTGGAAAACTTTGTTCTTAATTGAAATTTATAATGAAATATGTACTTGTAGGTATGGAATGCATATGAACCTATGTTATTGTTAAAATTAGGCAACCTCCTGATTTAGTTAACCTTCTGAAATGCAAGTGCTTATGCATGTGTCCAAATGTATGCAACATCCTATGTAAATGTACTAGAAATTCTATATGTATGTGCATCCATTCAATCCATGTGCCACTACCATATGCTTATAACTCGGTAAAATAAAATAAGTAATGTTGTGAGTGTATGCTAACTCGATAATATATTTGCCTAAGTGTGCAAAGATCAATATGATAAATACATCCATTAGCAACCATCATTCAAAACATGTCATATTAACACGTTTACAACCATTCCTAGCATCCTATTGTCCTTACCTACGGGTATACTAAGGTAGATAATAAACACATAAGTAGTTTATACTTATTTAACTTAAATGGAAATGTACTAGAAAATAATTCTAGATGGGTAGCTCAGATCTTCTGCTTAGGCTCCCATGTACTCTCCGCTGGATCGTCTCCCTGTTGGACCTTAACAAACTAAATAACTTTATTATAGTGTCGCTTTGTATCATGCTCAAGAATACAGGTAGATGCACGGTGAATAAGTGACTCCCTTTCTACTTCTACCTTCTCTAGCTGACTCGGCTCGACTGCAGCCGTTGTATCGTGTAGACACTTCCGCAAGTGTGACATATGGAAAACGTCATGTACTCCCGCTAACTTTTCAAGAAGCTTCACAGTATAAGCTGACTTCCTTACTCTACCTGTGATCAGAAGAGGCCCTACAATCCTTGATGCTAACTATCATCCAACCATTTGACTAGGCAGGCTTCGTACAGACAGGACGAATCGAACTTGGAGTTACCAAGGTAGAAAGACCGGAGAGATTCTCTAGGAGTCCAAAAAGCAAGCACAGACAGAGTTGCGAGCAATAACCAAAACAACTCAAGAAAACACAATTGTTGGATCCCTTTAGTTGGCGATCGGAACCGACTGCTGCTTGTGGATCGGTACCGACTCCCAAAAACAACTTGGGCGGACCCCATTTTCCGCTTAAATGTTTATCTTGATGCTAAGGCTCTATTTCCAAAGTCGCTTCATTGAATCAATGCAATTCTTCATCGATCTCCACGAATGCTTGAAACTACAACTTTGTTCTCCATCAACTACATTATTTGGACTCAGTAACTAGCTAGCAATGATGCAAAAACTACGGAATTACGAAGCTTACTGTAATATGATCCAAGGTGTAGGGTTGAAGACTCCAACATTAAGAACTTGGGGATCAGTACCGATCCCACATTGGGATCGGTACCGACCCCCAGCTTTTGCTGAGATGGCGCCTATTATTTGGAAGACCGAGTCCTAACAGTCACAAAGGCTAGGAGATATTGCCTACAAGATTTTTGGCTCCCTACTTCTATAAATAGGAAGGTAGGGCTCATTTTTCAGGATTTGTCTGGGCTCCAGCTCCATTATTTCTTATATTCTCGCACTATGAAATTCTAAGTGTTGGTGTTATACTGAGTCCTAAGAACTTCTGCCTCCAAGTTAGAAATAAGCAATAAACTCAGTAAGTGGATGTAGGCCAGAATTTGCCTAACCGCTATAAATATCTGTATGTTCATTTTTTATTTGTTTTTCATTTACTTTCTTTACTTTTATTTCTCTACTATTACTTTCGGGTGATTGGGCATTTTTAATACAAATATTTTTATGCTTTCACTGAGAGAGATTAGAACTCGCTGAACTAAGATTTGACAAGGATTCTAAATGGCTAGACAGTCAATTAGGAAGGCTGTTGCTGTTAAAAATTAACAAGGGGCAGCTAGGAGGCGTCCTCAAGATCTCACCCCCCATTAATCTACATAACTAGGGATGAGGTGTAACCATAATGAATGGACTGCAAAAGAGGGCGATGGCTCATCAAGAGGAGATGATGGAAAACTTCTTCAGAAGGATGGGACAAGCAGGAATACATTGAGTTGCAGAAACATAGAATCAGAGACTGGAAGCTGGAGTACAGATAGCCGGAAACGGAGCAGAACAACCTAGGGCAAACCCCGAGCCAAACTTAGGGATTGTTACTGATCCCGAACAGGAGTTGGTAATGATCTCAATGAACTCGAGGGCACGGGTCATCCTATCCTCGGAAGAGATGATGTATTTCCTAGAATTGAAATGGAACTTTCTGAATGCAGATCATAATGCATGAAATCAACCGGCGTAGTACGTATTGGAATTCCCTCGCGAAATCGAGGGGCAGGCTAGAAATACAAACTTGGGAGTTCCTTTGAATGACAATAATAGGCTTGCTGAGATGGTGAGATGAGTTATAAGGAGTAGGTTGCCTAAGCAGAGCATAGAAGATGTGGATAGAAGTCCATTTACTCCAAACATCTGATATACAAGGAATCCACCAGAATTCAAATTACCAGCATTGGAGACATATGACAGAAATCAGACCCTACAATTCGTCTGATGAGGTACATCCGGCATATGCAGGTATTGGGGGCATCTGAGGAAGTCATGGGATAGTTTTTCCCTTTATATCTTATAGGATTGGCAGCACAATGGTTTAGGCCACTAGAAAACGATTCCATTAGTAAGTAGGCCAAGTTGGTTAACAAATTTGTGAAGTAGTTTCCGGTCCATACTCACGACCCAAAAATGTAACAACGTTGGCAAGCATGAAGCAGAGGGCTGAAGAAAGCCTCTGGAGTTTTCTGACACGGTTCAATGCAACGACAGCTGCAATAGATAAACTCGATCCATCAATGGTTTTGACGGCAGCGTTTCAGGAATAGCCGTAAAGACTGATTTTAAAATTGCTTTGGAACGAGATCCATTGATGGATCTCATGGAATTTTATCATGAGGCTGAAAGGTTTCTACGGCTGGAGGATGTTGAAGCTGATACTGAAGAGGTTAATGCTGTGGATGGTGGAGGACCATCTGGAATCGAATCTAGCAAGGATAAAGGAAAGTGAAAGACAAATGATAGCTTTGAAGGGTCAAAACGACAAAGGAGAGAACCGAGATTCACTTCTTACACTGATTTAAATGAGACCCCAGAGCAAATTTATTTGGATACTATGGGACAAGTCCCCTATTGGAGGCCGGTAAGGAGAGAGCCTATAGACAATGAAAGAAAGTCGGGAAAACACTGCCTATTCCATGCGTTGATGGGGACAAGACGAATGCTATAGACATCTACGGGATCTGATAGAGGAACATGTTAGAGATAACCGGTTATGAAAATATGTTAGAAATCAAATTGCGACGACGAAATAGGAGCAACCATCAACCACAACGAATAGAATTGGCCCTGGATCAGGGGCAACGCTAGTTATCACTTGACCGGATGACATGGAATTAGGTTTGGTCCTCGCACTCTAGTTTCCTTCTTCAATAAACCATGCAATAATACCGTCTAAACACTTACTCATGTGTGGGATTCCGAGCAGTCCCTAGGCACGCTCTGAGCAGGATGCTAGACTATAACGCCTGAAGAAGCAATAATATATATATATATATATATATTAAACTTTGTGTTTTTATGTTTGAACTTGATTTTGTTAGATGAAACTTTCATTATAAAACCCACTTAAACGTGAAAACTCACATCGATCACTTAGGTCCCTTTCGGAAAGGCAGGACCGGAGTGCAGGAAGTAATTGGACCTATAAATGAAACAAATTTACTTTTGATAAAGATAATTCACACGCCTTATAATTGAAATAGAACTGAAAAATATCGTATGAACATGGGATGATTTTTAATATGTAATAACTCTGAATGAAATAAGAGAGATAATGATGTAAATCCCGGATGAACACGGGATGGTCTTGATATGTGACGTAACGACTCTTAATAAAATCAAAATTTTGATAATGTATAGATTACACTTAGACAGAGTCTAGAGCCTTAGGCTATGATGGGTCTGGAATGACCCGTAATTGAAAAGGAGAGTCCGAATGAAATGGATGATTCATCAAGACTAAAGCAGCCAGAGAGATCAACTATCAAAGATTGGTGTCACAATTGTTCTTAAACAAAGCACACCTTCCATTTGCAAGGCATGCTTTGAGGGGCAAGTGTTATCCAACCTTTTGACCAGACAGGCTTCAAATAGACTGGATGAATCGAACTTGGAGTTATCAAGGCAAGAAGCCCAGAGAGATAACCTAGGAGTTCAGAAAGTAAATGCAAACAAAGTTACAAGACAATAACCAAAACAACTCAAGACAATACAACTATGGGATCCCCATGTTGGGAATTGGCACCGACTCTTGCTTAGGGATCGGTACCGACTCCTAGAAACAACTTGGATGGTCCCCATTTTCTGCCTACATGTTTATTTGATCCTAAGGCTCTATTTCCAAAGTCTTTTCATTGAATCAATGCAATTTTTTATCGATCTTAACGAACATTTGAAACTGCAACTTTGTTCTCGGTCAACCCCATCGTTTGGACTTAGAAACAAGCCAGCAATGGTGCACACAACTAGGGAATCACGAAGCTTACTATAAGACCATCTAAGGTGTAGGGTTGAAGACTCCAAACATGAAGACTTATGGATCAGTACCGACCCCTACTGGGGGATCAATACCGACTCTCGGCTTTTGCTGAGGTGGCAATTATTATTTTGAAAGAATGAGTCTAAATTAGGAACAACGGCTAGGAGAAACTACTTGCGAGATTTTAGGCTCCCAACCTCTATAAATAGGAAGGTAGGGTTCATTTTTCAGGATTTTTTGGCTCTAGCTCCATTATTTCTTATATTCTCGCAACACTGAAATTCTAAGTGTTTGAGTTGTACCAATTCCTAAGAACTTCTGCCTCCAAGTCAGAAATAAGCAATAAAACCATTAAGTGGACATAGAGTTTTCCGAACCACTATAAATTTCTATGTGTTCATTTTTTACTCGTCTTTCATTTGCTTCTTCATTTTTATTTCTCTACTATTACTTCTAGGTGTTTGGGCCATTTTTGGTTCAAACGTTAACTTTCCCGAACTATTAAATCTCATGACATGCCTAAGCGACGAGACATTCACAAAAACCATGTCGCCCATTGCAACTCCAACTCTGTGCATCTCTTATCAGTGTAAGATTTCTATCTCTCTAGCGCGGTCTTATCCTTCTAGGATCAAACCCACTTTCTAAGTACTTCTAACTAGGTCATTTTTCGAACCTTAACTTATTTACTTTATTACTAGCACATAACTTCAACCTAAATTACGACATAGGCAAACCTCTACAATCCTTGTTGCCAACTCGAATAAAGTAACATCGACATGGACCATAATAGATAACTCAAGCATAAGTACTCTCCAACGGAAATGTAGCCTTATGCAACCCAAAATGTACATACTCAATGCCTTAAATCATCGAGTAGTATGCTGATTACTTCCTCTTTTAGATACTAAAGTAAGAAAACCCAAAAGTAGACGATGTTCCCCCTAGTATCTACTAACTTATATCTTTGATAATCTTCCATTTCACCCAAGCATATCCAAACCTAGTGATCTCGTAAACCGTTGAGAATAGCATAACTTCTTTTCCTCTTCGATTCAACTTAATCTATCTTATTTCATTTATGATGGGTTTCTCCAATCCTTCAATAATCGTGGTATCTAGATATCACGTTTATAGTCTGCAGGGATTTATCCTAAGTTTTTTAGTATACAATTAAGTAAATACTCTAGTATTTTAGTAGAGTAACTTGGTCTGTGTTTTCATTTCAAACCTAACAATTAAAATCCTAAGACTAAGTGAAGTCCTAAATTTAAATCAAATTGTAACCTAAAATTATTTTAGCATTGGCGATAATTGACCAGGTGATACATCGTTCACATGCAACTGTTATGCAACACAAACTATGTGTCGTAAGTCAGCCTTTCACGAACTTCCTTAAATAAATAGCCTTTTTCAAATCTAAGGGATGATCGGAAAAAATGTTATTATCCTTTCCTTCAAATTTTACTTTCTGTGAGAATCACCTTCGCATCCTCAGTGCATGAAAACAACAATATCATTTTCTTAACAGGAACCCAGATCCTTGAATTAATCGTCTCTTGCACAATCTTGACTCCAACTTCATCTAAGATATCTATTGTAGTTTGAACTTCCAAAACTTACGATTCCTTAATGCTATCCCATTATTGGGACCTTTTTCTTAAACGTAACTTCTCATCATTTTATTCCGACCGTTTTATGGTCGAGTCAACTCAAAATGGAATGGTTACTTGCCATTTTAATCCAGTAGACGTAATATTTAATGCTTAAATAACCTTCTACCTAAAAACTCATCTAGGAACATCTAAATGGACGATGTCCTGGCTTAGTAAACATCTTATGGAACTCTTGTCACCTCAGCCCCAACAACATACTTGTAGTTGTGACGACAACTCAAGTATCAATTACTTTATAAATATTGCCATATAACGTATACTATAAGATGATAACCTACTTGCTTAGTTACCTATAACTCACCAAGTCTAAAATAACAAGCCTGGTACGTATACTTCCTAAGCCAAAAGTGACATGTGTGGCATAATGTTACTCGAAATGTCGAGTCAACGAAACCCTTCCATAAATAATCAAAATCTTCTTCCTATTCCGACGATGTTAAAACAACTAATACTTTAGGGGCTTATAATCTATAAACAACTTAAATCAGATCCAACACTTGAGAGCAAAACAATAGCCACCATCTCAAGATTATGGGTTAGATAACTCTTCTCGTATACCTTCAAATATGGATTAATATAACAAACAACTCTGCCCATCGGCATCAAAATAGCGCCTCATCTTGTACCACAAGCATCTGTATATGTAGCAACCACCATTGAACTATCAAAGAGTACTAAAATAGCTATACTAGCTGAAAATACCTTTAACAAACTAAAATCATGCTCACATCCCAAGTTCTATGAAAAATCTAAATTCTACTTATAGTTGCCAGCCAAGTCGAGAAAGCTTCTTGCATCCGCAACATTCTTTGATACAATAAAACATCTCGGCTTACTCTTCCTTTACTCTGAAATATGTTTGACCCAAATCATACTTTTGAAACTTTCTTGCGCAAAGATTCCACAATTCAAACCATACTTAGGTAAAAAAAACACAAAGTAGTGTTCACTCTTCACTATTACAGGAAGTTTGATCTAGTACTCTACCCTTCTAATTCAAATGTTGATTGAAAAGATCACTAAATCTCCATATTACTTCCTATCTCTACCCCCAAACTTTTCAATGCTTTTGAAATCCATAATCAATTCAGTCCCTGGTAGGCTGTGTAATCCTATTTATCTAACTCTAATCTATTCTTTTCTTTTAAGTTTAAGTGATAATCATAATACTTTCATTTTACCTTTTTAAACCAGAACCTTTGGTTTTAACATCATTTCCATAAAAATAGTAAAATTTTGAAACTGTAAAATCCTCTATTTTAACAAATGTCTCCTTCTTGATAAAAATCATGACTTTTTTCTTCAATTCAATTTTTTTGTTCCCAAAGAAGTTCAGCTTGACTTAGAAAAATGGACATATAAACATATCTTTGTAAAATTTTCCTTTATAAATAAGAAATTTTCGCAAAAGTGTATTTTAGAAGAAAATATGATATTTTGACTTACTATTATAATTATTATTTTAAAGTATGATAGAACATTTATAAAACACATTTTCAAGAACTAACCCTTTCTTATTTATAAAAGAGATTTAAAAGTTGGATCTTACATACTTCTTAATTTTCCTTTCAAAAGTTTCATTATCAAAAGAAAAGTACACATTGAGGTTAAGTGCAACAGTGTTCCCAAGAAAACAAAAGCTTTAAAGCAGTTATTGAAAATTGCTTTTTGTCAAATTCATTTAATTCTATTTTTTAAACAATTTTCATAAAATTTATCTGATCATTTCATAAAAAATCATAAACCAACTTATTTTTAAAAAAATATCAGACATCTATTGTTTCTAACTTTTAGAAATCATTTCCATTGCTTTATAACTTAAATTAGAGTAGATAAAAGCAACCTGGTTTACACAAGCCCAATTATACCTAACAATGCTTTAAGTGCATGCATAAGGTTTTTGTCCCTCTTCTTCAAAGATGGTTAACTCAATAGGGTCCAACTCTAATATAGAAACACAATAATTATAAATTAAAGTTAAAAGAAGTATTTGCAACCACTACCAGTATAAGAACAGGATTTCCACTTAATTGGGGAGATTTACTCTAAGTTTGTGAAGTCCTTCTTTCATGTTTCCATTACGCCGTATCACATTACACTTTTATTATATGGGTCTAATGGTACTAATCTTCTTCCACATACCCTTAAATCCATAATTCACTTGCTACTGGTAGTTTGTATAGGAAACCTCTACTAGCATTTCTTGGTGAAGTAAATTATACTAGATTTGAATCACTCACTTTTCCACCTCAACTGTTATAATCTTAATATTCATTTTAACTCATAATTATTTGATTGTATAAGGGAAAAGCCAACAACTACTTTATGAGTCAAAATGTATAGGGTGTTGTATATATATAAATATATATATTAAATTTTTTTAAATATGCTTCCTTGGTTAGGTTAGGCTTAGCTTGTCCCCTCACTTGCAAATACTGATGGAACCATATATGAATGTTCACACCCATAATCTTAGCTGCCTCACTTGAGCCATTACCGGCAAAATTTCTCATTCTCACTATCTACGATTAGGAATTATTAGCAACTTTCCCGTTGATAGTATTAAATAAGAATAGAGCGAATACGTTTTTCCGTGCTATACTTCTATATGTGTAAGACCTTTGAAAAACTTTTCATGCATATATACATATATACACTTTTTGGAACCCATTTTGAAAAACTTTCTAAAATCCTTTTGGAAAAGCTATTATTTTTTCAAAATATTCAAGTACTTTCCCTCAATATGTACATAACTCCTAAGGAATCTCAAAACTAAACTTTGATACCACATGTGACAACCCGTACCTTTGGACACGCTAAAACCAAAGCCTAGGATGACCTTCGATCTTGCATCGTGTTAAGAAGTACGAGCTATTGGCTTTTAAAACATTATAGAGACTAAGATAATATCTAAAACATCCTACACTTTCAAATCTCATTGAGGAGGCATTAAAATATAAGCACTGAAAATAGACATTTCAAAAAAAAATAGTCTTCAAAAATACTTAGTTCATATACATCGTTTCCAAATTACGATATAAAGTCTGATGGACATTTAATACAATAAATTGCTACATGAGGAACAACAAAGAATAATGAAACTCAAGCGCTTAGCTCCTTTCTCGACGTATTATGCCAAATCAACTACTGTTAAGTCTTCCAGTGCCGAGGGAAAATGAAAGGAGTCGGTCAGACAGGAGTTTGGTGAATGAGTTACATCATTAATATATGGTGACCACATGCAATTGGCTTTATTTATAACCTTTGTGAATTAAAGTATCCTACTTGTGTCAGTGAACTACTTGCTAAGATTGGTTTCATTAACCTAAGGGATATGGTTTTAAATACACTCACACCAAACATCTTGTGAACCCTAGCCTGGAATCCTCGACTGGTGGACAGCTTGGTCTTCGGCAGTTGACCACTAGGGGTCGGTCGGTCCAAACCGGTATGTCAACCTGTGGAGCTTTCCTTTTTAAAATATTTCTTTCCTAATTTATACATTTAATTATTTTCAATTCTGAATTTTTAAGCGTTAATAACTTTTTTATATGAGCTCCAATTACAAAATATTATATATGAAAATTTCGTGGAAAATTGTTGTGAACGCAATGGTGCAAATTTCGTAGACAAATTCAGGCGTTTGTGAAAATTATATTTTCACCCTTAATATAATTAATTAAATTTATTTTATTAAGTTTCTGGTTAATTTTTGTGGAGTGTTACACAGATGCAGCAGATCCAACAATCCATTCTCTTTTTAGGGTATTAGTATGACTTGTGAGTTGTTGCTTTGTAAGGTATATTATTGGTAATATAACTTTTCATATGTTTGTTTTATATTTTTATCTTGATTTGTGTGCGATCTATTTGCATAATATAAGTGCACTAATGAAATATTAGTTATACAAATGTCATATAATTAAATCACACAAAAAATAGAACAAGGGTATGGGGCAAATATACATAACAAGTTGGATTAACTACTTAATATTGTATATAAGAAAAACTTTACAAACATACCAATCCCTAAAACATTGAACATATAACACTAGTAATGATAGTCGATACCAACAAATATCTATCATTAACAAATTATACATCTCAGTAGTAGTAAATACCAATACAACTATAAATGTTAATACATAGTAAATCCCAATAACCGTAAATACACTAATGGTTAATAGTTTAGCTTAATCTATATAAAGTCACTTTACTATTATTTAACTCGAAAAATAATAATAATCAACCTCATAACTGATGACCATAGTATTATTATTTATCCTAATATTATAGTATCATTATTATTTATTTTATAACTATATTATGTTTATCTCAAAAATAACAAAATTAGACCCAAATATCTCAGAATGATATTATTATTTATTTACTCAAATTAATAATAATTTTCTTTAAACATTTCAAAATTATATTTTTATGAATCCGAAATATAACTACTTTAGGTCTGTCAAAATTGCATTTTTATTTATTTCAAAAATAACTACAAAGTAGATAATTAATGCCTTCCATTATGTTATTATGGTTGTGTTACAAATGTAGAATTATTAGTGTATATATGATATTATTTGATGTGTATATAGTAGTGTTTCTAGCATACACATTTTCTGTTAAGAGTGCAGCCAGTAATTGTACTAATACGCCCATGCATTTGAGATTTGTAGCTAATATTAAGGGGTTAGTACACTTATATTGGTGTGTCGAGCATTAGAGATGATATGCGACACTTTCTTTTTGCTACAATGATACATATTAATCCGATATTAAGTTGATTTTGTTAGCATAATAGTATATGATGTTTTATAATTTTCTACATCATCGATTGTTAGTGACAAATGGGTTTACGTGCTCACAACTTTGGTTAAAGTTGGAGGATGGGTGAGAAGTTAAGCTCAACATGAGTATCACTTGCTTATATTGACATGAAGAGCGGGATTAGGTATGACGGTTGTTAGTTTATGCTAATTTTGATCGTGTGGCGGCGATAGTCCATGATCAGTCCTAAATATTTGAATAGAGGATGATGCATACATATATATTAGTATACTATTTTATTGTCTATTTACACTACAACTTCATAGAGACACTTAGAAATTAATTATTTATGGGCATTTATTTCCAACTTTATTATAATTATTTAGTGTATATATATATGTATATATATCTGCATCGAAAATTTTATAAATCTAGCCCACTTTCAAAATTAATAACATGTTTAGATCACATTTGAACCTTAATACAAACATACCTATTTTTTACCCATGTTGGCCCTAAGTCAACATTCTTTCATAACATATTTTGAAATACACCATAAAGAATACTTTACCCTATAGTATCCACTATTGCACGTTTTCAAATAGAGCCAGAAGGGAAAAAATGTCTAACAGTTCTGGTCGGCACCATTTGAAAATGCATCATCAAGGAAGCTTTAAAATGAAAATCTTCATTATGCATCAAAATGTGGCATAAGGGAGCATTGAATCACTGGAAAAAATAAATCTATAATTGCAATAAGTTTTCAAAGTGGCCTAAATTTTTTATTAATTTTGAAAAATGGACTAAATCTACAAAATTTCCTTTTATATATTGATTTCATTCACAAAATAATTCAACTAAATACTTACAATCAAATCAGCTTAGGTGCTACATGCACTTTGTTCTTTGGAAGTGTTTGAAATACCAAAAACCCTTAGTTGCACTCAATATCAAATTTATATGCGGATTCAAAATGATGTTCATGGCCATTAAATCTTCCGACCTATGACTTAATGAATTAGTGAATTTCTCCTCTTGAGCTCGACACCCTCAATTTCTATGTTGAACACTGCTTCTTCGTTCACCACGTTCACTTCTAGTGCTCCACTATGGTTTCTATCCTAACCATCAACCTCCATCGTTGATATTTGACTTTGCTTTCATTTTCCTGTCCATATGTAGTTGTCGCTTCCAAACCATCGTTTTCACTGACACTAGCTCCTTTATTCTGCCATCATTTGCACTTGTAATCATTCTAATTGCTCTCATTGTGCTATTATAATAGTATAAAAATAGTTTTAGATTAAATTTTTGAGAGATAATTTAAGACTAGATGTGGTAGTCTTTTTATGGGAGAGAATTAGGTAGCATTTTGTTTGAAAATAAGTTTTTTGTTCTGCGTTTCCAAAATGCAATTAAGGGGAGAAGATGGTGGAAAACGGTTGATTTGAAAATTAATTTTAACATATAAAATTAAAATTGGTTTTTTTTTATTGTTTTTCACATTTTGGGAAAGATAAAAAACTATGTTCTCACTTCTTCATCTCCCCTTTAGGGGAATATTTGAAATTTTCACTCTCTTCTTCTTTCCCTCTTAAATCTCTTCCACTCCCTCTTAAAATTATTACCAATTACATTTTTCAGTTCATTATCATCAATACTAATAAGCTTCTTCTTAATTTTTCTTATTTCTTAGTCCTAATACTTACCTATCTCTCTCATTCATCCTCTAATTTGGGTAAATAAACCCAAATTTCATAGTGAAATCACATCACCAAATCTCAAAAAACCAGATCTGAATTTTCATTCTAGTTTTATTTTAGTTTCTAAAATTCAACTCAATTTCAAAAGCTCCAATACCTTAGATTTCAATATTCATCCATAACTTATGTGATAGATCCGAGTTGTTCTGAAGTTGATTCTTGAATAGATATATCTAGATTATTTGAAATTTGGAATTTTAGTATTTTTCACGTTTTATTTAAAATTATTTCTTTCCTTTTACTTAATCGTCGAATTCATGCTCTACATATGCTTGTATTTTGAAAAAATTCTAGTATTTATCCGATTGCTATTTTTATATGTCTACCCTTCAATGGCAGAAGTTAGAATATAATTCATAAACTAAGTCATTCAATCGATGAATGATAGATTTCAACTATTCACATGTTTAACATCTTATTTCTTAATTTTAATAAAATTTTCCTACTTTTATTGAATTAAATTATACTATTAGTAAGTAATTACCTTTCAAATTTATTCTTTATAAATCATCTTAATTTAATATTATGACTATAAAAATATATTGTGCAAGATAACAAGAACAAGCAAAAGCTTTTGTTGGAAGATAATTTTCAATCAGCAAGTTTAAATTTAATGATGTTTGATTGACATGTTTTCTCCAAATTCGCAATGGATCCAATATGTTTTATTTCTTTTCTAAGAAATATAATATCAAATTTACATTTTGACTATTTACTAATTAGTATATTTAACTGATGGTTTGGTAATATTGAGAGACAGAAATAAAAAGAGCAGTAGAGTTCTAATAAAAAACATTTTTGCAGGTTATTTTATATTTTGATGTAATTTATTATTTTTGTTCTTATTGATACAACTTCAATTTTTTATGGAACATTTCATGTTGTGTGTAGGTTTCTTACATAAATAATTATATGTTAGTAGCATCTGAGTTTGTGGTCTATGAAGTTTCTCGAGCTGGATAAACTTTAGATAGAAATGCGAGGTCTTATTATGTATTAATTGCATCACCCTTTATGTATATTGTGAATAAAATGGATATGGTATAATATAATGAAAATCTTATATTGTAACTAACAATAGCACTTTATCCTCTATGTGTAGTATAAATAAAATGTTAAAATTAGTGTATGTATGGAAATGATATTTTTAATTAGTTTGTGCAAAGACTCATATTTTACGTACGGAGGATTGTAAACTATCATTTCTAAGTTCATATTAGTTTGTATGTAACAACCCAAAATTTTTGTTATTTGATTTTAAATGTTTAATTAATTTTCAAGGTTTAAAATAATTGAATTTTGGAATTTAATAACTTATAATTCAAATATATGGCATATATAAATAATTGAATTATAAATTAAATATTAATTAAATGGATTTACTAATTCTATTTAATTCTAATTAAATTAATAAATAATAATGGTGAACCATTTGGCGAAACAATAACAAATGTTTTGAATATAATAAATAATAAGGAAAATCAAATTGTATTAAAACGACTTAATTTTTGATAACATATTTTTAATTTAATTTATACGACTTTTCTATAATTTTAAATTTGGAAAATATTGAAGTTATTCGTTTGATGATTTATCGGGCAAACGATGATATTTGGGAAATTTCAAAAAATAAAATAATCTATGTAATTCACTTTTGATTTATGATCGTGTCGCATATTAGTGCACGATTATATTTTTATTTCGGTCATTTGTGGTTCGCACTTGAATGAAATATTGCGTAGTAGGGTACCTGAAATGTTCATTCGATGTAAAATCAATTCAAATTTTAAAATGATGATTTGACGTCGTGGACATTTTGGCGGCTCGAGAAATCTTTTTGTCATGGAAAAGGTGAACACAATCATTTTGTTTTTTTATTTTATATTTTACTTGGTTATAAAACTATGCAAACTCAATACTATGAACTCTGATTCCCCTTTCCCTCCTTCTAACATCTTCGTGCTTACTTGTAAACAAAAACGATGCCTAGAAATTTCAAAATTCAAAATCAATTATTACGCTCATCTAAAAATCGTAAAACATATTTCTTTGAGCTCATGTGAGCCTAGGCTTCACTTTGGTGTACGTGTTGTCGAGAGCGGTAGTGTTTTGGACAAAGTTAGTAGTTGAGGCAGAGCTAGTGTGATGCCCCACCTCTATACTCACACTAGGCAAGGACACTACGGGGTAATGCCGTCGACTAGCGCGAAGAATAAGGCTGTCGAGGAGCGACCATCTATGTAATTGCTTTGTGCGAGTACCGATATGTCAGATAATATAACTTACATTTCATTTCAAGAGGAAATCCGACATATCAAATACAAACTCAAAGCTGCCACACAGTGGCTATACGGACTTCGGAAACAAATATAGAAATAAACATAACACAAATCAGTCACAGATATTCATATCACAAAAACGGAAACATATATTAATATAACACATAAAAGTGTACATCAAAATAGTGGTCAAACTAAATCCACTACATCACAAAAGAATAGATACAAGTGCTAGACAAAAGAATAAGTATACAACAAGGAGTCTCCATCTCAAATGTATACTAACAAAAACTACTATGCTAAAGTAGTTAGCTAAAAGTCAGGTGACAGACCCTGATAAGAAGTCAAGCAGAAGCACCTGAAATACCTCGGTCTGACCCGAGTATTATTTAAGAAGAAAATAATAAACGGATCAGTCTAGCTAGAAATATCAGATAAAATGAGATAGGATAAGAGATATGAAAAAAACGTGTGATAACAAAAATGTCATACTATAACAAGTATACATAAGGCAACAACAAAAATCATACAATATCTCAAATATTCTCAAACATCCAAAAAGAATGGTACATTCTTTAAATTAATCACCGAACATAAATATTGGCAAACATATCGATGCCAATCGCAAAATCTGTGAAACGTAAATACTAAAAAACGTCAACTAGAAATCCAGAAACGCAAATGGAACGCTAATCCATAAAATAAGCCGGTGCAACGACGCAGTACAATAATGGTACGTCCGATGAACCAAAACTCAAATAATTTGGAACAACGATGTAGTACAATAATGGTACGTCCGATGAACCAAAAACTCCAATAAGAACATGGGTCGCTAGCCCATAAAAGAAATGAGACGAAGCTCAACATAACGGGGTATAGTCCCCCACGCGGACAAAGAGACATCGCACATCGCTAGTCTAAATCTCAGAATGGTCAACATAAATACTAGAAATCCAGAAATCACAAAAAGGGGGAAGGCCTATCTCAAACGGGAGCATGAAAACTCACCAACACGTGTATCTCAAAAGGAACGCTATTCCATGGTCGCTAACCATCAAATTTAAGCCGAAGCTCTGCAAACGACACGAAGACCACGGGTCACTACCCCGCCAAATTTGAGCTGAGGCTCCTCAAACGGGGTTTAATCCCCATACCAACAAAGAGACATCGCTAGTCTAAATCATAAAATGATCATCATCGATCAATTAAAAAGTGTCAATTACACTAAGCTAGTAAATATAAGAGTTTAGCTTCATGTCCCATAACCACTAGCTTAACTCAAATATTTACGAACAAATTGTAGACTTCCACTCAAAGATTGTCACAAGATTTTCAATCGAACAAGTCCAAAAATTAACCGATGAAGTAAACGCAAGTGTTTCATACCACTTGTTTTACTAAGTCGTTTAATTAGATTTCTCATATGAATGAGGTAAAGGTTTGTATATACTAATAGATTGGAAAACAGATTTAGAAATGAGCTTTGTATTTAAAAGTAGTGTTGAAATCATTTTTGTGAAAGAGTTTGAGTATTTACTACTAGTATAGAAACCTTTGTATTTTAAAGTGACAAATCACAAAAATGATTGTAGAAACAATCAATCACCAAAAATTCACATATGAAGACATGAATTAAATCCGTATAAATCGATACAGAATCCATCAAAATGGATATTTCCAAAAATCCCGAAGAAGAAGTCATCAAAGTCGATAATAAATGATAACAACAAATCGGATCAATACGAATCGATTAAAATTGAAAACCCAAGCAAAATAGGCAAATTGGGCTGAGACAAGCAGATCAGTTGACTGAACCAGGTGGTCAGTCGGCTGACCCAATGCTTGGAAACTTTCGGTTTCCAGGTCAGTCGACTGAACCAGGTGGTCAGTCGATTGATACAGGCATAGAGCATTTTCTGTCCCCTGGTTCAGTCGACTGACCTCCTGGTTCAGTCGACTGAACCTGCTTACAGCAGTATCAGCCTAGCCCCCAAGTGGGGCAAAATCCTTACCGGAGGCCAACAGACGAGCAACGGAGACTAAGGATTTACGCCAAGCGACAACCCAGCCTTGGTTGGCTCTTCGAAACACCACAAAAATGTGTTCAAACATCAAAGATAGGATTTTTAAAGATTTGACTTCAAAACACCAAAAATTGGAATACTCATCAAACCAATTCAATCCAAAAGCAAATAGACAAGGAATAGATGTTAGGAATTTCTACCTAACAACTATCAAATATATAGACATAGATGTGAGTTCAAAAACTCACCTTTTAAACTCAAAACACAAGTGAGAAGCTTTAAAACATTGGAGAGACCAATTCCTCTTCAATCTCAACTCAAGAAGCTCCAATCTATGCTAATAAGAAAATATTTCCTAAGTTAGGGTTTAGGAATTTCTGAAATTGAAGAGAGATAGAGATGGAGAAGATGAAGATGATGCTTACCTAAGCTTCTCTTTTATTTTGGAGCAAGAACTTGTGTATCCAAATCAAACTAGGGTTTGGAATTTCTATTTCCAAATTTTTTTACCCATTTTTACTTAAGCTTGAATGTATTAGGAAATGAGAATGAATGAAGAGGAGAGGGGGTGGAGCTAGGGTATTAGATGGTTTAGTGGGCAGAAACCCAAACCCAAAGCCCAAGTAGAAAAATAGCAAATTCTACTTAACCACTACACCATACATCTCAATTTGCCACACCCAGATGCGCAAAAATTGCCACGGTCTTAAGCCGTGGCAATTTTACCATGGATCTGAGCCGTGGTAAAATAAATTACCATGGTTACAGACCGTGGCAATTTTGGAACGGCCTTAGACCGTGCCAAAGTTATAGGAAAATTTCAAAACCCCCCCTTTCCAGATCTCAACATATTTCACGCTTCTCCAAAAATAGAACGCCCCTTCCTAACCACCTGCGCCCTAAATCTCATAGTAGAAAATAGCTACTGTTTCTAATTCATCATCGAAACAATCGCCAGCGATCATCTGTCTTTCTTCAGAGGAAGATTTCGAACATGAACCCAAATCTGAATCCAAATCCGAATCCAAACCGGAATCGGAACTCGAAGATGAATCTGAATTTGAAGATTAATTCGAATTCGAAGACGATTCTGAAACTGAAGAGAAAAGCAACGTGGAGTCGGATAGGTAATTGATTTTTAGCCTACAATGTCCTCAGTTTGCAATATCTTTTCTTCTTCTTAAATTGCACTTGGATTTGTAGTGATGATGAATACGAATGATTTAAAGGGAAATAACACTGATGAAGGGAAATAACCTGATTCATTTTAAAAACCTGATTCATTTTAAAAACATGTTTACATGTAAATTGCGAAGGCTTTTTGTTAGAAGAATAATATTTTTGTTTTTCCCCTCGACAAATTTTGAAATTAGAAGTTATTGTTGATGTTGAAGAAATATTCAAAAATGTGCGAACATATTTTTCAGTTGGTTTACACACGGTATCAAGTTAATAGTTCAATCAAATATGTTAGTTTAGCTGTTAGTGTCAGTGACGTTAGTTCAAAACTTAAATTGATAGACTACTGTTCCTACAATTAAAAGCATTGCCTTGTGGACTTGAAGAGTAGACGACCATTTGCATGTTTAAATATTTTTAAACACTGATTCAGTTGAACTATGAAAAGTATCCATGTGCAATACCTGTTGCTCTATTTGAAAATGATTACAAATTTTTTTGTAATTAATCTTATGTTGTCAGGTACATGTTTCCATTTCTTCAAGAGATAAGCACACACTTGAAATAGCACTACATTGTTTACCAGAGGATGGTGATGGTCTTGGACTTCATGAAGAATGATGGAGGTTTTATATTGATTTCGTAGACATTCTATGTTATTGTTTTTTAATTTCATGTATAACCTTCTTGTTATAGGTGAACTCAACCGGTTTCAATTAGGTGTGACTGTAGAAATATCACGGATAGATGCATGGTATGCAGACGAGCAGGGTATGTTGCTAAACCCAGCAACTTATATAGTAAAAGGGTTGTGTCGTAGATGCTGCATACCAGAGTTGATTCTTCGATGCATGCAGGTGAGCTCATAATATATTGCAAGATTAATTAACTGGAGTTGATTACAAATTTTATAAACAAATGAATTGATTGGTTGGTCGAGCCTTCGGGGCAGAAAACTGACCAGGTTGATAATCATAAGCATGGGGCAGGGTCATAGCTGCAATAGGAGCATCAGACTACTAATGAGGAGTCTGCTCGCCAAATGGTTCATAAAGCACCATACAAGAGTGGGCATTCGTTGCAGCAGGAGGATGTGAATAAGTCAGAGCATAACCAGGCAGTTGCTGTTGAGTAGCCTGCTTGTGCAAAGCTCCATGTAGCAGCACACATGAATGATTATTAGGAGAAACAAGTAAGGGTGCTTAAACATGCATTGTTGAAGCATGAAATTGTGGAACATGTGCAACAGGCTTACTAATAACACAAGATTATACATTCAAGAGCACCATGCATTTAATTTGTTAAGTGTTTTCTAACAGCTTTGTTAGATAAATTGTTTCAATACAATATACTATATCTTTCAACATAATTGATTTCATATAAACGTTTGTTCCTAAATTCGTCACCATGCATTGTTGTAGTTCACGCGAAGCTATTATTATTTTTTGCAATGCATACAAAACCACATAATCACCAGTCAAAGGTAAATGCTTTAACCCATTACATTAGTGTTCCACGTTTACTGTTGTTTGACCAACCTTGCTTTCGTTATTAGACATACCATGAGGTTTTAAATCATGGAACATGATTTTTTTGATGGAAAGGACATGCAACACTAAGCCGGAACGTGGTACTTTTATATCAATATTTTTCTAACGGAGCTCATAATATTTGTTTCTCTTGCTGAAATAGGTGAATCACCAGATCATTGCAATGAATTGATTGAGCTGGTTTCTTCTACGCAATCCGGAATAATGCAGTTATTTAGTCAGAATCAGTTACAGGTACACAATACATAGATTTGGTTTTGTATTATTTTGTATATAGATGAAACTTACTTGTAGTTGTATAGACTATAAAACATAATGAGTAATTTTGTATTCTCTTTCAGGAATTTTTATTGTTTGAAAGGGATTGCACTTTGTCTACGAAGGGTTTCAAGAAGATTCTTCCATGGTTGATTCCCGAACAATTTTGGCTAAGCTTACCAGGTAGCCACCCATTCCTTTATTTTTCTGAATGACTTTTTACTAATACATAGATATAACCACATATATTCTAACTTAGTTGTAACCTTTTAAGAACTTTGAAATAATGTATGTGTCAGTTAAAAATTCAACGGGCCTTGTATGCCACTGAGGCAATTTGGTAGGGAATTGAATTCTACCAAATGCGTACAGTTGAGTAGGAGTCTTTGTACTGTTCTCTAGTAATTCGGTAGATTCAGTAATCTGAAATGGGCAAAATTGTGATGTGTACAATATGATCCCATTAATAAATATAAGTGATTGTTAATCAATAATGATCAATTCTGCTGTTACAATTTGGTATATATATATAAGCAGCAATACCTCCCTCTTGTGTTTATGGAGGGCCTTTTTCCTTTTTAATTGTCATCGTAGAAAAAAGAGAACTATAATTAGAAAGATATATGTCACATATAATGGTAGCTAAAATTAAAAAATGACTTTAATTTCTCATGACAAAATGTAAACAGTGTGAAAATTTTAGCAATATCAAACACTTCTATGATCGGTGTTTTAAGCATTCTATGATCGGAAGTGTTTGAACACTTCAGTAACTCATTTATGTGTATAGTGAATCCTATAAAAATTAACAACGGTGTATAAATTAAGCATTATCTGACGAGTTGACTTGCACTACATATATTTTATCCAAAGCAACATTTTTCATCCATAATGAACCTAAGGTTCAAGGCAGCCTTCATTCATTTTGTTCACTAGGAGATATTAAGATTCACATTCATGTTAAGAAAAGAAAAAAGTAGGCTCATATCCTTCTATTGAAACAATTTTAGCTGCATCCATGTTTTTATAATTGCAAAATTGTTGTTAAAAATCATGTTAAAGCTGATGTTGTAATTTTTTTTTCCAATCATTGTGAAATCTAATATTTCACGAATGTTCATTGAATGTAGTAGAGTGTTGAATGAAATGTACTCGAAGCTGTACTCATTTTCAAAAAAAAGTGTTGCCAATACAAATATGACCTGTGCAAATATTTTCAGATGCAATAATTTAATCGTTCTTTGTTTAAAATCACAAATATTAAAATGAAATAATAGGAAAAAAACAGTTTCAAAACATTAGCTATGATGAATACTCGTATTTTTTAAGAGAATACTAGTCGTATAAATTTTCACGGTGCAAAAAAATTGGGGCCTGAAAAATAAAAGCATAATATGAAGGACATGGAATATAGCTTTCCTAAAAATGAAAAAGGTAAATACAAAGCAGGCTGTTATTTGTAGCAATTAGCTTGTTGTTTATATCTAAGTTCGTCCATAGACTGATGCTAGTAAATGGAAACAGTATAACTTGACCACATTTTTTTCTCATCGATAGCAAATTGTTAGAGATTAAATGTTTAAGAGCAACTTAATATGGTTTTTTATTAAATTTTTTTTTACATACTATTCTATCTCGATAATTGCAGGTAGCTCAGTTTATGACATTCTACGGCCCACTGTGGGGTGCCATTCTTTATAATGGATATACATACTATCAAGTTAGCCGCATGCTAAACAATGTAGAAATGGTAAACGTGAACCAACTCCTGAGGCATCATACACATTACTTTTCATTCAATATATAACAGTAATTATTATGGAGTGATAAATAACTTCCAGTTCGCATTGGAAATTGAATCTACTGTCGTCTTTATGCAGATGGCAAGTGGTATGTCGGATCAATCTCATCAAACTGGAGCTGACAAGAAGGTTAGGTCCTAGATATTGGTGGTTATTTTGGAGTAACATTGTTCACTCTTAAAACCATTGTATATATTTATATTCACAGATTATCCATGATAAACAATGCAAACCACATTTGTTATAGGTAAATGAAATTCTATTGTGTTCTTTTGGGAAAGAATAACCTCTCCATGTTACCGTTTGTTGTAATCTATTTGTATAATAATTTTAATCGTATCTTTACCAATTTGATTAAGTTAAAAACCGCTTTGCTTTAAAGCATAGCTAACATATTGTGGAATATACGGTAAGTAGATGAATTTTTCATTGCTCCTCAATCCTCTAATTAATAATTTCATTCCCTTGACATTCTCATTCATTTCCTTCAGTCCTCTCATTAATATTTTCATGTAAAATTTAAATTTCCTTTGAAATTCTCATCTAAACCCTAGTATGAAGTCTTCCAACATCAATACTTACATATTTTCGAAATTACTGTTTACGTGAATATGAACTTTTCACTTTCAAATATACCCATTATTTATTTCAACAAACTTATCATACTACGAGCAAAAAATTCATAATTTATTTAAACTTACATTTAATCAAAAATTAACAAATTAATTTTAGTATTTGAAGCAAACGCCAGGCTATCCAGCCCTGCACACGGTTGCGTTGGCATCATGTACGACTTAAAAGGCAAAATCGAAGAACTTCAATCTGCAATTGCCAATGCAAGAAATGAACTGTCTGCTTTCACAGGGCCAGCTGCATTTGATCCTTTAGTGCCACCATATGCACCTGATCTGGAAGAGAATGAAATGGGACAGTTTGAAGCAGCAATGATAGTGGCTGCAGAAGCAACAAGGGAACAGCAGTTAGAGCAGGAGATAACGAGTTTGGTTCAGCAACAACAAAATGAAGGTCAGGTTGCCAGGATTACAATTTCTCAGGAATCCGTGAATGATCTTCTGGATCAGCATCAGTATCTGTCTCTTGACCAGTGTCAGCTGCCTGAGGATCAACATATGCAGTTGCATCCAGGTCAGTTTCAGCTTCTAGATCAGCATATGCAGTTGCATCCATGTCAGCATCAGCTTCTAGATCAGAATCATCATCTGGTGCTGCAAACATCAGGAATGGCGACATAAGGAGCTACAAGCAGCAACAGCAACTTATTTACTTATTGTAAGTATGCACATCCATGTATGGTAGTTGAATATTTATTGAGTTTGTTCTACTCAGTGTGAATGATTTTCACGTCAACTCCTGGTAGGATTATGAGTTTCAAACGAGCTTATAGTTGAAATAAGTGTTCAAAATATATTTATAAAAATCATGTTTAGATATTTATTTTCAGCCCTTTGAAAATAGATGTTAAATAAGTTCATGTTTACAACGATGAAAAGGTTTTGATTCAACCTTTTAATTTCCTTGGTATGCACTAGAGGCATTGAAAAGATTAATTCATGTAAAGCATAGAGTTCAACAACAAGAAGAAAAGCCACAAAGGCAGTTTTGACCAATCATTCAAAATTCAAGAAGTTCAATCTAAAAGTAGAGAGCATCTTTTTGGCACAGAACCTTACTAATAAAAACCAACACCTGGAAAATCAAAGAGCCCCTAGAAGAGAGCCCGGAGTGGGAGGAATGGGCTGCAACGCAACCATCCACAAGTAAAGGAACAAGAAGGCTTTAACTATGTGCTGCTACTTTTTTGTGTATGTAACTATGTACTGAACTTTGTTTTCCAGTATTGTAATTGTTGAATTGCTTGAACTTTGTATTCATGTATTATAGTGTAGGCTGTTGTTGCATTTTAAACTAAGTCTATCTTGAATTAATGTTTGAGATAAGACACAGTTGTGTTATTTAATGTAAGCTGTTTTGAGTTTGAGGCGAGACATTTTTAACCTATTTGTTTTGAGTTTAATGTAGGCTGTTTTGTGGTGGTTTTTTTTAAATGCAAATGCAATATTTAGCCACGGCTCTAAGCCGTGGCTAATTCATATTTAACCACGGCTCTGAGCCGTGGCTAATATTAATTTTGCCACGGCTCAGAGCCGTGCCTGAATATAAGTTTGCCACGGCTCAGAGCCGTGGCAAAATTTTGCCACTCCCCATTTTGCCACGGCTCTGAACCGTGGCAAAACTATTTAGCCACGGCCCAGAGCCGTGGCAAAATAACATTTCTGGTGTAGTGAACTCCAAACATATCGATGTTTATACTCAAAAAAGTTGTAAACGCTATTTTGGACTCAATGGAAGTGGTCTCGAGTCCCAATTCGACTGTTTACAAAAAGTAACATTTTGGACTTTAATCCGATTAAAGATGCTATATTTAAATAAAACATTTAAATATACAATCATAAAATATGCGGGTTGTTACAGACTCCCCTCCTTAAAGAAATTGCATCCTCGCAATAATTAAGAGGAAAATAAAGAGTAACAACCATAAAAGCATATCAACACAAAAGAAGAAATTTTGAAATGAGAAGTTCACCATAAAGAGCACAAAAGAGTAAGTCTAGATGTGTTTGCTCGATGAATTCCCTGGATTCCCAAGAGCAATCCTTAGGATTTGAGGACCATTGAACTTTCACAAGAAGAACATCTTTATTTTGAAGGCGTTCAACCTCCGAAGCAATGATACGAATAGAATGTTGCTCATAAGTCGAATTTGGTGAAACTTCAATTTCTTCAATAACACCGGGCTCAAGAATATAATCGGAATCCCTAAGGTATTTCCGTAGTTGAAAGACGAGGAAAACGTCATGAATAGCTGAAAATTGAGCCGGTAATAAAAAGCGATAAGCCACGGAACCAATACATTCGGTGATGGGAAATGGACCAACATATCGAGGTGCTAACTTTCCCGATCGACTGAATCACACAACACCTCTCATAGGTGAAACACAAATGGACACCAATAAAATCTGGACTTAAAACCAGCTTCTCACCGGCTTTAAGCCAACACGACGGAAATCAGCATAGCCTTCCGTAGAGTGCCTCGAAAGGTGCCATACAAATACTAGATTGGAAGCTATTATTATAGGAAAACTCAACAAGAGAAATATGATCTTCCCAACTTCCACAAAAATCAAGAACACATGCACAAAGAAGATCTTCAAGAGTTTGATTCACACGCTCGGTTGGACCATCGGATTGAGGACGATAAGCGGTGCAAAAATTAAGCTTTGTTCCCAAAGCTTCTGAAGACCCTACCAAAATCTACTAGTAAAATAATGGATCATGATTGCTAACAATAGAAGTAGGAACTCTATGCAATTTAACAATTTCTTTGACATAGAGTTTAGCCAAAAGAGGTACGGTCCGATTGGATCGAACGGGAAGAAAATGGGCGGATTTTGTAAGTCTATCTACTATCACCCATAGGCTATCATGGCCCGAATGAGAATGGGGAAGACCGACAATAAAGTCCATGGAAATTTGATCTCACTTCCAAACGGGAATGTCCAAAGGTTGCAATAAACCACCGGGCCTTTGATGTTCGACCTTAATGAGTTGGCAAGTCGTGCAACGGTTAATAAAGTTAACAATATCAGATTTCATTCCATCCCAATAACAAAGTCGCTACTACTACCGGGATGAATGGTAAATTTAGAACGATGAAAGTCTTCTAAAATATCTTTACAAGGATTACAAATGTTTGGCACAATAAGTCTACCAAACTTTTGAATGCCGCCACGAGCATCAATATCAAAGTCTTTCAACCCTTCAATATCAATTTTATCCCTACAACTTTGGCTAAGAAGAACCAATTCAGAAACTTGCTTTTGAGCTTCAAGAATGTGGTCTAAAAGAGAAGGATGAGCCTCAAGGCTACACAAAACAAGAGATGAACATGAATTGGATTCACGGTCTCGAACCTCACAAGTGGATAAAGTCTCGAGATCATTCCATTCGGATATCATCATGGAAACAACCGCTTGTTGCTTTCGGCTAAGGGCATCGGCAACACGATTTCCCCTTTCCGGGAAGATAAAGAATATCAAGATCATAAGATGCAAGGAACTCGAGCCAACGTTGTTGACGCAAATTAAGTTCCTTTAGGGAAAATAAATACTTCAAAGATTTATGATCGTTGTAGAGAACAAATTTCTCTCCCAAAAGATAATGACGCCAAATAGTAAGAGCGAATACAATAGCCGCGAGCTCTAGATCATGAGGGACATATCTAGTCTCGACAAGCTTTAATTGTCAAGAAGCATATGTGATAACACGTTTCCTTTGCATGAGAACAGCATCCAAACCAATACGACTAGTATCGGTATAAACAATAAAATCTTGGTTCCCTTCTGGAATCGCAAGAATAAAAGCATCGAAAAGAGTTCTTATCCTCTTTCCCGAAAAGCTAAGACATTCAAAATTACAATTAACTTTATGTAATCATCTTTTTAGAAAAATTTACTTTTTACAAGTCAATTTATTGTGTCTGACTATCTCATCATAGCGTTTAGGAGATTCCTATCGATAACGTTGATCAAGCGCATCGACCAGAATTCTTAAAGCACTCAATGGGCAAAACAACACAAAATCATCTTCTATATGATAAACGTGTCTCCTAAAATTTTTACAAATATTCTTTGCTCGTTTTAAGAACAAGATCCAATCATACCTATAAATATCTTATTAAAAAGATTTGCAAATTTTAAATTGTTTTTTTCATCCATAATCAATAAATACAAGGATAAACTCATCGAGATATTCGTAGAATACTCAATTCATAAGATGGATGAAATAAGGTAGAAGGTTCGTCAAACTGAATGACATAACGAACCACTCATAAGAATCATAACGAGTGCGAAATGCTGTAAGGGGAATGCTATCCTCCGCAACTCGTAGCTATTGAAAACCGGTGGCAAGGTCGAGGTGAAAAGACCTTAGCACCACTCATTAGATTGCTTAGGTGATAATCCTAAGACAAACTCAAAAATACCGGAAAACTCACAAACTACTTGAGTGAGGGAAATAACATCTTCCTCATCAAGTGGGTTTAAAGAATAAAATGTTGCCACCAAATTTGGAAATCAAAATCTTTAAAAACAATAGAAATCTGCTTAATAGATTAAGAATGTCGAAGGTATATAGTCCTCTCAGGACATAGGATGTGGGCTTCATAATGATCAAGCCAATCCTTTCCCAAAAATCAATTTCGAAGCTTAAGTAACACATAACATGCAAATCGGCTCGAAAAAAATAATCACATAAAATAATCTCGACATTTTCACAAAGTAAACTGAATGTTGCGGATCCACCAATCGGATTCGCAATTCTCAGTGAAGTCATCAAGCCCATAATATTTAAAGAAAAAGAATCAACAAGTTCTTTTGATATAAAAGAGTGGGACGCACCCGTATCAAAAGAAATCAAATAGGAAGATCACGAAATAAAATAATGCCATCAAGGATAGAAGGAGAAATACCTTGACCATGAGAAGTATTACTAGGGGCTTGCACAACATTCAGCTTTCCCTCTCTCCTACTTTGAAGTTTGGGACACGGAAATAATAGATGACCCACCCTTTTGCAATAGCGACAAGAAAAGGGTTTTGGTCACTCAATCCCATAGTGGTCCATAGAACCACAATTTTAGCATTGTCCACGACTAGAGGTAGGAGTCTTTGCTACTAAAATTGCCTGCCTCCCTTTCTTGTTGGGATTAGGGCTTTTGAACTTAATATGCCTCTTCTTGTTGATGTTGAAGTTTTGTTTGGCATCCATAACTTCAACATCACTTTCTTTATCGGCCTCTTCAAGTCGAAGAGTGATATCTACAAGCTGATCGAAAGGAACTTCTAATTTCAGAGGCAAAACCTTTTTGGGGTCCTTACTCAAAGCACATATAAACTTTTGATTCTTTACAAGATCCAAAAGTTGTTGGGCAGACATAAATACGCCATCCAGAGAAGGACTACTTGATTGACCGGCGCTAGGACTGCCAAATCTAACCATCTCTTCTTCTTTAAGAAAGAAAGAAAAAGAAAAAGTTTATTCTCAAAATGAATATCAAAAAAACTTGATTGGTAAACCAAGGCATCATAAAAAGAAATAAGATAGAACGGTACGAAGACTCGAATTAAATCCTATGGCACGACTCTTAAGAGAGACTTAGGACAATGATCCTTGCTAGATTATTCTACATTGTTTCGAAGTTTGGCTTTGATACCAAGCTGAGACGCTCCACCTCTATACTCACACTAGGCAAGGACACTATGGGGTGATGCTGTCGACTAGCGGGAAGAATAAGGCTGTCGAGGAGCGACCATCTGTGTAACTGCTTTGTGCGAGTTCTGATCTGTCAGATAATATAACTTACATTTCATTTCAGGAGAAAATCCGACATATCAAATACAAACTCAAAGCTACCACACAGTGGCTATACGGACTTCGGAAACAAATATAGAAATAAACATAACACAAATCAGTCACAGATATTCATATCACAAAGACGGAAACAGATATGAATATAACACATAAAAGTGTACATCAAAATAGTGGTCAAACAAGGAGTCTCCATCTCAAATGTATACTAACAAAAACTACTATGCTAAAGTAGTTAGCCAAAAGTCAGGTGACGGACCCTGATAAAAAGTCAAGCAGAAGCACCTGAAATACCTCGGTCTGACCCGAGTATTATTTAAGAAGAAAATAATAAACGGATCAGTCTAGCTAGAAATATCAGATAAAATGAGATAGGATAAGAGATATGAAAAAAACGTGTGATAACAAAAATGTCATACTATAACAAGTATACATAAGGCAACAACAAAAATCATACAATATCTCAAATATTCTCAAACATCCATAAAGAATGGCACATTCTTTAAATTAATCACCAAACATAAATATTAGCAAACATATCGATGCCAATCGCAAAATCGGTGAAACGTAAATACTAGAAAACATCAACTAGAAATCCAGAAACGCAAATGGAACGCTAATCCATAAAATAAGCTGGTGCAACGACACAGTACAATAATGGTACGTCCGATGAACCAAAACTCAAATAATTCAGAACAACGATGCAGTACAATAACGGTACGTCCGATGAACCAAAAACTCAAATAAGAACATGGGTCGCTAGCCCATAAAAGAAATGAGACGAAGCTCAACATAATGGGGTATAGTCCCCCACGCGGACAAAGAGACATCGCACATCGCTAGTCTAATTCTCAGAATGGTCAACATAAATACTAGAAATCCAGAAATCACAAAACGGGGGAAGGCCTATCTCAAGCGGGAGCATGAAAACTCACCAACACGTGTATCTCAAAAGGAACGCTATTCCATGGTCGCTAACCATCAAATTTGAGCCGAAGCTCTGCAAACGGCACGAAGACCACGGGTCACTACCCCGCCAAATTTGAGCCGAAGCTCCTCAAATGGGGTTTAATCCCCATACCAACAAAGAGACATCGCTCAATCGCTAGTCTAAATCATAAAATGATCATCATCGATCAATTAAAAAGTGTCAATTACACTAAGCTAGTAAATATAAGAGTTTAGCTTCATGTCCCATAACCACTAGCTTAACTCAAATATTTACGAACAAATTGTAGACTTCCACTCAAAGATTGTCACAAGATTTTCAATCGAACAAGTCCAAAAATTAACCGATGAAGTAAACGCAAGCGTTTCATACCACTTGTTTTACTAAGTCGTTTAATTAGATTTCTCATATGAATGAGGTAAAGGTTTGTATATACTAATAGATTGGAAAATGGATTTAGAAACGAGCTTTGTATATAAAAGTAGTGTTGAAATCGTTTTTGTGAAAGAGTTTGAGTATTTACTACTAGTATAGAAACCTTTGTATTTTAAAGTGACAAATCACAGAAATGATTGTAGAAACAGTCAATCACCAAAAATTCACATACGAAGACGTGAATCAAATCCATATAAATCGATACCGAATCCATCAAAATGGATATTCCCAAAAATCCCGAAGAAGAAGTCATCAAAGTCGATAATAAATGATAACAACAAATCGGATCAACACGAATCGATTAAAATTGGAAACCCAAGCAAAATAGGCAAATTGGGCTGAGACAAGCAGATCAGTCGACTGAACCAGGTGGTCAGTCGGCTGACCCAATGCCTGGAAACTTTCGGTTTCCAGGTCAGTCGACTGAACCAGGTGGTCAGTCGACTGAACCAGGTGGTCAGTCGACTGATACAGGCACAGAGCATTTTCTGTGCTCTGGTTTACTCGACTGACCTCCTGGTTCAGTCGACTGAACCTGCTTCTACAGCAGAATCAGCCTAGCCCCCAAGTGGGGCAAAATCCTAACCGGAGGCGATTGGACGAGCAACGGAGACTAAGGATTTACGCCAAGCGACAACCCAGCCTTGTATGGCTCTTCGAAACACCCCAAAAATGTGTTCAAACATAAAGATAGGATTTTTAAAGATTTGACCTCAAAACACCAGAAATTGGAATACTCATCAAACCAATTCAATCCAAAAGCAAATAGACAAGGAATAGATGTTAGGAATTTCTACCTAACAACTATCAAAGATATAGACATAGATGTGAGTTCAAAAACTCACCTTTTAAACTCAAAACACAAGTGAGAAGCTTTAAAACAAAGGAGAGACCAATTCCTCTTCAATCTCAACTCAAGAAGCTCTAGTCTATGCTAATAAGCAAATATTTCCTAAGTTAGGGTTTAGGAATTTCTAAAATTGAAGAGAGATAGAGATGTAGAAGATGAAGAGGATGCTTACCTAAGCTTCTCTTTGATTTTGGAGCAAGAACTTGTGTATCCAAATCAAACTAGGGTTTGGAATTTCTATTTCCAATCTTTTTCCCCATTTTTACTTAAGCTTGAATGTATTAGGAAATGAGAATGAATGAAGAGGAGAGGGGGTGGAGCTAGGGTATTAGATGGTTTATTGGGCTGAAACCGAAACCCAAACCCAAAGCCCAAGTAGAAAAATAGCAAATTCTACTCAACTCCAAACATATCGATGTTTATACTCAAAAAAGTTGTAAATGCTATTTTGGACTCAATGGAAGTGGTCTCGAGTCCCAATTTGACTATTTACAAAAAGTAACATTTCGGACTTTAATCCGATTAATGATGCTATATTTAAATAAAACATTTAAATATACAATCGTAAAATATGCGGGTTGTTACAGCTAGGGTTTCGAACTACGAAGTGTGTGGACGAGGGGACTAACGGAGCTTGAATTTGGGTTTTGCGGTGAAAGGGGATGTCGGGGCCGGAGTCTGTAGTGGTTCGACCACCGTTGGGGAACCGCGACCTGATGGTCGACGCGGGCTAGGATGGTGCAGTCGTGTTTTGCTCTTGGGTCGCGGAGGTTAAGTCGTGATGCTCAACTCGAAGCTCATTGTTCATGGAGGCTATCGGCGAAGTCGGTTCGCGAAACGGAGCACCCGATCTTCGTATCATCGATGGGCATGCACGCGATTTTTAGGTAGGGGCTGTGTCTTTGTACACGTTTAATTGGAGAAGAATATGTTTGGAGGAGGAGGGTAATTTTGTAATTGTTGTGAAGTTTTTTATATTTCAAATTTTAATTTTAATTTATCGATAACTTCTAAAATTCATAACTCCTTCGTACAAGGTCAGATTCGAACGTCGTTTTTTGCGTTGGACTCGTGTTGTCGAGGGCTTCACGATGGAGTTTATTTGGTTAGATTTATCACAAGTGAGAATTTAGGCAAAAATCGAACGTTCGTTTGGTTTTAGTCCGAAATCGGGACGTTTCAGCGAAACGGAAGCCAAGGTGAGTTTAACCCACATTTCATTTTATTATATCATATTAATGATGTTATAAATATTTATTGATTGTTTGGATGTTTGCTAAAATTGTTTGATTGCTTGTCTGGTTGAATTTCCATTTGGAAAATGGATGACATGTTAATTTGATCGTTATAAACCCATATGATTGTCTATATATTATCGATAACCATTGTTTTGCAGGGAAAATATGTAAAGAGACCCAAAGGGGGATTCTCGACCATAAGTTATTTATTTACATCATTATGTTGTAATATTGATGGTTAATTAAAATAACACCCTGATATTCCATTTAATATATTAAATGTCGTTATAGCAATATTTGCTACACCGTCATTTATTCAATTTCATCCCCAAAACCCTATCGTATGAACTTGAGCTTGTGTTTCTACTAAAAAGAATATTTAAAATTATTAATCATTTTGATTAATGATAATTTAAATTATATAATCTTTTAAATTAATTAATTTGAGATTAATTAACTAATTGAATAAATGATGATTAGAATTGGTTTATCTTTAGACTGAATTAATCATTTTTGCTAATGATGTTTTATACTTAATTAATCATTTTAACTAATGATTATTTGAGTTTAATTAATTAATTATTTATTTTAATTAATGATAATCGATTTTAATTAATTAATTAATAATTTATGGTAATTGAAAATTAATAATCATTTTAATCAATGATATTTAAAAGAAATAAATCATTTTAAATAATGATAGTTGAATTTTATTAATCATTTTAATTAATAATTGTTTTGAATTTAATTAATAGTTTTAACTAACTGTAACGTCCCAGATTTTCGCGTTCGAAAATCGACATCCATACTTTACATCGTACTCGAATGTCGTAGATTCGAGCGTTCAAATCCGAGTCGCCGGAGCTTATAACACAGTTAAGTAAATAACACAATGGAAGAAATGAATAATACATTGACATACAATATCTGATACAACAGAATGATACAATGAATATCAATATACATCAGAGATATGATACAACAAATAGCAGCGGAAAAGAAAACGATAACATCAGCAGCGGATAATCTCCATCTTTAAAGCACTAATCCAGAAATAGCTTGAACTCCCAATAACGATACACCAAGATAAGCAAGTGCAGTCCGATCCAAAGACTGAACTAGCTCCAGATAACCTACTAATCTGACTATCTGAAAAACCAAACTCTAGACTGCTCGTGTAGAAAAATTTTGAGCATCCAGAGTTTAGGAAAGAAACAATAAACTCCGGATCAGTCATGGGACTGGTGTGAGCAACAAAAACAGTTTATCTTTAAAACAAATATCAGAGAATTTTAAAGTCAATTCGCAATGCTTTTGGAAAATGAAACTACCATAAGACCTCCCACCACACACACAATGCAAACGCAGAATTGGAGGAGATTTCTTCTTATGATAGTCAAAGATGCTTACTACGCAAAATCAAATCATTTGATATTATTACTAGTGCATAGTGCAGAAAACAATTTCGAAAGTAGAATATAAATCTTAGCCAGCATAGACATTTCGCACTTATGCCTACTATAGCTACCATGTTCAATAGCAGGTTACCACCACATTCCATGGCAGGTAATACAACTAAAACCGTACAGGGCTCGTATTGTTTTGTTTGGATTTCCAACAAATGGTCAGGCTAAGGAACTTCCTATTCCACGAAAGAAACGCCTCTGGCGGGACGTTCCGAGAACCAACTGTTCTCTGCCAAACAAGGCCGGCAACCCCTTTTCCCAAGGGATAAAAGAAACCTCAGATATGCCACCCCCGGTCCTTTGGGACCTTTATCCGAGCGCTCGATAACCAACATCACACATCATAAAGAAAGTGTATCCACATGAGTAAGTATCTGGGCTCCATACCATGATACTACCCTTTTCCAGAAGGAATGGTCATACCCTAGGGGAGCTACCCCTGAAAACCTTGCCGCACAATTCCTGTTTCGACCATTACCGGGTTGTGAGGCTCGACGAAGTCTCGTCCACAAAGCTACGCTTTTTCAAAAAGCCACGCTTTGGGTCAACAGATGATCAACCTATGATCACAAAGATAAATTATCAAACAAAAGATCATATCACAAATGATCAAACATTGATCATCACACAGCAACACTCAGCATGCCACATTACCAAATTGGGATATATCGCTGATAAATTTCAACTACATAACCTCTGAGCTCGTACGTCTCAGAGAAGGGTGTTAAGCTAAGAGAATAAATTCTCCGCCACCAACAGAAATGTATTTGAAAGAAATCTGCTTTATATCTCAAAGTGTAATGTCAGACATGTAACCATACAAGTCTGTTCCGGGTTCGAACAGAACCGAAGGCACTTCTCACGAAGCCCTTGCAATTCCGGATAATTTCCAATCACGTCCGGACTTCCCATCACAAAGGGTGCTAAAATCTCTATACCGGGGACCAGTCGATGCAGAGACATTCGACGAGTTGTCCTTTCGTTTTCGAAAATATCCGGTCTTCACCACCGGTCTTCAAATGCTATCCATATACGACGTATCAGTATTCGGAACGGGTTATATGACACAAAGGTCCTCTCCCGGCTAAACCGAATAGTGAGCGCGATATTTAAAAACATATGGATATTGGGATTTCAATTAAGTCACAACTTATTACCCAAACTTTTCTTTCAAATGGTTTAAACAAAATACCATTTTCAAATCTTTAAACAAAAAGATTCATTTTAACAACCTTCAACGGTTTAAACAATTTCCACACTTTAATCTTTTAAACAAAAGATTCATTCACAGATTTTCCACATTAATTTCCTTTCAATTTGATTAACTCGTTAAATCTTCAAATCAAAGATTTAACTTACAGTTTTCAAAACAATTCCATTTCAAATGGTTTAACAAATCATTATTTTTAATCTGTTAAAAATAAACAGATTCAATTCATAGCTTTCAAAAACAATTTCATTCATAGCTTGAAAAACCATTTTTCAATTCAAACTTGAAATTCCTTTAATTAAACTGGAATTTCATTTCTTATCTGAAAGCTTTTATTCTTTTAAAACAAATAGTTTTCATTTTGGAAATCTGATTCATTCATACGAGTTAAAATCTTCGGGTTAAATTCAAATTCTAAAACCAATATTTTAAAAATGGTTCCAATTCATATAAACACATTCCTATCATCTTTAACAATAATTTCCAATTATGGAATTCAATTCCAAATTCTGAATTAAATTCAAATTAATTTATTTAAAATTTGAAAGCTTTACTAAGTTATTAAAAATAACTTTTCTCTTAAAAACTCATTTTCAAAAGCTTTCACATTTAACCCAAATCCATTTCCAAAATCAATTGAAATTTCAATTTCAATTTCCAAAAATATTAAATTTAAATCATCTGTGACTTAACCGATTTCCACGTGAAATCCATATTTGTGTGTGTATGGTGTAGTCTAGGGGGTTTTACACAATAGTGCAACACGATGAATCATCACAGATCAAAATACATGATATAGTTGATAAACGGTATAAACTATATCGCTTATATTTCATATACAGATCACAGATATATAAATTACAGCACAGATAATCAAATATACTACAGATCACAACATAAAATCAGGATATGTCACAAAGTATCATGAATCAGAAATATCAAACAATTCGACTATCAATAGAATTTAAACATCCATAAGTAAGCTCAATTAATTATCTGATCAGATAAGTCATCAATCGTGGTTAATTAACATAAATTAATTTCAAATCATTTGATTGATTATCCTTTAATCATTTATTAATTAAATTAATTAACCTTTAAATTATTCGATTATCCTTTAATTAATTTCCTTTAATTAATTCATTTATAAATAAATCAAACCTTAATTATCTTATTAATTGAATCTTTTAATACCTCAATCATTTTTAAGGTAATCCATTTCTTTACTAATAACTTCATTAGTATTCAAGTGTATTTAAACCTTACACTTCTAAATTTAGATCCACATTTCCTTTTGAATTTAAGGTTCCAAAATGATTATATATTTACATAGGAAACTTATATATGGAAAGCCTTTAACAAGTTTACTAAATTTTATTTAAAAATTTAGCCTTTAAACTACATCGCTATTCAACTTGCAAATTCAAGTTATCTAATCCTTTAACTTACATTTAAAATCCTTTTGTAAAAGAACTTATCAAAAATCAAGTTTAATTATTTGTTTAAAAACAAATTTACTTTTAAATTCAAAGTTTATTGAAACTAAACTTGGAACTGGGTTTAAACTTGTTTTAGATCTATTATCACCATCTTTAAATTCATTTAATTTTGTTAAAAATTCAAATTCATCAAAAAGAAAACAAAACAGGGACAGGTTTTATCAAAACCTGTAACTCAAAACTATTCGCGTACGAATCCAATTTTTTCTCGAGATCACTTCGAGTAAAACATGCTACATTCTCGAGTCAACCTGAGACATCGCTTCTTCCCTGATCACCCAATACCCCCTGTACAAATCCAGACTTTCACCAGAAACGATTCATGGCACCGTGCACGTGCACCGCCACTGCAGCCAACTCCGACCACTCGCAACCACACGCGCAAGTCGACGATCATCCCCCAACGCCATTTCGATATTCAATCCAATTGCAGAGGCTAAAAATCAAAATCGAGCTTGTTGAACGAACTGAAACCCAGCCACGATCAACCAAATTGCCTCGTACCGATCATCTAAGTCACCAGAATCCCCTCCATTATGCCCACGACCTCCTCGAAAACCCAGCTTCGTCTTCCCCTTCAACCGATCGCCTCCAGCTCCTACTCGACGTCGAAATTGACCCGTTTACATCATTGACCAAAATGGGTTTCTAAACCCTATCTTCATCTCGTCCGGCCACCACTGGTAACCAGAATTCCTCCAACCAATTTTCCCAACACCAACTATCACCAAGCTTACTTCAGTCGAAACCCTGACCCCTCTAGTTACGCTGATCACCAGATATTGACGAGAATGTCAATATCGTTCATCTCATCTTTTCTCACAATTTACTAAATTAAAAATCTTGAAATGATATTCAAAAATCATTATTTTGAAATGCGAATCCGCTCATATAATTGAAATTCGAAATTAGATCATTTGATTTTCCACTTTATTTTGATCATTACTGTAATATTCACATTTCCAAAACAGTTATCCCACAACTATACTTGTGATTATTTTCAAAATTGATATTACCACATTATAATCACTTTCCCTTTTGAGATTAATACTTAGTATTGATTGGTTTAAGAGATATGGATTTTTTCCCTCTTTTTCTTTTGTAATGGGTTTTAAGCTTGTAAATTTAACAGAGAGTATACATTTTTGAATATATAACATACTCACAAACACGCATTCTCGCAGAACAACATAGATCAAAGCAACTTTCACAACAGCTAGAAGTATCCACCACAACATCACATATATAAATAAATTCAACATTAGAACAGGTCAGTTTGCTCACCGTGATTAAGAAGAAAGAACAGAGCTCTTTTGAACCAGACTTGAAACAGGATTTTGGAAATTACCAATTGAAGTTCTTTTCTTTGATTTTCTTGTTGATCTCTGATCTGTTTTAATTGTGTTTTGTTTAAATTGAATTTTTGTTTGAGTTTTCAAGAGGATGCTTGCTTCAATTTTCTTAGCTTCGAATGAATGAGACTGAGATGAAAAGGCTTGATAAAAGAATAAGTTTACAAGTGATAAATCTTGTACAGGGTGATGATATAAATTTGTACAAGTTTTCTTAGTTTTGGGTCAGAGATTTTTTTTTTCAAATTGGAGGCTGATAGATAATCGTTTGGTGGCTGAGATGATAAAACTCTGGCTTGCATTAAATTGCCATGTACCATATTACCTTATTTTATTTGCTTTATCTTTATCCTGTACATTGCGTAAATAAGAATCTGGTGGCTTCTTTTTGTTTGTTCATACTTGTCTCTTTATTCATACATACAGTTACTTTCCTAAATATAGGCATAGATATTGCTTTGGTCACATACTTTACAGGCCTACACTTTTTTTTACTTGCCTGCCTAAACTTTGTTTACAGGCAACATTTCCATTTATACAAAGCCTGGCAGCTTTTTACTTTATGTACATATTATAAAAGTTGTTTTAGTTATGTATTAAAATTTTGACTTATGTAATTATACTTATGCTAATAGATATAAAGTTGTTATTGCTATTTGTTAATATTTGAATGTATTTCTTTATTTTATTTTAAAGCTTTACTTTGTTTGTTTGTACATATTTATTATTATCATTTTATTATTATTAAACCATTTATTTACAATTTAAATTCAAATCAAATATATATACATATATATTCACATATATACAATATTTATAATATTTTTAAACTTAAATGATTTATACCGAATATACTTGGACTTGGGGAAACTCGCATCACCTTATCAATTTATTTCCTAATTTTTATTCAAAAATCAATTTAATTATCAATTTAAATATATAAAAATTCGGGGTCGTTACACTAACGATATACGGATTTTAGTTAAATCATTAGAATTAATGATGTTTTATAATTAAATAAGTCATTTTAACAAATGATGTTTTAGTTGATCGGATTGACTAATGAAGTTTGGATTTAATTAATCTGATTAATTTATGATTATTTTGAACTTAATTAATTGTTTTAATTAATCGAATTTAAAATTACTTATCATTTTAATTAATGTTGTTTGGGATTAATTATTCATTTAATTTATGATTATTTGAATTTAACAAATCTTTTTAATTAATGATATTTAAAGTCAATTAATTAATTTAATAAAGGTGATTAAAGTAAATTAACTAATATAATAAAAAATTGCTTTAATAAACTGATTTAAAATTGACAAACTGATTTAATAAAGATTTTTAAAGTTGATTTACCAATGTTATAAAAGTATTTGAAAATAATTATCTATTTATTGTGGATAATGGATTTGTCTATTTAAAAGAGATTTTAAATGTGATTTATTATCTTTCGGGATAATTGATATCGTTTTAAAGTTATAGAAAGGAATTGGAACTCGATTATTGAGATGTTAAGTTGGATAACCTTCTGGGTGTTCGGTCTGATGTTGGTTTAGGCCTTCAGGGTCGCGTACTTGGAAAATTATTCTCTCAACGTTTTAACAATTAGGAACTAATTCTAAAAGTGTTTTACCAATACGAAAATCAATCAAAAGTTCAGTTCGTTTTTAAAAGTAAAAATTTGATTCGTTTATGGAAATAAATTATTTCCATAAAACGAATCACTTATATGGAAAACTATTTACTTGTATAATTAGCACTAAAGTTAGAAGAAGTAAACTTGTCGCTATTTCAAAAGTTAAGAGTGATCGTTGGACATGACTTTGAGGTAACACTACCTTGACCTGTCCAGTATTACTGTTAACCAAGAAAAAGTACAAGTTTGAATTCAATGAGTGGTGATAGGTATACAAGACTTAATTTTCATATACGATCGTTTTATATCTTCGATAGTTGGTATCTCAGCTATCGGTTACTTCAGCTTCTTTATTATCGTCATTCTAAGATGATTTGTTGCTCAATCGAGCTTTGCTATCCTTTGTCGGAAATGACTAAACCAAAAGCATGAGAGGAAGCCAAGCTATGTGGGGTTGCTCCCATTAGGATATTTTCACATCTCTTCTAGTTTGGATTCGGTTGTGCATTTAAATGTGGAAATATTCAGATACTCGGTAAGGTCTGGTGGGGTCCGGCTTGGTACTGTCCGAGAAGTGTCATAGAGTGAATGAGCTTCTCAGAAGTATATTACTAGAGGTATACTCCAAGGGGGGTGCACCTTCCTAGTCATTTGTTTGAAAATTTCCTTTCCTTATTTGATTCGTATCCCTGAATCTGTTTTAGCTTTAAATTGCCATGAGTAGAGCCAACTCCTCATCACGGCATTTAAGTGTTAATTTAGTCCATTCTATCGAGTTTGGATCGTTACTTTATTTAGCCCATTCTATCGGGTTTGGACTGTTACCTTATTTAGCCCATTCTCTCAAGTTAGACGGTTTCCCATTGTTCTATCCATTCTGTCCAGTTTGGATTTTACTCAATTTATTTCCATTCTTTCAAGTCTGGTTGATATTATTTATGCTCAATCATATTTGGTTTTGTTTCCTGATATTCATTTCTGCTCTTGCCTGTATGGATGTTATTCTTGTGAGGTAAAAACCCATTCTGCGTTAGCAGCATGGTCTCACAGAATTTTTATATATGTTTCCCCTTATTCGAGTTATCTCACATTGGTATTTCCAGACTAATCCTGGTGTTGTTTATTTATAATACTATGGTAAGATCGAGTATTTTCCCAGGTTGCCTTTGGTGTTATGAAAATCATGGAGGGGAGCTGAAGATTCACCTATCATAGTATTTTATTTTTCGTTGTATTATATAGTATACATATCGGCATTTGTAAGGTCAAAATTTTATAACTGTCCAGCTGATAAGGTTTGATTTAACTCTGATATACTTTGTATTTTTGAAGGGACAGTTTCTACCATCTTTGTTATATTATATATTATCGATTCTGCTGTGAGATTCTGTTTCTCTATTCTCTATTCTTTTCTTTTTACTTACCTTCACAATCTGCCCTTTTGTCGATTGGATGCGCGGCATTTGAACACATTGGTAGTGTTTGGTGTGGACTTTCGATGGTCAAAAAGGCGGGTCGTTACAGTATGATGATAAAACTTTAGTTGATGTTGAGTAGCGATATTTTTGACCCTTAGTAATTCTATTAGACGGCTTTGACCCTGAAAACTAGTAAGGCCTATAACATTTGATAGGAGCCGAAACAGGGGTCAAGACTACTTCCATTGGAAAGATATGATTGTTTCCCTTTCTGTAGAGTGGTCATAATGGATTTTTGGACTTACCAACGAGGAGATATAATTGTTTAAATCTTGATAGTTTTTAGATAACTTACTAGGTAATTAGAGAAGTATAGCTTAAGCCCAAAAGCCCATTTCGAAATTAGAGCTGAGTGGGTTGATGTGACTTCTTTCACTTATTAGTCCACTTCTAGAAATTAGTTAGAAATCACCGTTAATTTTCTCCATAGCCAAAAGCAACATTAAGCCTAACTTTAATTAACCAAATCTTATCATTAGAGGAAGATTAGTGAAGGGATTAGATTAATTATGGATTTAGGTGCATTGGGATTTGGGAATTCATTATCCATTTCAAATCTTGCCTTGATTTGTGTGATTTTGGGTATTTGATGAGTGACTTTGCATATCTAACTATTCTATGTCGGTTAATAAAGTAAAAATGACGTTTTTATGATGATTTTAAATGCTAAAACAATTGCAAACCTACTTCTGTCCTTAATAACACCGTTAAAATGGTTTAAAAGGATAAATGTTAAATCTGATTCATTTTTGGATGTTAAACCAAAAGGTCATCATTTTCCATTTTTCTAGATTTAAGATAATATAAATGTTTGTATTGCGTTTTGGTTTGCTTGTATGCGATATATAACTGCTATAATGATTGTACGAGGTTTTTTTAGTTAGAAACCTATTTATATGATTGTTTTAATTATGACAACTATATGTATACATATCTCGTATACTATTTTATATAGGAATTTGAAGGCGATGATGATTCAAAGAGATATGAAGAAAAGAAGTAAAGTGACGATCGTCTATAAATCAATGTCAAGAGTATGTGTTTGTTTTTAGATTTAAATTGTAAAATCTCTTAGATGATTCATATCCATATACACGTCATCCATACAAAAGAATTTTCAAAGACAAAGTTTTAAAAAATAATGGTTTTAAAAATACAAGTTTTGCACAAAGAAAAACTTTTTTTATACTGGAACAATCGACTGAACTTGTTCCTCAGTCGATTGGATCCATTTGACTGAATGATAATATTCGGTCTTCCAAAAATAGTCTTCTTCTTGGGATGAATTTTGTACTAGGCCAATCGACTGACCATCATTTTTTGTCGACTGTAATGGCTATTTTCTAAGCAATCTGAAAATAAACTTTGAAAATTCATAACTCTTGGGATTGTGATTCTTCAATGAAGTGTGAATTTTTGAAGAATTACAACTCTTTGAAGAGACTATCGATTAATATAAAAAGAGCATAACAGAAGAGTTTAATGATCATCTACAACAATCTTTACAACAACTTCTAATCATCTTTCAAAATTTCTTTGCGCTTATCAACTAAAAAGGCTTTTTATTGCTCTTTTACTTCAATTACTTTATATTCTTCCTTAATCACATTGCACATACATTTGAATCATATAAAAAAGATTATAGGAAGGTTGTACTATAAGTCAAAATCTATGTTGACAAGGACATATTGTTGAAAAAGAAAAGCAAACTGTTGTATCGTCTATTCCTCCCAACTAAGTAAGGGTGTTTTTTGGTTAGCGGAAAATCCAAAGGGAAGCTTTGGGACTGGATATAGGATGGGAGGTCCATACCAGTATAAAAATCATGGCGTGATCACTTTTTATTTACTTTACTCTTTTAATGGCTTGATATTTCATACGCACTCATATACATAAGTTAGCCATATTATTATAGATTTTCCCTTGTGCACTTTCATTTGGTAGCATAGCATGGTGTTATACCGATCGTAACAACATCCTAGAACAAAAGGCACAAGAAGATCTAGTCGAAGCAATTCAAGTAGTAAAAACCATCATGCATGTTACATTGCTAGAAACATGACTATAGGCGACACTTAGGCTGTAACGACCCGTATTTTCAACTATTTTAAATTATTAAATTTAATATGATTACTAAATAAAAATGGTTAGAAATAAAAATTTAATTATTTATTAATGAAATTTGTTTAATATGAAATGGAATAAAATTTTGAAATAACCAATTTCGAAGATTTAGGTAATAACAAGTATTGAAATGAAATTTTGCTTTGCCAAAAAAATAACAAGTATTGAAATGAAATTTTATATATTGAATGTGTTTATAATCAATAGCTGGGATTAAATAATAAATGTTGAATTATTTAGATGAAAATAAAATAATTTTGCATAGCCAAAATTCATTTGAAATTCAATGATTATTAATGTAATTTATTGGATAATTAAATTGCTTAAATTTAATATTGAAAATTATTTAAATAATTGAATCCATAATTTAATATGAATGAAAATGATTTCAAAAGTTGATTTAAATTTTATTTAAACTAGAATGATGATAGAAAACTTTTAAAATTGAATTTAAAGTGATTACATTGATTTTTGAAATTACTTGTCTTAATTAACGTGTAAAAATAGTCTTTTTGGACACTGTCTTAGATTTCGATGAAACCAATTTCATCGGATCCATAATAGTGAATTATTATAGGATTTCAAGTTTCATAACCATTCGACTTATCGTTTGGCTGTGCGAGCTTGAAACACATAGAAATTATTAAAGGAATTTAATTAAAATAAATTTATTTTGAAATGCTATCTTCTGAATATGATGGAATTGGGTCCCGAAACTAGTTCCATTGTGTTAGAAATGGGGGTATAACATATAGAACGCTAGGAAAATTTATGTGTAGTTCGGGTATGAAACTTATATAATAGGTTGCGTTATTTTCATTTTTCGTGTATCTAAACCCTAATTAAACGAATGCAGCCGCGCTCAAGGCGATTAATGGCCAACATGCACTGAACTTCTCCCCTCGATTTCTCTTCATCCATGCAACGAAAGAAATTTTTTCCAAAAGGAATATCGTAAATCTCAACGAATTCTACAAGGCGTGCGGTTGATCGTTTCATCTTGTCACGTGGGGGTCGATACCTGGTCGCGTTCAAGTGCTGTTTTGGGTTTCACGATCGACAAAGTAAGGTGCGTGCACGTAGCTTGGTGGAGGCGCGGCGGCTTGGGGCGTGGTCGGCGGTGGTGCGTTCGACTGGCGACCGATCTTTGCATAAAAAAGGCGAAGTCGATGGTCACAAGCAGGAAAATGCGGGCGCGCCTAGGAGCAGTCGTGTAGAGGAAGATGAGAGGTTAGGTTAGTGTGTTAACTATATTATTAAGTTAATTAAATTTTATAATTATCGTTATATTAATTAAATCGTAACTTTCCTGTACGAGGTCCGATTCGAACGAAACAAGTTGCATTGGGTTCGTATCGAAGTCGTCTATGGCATGGAATCGAATTGGAATTTATTTAAAGCGGGAAAATTATCAGTTTCAAATAAAGATGAGTGTTTTAAACGCTCACGAAGTACTAAAATATTTTTATGTTAGTTAAATTAAAATCATGAAGTGATTTATGTTTATTGACTTTTGTTTGGTAAATTTAACTGACATTTAAATTGAGATGATTTGAACCGATAGAAATTTTAATTAACAATTAAATTTGAATTTGAAATTAATTTTCTAGTTAGACATCTAATATTGATAACTAGTTTTTGTTGTGATATTTTGACTGTTTTGGATGTTGATTGTGATGAATGCTTATTGGTTGATATTTTGGATGACTGGATGTTTATCTATTATATATATATATCATGTTATCATCCTATAAATTATTTGACAATATATAAATTGTTATTTGAACTATTTCGAATAAATTAAGAAATAGGTTAAAATGATATATACCTATGACACTTTGACTTGGATTTAAACGATATATATCCATCCCTAAAATTAAAATCAAAATAACTATTCACTTGCCATAGGATAGAAAATTATATACAGACACTGGATTGGTTAAATTAAATGGTTCTAAAATTATTGGTTTTGAAATTATTTAAATGATATTGCTTTTGAAAGAAAATGTGAATTTATGGTAATTGAATTATTTCAATTCGAGTTTTGAAATGTTGAAAGTGAAATTGGTTAAAGGAAATTGTTTAAAGAATTTAATTTGAAATTTGAAGTTATAATCGAAATATGATTTGAATTATGGAAATTGATTTGTTTTTAAAGATTTGAACTTTTTATTCGAACTTTGAACTAAATCCAAGTAAAGTGATTTAAATAGACATTTAAAAATTTAAACTCGAAATTGGATTATTTTAAAGATTTGAACCTTAAATTGAATAATGAAGTTTAAATTAATTTAAGTGATTTAAAACGGTATTTTGAAATTGAACTCGAAATTGATATAAATCAAAATGGTTTAAAAATAGAATTGAATTGAAATTTAAACCATTGAATCGAATTTGAAGTTAAAAATGAACGTTTTGAAAGTGAAACTAATTCGAATTGAATTGAAATAGAAATTAATTTGAATTGAAATTGAAATTGATTTGAATTGAAATCTAAATTGTGTCGATTTGAATTGAATTGAGATTGAAGATGATTTGAATTGAAAGATTTGAAATTGAACCAGTTTGACTTAGAAACTATTTTCAAATAAATTATTTTAAAATAAATTGTTTAAAATCTATCTTTTTAAATATTCAAATTATTTTGATTTTCCAAACTATTTTCCTATATAAACCATTTTTAATATCTAAACCATTTCATTAAACTATTTTAAACTATTTAAAACTATTCAAACTATTTTCTAAAAATTCAAACTGGTCAAAGTGGGAATTGGTTATATTTAAATCATGGATTTAAATGAGAATTGGATTAAAATGAAGTTATAACCCAAATTGAAATTTGAAACGATTTTGGAAGTAAAATTGAGAAATTTTAATGAAATGATATTTTCAAGTGAAATTGACATATTTGAAGTAAATATGATATTTTGAAATAAAAGATTTTATTTGAAGTGAATATGATATTTTGATATCAAGTATGAATCATTTTCGAAATGTAAAAGTACTAACCGGTGTGAAAAACGACGTTTGGTTGCTAAAGAGACTGGGGCCTCTTATTGGCATACTCTCTGTCAATATTAGAACCACTTTAAAAACTGTTTACGCGGAGGAGACTCCAGAACAAAGTGGTCGGATTTGGTGTATGTTTGTTGGATTTGAAGAAAGAGAATGTTGATGGATAGACCCCGACACTTGTGACAATTTGAAATGACTAAAACAAGACGGCTTGACAGGGCCAATGAGGCTAATTACCTCTACTGGACATTCGTTCTTCGATTTTTTCTTGGACTTGGTCCATACTATTACTATTGATGTTGGTTTCGATTGGTGCACCTTGATTTGGGATGACCTCGATTTGACTCGATATGGGATGGATGGACGCAGTGGGTGATCGTGGCTTCGATGCGTTACCACCAGCCCTACGACTCGAACTGGTAGTATCCTATTTTGGGTGTTCCCTCACATGCCTTGTCATACTCTTATCCCTATATGAGACCACTATGATTTTGGTTTAGTGTTGTCGTATCACGGCGCATCCCTATCCCCATCCTACTAGTTGTGTTATATACAAATTGTACGACAATGCTTAAAAACGCGTTAAAGGAGATTAATGTAAAGCCTTAATGCTAGGGAAAATATTTATTTTATTGATTAGACATTACATATATAGCGTATTCTACTATATATAGATATTTTAACGGATCCTTAAGAGATGCAAAATCCTGTAACATCTCTTAAGTTATTGCACGCACGTTATACACTAGATTAGAGATGTGAAACCCCATAAACATCTCTGACGCAATTACACTCCTGTTATATGTGATATTGATTTGGCTCACATAAGAATATTTTAGTCCTTACTCGAGTGTTTTGTCTATTCATTACGCTCGAGTCAGCACAGAGTTTTCAACGCATTAAAGATTATTTTCTAGAGGACGAAGGTGAAGATTTGGTATATTATTATTACTAATATTATTTCACCACAGTGTTTGATCCACTGTATTATTCTATTGTTCTGTTGTGTGTGTGTGTGTGTGTTTATATATATATAACTCTGATAGCTGTTGTAAAATTATAATCAAATGTATAGTATAAACAGCTTCATGAACTATTTACTTGATTATTATATTTTGTTATTCCGCTGCATGATTATGTATTTATTTTCTTCTTTTCTTATTTTTCATAATTAACCCCATTAATTATTTGTGTTTCAGATTGTTTAAGTTGAACATATGTGGATTATTGTCGATTTAAAACTTCTGAAATGTGGGTCGTCATAGTTGGTATCAGAGCTTTGTGGGGTTTAACTCACTAGAGATAAGGTAGTAATACCGTAGAATGAGTTGTTTGAGCATATATATATATGAGAGCATGTACTTGTTAGTGTTATAAAATGTTTTATATTGTGTTCACTTATCTGTTGGGTTGTTTATGAATTCTGGTCGGTGCATAGGACGCCATGTTGTCGATAGGGGTTTCTCAACACTTAAACGAGGCAAGTCGACATAACATTGTTTTTAAAATCAGGTAAATGAAATAATTTTACCTAAATTATATTTTATATATACAATGATAACTTTCATAAAAATGTGTGATTATTAATGAATGTTATTTATTAGGATATGATAATATTTAGTTATAATCGATTATTGGTTGAATTAAACTAAAAACGATTACTTTGTAAACTCTATTTCACGAAGCGTTCGATAATTAAATTGAATTAAGACTAATTACAATAAGAATTCTGTATAATAACAAAGTTGTAAATTAATGAAATGTTTTCATAATAAGGTAATGGAATTGTATAAGTATATTTATAATATAGCTTATAAATAGAAAGTATTTAAAGGCTAAATTTTTTTGAATTTAAAATCCCATTGATTTTCAAAATTATTTTCAAAGCCTTCAAAATAAATAATGATATTATTTGAAAGTGTTTTGACTAGAAATATATTTTGAAAAGATTTTTGAAAGAAATAAAATCATTGAACTAGCTTTAGTCGTTGGGAAATAATTCTGGGGATGGCTGCAGCATCACCAATATTCATTTTTGAGTTTCTGAGTGAGAATTGCTACCAAAAGAAATTTATTTCCGATTAACACAAGTTTTGATTGTGAAATATTTTTTCCAAGTATGATTTTATAAATATATGAAAATAGTTGAACTTATAAATTGAAAATAGTATAGATAAGAAATAAGTTTATAACTTATGAATTTTAACAGGAAAGTAAGACTGAATTTTAAAATAGTTGAATACTTTGGTTAAGCAAAAAAAAGAAAATTTGAATTTTGAGATATGAAATAAAAGAATTAACCTAAGAAATGTTAAATAAATTAAGTTAGTGAAATGAAGTAAATAAAATGAAGTTTAGCTGAAGAAAGCTTAAATGAAAGTGAATTGTATTTGAAATGAATTAGATAAAATAATGAAATGAAATTTTAAGTGAATAAGTTTGTATAACTTATAAATTTGAGAAATATTAAGCTAAAAACAAATTTTAAATTTGTTGAACGTGGATGATAAGAAAAGAAAAAAAATAGCTTAAATAAAGTTAAATAAACTAAGTAATAGGTTAAATGAAATATAGTTTAACTTTATAAAGACCAAATATTTATGGCACGTCCGTTGGACGTGTGCAAAGACAACTGCTTTTTGATGTAAAATGTTATTTTTCAGTGTATATATTTTTCATTTACTACTTTTTATATAATAGCTAACTTTGTTTTGCATGCATGCGCCATATTGTATAAACAATTGGATGATCTTTAGTCCTTACCATGGCATGACGTTGCAAGTAGCTCAAATTTTGTTCGCATATCTAGAGTAGGCTCGTGTGTTCAGATCATCTCATGTCCAAAACATGCCTTGTCCTACAACTGCCTTGGCTTACCATTCAGTTTGCATACTCATACTGTCATTTTGCTGCTAATCCTGCATGACTATAGTGTTGCAGTCTGTTGACGTGAACGAATAAAAATGTAACCATTTGTTCATAAATTGTTTTCTCTCCTCCTTTATCCGGGCTTGAGACCGGTATCACTAATTAGTAGGTTATGGCGGAGTTAAAAAAAAATTTTAAGGGTTATTTTATGTAATTCATGTTACTATAATGACCATAAAAATTTAAAATTATTGTTGTTATATATTCGACGTAAACGAAAGTTTCAGCAAAAATGTGGTTACAACAATTTTTTTTTAACTCAATCTTATTCTCATTTCCTATGACATTAAATAGGAAAGGTAGTCCAATAATGCAAACCATTTTTATCATTAAACTTACTAATGCTGAATGATCTTGAACTGTAACATAACTCGAATATGATAACTTAAACCAAATACACTCATACTTAAACAATATAACTCCATAACGTAATTCAGTTCAATGCCAAATATGTAGCTATAATTTTAGTTGATTAAAATCAAATATAAGCACTCATTTGGTACTGCATTCCTCATTGAGTTATTCATATTAAATCCAACATTGTCTTGTTTACAATTGTGAAATAAGAAGCTCCATCGCATTACCTACCCCCAGCTTTTCTTTCCTCTTTACTATGCCATCTCTGACCTAATCATGTTCCAATACCATAACAGTGCAATAGTTCATACTGTCACAATGCGAGTTTGCTTGATGTTCATGACCTCCATTATGATATTGCCATGTAGCATATGATGAAGGACTACTTCAATAGAGAAAGATGAGGACTTTTTGTTTATGTAATGGCCGCATCACCATAGCCGTTTACGATGCTTGATGGAACTCTAGTTTAGATGAAACACTGTGTATTAAGAAAGTGGAGATTGCACCATGCATATATATATATATATATTCGCACGGAAAATGCAAAAAAGTAAAGTTACTGGTCAAGTCTAATGTTAGTTCCCTCACAAAATAGTCCAAATATTAATTAAAGCTTGCTTATAAAACCGTGCAAACAAAAAGTAGGGTAAAGTTAAATAGATATTTTACATATGAATATTTCAGTAGTGGTATCTATAAGTAATTAAAATAGACATTTAACAGGTATATAACATGTAAATGTTCAGTTATTTGTTATTAAAATAGCAGTAACCTGCTAAGGTTACCATATTTGTAAGCAGGACTAAGCACTTTCGTGTCACTCATACTAATTGTAATATCAATGACTAAAAGACTAAGATAATATATTAGAAATCAAACATGGAAACCAACATGACTTTTTAATGATACTTGAATAATAATCATTCATGTGGGAGAGTTTGAACATTTCGAATGAAAAACCTTAACATCATGGTCATAGTTCCTCCTACCTATTTTAAACTTATATAATAACTTTGAAATAGTATATTAGAATTTTCCTAGCCTATTTTTGAATAATGATATTTTGATTTTGGTTATTAAATGTAAAAAATTAAATGTACATATATATATAGTTACATACACCACCATAATGTCATATTTCGAATTGTTACTTTCTAAGTTTAAAGAGATGTTTCCGAACCTCGTCCAAAACGAACGTTGATTATGACATTGTACCTCAATACTACTGCTTGATCGAATTTTGCAGGTGTAAATTGATAGAGGGATGGATGTTATGTACCTTCATTGTCACTAAGAAGATAGTGTATTAACAACCCCGCATATACAACGCCAAATGTTTCTATGAAAACCCCTTACCATGGCAAAAATGAAAAATTAGCATTATGTATACAAAATCTTAGAACAACTCTTACACTTATTTTGAAGGTTGGAATCACATTTTCATAATGGGTTTTCACAAAAAACATGGTCCAATTCAAAGAATGAAAATGGAAGTGAACTGTATGCTTTAAAATGGTTAATATCAGCAGAAGGAATACTTGCACAGTTTGAATAATCAGTTGGTGAAAACGGAGGGTCTTAATAACTTTAATCAGTAAACCAAACTTGTTAGAATCATAAATAATGAAGTATAAAAGTAAGAAATAAGATGTTATCTTGAACTGTTTTGTTTCCTATTTTGGGAAATAAAAACTATTTTACTTTGCACATGACAATTGCCTAAAACAACTATATTCTAAACAATATATGTTCATGTTCTTAGCAGTACAATTTTAAAGCAAATAGTGAAATTTTAAGACAAAACATATATAATTGATCCATACTTACAATGTAAAAAATATTACCATACAAAAGGGTTCGATAACTTCCAAAATCCGCTTCCACTACTTCCAAAGCTTAAATAAATGATGTGACATCAGCATTTCCCAAATTTCTTTTTAGATCACAAATAATGCATTGATACTCAGAAATTGCAGCCCTTTTATTATCATTGAATTCGCAAAGTCATCAATTCCCAATCATCAAACATAGCTCATTTTGTGCTTGTATATTTACTCATTTGTGACGAATGCAATCACAAATATTGATGTTTACTGCAAAGTTGAAAAAATATGTCTATCAAAATTGATTGGCAAACCTAAGAGTTAAAGTTGTGAATCGATCAAATTAGAAATGAAAATAATCGTGGTCACCCAGTTGAGAGACTGGATTTTGTTTCTTCAATCCTCAAAACGAAAGTGTTTCCTGTAGCAATCAGATCGGTTGGGCTTTAGCTAAATAAAAGTCGTAGTCACTATTACAAAATTTTAATTTCTTTCAACACTTGATGAAAGTAAGCTAAGAAGAAAATGAGGGAAGTGAATGGAGGAGAAACTGGAAACATGAGGAAATACAAACTCGGGTTAGATAATATTGGAGATAGTGGTCTTGTAACTGTGGCATGATTCAAAAGACGAATTTGTTATTGGAGAAATGGCTAAGAAATAAGATTATAAACTGACTTGGTAAAAGCAAGTTTGTTGTTACTGCCTAAGAAAGTGGTGATTATGAATTACCAAAGTACCCTTATCATATACTATAAATTAAAGGGATATATTAGACATTTCAAAAGCTTCAAAACCAAGTATTCCTATTATATATAGATTAAATGAATTGGATTTGAATGAAAGTAGATGAATTAGTTAAGTGAATTAATTCCACTTAAGTTATAAAATGAATTAATAGAATGAATACGAAGTTGAATTATAAAAAGAAAAGCAATTTGGGTGTGAAAGAAATAGAATGAGAATAAATGGGTGTAAATAAGGAAATAAGAGAAAAGAAGGGAAAAGAAAACACATAATCTCACAGCGGAATTGACAAAATATAATAATCCAATAAACAGTTCATGAAGTTGTTTTACTATACATTTGATTACACAATTTTTACAACATAATCAAAGTACAAACAACAACATACCAATAATGGTGCAGCGGAATAATACTAATAATATAATATACCAAACTCCGTCTTCGTCCTCCAGAAATAATGTCTTTAAACACTGAAATGCTCAGGCTAACCCAAGCGTAATGAAAAGACAAAACACTAGAGTCAGAACTAAAAATTCTTATACAAGTTAAATCAACAGCAAGTAAATATGAGTGTGATAGCTTCAGAGATGTTTACAGGATTTTACATCTCCTATCAGGTGTACAACGTGAGTGCAATAACTTAAGAGATGTTACAGGATTTTCCATCTCCTAAGGATCAGTTAAACTATCTATATGTAGTAAAATACGCTATATATGTAGTGTCTATCAGTAAAGTATTAAAATAGCGTTAAGGCTTTACATTGATCCCATTTAACACATTTTTAAGCATTGTCCTATAGTTTGCCTTAGTAGCATCACCAGTAACGTCGGTAGCCAGGGAGGCATCGTGATAAGACAACACTAAAACAAAGTCGTAGTGGTCGCGCATAAGGACAAAAGTATGACAAGGCACGTAAGGCGATGCCCAAGGTAGGATACTGCCGTTTTGCGTTTCCTGACTGGTGGTAACTCCTAACGGCCCACCGCGTCCAACACGCCCAAAATACAAAGGTGCGCACTAATCAAGTTTCAAAGTCAAGATGGTAATACGAAGAAGTGTGTCCACTAGAGGTAGCTAGCCTCATTGGTCAGGTATGGCTCCTGTTTTAGTCATTCAAATTGACACAAGTTTCGGGGTCTATCCATCATCGTTCTCTTTCTTCAAATCTAGCAAACGTTCACTAAATCCATCCACTTCATTTTTGATCATCCACCACGTACACGGTTGTTAAAGTGGTTCCCATATTGACAGAGAGTATGCCAATAAGAGAACCTGGTCTCTTTAACAACCAACATCATTTTTCACACCGGTTGGTTCTTTTACATTTCGAAACCGATTCATATTTGATATCGAAATATCATATCCACTTCAAAATATCCTTCATTTAAAAATACCATATTTACTTAAATATGTCATTTTCACTTGAAAATATCATTTCCAATTTAGGCTATAACCTCATTTAACCCCATTCACATTTAAATTAAAGATTTAAATATAAACATTCCAACTTTGCACGGTTTTAAATTTTAGAAAATAGTTTCAATAGTTTCAATAGTTTAAATAGTTTAAAGATTAAAAACAGTTGATATAAAATAGTTTGAGTATTGAAAGTGGTTTACATAGTAAAATAGTTTGGAAAATTGAAATAATTTGAATAATAAAAAGATAGATTTTAAACAGTTTGTATTAAAATAATTTATTTTGAAAATAGTATCAATTCAAACTGTTTCCTTCCATTTCAACAAATCTGGACCCATGTCCAAATTTCAAATCAACAAAACTCAATTTCCAATCTTTCAATTCAATTAACTCAATTTCAATTTGAATTAACTTCAATTTTTGAAACATTCATTTTTAACTTCAAATTCGATTCAACAATTCAATTCAATGATTTAAAATTCCAATTTAATTCTTATTTTAAACAATTTCAATTCATATCAATTTCAAGTCCAGTTTCAATTTACTGATTTAATTCACTTAAATCCAATTAGACCTCATTGTTCAATTTGTGGTTCAAACTTCAAAATAATTAAATTTCCAAAATTGAAGTCATATATCCATTTTACTCCACATTTCAATTTTAATTCCCTAAAACAATATCCTTTTTAACCAATTGCAATTTCAACATTTGAAAGCTTGAATTAGACATAATTCAATTCATACAAATCCATAATTTATTTCCTTTAAAACAATATCATTTAATCAAAACCCAAATTCAAGATTTTAAAACCATTTAATTTAACCAATCCGGTATCCGTATATAATTTTCTACCCTATGACCAAGTGATCGGTTATTTTAATTTTAATTTCAGGGATGAATATATAACATTTCAATCAAAATCCAAGTGTCATAGGTATATATTATTTTAACCTATTTCTTAATTTATTCGAAATAATTTACATAACAGTTTATATGCGTTCAATTAATATACAGGGTGATAATAGGAATATATATAAATAAATAAAAATCCAATCATCCAAAATGTCAAAAATAGACATCCATCAGAGTCAACATCCAAATCAGCCAATAGATCACAACAATTAACTAGTTATCAATATCAGGTACTTAACTAGCAATTTAATTAAATATTAATTTAAATATCAATTTAATTCAATGTAAAATTCAAATTAATTTAAATGTCAATTTAAGCTACCAAACAATAACCAATAAAATTCTTTTCACATCATAAATTTAATTAAACTAACATAAGAAGGTTTAGTATTGCGTGAGTAGGTTTAATCACCCATCTTTGATTTATCGCCAATTTAAAATCCAATAAAAGCCTAATATTTCAACTGTCTCCAAATTTAACCAAACCAGTTTCATGTTGTCCGGAATTTCGATATGAGTCCAACGAAAGAAACCACGCATCAATTGGAGTTTATATGCGGAAGATATTCAAGTTATAAGAATATTATGAAAATGAAATATAAAAACACGTACAAACATTTTAAAAATCAAATAAAACAAATTATTTACTCACGTTAATAATTTTGGAGCCTGCTTATGTTTCTAAATCCTGGAGAATCAATGGAAAAAAATGACATTATGGCTCACGCATATAGGAAGGAGGCTTTATGAAATGGATTTGCAAACAAATGGAAAAGATTGGCTTCATGAAAATAAGTTGCTCACATTTGTTTTTTTCTTAGAAGAGAAAGAAAACTTCAGGCAAAAGAAATAATGGCAGCCCATTTTGAAAATGGAAAGTTAGAGGAAGAGATTTATGAAATAGGAAATGAATAAGAGTAAAGCACGTTTAGAAATTGGAATATGAAAGGGAAGGATACAAGAAGATGTAAATTTACAAAATGAAAAGAGGTTAACGCGCAGGTAATTAACAAAGGATGAAAGACACATGTTGGAATTTGAAAAGACATGTTTACAAGGCAAGCAAATCTTTTGGTATAAAATTTCTAAACGTGCACTACCTCATTTAATTTCATTAACATACAGGAAAGGTTTCAAGGCAAGGCTCACGTATAAATAAATAAAACTTAATGGAAAACCAAAAGAGATATGTATATAATAAAAGTAAGCAATAAGATAAAATAAATGAGAGCAATGATTTAAATTTGAAAAGGCAGACTATACATGGAAAGCAAAACTCTAATATACTCAAATTTAAAAACGTTCATTTTAACCTATTTTATTATCTCCGATACACTCACATTTACATCTTTATATATCTTTATTTAGTACACAATAAATAAAATTAAACACTGCAATTTACGTACCGGGGACCGCCACTACACACAATAAAAGATGAACCGGGACTCCACATTCAAATTTGGAACGAAATAAATTTACTATGTAAACATGCTAATTATTCCAAATCAAAATTTTAACCTAACCTTCAGGTTGTTTTCTTACCATTTTTTTATCAATTAAATTCAAATGAAGTTTGAATATTTAAATAAATTGAATATTCCAACTTGAGACATACAACAAAATTCAGCTTTAGTGAAATTAAGCTTATATTCACAAATGAAACATTCACTTTATTTGATAAAAATAAAGGTGGTTGAGGAGGTGATGGAAGCAAGGTAGTGATCGGCTTGTCATGTATGTGTGGTGTTTTCATATAATTTGGTGGATCTATCTCAAAGTTGGCCATGGTATGGGCTTGGGGTTGGACTGGAGGTGGTGGTGGCTGGTTGTGGTGGTGGTGGAGGCAGCCATGGTGATGGAGGAGAGAGGCCAAGCCAAATAGAGATGAAGAGAGCAAGTGCAAAACCATGAAAACAAGATGAAAGCATAAAAGAAGAAAGAGTTTTTACCAAAATTTTCACAAGCAATGGAGCCGACCATTTTTTTGTGATGAGAAGTTTTTTTTTCGTGAATGGGATGGAAAATAATGTGCAGCTGAAAGAATTGATGGTCGGCCAAAGCAATTGAATGTAAGAGTTTGGAAAACAAAGAGGTGGAAAACCAAAAGCCTTAAGCAAATCAAGAGTCACAACTTTTCAAATTTCTTTTATATATTTGTAATTTATAAATACACATAAAAACTGAGAAAAAAAGATAACAACTCAGAAATAAAAATAAATATATAAAATAAATAATTAAATTTTGAATAAATAGAATTTAAATTAAGAAAATGGCTTAAAAATGCAAACCAGGCTTTAAAAATTAGAAATATCTTCAGTACACTTTGGAAAAATCTGTTTTAATTTAAATACATGTAGAATGAATATAAATAAAGTAAAAACAGAAAATAAAAGTGAATGCATAAAATAAATAAATAAATTTTAATTATATATAATTAAATTAAGAAAATAGCAAAGAAAATGGAAACTAGGTTTCATAAATTGAAATAAATTCAAGTAAACTTTAGAAAAATTATACTATCACTTTAAAATTATTAAAAGATAAAAATATACATAAAATAACATATTAACACACATAAAAATAAAATATGACAAAGAAAATATAATTTATACAAATTTAAAATAAATAATATTGCAAAATAAAGTTTATACACAAAATTGAAAATTACATAACTTCTGCAATATAAGTCCGTTTTCAACGAAACGAAAAGCAGTATTCATGTAATTAAATCTATTTTCATAATAAAAGATAAAATTTAAGAATTTGAAATATTTAAATTTAAAGTTCAAAAGTCAAAGTTTGACCAGTTTGAATAGAAATTCACTTTTCAATGAAATATCCAATTTATACTAGTTTGAACTATAAATCACTTAATAATCAACATTTATATTTAAAATGGAATGTTTGAAATAGAACAAGTTTAAAATAATTTAAAATAAAAAAAATAAAGTCAAAATTAAAATATATGCAAAATCTAGGGTTGTTACAGATATATTTTGTTCAAAATAATCAATGTACAAACAATTTAACTTACATATTTAAGTTTAACAAAAATTGGAAAATAACTCAACTTCTACAAAAAATTCTAAGTCCTAAATTTACGAAAAATTTCAACAGAGTTTTCTTTGCGCGGATAGGTATGGAAAAATAATAATATCAATAATTACATGATATATATATATCATATTTCAATAATAAACATCCCAAACCATGGGAAAATAATAAAATATCGTTCCAAAACCGTAATACGAAAATGTACCTATTTGTCAGGCAAAGAAACTTTATTTATGAAACCAAAAGCAACTGCTATTGCTTCCATAAACATGTACTTCACTTATATAATCCAAGAGAGTTAAAATTATGTAAAAGAGTAATATATTAGTTGTTTCAATTAATAACACAAGCAAAATACAATATATAATAATCATATGCAACAAAATAATCTATCACACATCCATAGCAATCGAAACTAATGGTTTGTCCAGGTTTAGAAACTTTTCATCGTACAAGGGTGATAAATAAACTACCAGGTGTACCTTACGCTCAACAGCCTTATATAATTACTTAACGGGTTATTTATACAACCTCAACAATTTGAAGTATCAACATAGAATTTAAATATTATTCTATTGGATTCTTCAACACATTATTCACTTTTCACTTATTTTATTTCATTCATACAAGGTCATCTTTTATTAATTTACATTCATTAACTTACATAGATTATTTTCCATTGAATATTTAAAATAATCAATGAATAAATTCTCAAAGTATAACATTTGTTTCTTTGCAGATTAATTCCCATTCAATTATTTAGAACATTAAAATATTATATAAGTTTCTTTGCAATTTAATTCACAGTTATTATTTACTTATATAATTTGATTTCAATTTAATATTAATATTCAAAATGAATCATTCCAGCATTTCCTTAAGTTTATAATCATTTACTTAAATTGTATTCACTTTCTACTATTCAATTTAATTATAAAACATTTCAAAATATTAACTTATGTTTATACATTCCTTGTACTCTTAAATGTTCATTTTGAAGCATTTTTGTTACTTAAGCTTTTACTTGTATAATATTCTATTACATATTAATATTTAACATTTCAACTTTTTAAATATTTCTGGTAAGTTTTATATATTTTTTTAGAATGTAATTGAATGTTGTACAAATTTATCTTATTCATTTTAGTTAACAAAAATGTTCAATAGTTTACATCTTCTTAATTTTCATTATCTTTTAATTTACAAGTGACAAATCTCCATTTTCTTTACAGTTTCATTAAACACTTAGCTTCTAATTTATTATTTCTCATTTTAGAAGTTTCCAACTATTAAAATTTCACTTTATTTCTACAGTGAAAATCATTCATTAACAGGAACTTAAGAATTCAAATACCGGTTTCATTTCGAATCATTTTGAACAAATATATATATATATATACTCATATCTTTTATATATATTAAATCATAGTTAAAAATCTTAAATCAAAATCTGTTTATCGAACCAAATGTGTAGCAAAGCTACTAAGTGGCCTCCTCCACTTTGAGACTCGAAAATAAATGTCGATGATGCGGACGTCATCACCGAAATTATTTTCCAGCGACAGAAGAGAGGAGTACAGAACTTATTTCCCTTTAAAATTCTTTTTAAAACATTTTTTTCAAATCTTATTGAAAATATTTCTATCCGAATGTACTTCCAAATAATACTAATATTGTTTTTTTTCAAAATCTTCGGAAAACCAGTTTCAAAACAAGGAATTTAAGCTCTCAAATTTCCAATTAAATTCATTTTATATGTGAATAATAATTTTATAACCATATTTATAAAATTACACTTCTTATAACATACAATAGTTAATAGTTTTAAGAACTTTGACTAATCAAACAATAAATGACAATAATTGAATATTATCACTTCCTAACAACAACACAAAAAAATAACAAAATCAATTTATGGAAAATTATTCTTTTAAATACAAAAGAAAATAAAATATTATGTAAAATTATTTCATTTACCAATTTCAGAAACAATATTGTGTCCGTCTACCTTGTTCGGGTGTTTAGAAGCCCCTATCGATGCCATAGCGTCCTATGTACTGACAAGAATTCATAAATACTCAATAGAACAGATTAACACAATACAAAACATTTTTATAGCACTAACGAATATGCTCTCTCGTATATATACTCTCAAACACATTCTAGGGTAACTAACCCTATCTCTAATGAGTTAACCCCCAAATCAGGCTAAGGTATCTCTAAACCAAAGCTCTAATACCAACTGTGATGACCCATCTTTTTGAACGGTTTAAATCGACAATAAACCACACATATCTAACTCAAACAATTCAAATGGGAGGATTTTCAATGGGGTAAAAAAGGAAATAAGAGAAAAGAAGGGAAAACAAAACACAGAATCTCGCAGCGGAATTGACAAAATGTAATAATCAAATAAATAGTTCATGAAGTGGTTTTACAATATACATTTGATTACACAATTTTTACAACATAATCAGAGTACAAACAACAACATACCAATAATGATGCAGCGGAATAATACTAATAATATAGTATACCAAACTCCATCTTCGTCCTCGAGAAATAATGTCTTCAAACACTGAAATGCTCAAGCTGACCCGAGCGTAATAAAAAACAAAGCACTCGAGTCAGAACTAAAAATTCTTATGTAATTTAAATCAACAGCAAGTAAATATGAGTGTGATAGCTTCAGAGATGTTTATGGGATTTTACATCTCCTATCAGGTGTACAACATGAGTGCAATAACTTAAGAGATGTTACGAGATTTTTCATCTTCTAAGGATCCATTAAACTATCTATATGTAGTAAAATACGCTATATATGTAGTGTCTATAAGTAAAGTAAAATATTAAAGTAGCGTTAAGCTTTACATTGATCCCCCTTAACACATAAAGCATTGTCCTACAGTTTGCCTGTAACGACCCGGAATTTTCGAACCCGAAAATTCCAGATAGTTAGAAGAAAAAGAAAAGAGATAGAAGAAAGAAACAGAACAAGACACAGATCCTCACATTCGCAGCGGATCAAAATATAATATCAAATAATAATATCAGTTATACAAAGAAAACTGTATTTGTTAATTACATTTTTATACATCAGAGTTACAACATTCACAAATATACTAGACAGTTAGAATTAACATGTCTCTAACAACTATAGTATATCACAGTGGAAAACACTCCATACGTTCCTGCCATCCAGCTCGCCTCCTGAGCTCCAGAACGTCCTTTCCTGAAATCTGTAATACTCGGTCTGACCCGAGCATTACATCAAAGTAACACCCGGGTCAGGCTGGAAACCAGCGTGAGTAAACTCATCTAACAAGAAAATTCCAATCCATATAACTTATTTAAAACCCGGGGTAACTCGTACTTACTACACATAAACATCCTATATAGTCACCATTTATTATCACAAAACAATATCTAAGTATCCAACTTAGTTTAAATGGTCCATATTATCCAAATCCAGCCCATTGATTTCACATATCAATCTATAAAGAATTATAGAAGATTTCAAATCGAAGTGGTTTCGGATATTGCTGATATCCGATCCCGGTCTCTTCGAATTCAAATGTCATCCTTTTTAAGCCAAGATGTTTAAGTTAAACAATTTAATTTAAATATAGGATATCATATTTATATAGTAATTCTATCACAGATAGATAACTTACATTATCACAATTTATCCAAAGCATCTCGTATCATAAAGCATCACAATCACATATCAGATATATCAAATAATCCAAGGCATTCAATATTACTCTAATTAAATTAATTACATTAAGAAATTAACCTTTAATTAAATCATAATTATTAATCACTCTTGATTAATCACATTCAGTAATTAACTACCCTTAATTACTTTATCAAATAAATTAATTACTCCTTAATTAATTATCTTTAATTAATCCCTTGATTAATTTCATTATGTAATTTACTACCCTTATTTACTCCATTAATTACATCCAGTAATTATCCATTAATTACTTTCCTAAGTAATTATACTTCATTAAATTACATTAAGTAATTATACTTCACAAATCATTAAGTGGTTATCTTAAATTAATTAAACTTAATTAATTAACTTAACTAATCAAATTAAACTCAATTAATTATAATGGGTAATTAATTTCTTAATTACTTCCATTAAGTAATCACATTTAAACAATTTTCACAATTGATTATTTTTAAATTAATTAATCTAATTAATTATTAAAATTAATCACATTAATTAATTATTTAATAATCCTTAGTTAATGATCTTCATTAACTATTTAAAATTCATTAATTACTTTTCTAAAGTAATTAAAACTTACATTAATCATTATTAATTATAAATTAATTAACCATTAATAACCCATTAATTAACCCTAATTTTTTTATTAATTAAGTGTTAACTGTAACTTAATTAATCCATAATTACTTGATTTTAAGTAATTATTTTTAAGCAATTAATTACCTTAATTACTTACATTAATTAATCTTAATAAATCACTTACGTAATCACCGAAATATTCATTAATTAATACCTTAATTTAAGATAAATCCTTTATCTTAATTAACTACCTCATTTCATCATTTAAATCCTATTTAATAACCTTTTAAAATAAATCCATTATTAACTTAAAATTTTTAAGTTAACTTAATGTTTTCCATCTCTTAATAAATTACAATATTAAGTTTATCTAAATTTCTTTTTAAAACCTGGTACTTAAACAAAACCCGAGCCTATTTTATATTTTTCCTGAGCCAAACTCGAGTATCTCATGTTTCCACTTTCCTTCGAGTCAATCACGAAACCAACCCGATAGCAAACTCGAGCCAACCTTCGTTTTCCCCCCCGAGCTCTCTCTCTTGCTTAAATTCCTACAGCAACCTAAACCAACTATTGACACTCACAGAACCACGTGCACGTGCACATCGCTCCGCCTCACTCCGATCAAGTCATCGATCATCACCAAGTCGCCATCAACCTCCACGAGCCTCTCGACCACCCGAAACCTTGAATTGATGACGAAGTCAACATCGAGCTACCAGACTATCCATTGTAACAAAACTGACCACCCAAATTCATCTCGAACTGCCGCCACAGGCCATCAGCACCCACGCCACCATGCCCAAAGCAATATCACGATCCCAAGCTTCGATTTCCCCCACCACCGGTCCATCCGATGCGACGTCGACGATGATATGGCCTCGCAAACTCAGACGAACAAAACTACCCCTAAAACCCTATTTCCCATCGTATCGTCAACGACGATGATCAGAAAAATACAATTCCATTTTTCTCTCGACCCTCGACCACTAAGCAACCTTCGACCCAAACCATGAGAACTCAGAACCTTGTAATCGCCTGAAATTTGCTAAAACCCAATTCCCGTTCATCTTGCAATTTCACGCGATTTACTAAACTAAAATTCATGATTTTTCTTTTAAAAATCATAGTTTCTAGAAGCGAAACATATTGTATAAGTAAATCAAGTAATTAAGATACTTGAATTTCGACATGTATTTGGGTTTACTGTTTATTTTCTTTCCAGTCAAAATTTACCTTCAGTTTCAACTTAAGATTATTTTTAGAACTTCAAATCTTGATTTTACAACAAATTTTTGTTTTTACTTTGAAGCCTAAAAAGATTTAGAGAGAGTTTAGATTTTTAACAAGTTTAACTCTTGTAAACCTGGAACATAGATGTATGCCTGTATAAGCAGACATGCACAGCTAAAAATATACATATTTACATACATGCAGCATAATTTACATTCATGAAAACAACTGTCACAATATTTTTCATATATATCTATCACATGCAACAAGATAACACAGATTTTAGCCATAAAAAGTTGTAGCTTACTCACCTGTTTTATAAAAGCAGAGATGTTTGAACTGGTATTTTGAAAAGCTTGAAAACTGAAACTTGAAAATACTTGAATGCTGGAAGGAAAAATGTTTGATCTTTGAAAGTTTGAAACTGGAAACTTGTTTTTAAGACCGAGATGATTTAGATTTGGCTTTGGTGATTTCAGGTTGAAGAGTTGCTGCTATATTATTTGAGGTAGTTGAAAATGTAAACAAGCTTTTGCTTTCAGGTTAGAGAAATGTTTTACAGATTTGGGTTTTTCTTTGTTTTGAAATGTAACAGGCTTATGTTTTGAATGAAGATAGGAAAAGAAAGATGATGAGAAAAAATATAGGTTTATATAGATTAAATTTAGGATTTATTAAAAGTAAAAGAAAATGAAAAATAAAATGGTGACACATGTCTTCTACATTTAACACTTGTCTTTTACCTTAGTTAATTCATTCACACTTGTTATTAAAGAGATAAATAGCTAACACATGTAATTTTGCATGAATTTAGTAATTTTTTTTTAAATGGTTATAAAGCTTTTTATATCAAATTTCCTAATTAATAAATACATATCTTAATTTATAAAATTCTATAAAAGAAAATAATATAAAGCAAACTATATTCTAGATAAAATCATATAAAATATATTTTCAAATCCAAAATATATTTAAGATATATATCTATCTTTTGAATTTCTAATTCAAATTCAATTTAATTCAAAATCCAATTTAAAATTAACTCATATAAATATATTTACTTAAACAACCGCAAATTCACTTTGTTTGAAAATAATAATATTTTTATTTAAAATCTTCTTATATCCATATATATATATATACAACACAATTACAAATATAAATATTTATTTGATCAGATTCATTTGTTCAACCTATAATTCAGTATTTCTATTAATTTACCCAATTATTATATCAATTACAGATGTCCAGAAATCCGGGTTATCACATTGCCTTAGTAGCATCACCAATAACGTCGGTAGCCAGGGAGGCGCCGTGATAAGACAACACTAAAACAAAGTCGTAGTGGTCACGCATAAGGATAAAAGTATGACAAGGCACGCGAGGCAATGCCCAAGGTAGGATACTACCATTTTGCATTTCCTAACTAGTGGTAACCCCTAACGGCCCACCACGTCCAACACACCCAAAATCCAAAGGTGCCACCAATCAATTTTCATAGTCAAGACGGTGATACGAAGAAGTGTGTTCGCTAGAGGTAGCTAGCCTCATTGATCATGTATGGCTCCTGTTTTAGTCATTTCAAATTGATCACTCGACTTTGTTTTAGTCATTTCCAGATGAAGTGGTTGTTTTCTTGCCCTTTTTTTATAAATTAAATTCAAATCAAGTTTGAATATTTAAATAAATCGAATATTCCAACTAGAAATGTGCAACAAAATTCAGTTTTAGTGAAACACGTTCTAGGGTAACTAACCGTGCGCTACCTCATTTAATTTCATTAACATACAGGAAAGGTTTCAAGGCAAGGCTCATGTATAAATAAATAAAAATTAATGGAAAACCAAAAGAGATATGTATTTAATAAAAGAAAGCAATAAAATAAAATAAATGAGAGCAATGATTTAAATTTGAGAAGGTAGACTATATATGGAAAGCAAAACTCTAATATACTCAAATTTAGAAACGTTCATTTTAACCTATTTTATTATCTCCAATACACTCACATTTACACCTTTATATATCTTTATTTAGTACACAGTAAATAAAATTAATCACTGTAATTTACGTACCGGGGACCGCCACTACACACAATAAAAGATGAACCAGGACTCCACATTCAAATTTGGAACGAAATAAATTTACTATGTAAACATGCTAATTATTCCAAATCAAAATTTTAACCTAACCTTCAGGTTGTTTTCTTACCATTATTTTATAAATTAAATTCAAATCAAGTTTGAATATTTAAATAAATCGAATATCCCAACTAGAAACGTGCAACAAAATTCAGTTTTAGTGAAATTAAGCTTATATTCACAAATGAAACATTCGCTTTATTTGATAAAAATGTTCTTTTCGTTAAATCAAACTTTACTTTTGTTTTCACAAAACCTAAGCAAAGTTTAATTACACCTATTAATTTATAATTTAATTTTCTCTCTCTTATTAATCGAAATTATTCAATTGCATTAATTTCAATTGATTACAAAGGTGAATATCAAAATGGACTAAATAAATGTAAAGAGAAATAGAACAATTATTTCCTATGTAATAGTAATTTAAACATATTCATACATTATTGGATAAAAACATGAGTTATACATTTCTTACAAAATAATAGTTTCTCATCCCTATAATTAATCTCTAAGAAAAAATACATTTCAAACAAATAAACATATGTTTACTCCTTTACTAAACTTATTCATTTTATTCTTTTATTTTTGATTTAAATGTTCTTATATTAAATCAACTATTACCTTATGAATTTATTCAACATAAGTTTTCATTTTATTTCACTCAAACTCTACAGTCAACATCTTTTCCTATATTAACTGCAATATTTAATTACATTTAATTTCATTGGTTTCCAAATTGATTTCAATGGATTAAATAATAAGATGATAAGTAAAACTATATTTACATTTAAGTAATTTAAAAACATTTAAAAACACATTTATAAATCTATTGCTTACAACAAAGGTTACTAAATCTGCGTACTAAATAACTGGTTCCCTATTGCATGTTAAAACTAGGCCTGTCAAAGCTGACCCTAACCCTTTTACCCAACCCAATAACCCTAATATTATAAGGGTCGGGTCTGAACCATATATTTTTCGTTCACTTTTTACCCAGCCCGTTTACTAGCAACAATAAAATATCCCCATCCAAACCCAACCCGCTTACCCATCTAACCCTAATTCGTATTTTTCAATTTCCTCTGTCGGCTCAAATCTGTAAAAGAAAAGGAAGCGATTCCTCCCGATCTTCGATTTACAGTGTTGGGAAACCATCTAACTTTGAGATGGCAACGACGCCCTAATAGAAAGGGAGAACTTGTTTGAGACGACGACGACATCTCTGCTTGCGTCTCTCCTTTCGTTGTGTGGAAACCCGAGTTCAGCAGAGATTTGTTTCTTAATAGTTTCAAGCACAATAGTTGCTCTACTTTCATTCGCGGCTTAATACTTATGTAAGTTCTTACCATTAATGTTCGTTTTCTTCAGAATATTAACTTATTGTTGATTAATACTGCATTTTTTGACATATGCATTAGTTTAGTGATTAGCTAGCTTGTCTAGGGTGTTTAGTTTATTTTTTGTTCATGATTAGTATTATTTATTCGTCCACTAAAAATGATTAAAGAGTACGAATATTGGGTTGATTGATTGGATTTACAGTATTTATGCAAATTTAAGTTCTTTATGATCTCTTTCTCTTCTATAACCTATAAAACTTATTTCCAACTTTATATATACATAGCAGTTCCACAGTTGTAATATTTTGAGATATACCATGGATAAGTAATGATTTGCTATAGTGAAAATCCAGGCACACCTTAGGAAATGGAAACAAGTAAATTTTTTTTGGACTTAAGGTCATCAGTTGACTAATTTGTATATGTACATTCAATTTTTAATTCATACTCAACAATGATTAAGAACTTAAGAATATAGTAAACAAAATAGCACTGGATAATAGTAACCTCTGTGTGAATAAAAATATACCAAAAGGGGAATATGAAGGCATGTTGAGAGAGTGTTGTTATGTGCAAGATACTATGCCAATTAAAATAGTAATAGATCAAATAAGATACGTTGAATGGCACCGGCAAATTCAAAGTAAGACTTAGCAATATGTTGGGATCGGTTAGCGTACACGACAGTTCACATTCTTTAATTCATCGATCACATGTGCGATAGCTATTTCAACAGTTTCAAGTTTTTTAGAGCCTTGTCCCGCTGACTTATTGTTGGGTAGACAATTTTTTGATGAGTTGGATCATTTATGTTCTATAGTAGTAAACATGTAAGGTGCAGTACTAATATTTTCAATAGCATTTGAAATAGAAACTTTGTCACCTTTATCGAATCGATGATAAACAATCTTGAAATGTATTACATGAACTTTTTGTTAATTTTTAGAATACAATGAGTTATATGTGCTTGGTTAGTAGTTTAGTGTGGGCTAATATATTTGGAACGAAAAGTTTGGTTGAGTAATACAACATTATTCCAGCCACAAAAAATGAGTACAAATTTGGTTTAATTTTGAAAAGTCGCTTATTGTTTTTTTGCACCACGTTTAAAATTTTTATAGATTTCTTTGTCACTATTAGTTTACCATTTGTTATTTACAAGTTACATTACCATGTAAGCGCAGGTGTACATACGTAATAAAGAATTGAACCATAAAAACAATTGAATTAGTAATGCAGTTGTTTCAATTATCTGTAATTTTTCTAATCAAAGTAAAGCTAAGCAATCTAGATACAATTTTTTAGTCTTCAAAATACTAATTTAGTTCAACATTGTCTAAGAAAATAAAGTTGATAAACTAATAAGCTATTATTTGAAAGAGTGATAAATAAGCTCTAGTGCCCGCAGTTCTGTCTTTTTAATCAGAAACTTTTTTTTTAAAAAAAGTGGAATTTGTGAACTAAAAACAAAAAAGAGAGTATTTTGTAGCTATCATGAATTAGACATTAAAATTTCCCTAAACCATACCTTCATATGAATTTTGCCTTCCTCTATTTTAGATATTTTGCGTTTCTAAATTACTGCAATTAGTTGGTAATTTTCTTGTAATTTTGTAGATTATGGATTCGGTTGAATACGATAACGTTGCTATGGAGGATTTAGAGAATGAACCCGATTCAGTAAATAGTTCTGTCGGAAAAAAGCGAGTTAGGAGTACTCATTCTGAAGTTTGGGAATATTTTCAAAAGAACGAGGTCGTTGAAGGGGAAAAGAAGACATGTTATTGTAAGGAATGTAAGAAGTCATATATTTGGGGGGGTAAGTATGGTACTTCCAATCTTAGAAAACACATACCGAGATGTTCGATGATAAGTGCAAAAGCATTGAAACAGAGTCAAACTATTTTTAATCAAAATAAATATAGAGAATTAATGGCCAAGGCAATTGTTAGACATAATTTGCCGTTTATGTTTGTTCATTATGAAGGTATTCGTGATATACATTCATATCTTAACGACAAAGTTGGATCATTTTCGAGAAATACATCTCGTACTGATGTTCTCAAGTTATATGAAAAGGAAAAATCCAAGCTTAAATGTTTTTTGAAAACATGTACGGGGAGGGTAAGTTTGACAACCGATTTATGGACATCGATTAATACAGACGGCTATATCACTCTAACAGCACATTTTATAGATAATGAATGGAACCTACAGAAAAAACTGTTAAGTTTTTGTCTTATGCCACCACCCCATTCTGGAGCTGCTATTTTTGGCAAAATATCCAATCTTTTGCTTAATTGGGACATTGAAGATAGGATATTTGCTTATACATTAGATAACGCTTCTTCTAATGATAAATTTGTAGAGCTATTAGGATCTCATCTTACATATCGTAAAGCGTTGATTGCAAACGGAGAATATTTGCATGTGCGATGTACAGCACATATTTTAAACTTGATGGTACAGGATGGTTTAAAATGTATCGCTTCGTGTTTAAGCAATATAAGGGAAAGCATCAAGTATATTAAAGGTTCACAATCGAGAAAGAAACATTTTGTAGAATGTATAGCAGATCTTTCATTGGATAATAGTAACAAAGGTTTGCGTCAAGATGTACCAACTAGATGGAACTCAACCTTTGTTATGTTGAAAAGTGCTATATATTATAAACAAGCACTTTGTCGTTTAGAGCTCGTTGATAAAAATTATATTTATTGTCCTACACAAGAGGAATGGATGAAAGCAAAAAAAATTGCCGATTTTTTAGAAGTATTTTACGATGCCACTTGCTTATTTTCTGGAACCAAATACCCAACTTCTAATTTATTTTTTCCGAAAGTTGTTATGGTTTTATTTACATTGCAAAAGTGCATGGGATCCAATGATTTTATGTCTAGCATGGCAAGTAGCATGTTTTTAAAGTTCAATAAATATTGGAGTGAATTTAGTATATTGCTTTGCATTGCTTGTATTCTTGATCCCCGGTATAAGATGGATTTTGTCAAGTTTTGTTACAAAAAACTTTATGGCAATGATTATGGCGAAAGGTTTGAGGTGGTAGAGACAAAATTAAAAGATCTTTATGAGGAGTACAAGAAAAAAATAGAGAAAGAATGCAATAATGAAGCCAGTGGATCAAAAGAATTAGATTGCGGTGATTCATTTATGGGGCCTTATTCGTAGGAGTGTGTTGATGTAATGGAAGAATTTGATGTATATAGAAATTCTGAGTTTGCTGAAAGTTCTCATAATTCAGAACTTAAGTTATATCTAGAAGATGGACTGTTAGATCGCAAGTTACCACTCGACATTCTTTCATTTTGGCAGTCTCAACAACTTAAATACCCTATTCTTTCTCTCATGGCAAAAGATGTTTTAGCCGTGCCTATCACTACCGTTGCATCCGAAAGCGCATTTAGCATTGGCGGAAGGGTTTTAGACGAGTATCGCAGCTCCCTTAAAGATGATATTGTGGAGGCGTTACTTTGCACGCGTGATTGGTTATATGGGAATGCTATTGCAACGGAAGTAGAACAAGAAAATGAAGATATTTCCAAATTTCATATTGATACGGAGCAGTTTACTCTAGTTTCAACACCATCCTTAGGTGACCATTGTTTGTCATAGTAAGGTACAATTTTATAGTATATGTGTACACTTTACATGTATTAGTGTACTACCCACTATCTGTATAATCAAGCATTTATCCCTATGTAAGTTCGAAATTAGCTGAGCTCATTTTCACTTATATTATCATACAGCAAGTGTTGGGCCAACTATTAGAAGAAGCAGGCTACTCAATGAATAGTTCACTTCTACTGGATGATTTTGTAAAGGTCAGTCTTTCCAAAATACATTTATGATCAACATTTTTTCTCCTTTATTGTGAAATCTTAACTAAATGATGTAATTGTTTGAGTTAGTGCCTTACAAATAGTTGTTTTTCATTGTATATATGTCTTTGATCACTGATAAATTCTCCAACAATTGAGTATAGTAAACTTGTTCCTTGGTATGACTAGATACTTGGCAAAAGTGAAATCAAAATGGAAGTGGAGGTTCCAGTTGACTAAATACATTGTCTTCATTATGTCCCCACACACATAGAGAGAGAGAGAGGCTTCAAGGCATCATATAAGCTCAATAATTCATTAATTTTGTGTATAAATTACTGAATATCAAAACAGTAAGAGAACAGCACAAATGTTTTGTCTTCCATCTTTTAATCTGTCATCTTTTATGCAATGCAAGTTATGCTGGTTTCATATGTTGTTTGTTCTGATATGAATCAACTGTTGTGCAGGGATTCACATGGCATTGCTTTCAAAACGGATAGAGTGATATCAGTCTTCATGATATTTGTGGCAGTAGTTACCAGTGCAGTAGCTGTATACAGTGATTTTGCTGCTCTGTTAGATAAGAACAAAGCAATTCCGCAATCTTAAATGTTGTTCATCCTATGTATGCAATGGTTTTACAGTGGTTTTGTATTATCTAGTTCAGTTTATTGGGTTTTACAGTGGTTTTGTATTATCTAGTTCAGTTTATTGGGTTTTACAGTGGTTTTGTATACAGTGGTTTTGTATTATCTAGTTCAGTTTCTTAATTTTACAGTGTTGTTTTTCATTTTTTATGTAGTATGCAGTTCTTTTCTTTTTCGACAAAATTTTTACTGAAATTTTTTGTTCAATGGGTCGGGTCGGGTTGACCCTTCTAATAATCGGGTCGGGTCGGGTCAACCCATTTATTAAATGGGTCGAATAAGTTAGGTTTTTTTATGGTTAGAATGAAACGGGTCAAATTCTACCCGACCCATTTATGACCCGACCCGACCCGTTTGACAGGTCTAGTTAAAACCAACCAAATCAACTAACATTGATTTATCTTTTTAATACAATGTTCAATTTTATTCCTTATCAACTTTCATTATTACCATTAATTGAAATTACATTAAACAGTTGTCAATTTCATTCAATCAACACTATTCAATTATATTCTAATAATTTTTTCCATTTATAAATCATAAATTTTAATTTGTCACAATATTAAATTCCATAAATCTTATTAAATTTAATATTTTTAATTGTCAAAAATACGGATCGTTACAATAATGACGACCCACCTTTTTGCACGGTTTAAATCAACAATAAACAACACATGTCTAACTCAAACCATTCAAAAGGGGGGTCTGTCAATGAGATTTAATAAGAAAATAAGAGAAAAGAAGGAAAACAAAATACAGAATCTCGCAACAGAATGATGAAATATAATAATCAAATAAACAGTTCATGAAGCTATTTTACAATATAGATTTGATTACACAATTTTACAACATAATCAGAGTATAAACAACAACATACCAAAATGATGCAGTGGAATAATACTAATAATATAATATAGCTTCGTCCTCCCGAAATAATGCCTTCAAACACTAAAATGCTCAGGCTGACCCGAGCGTAATGAAAAGACAAAACACTCGAGTCAGAACTAAAAGTTCTTATGTAAGTTAAATCAATAACAAGTAAATGTGACTGTAATAATTTTAGAGATGTTTACGGGATTTTACATCTCATATCTAGTGTATAACGTGCGTGCAATAATTTAAGAGATGTTACATGATTTTCCATCTCATAAGGATCCGTTAAACTATCTATATGTAGTAAAATACGCTATATATGTAGTGTCTATCAGTAAAGTAAAGTATTAAAATAGCGTTAAGGCTTTACACTGATCCTTCTTAACACATTTTTAAGCATTGTCCTACAGTTTTCCTTAGTAGCATCACCAGTAACGTCGGTAGCCAGGGAGGCACCGTGATAAGACAACACTAAAACAAAATCGTAGTGGTTGCAAATAAGGATAAAGAGTATTACAAGGCACGTGAGGTGATGCCCAATGTAGGATACTACCGTTTGCGTTTTCTGACTGGTGGTAACCGTTAATGGCCCACCGCGTCTAACTCCCCCAAAAAATCAAATCAAGGTGCACTGATCAAGCCAAAATCAATATAGTAATACAAAGTGGTGTGTCCGCTAGAGGTAGCTAGCCTCAATGGTCAGGTACGACTCTTGTTTTAGTCATTCCAAATTGACACAAGTGTCGAGGACATCCATCATCATTCTCTTTCTTCAAATCCAGCAAATGCCTCCAATTCAATCACTACATTCTGGATATCATCCACCACGTATATAGTTGTTAAAGTGGTTCCAATATTGACAGAGAGTATGCCAATAAGATGCCTTGGTCTCTTTAACAACCAAACGTCATTTTTCACATCTGTTAGTTCTTTTACATTTCAGAACCAATTCATATTTGATATCAAAATATCATATTTAATTCAAAATATCCTTCATTTCAAAATCATCATATTTACTCAAATATGTCATTTTCACTTGAAAATATTATTCCAAATTCCAACTTAGGTTATAATCTCATTTTACCCCAATCGCATTTAAATCAACGATTAAATATAAACATCTCAAATTTAAACAATTTGAAATTTTAGAAAGTAGTTTGAATAGTTATAGATAATTTAAATAGTTTAGAGATTTAGAACAGTTAAATATAAAATGGTTTGAGTATTGAAAATAGTTTATATAGAAAAATAGTTTGGAAATATATAAATAATTTGAATATTAAAAAGATAGATTTTAAACAGTTTATATTAAAATAATTTATTTTGAAAATAATATCAAATCAAATTGTTTCCTTCCATTTCACAAATCGGGACCCATATCTAATTTCAAATCAACAAACTCAATTTCCAATCTTTCAATTTAATTGACTCAATTTCAATTTAGCTTCAAATCAACTTGTTTTCAATTTCAATTCGAAATAACTTCAATTTCCAAAACATTCATTTTTAACTTCAAATTCAATTCCAATTTCAATTTACTGATTTAAATCACTTAAATCAAATTAACCTCATCGTTCAATTTTAAGATACAAATCTTTAAAATAAATCAATTTTCAAAATTAAAGTCATATATCGATTATAACTTCACATTTCCAATTCAATTCTTTAAAACAATTTCCTTTAACCAATTTTAATTTCAACATTTCAAAGCCTGAATTAGGAAATAATTTAATTCATATAAATCCACAATTTATTACCTTTTAAAAACAATTTCATTTAACCAAAATCCAAAAAATCAATATTTTGAAAACCATTGAATTTAACCAATTTGGTGTCCGTATATAATTTTCTACCCTATGGCCAAGTGAACGGTTATTTCAACTTTAATTATAGGGATGGAGGTATATCATTTCAATCCAAATCAAAGTGTCATAGATATATATCATTTCAACCTATTTCATAATTTATTCAAAATAATTCAAATAACAGTTTATATGCTTTCAATTAATATACAGGTAGCAGGGATATATATAAATAAATAAACATCCAATCATCCAAAATGTCAACAAATAGACATCCATCACAATCAACATCCAAATCAGTCAATAAATCACAACAATTAACTAGTCATCAATATCAGGTAATTAACTAGCAATTAAATTTAATATTAATTTACATAGCAATTTAATTCAATAAAATCCAGTTTCAATTAAAACATCAAATTAAACTACCAAATAGCAACGAATAACATTCTTATCACTTCATAATTTTGATTCAACAGACATAAGAAGGTTTAGTATTGCGTGAGTGGGTTAAATCGCTCACCTTTGATTTATAGCCAATTTAAAATCCAATAAAAGCCCAAAATTTGAATAATCTCCAAATTCAACCAAACTAGTTACATGTTGTTCAGAATTTCAATATGAACCCAATGGAAGAAACCACGTGCAAATCCGAGTTCGTATGCAAAATTTACTGAAGTTAGAAGTTTTGAAATTCAAATTTAAATTAGAAATAGAAATAAGGGGCCAAAATGTAAATAAAATTACCTTCCTCAAACCCTAACACGCTCAACCCATATGCACACCATAACCCAACAGCCGCCACCCTTCCTCGCCCAAACACTACGCCTACGCGCCACAATGCCACGATCCAACCTCGCCACGATCATGCTCACCTCCGGCCACACTTGCCTGGGCCGCCGCGTCGCCTCCTGGAGCTCCGCCGCCGTCCACCTCTTATCACCGTTTCTGGAAAACTCGAGAAAGCTAGAGATGAATGGAGACCATAAATGCACTCCACTTGCCCTCCTCTACACGCTGCAACTTCCCAATCGATGAATCATTGCAAATCCACCGTTGATCGTGAAATCCTAGAAACGGACGGCTGAGAAAGATCGCCCATTTCTGAACAAACAGAGCCTCCAATCAAAAAACGAATTGCAGAAATAGACTACGTTCGTCGAGAGCTTCGCGATGATATATTATATGATAGGGTTTGAGCGGTTTGAATTTTGGAGTTGTAATTTGCGAATTGAAATTAGGGTTTTAAGATGTCTGCCATTGAGAAGGAACAGATAATGGAACAAAAATTGTACGTATAGACAATAGCAATAGAATAAAAGACTGCTAGGGTTTATAATAGCCTATATATAGACAAAGATTGAATAGCAATGGATGGAACAAATCGAATGGGATCTAAGCAATAATAAAGACCCGAAAAGCCCGCTTCGTCGCCAAAACAAAAATAAGTCATCCAATATATTGAAATATAGGTTTTCAATATTTTTAAACTTAATGGAACTAATTTCAAACCCTAATTCTATTGTATATAGAAGTTAGCTTTTGAAATCAAATTATGTCCATTTAAATTCATTTAATTGATTTCTACGCGTTTCGAGCTCGCATGATCAAACGAGAAGCCCGATCGCTATGAAACTTAAAATCCTATATTAATTCGCTAGTACGGATCCAACGAAACTGGTTTCGTCGAAATTCGAGATAGTGCCCAAAAGGCTAATTTTTCACGTTAATTAAATGAATTATTAATTTAAAATCAATTTAATCACTTTTAAATTCAAATTTAAAAGTTAACAATTTTCATCATTCCTGATTACATAGAAATTAATAATATTTTAAAAATTAAATTTCCATGTGAAATCCAATATTTAAATATTACATTAATTTTTAACGTTAAATTACAATAGGAATAAAACCTAGTTTATTATAATTTAAATTCCAACATATCCTTTTATTTTGATTTACATTCTTATATTAAATCAACCATTACCTTATGAATATAATTAACATTAGTTTACATTTTATTACATTCATATTCTTTTGTTACCATCTTAACTCATATTAACTGCAATATTTCAATTACATTTAATTCATTAATTACCAATTTAATATTCAAACGGTTTAATTAATGAGATGATAATAAATCAATTGTTATACATTAATAATTCATATTTATTAACTTATTGTTTACAAACAAGGATTATAAATTTACCTACAAATAATTGACTTCACATTCTATACTAAAACCAATTTCAAATAAATAACATATAATTTCACTATTAAATACAACATTTAATTTACTCCTCAATAACCTTTATTATTACCAAAAAATGGAATTACATTAAAACGTTTGTCAATTACATCCAAACAATATTATTAAGTTATATTCTAATTATTATTTTTTCATTAATAAATCATAAATTTTAATTTCTCACAATATTAAATTCCAAAATCTTATTAAATTTAATATTTTTAATTATCAAAAATACGGTTCGTTACAACCTACCTTACTCAAAACTTTTCGTCCCCGAAAAGGAACAAGAAGGAATCAAGAGGTTTAATATAATTTTATTCAGAACAATTAATTTATAAACAATTAAACTTACATATTTAAGTTTAATAAAAATTTGAAAATAACCCAACTTCCACAAAAAATTTCTAAGCCTTAAATTTACGAAAAAATTTCGGCAGAATCTCCTTTGCGCGGTTAGGTCCGGGAAAAATAATAATATCAATAATTACAATATATATATATATATATATATATACACACATATATATATCATATTGCAATAATAAATAATATCTAAAGTTAGTTTCAATATTATTTCGAAAGGAAAAATAATAATATCTAAAGTTAATGAAACTCCTAAATGCAAATGGTATAAAAGGATATGGAAAATTTTACTCTTTGGAAGATCATCAACAATGCAATGCTAACAAGAGTTAAACTTTTCAGTAGGGGAATAAACGTGAATATAAACTGTGTTTTTTGCAATGCACTGCTAGAAACCCTAGACCACATATTCTTCGACTGCCCAAATATATTTAATATATAGAGAATGATCATAGGTTGTTTGGATATAACTATTGTGGTTCATGGAAGTGATTATGTTTGGGAGCAAGTATACAGACTGTCTGGTGTGAAGGAGGGAAGAGCAAGGGTGGTTACCTACTTATTGAAGAAATTCCTTTTGATTGTGTGGAAAGAAAGGAATACTAGGATATTTCAGTCTGCCAAAAGCAAATCCGTGGAGCAGTTGCGTAGACATATTGTTCATGAAATTAGAGAAGGGCTCAAGATGGTGAAATATAGCTTTGACCCTGGCATTCTAACCTCTTTGAATTGAATGCTTGCTGCCTTTGTTTTTTTGGTTGCTTTCTGTTTGTTTCTTTTTTGCTGCCTTGTGCTTTTCTTTCCTTGTGATTGTTGCACCTTGTTCCTATGTCTTCATTGTGCATGCCCAAATTTGGCATGTGTTTGTTGTACTCTTTCTCTTTGGTGCTTCAATAAAATGGTAGGGGTCCATTCAACCCCGCCGGCTCTGCAAAAAAATAAAATAATAAACATCCTAAACCATGGGAAAAATAACAATAAACATCCTAAACCATAATTCGAAAACGTACATATTTGTCGGGCAAACAAACTTTATTTATGAAACCAAAAGCAACATCTATTGCTTCCATAAACATGTACTTCGCTTACATAATCCAAAGAGTTAAAATTATGTAAAAAGAGTAATATATTAGTTGTTTCGATTAATAGTACAAGCAACATACAGTATATAATAATCATGTGCAAACAAAAAGAAGTACAACCATTATATGTAATAAAAGAATCCATCACATATCCATAGCAATCGAAACTAATAATTTGTCCAAGTTCAGAAACTTTTCATCGTACAAGGGTGATAAATAAATTATCAAGTGTACCTTGCGCTCAACATCCTTAGATAATTACTTAATAGATTATTTATACAACCTCAAACAAATTAAAGCATCATTTCCCAAACATCCTATAAGCCAAACAACATAGAATTAGATATTATTTAAGTTTGTACGATGTACATATATCATTTGTTCACAACATAAATTTTGATTGCTTGCTTGAATACATAAATTTCACTTTCGAACTAGCATTGTTAACTCAACTACTCTAGTGCGGACTCTGATACGGTTCCTTGATTAAAAATCTCCATTTCCTTGCATAGCTACAAACTATGATGGAATACTTCAAATCATATCAAAAATTCGTATCAAATGTTCACCGTCAAGAATCGAGTGAAAAATCCTAATTCGGACTGCTGTGAATTACCACAATCATGTATTCAAATCTTGTAATGACCCCAGATTTTATCTAAGTTTAAATTGATGATTAAATCAATTTTTGAATAAAAATTGTGAAATTTATTGATAAATCGATTCGAGTTTCCCCGAAATCAAATAAAAATGTGTTAAATCATTTAAAGTTAAATATTGTATATATGTGTGAATATATGTGTATATAGAGAAATATAAAACAATAATTATTAAAGTAAAATTAATAATAAATATTTAAACTAAAGATAGAAGTAAAATAAATATTTGAGTTATAAATAGAGATAAATAAATAAAAGATAAGCTATAAAAATACAAAGTAAACATTGGCTAAAATTTTAACAACATAATAATTATAGGAATTCATTTGAATTAAAAAGCAAAGACAAAATAAAAGATAAAAATATATTCAAGTATAAAGTAAAACATATTAAACAAATTCTACCATCAAATTAAATATAGAACTTCACTCATATTTCAAAGTATTGGCTTGTATAAGAGGATATACATTTAAATATGAAGAAACAAGTATAAAGATATGTATGTAAACTTGAAAATAAACTAAGTATGTAGACTTAAAACAAGAAAAAATTATAAAACATCTTTGAACTTGCAAAGGAAAAACAGCAAATGATATTCAAGCATGGAACAAATAAATATATATCTATAAGATTGCAAAAGAAGCCAATGTTTTATATTCAAGTTAAACAAATATATATATGTAAGTATAGACTTGAGAAAGAAGAACATATAAATATAGTCAAGTTTGAACAAAAGGAAATAAAAATGTCTTTGAACCTGTACAAGTAGACAATAAAGTATTTTCATGTATAAGCAAAAAAGAATAAATATGAAAGTGTATAAAACAAAACAAATAAAAAATATATATCTATACACTTGTAAAATAAAGAGACAAAATAAATTCAACTAAACAAAAAGAAAATATATAAAAGTGTAGCTGGCAAAAGAAGATAGGGTGAGACATAAAGTACTTAGCAATTAATGTAGGATCTTGAGTGCACAACACATTATCATTTCAGCCTCCACAAATCTGCCCGGCCAGATAAAAGAAAGGTAAAGAAAGAAATATCTCTCAAGATTGTACAAACAAATAATATAATACACTGTAAGCTGTTCTTTTCTATATAACACTCTTATCATCAGTTCGTCCATTTTCAAAACCGAGTAGCATCTGAGTAATATCATCTTAAACTTAAAACAAAACTCAAAAATTTCTTTCAAACTAAAATTCCTAAAACTAAAACGAAAGCCAGAGAAAAAAAAGCCTGTGAGCAAGTAAATCAAAGTCTGGAAGTTTAAAGAAATCAAAGGTCAGAAAAGAAAAAAAGGAGAAGCAACTGCAAATTTAAAATCTGGAAAGCTGGAAACACAAAATTTGAAATCTGAGAAAATATCAAGCAAAGCATCAGGTATCTCAGCAAGCAACAAAAGCAGGTCCTTTGTTCCTCTCTGCTCTTCCATTCACTGGGAGTAAACCCACTTACTTGACCTGGATCTGTTTGATTCTTGTTTGGTTTGCATTGGATCTGAAGCTATGGATAAAAATTATGCTTGAATGGTTGTGTGATGTGCTTATATACATGAATATCCTAGGCATATCTCTGGTAACAGGAAATAAGGCCCTGTTATGAAAATTTCAGGATATATAGTAGTTCAAAATTTAATTCTAATTGCTCTGATCACCTTTAGCCAAAAATGTAAAGATAAGATATGTTTAAAATTGTCAAAATCTAATTTTTAAAGTATACTCGTAATATAATATGGAGTGGTTTGCCTGAATGAAGGATATATAGTGAAAATTTCAAGATTTATCTAAATTTTGATTTGCACGAAATCCATATTTAATTATATCATCTACAACCCTTTCGAAAATGATGATTTTCAGAACAAAAACTAGGATTTATAGTTGCGTACTAAGGTGGTAATTATGGGATGAACAGAAAATGGGTTCTCTCGATTTTCTAGTGATCGATGGGTCTTTGGGTTTCGAGATCGAGGTCATGGCTTATTGGGAGGTCGGAGTTCGTCAGAAAAATACTCGATAATTTTTTATTTCATTGTGACGTTGGCACGACAAGGATCTAGGGTATTAACCCACATTTTAGATGAAGTAGAAGATGTGATCGTCGTGGTTTCGTCAGACCACCGGAGTTGATCGCTCTGGTGGGGATAGCGGCGTGAGATCGGGATGAAGCTTCGGTTGAATTTTCGTGGCTCGTAGCGGCGAGGATGAGAGTTTTTCAGACAAACATTTGGTTCCAGGAGATTGAAAATAGCTCGATTTTGATTAAGCAGTAGTTTTGGATTTTTGGTTGTTCGAATTGGTTCAGGTGATCGAAGATGAGGTTTTGGTGTCCTCGACGTTGATCGGCGATGGTCATCGTGGTCGTGCACATGCACGGTGCGCATATTCTGATGATCTGGAATATTTGAGTAGCTGGGTTGAAGGCAGGGCATTTGAACTCGAGTTTACTCGAGTAATTCGAGTATTTTACTCGAAGTGGTCTAGTGTGGGACTCGAAGCAGGCAAAGGTCTGCTAGGGTAGATAATTGTACAGGGTTTAAACAGAACCTGTTCTGTTTTTAATTTTAATTTTAAATTGTAAATTTGAAAACAGGTATTTAAATTAATTTTGTTTATAATTAGATAATTTAGTTTAAAACCTTTTTCTTATATAAGTTTTTATAAGAAATGAATGTTCTTTACATTATTTTAAAATTTATAAAGTAATTTTTTTTAAAATTTGATTAAAGTTTAAAATGGTTAATCATTTTGAATCTTAAACTCAAAATGGAACTTAAATGTAAATTCAAAAGTAAAATGTTTTGAAATACATATGTTAATGTCAATTAAGTCATAAATAAAGGAAAGGAATTATCTTAGAGATAATTAAGGTTTTAAATTGATTTAATAAGGTAATTAAAGAATGAGTAATTGATTTAATTTATAAATTAATGATTTAGATTAATTTATAATTAGAGATGAATAAATGGAATTTTAAAGATAAATTAATTTGTATTTAATAATGAATTAATGTGATTAATTTTGATATTTGATTAGATTAATTAATTTAAGATAAAATTGTAAATTTTTTAAGTGTAATTACATAATGGAAGTAATTAAGGAATTAATTATTCAATGTAATTAATTGAGTTTCATGTGATTAATTTAGATTAATTAATTTAAAAATAATCATTTACAAAATTATGTAAGTGTAATTACTTTATGGAAGTAATTAATATATTAATTGCTCATTGTAATTAATTAAAAATAAGTGATTAAGAATAACTATTAATTAAGGAGTAATTAATTAGTTATTGTAATTTATTAAGGAAAATTAATTAAGGATTAATTATTAATTAATGGTTAATTAATGATTAATTAAAGGATAAGTTATTAAATGTTGTAATTCATTTACCATAACTAGCAAATTTATTCATAGAAATTAATCTGATTTAAATTAATCAGATAATTAAATTGATCATACTTATGGATGTTTGTATTACATTGGATGTTGAATTGTTTGATATTTCTGATTTGTAATGCTTTGTGATATATCCTGATTTGTGTGTGACCTGTACCGTAGTTCATTTATTTAGGATGAATGTAATATATTATCTGTAATTTATATATCTGTGATCTATGATCTGTGAATGAAAGATGAGCATTATAGTTTATACCGCTTATCAACTATATTTCTGTATTTTGATCTATGATGATTGAATGATGTTGCACTACTGTGTGAAACCCCTGGACTACACCATACACACACAAATATGGATTTCACGAGGAAATCGGTTAAGTCACAGATGGTTTAAATTTAATATTTTTGAAATTGAAATTTTAGTTTCAATTGATTTTGGAAATGAATTTGGGTTAAATGTCAAAGCTTTTGAAAAGGAGTTTTTAAGATAAAAGTTATTTTGAATAAGTTGGTAAAGTTTCCAATTTAAATAATTTAATTTGAATTTGAATTCAAAATTTGGAATTGAATTCCATGTTTGGAAATTATGGTTAAAGATGTTATAAATGTGTTTATATGAATTTAAACAATTTTAAAAATATGGTTTTGAGAATTTGAATTTAACCCAAGGACTTTAACTCGTATAAATGAATCAGATTTTCCAAAATGAAAAATGTTTGTTTTCAAATAATAGAAGCTTTCATATAAGGAATGAATTTCCAATTTGTGTCAAAAGAATTTCAAATTGAAATGAAAATGGTTTTCCAAGTTACGAATAAATCTTTGGAAACGTGTTTTGAAAGCTATGAATTAAATCTTTGATTTAAAAGATCAAATGAGTTAATCAAATTGAAATGGAAATTAATTAGGAAAATCTTTGAATGAATCTTTGTGAAACTGGGTGAATTTTGTGAATTGAATCTTTTTGTTTAAAAAGATTAGAATGGTAATGTGTTTAAACCATTTAAAGAAGAAATTTGGATAATAAGTTGTGACTTAACTGAAATCCCAATATCCATATGTTTTAAAATATTGCGCTCATTATTTTGGTTTAGCCGGGAGAGGACCTTTGTGTCATATAACTTATTCCAAAAAATGATACGTCGTATATGGATTGCATTTGAAGACCTGTGGTGAAGACCGGGTATTTGTGAAAACGATAGGATAACCTATCGATTGTCTCTGCACTGGGTAGCTCCTAGTATAGAGATTCCTTAAGTGATGGGAAGTTCGATCGGGATTGTGAATACACGGATTGCAAGGGCTTCTTCGGAAGTGCCTTCGGTTCTGTTCGAACCCGGAACAGACTTGTATGGTTGTATGTCTGACATTACACTTTGAGATATAAAGCTGATTTCTTTCAAATACATTTTTGTTTGGTGGCGGAGAATTTATTCTCTTAGCTTAACACCCTTCTCTGAGACGTACGAGCTCAGAGGTTATGTAGTTGATGGTTATCAGCGATATACTCCCAATTTGGTAGTGTGGCATGCTGAGTGTTGCTGTGTTTTGATGATCATTTACTGATCATTTGTTGATCAAAGCATGGCTTTGTGAAAAAGCGTAGCTTTGTAGACGAGACCTCATCGAGCCTCACAGGCCGGAAATAGTCGAAACAGGAAAGATGCGGCAAGGTTTCAAGGGTAGCTCCCCTAGGGTATGTCCATTCCTTCTAGAAAAAGGTGGTATCATGGTATGTAGCCCAGATATTTACCTATGTGGTTGCTCCAATCTCATTTACTTTGTGTGATTGTCAGGTTTTATAATTGACACAAGTGTCGGTTCATCGAAAAAAGTCTAGAGTTGGGTTTTTCAGATAGTCAGGTTTAGTAGACTAGTTGGAGCTAGTTCAGTTCATCGGAGATCAGGACTGACGTTGCTTATCTTGGTGCAACGTGATGGTGGTTCGAGCTGATGTTGGAGTTGTTAGAGTCATTCTCTTTTGTAGATCATTTGGAGTGATCTCTTCCATTATTGTTATTTCCACTGTAGCATTGTATCATATCTCTGATATTGCTGTGTATTATTGATATCATTGTTGTATATCATTCTGGATATTGTATTCATTGGAGTTGTATATGATATCATTGATTTCTTTATTCAGCTGTGTTGTTATACTTACTGTGTTATAAGCTCCGGGAAGCCAGATTCGGCGTTTGAATATATGGCATTTGAGTACAAGTGAAGTACGGGTGCCGATTTTCGAAGGCCGAGTTTTTGGACTCTCACAAATCTGGATCAAAACTGTTATGCGAATAAAATGGTCTACGCACAACTTACATACTTTATTGTATTGGTTTCTTTAACACATCATTTACTTTTCATTTATTTTAATTCATTCATTTCTACAAGATCATCTTTTATTAATTTTCATTCATTTACTTACACTTTTTTTTTCATTCAATATTTAAAACCATCAATGAATAAATTTTTAAGGTGATACATAAGTTTCTTGTAGTTTAATTCACATTTATTATTATATATAACTTAATTTCCATTTACTATTAATATTCATTTGTGAATCAATTCATACTTAAATTTCTCTACTTTTTAATTCATATTTATTCCTTCATATATAGTATCATTTAATATTACATCTACTTATGAATAAATTAATATTAAATCTATTAATGAATCATCTCAAAATTTTCTTAAGTTTATAATAAATTACTGAAATAGTATTCACTTTTTACTATTCAATTTAATTACTAAGCATTACAAACATTATCTCATGTTTATAACATTTCCTGTACATCTTAATTTTTCATTTATAAACATATGTTCATTTTGAAGCATTTTTGTTATTAAGCTTTTACTTGTATAATATTCTATTACATATTTATATTAACATTTCAACTTTTTAAAGATTTCTGGTAAGTTTTATATATGTTTTAAGAACAAAATTTAGTGTTATACAAATTTATCTTATTCATTTTAGTTAACAAAAATGTTTGATAGTTTACATCTTCATAATTTTCATTATCTTTTAATTTACAAGTGACAAATCTCTAATTTCTTTATAGTTTCACTAAACACTTAGCTTCTAATCTCTTATTTCTCATTTTAGAAGTTTCCAACTATTAAAATTTCACTTTAATTCTATAACTGAAAATCATTAATTAACAGGAACTTAAGAACTAAATACCGGGTTCATTTCAAATCATTTTGAAATAATATATACCGATAGTATTTTATTTATATCAAATCATATTTATTAAGAAATTTTAAATCAAAATCGGTTTATTGAACCAAATGCATAGCAAAGCAACTAAGTGGCCTCCCCCATTTTGAGACTCGAAAATGAATGTCGTTGATGTCGCGATCATCACCGAAATTATTTTCCAGCAATAGAAGATGGGAGTACAGAACTTATTTTCTTTTTAAAACATTTCTAAAAAACATTTCTTTTAAATACCCTTTGAAAACATTTCTATTTGAAAATACTTCCAAATAATACTAATATTATTCCAAAATCTTTGAAAACCAATTTCAAAACTCCGGAACTTAAGTTCTCAAATTTCCAATTAAATTCATTTTATTTATAAATTTACATTTTCTTATAACATATAATAGTCAATGGTTTTAAAACCTTGACTAACCAAACAATAAATGATAATAATTAAATATTATCATTTACTAACATCCAACACAACAAAATAACAAGATCAATTTATGAAAAATCATATATATATATATATATATTATATATATACAAAATATAATTGCTAGGTAAAATTATTTCATTTACCTATTTCGAAAACAATATTGTGTCCATCTGCGCTGTTCAAGTGTGACGCCCCACCTTTATACCCACGCTAGCCAAGAACACTACGGTGTAGTGCTGTCAACTAGCACGGAGAATAAGGCTGTTGAGGAGCGACCATCTATGTAATTGCCTTGTGCGAGCACCGATATGTCAGATAATAAAACATTGCATTTCATTTTTAGAGGAAACCCGACATTCCGATACAAACTCAAAGCTACTACACAGTGGCTATAATAGTTTAGGACAATAGATATAAAAATAACACAGATAACATAAATGCGGAATAAAGATGGAACGAAAAGTCTCATATATACAATAACTGATATCAGTTACAATACATTTGACACAATACAAATGATACAACTACAATTGTCGACTCAAGAAGTTATATATACAAGTACATTATCGACTAATATACATGAATACATTATCATCTTAAAACAGACACACAGACTACTACAACAGTACGAAGACCACTTCAAATGATATAAAAAAGTCTTCATAGCTCTAGCAGCAACCCAAAGCTAAAAATCTACAACCTGTAAATACTCGGTCTGACCCGAGTATTACATTCAAAAGAAAATAATACTCGGGTCAGTCTAATTCAAAATCAGTTATTAGAGCATAGAAGCAATAATAATCAATCTCAATATAGATGACAGTCACAGAAATATCGTATATCCAACTTCTCGATAAAAGAACCGGATAACGGCAGATATATCACTAAACAGTGTTAATCCACGAAACAGCAATCCAAAGCAGTTTAAATAATTGAAATGTCAAATTAAAAAAAATATCAATGCTAATTGGCTGCAGTACACGCTAACGTGTACTGCCTCGCCAATACAGCCTACGAATTACGCAACAGATCGATGAATTAAGGATAAAAGAGATATCGATTAAAATCTGTCAATTCGGTGTGACTGCAGTGCACGCACGCGTGCACTGCCTCGCCACAACGGAATATAAAGTCACCACACGGGACAAGGGTAAAACTGCTACGAAAATGCAGCAGGTCAGCAAGTGCTCAAGGATGAACAGATGCAAGTAAAAATGACACATGGATATGCAGTGTCAAAGTGAACATACATCTGAATACATACTTGAAAGTATGTAAGAAATGGTCAAGTGAATCAGAAGGCAATAGAACAACTACAAATTCAAGTAGCAGCAGTAATGCAAATCTAGAATGCCACAGCAACAAGACACATGCGTGTACAAGTTCAACAAGGCAAGTACAAACTGGAATCATACAGGCTATACGAACGAATGAAGTCAAGTCCAAAAATATCAGAACACATATACAGGAATGCAACTGTAAAACATGTATATGAGCTCGAAACAAGTGACAGTAGTATGAAACTAATCCACAAAGAAGTCAGTGCAAATGCAATATCATGCTACAGACCAACTACAGATCAAATGCCAAGTCGAACAACTACAACATCAACATCTACAACAGCAATGTGTGCATCAGGTCGAAGTGCTCAGGAATAAACAAGAAGACAGGACAAGTGCAACTGGCTACTGCAACATGAACAGCAGCACATTCAAGGTGCACCAGGCCAGTTCGAAATGAACACAGGTATAATTACAGGGAAACAATGCATATAAGGGTACCAGTGAGTATGCAACCCGACCATCGAAGAGTAGACAAAGTGGAGTCAGTGCCAATAGTAATGACAGCAACTCCATCAAGTCATAATTCAAATCCCAAAATACAGTCAATCATTCCAAGAGAAAAGAAAATGTAATTCGAACATACATATACACATATCAATTAATGTATATACATACGTTACAGCCTACATATGTATGAAGACTAGAATGCAACAGGGTGCAAACAGTTTCCATATCATGAATGTACGAATTGTACATTTGTATTTAATACTGTAACTGGACAGTATTAGTTTCATAGCCTAGAACAAGGCAAATGCCAAAGTCGAAGCACATAGACGAAAGCAGCAAATACATGTCCAGGTGAATCAACTGCAACAGTGCATCTAACTCTACTGGAATGAATATACCAATATCAACATGGGTGCAGCACAAATGTAAACAGGTCAAGATATATAGGTATGCAGTGACAAAGTGGATCAAAACAATTACAAAAATGAAGTAGTGCAATGCAGACAATTTAACAATAGTGCTACAAGTAAGGCATCACAAAATCAAGACAAAGGTGCAGACTACAATATGAGTCAAGCATATGTATACAGTCCAGACACAAGCCAGGGGTGGCCAACATGAACTAATGAACTCATAGGGACAGTGTAATCAAAAGCACATATATGCAGCAGCTACAAACAAGTAGAGATGAATCAATGCAAACTACATAATGATCGAAGTCAAGAGTGTCAATATGATCAAGTGCATCAGTGAACAAATGCATACAGATCAGGTACAACAAAGTGCATCAAAGAGACCAGAAGTGCAGAAACACTTCTGAGAGCATGGAAATGAAACCACCTAACAAGAGACCGAAGTCAATTTCTCAAGTAGTTTGACAAATAACAGAATTCACGGTATAGCCGAAATCATGGGACAACAAGTCAGTGAAGTGGTGAAAAGGTTATCACCAAAAATCAATTACCAGATGGTTACAACATTACCCCGAAATCAAACTGAAAGTCAAGGTCTCGAAACACATGAATAAACAGCACTTTGAAGTAGAGGTGGATGAAATCGAAATTCACCCATCAGTAAAAACCCAATTTGGATTCGCAAAGCAAAAGGAATCGACTCACTCAACAACTTGAATACAACGAAAACCAACGAAATTTAAAACCCTAATACACATGAACATGAATTAGATGTGAGCGAAAATGAAGATCACTCACCTTATTGATCGATCGAGACTATCGCAGAGGCGAGCTCCTCTACGTGGATATCGAGTTGAATTCGAGCCCTCCAGAATAGATTCGATGCAGGCGAACGAACCGCTCAATGTCGAAGCTGTGATTCGAACAGCCTGAAGCCACCAAGCAAGCTCGAAGAAACATGGATCGATAGAGGCGCGACTTCGAACGATTTCTCAAAAGCCCTAAGTTTTGTCGCCATTATTTTGTTGATCTCGAATTTGGACCTAGGGTTCCCGTAAGGAGGAAAGGGAGGGGGTTGGGTGCTGAATACAATCACGGCTTCAAATCAAGCATGGGCCAAGATTTTAAAATTTATAAAGCCCGAATTCTTTTTAACCATGTTTATTAAACTCCTTGGTGATATTTAAAACACGATTTGAATCCGTTAGAACAACGGATTCGAACACGATAAAAATTCATATTTAGGATTTTCAATACGAATAGACGATGTCATATTTAAATAAAATATATAAATATATTATCGTATAAATGCGGGTTGTTACAGACTTCCCTCCTTAAAGAAATTGCGTCCACGCAATCATAAGGAATAAATGGATAAAAGGTAACAACCATAAGAGCATGGCAATGTTGAATGCATAAGCAAAGCAAATGCCACAGGGAAGCATTAGAATTATGGAAGTATCAGATAAAAAATCAAAAGGTTCGATGGCTTAAAATCAAAAGAATCAACATCGAGGGGATCAAGGAATCAAAATCAGACGACTGCTAAAGCAGGAATAAATCAAGTTCCAGTATTTAAAAGAAAAGGAAAACAGAGCAGAATTCACATACTGCACGAATTGAATGCGAGTAAAGCAAATTACTCACCTGAATCGACAGAGAAAAAGACGAAGCTCAAGTCTCAAAATCGCAAATATTCAATCATCAAAAACGATAATTGAATTTTCAAAAATATCTGATTATCAAAAACGATAATCAGAAATCACAAAGATTCGATTATCAAATCGAAAAATATTTAATTATCTCAAACGATAATCAAATTTCACAAATATCTGATTATCAAAAACGATAATCAGAAACACAAATATTCGATTAATCAAATCGAAAAATATTTAATTATCTCAGACGATAATTAAATTGGAAAATATTTAATTATCACAAATGATAATCAAATTTCACAAATATCTGATTATCAAAAACGATAATCAGAAACACAAATATTCGATTAATCAAATCGAAAAATATTTAATTATCTCAAATGATAATCAAATTTCACAAATATCTGATTATCAAAAACGATAATCAGAAACACAAATATTCGATTAATCAAATCGAAAAATATTTAATTATCACAAATGATAATCAAATTTCACATATATCTGATTATCAAAAACGATAATCAGAAACACAAATATTCGATTAATCAAATCGAAAAATATTTAATTATCTCAGACGATAATTAAATTGGAAAATATTTAATTATCACAAATGATAATCAAATTTCACAAATATCTGATTATCAAAAACGATAATCAGAAACACAAATATTCGATTAATCAAATCGAAAAATATTTAATTATCACAAATGATAATCAAATTTCACAAATATCTGATTATCAAAAACGATAATCAGAATCACAAACATTCGATTAATCAAATCGAAAAATATTTAATTATCACAAATGATAATCAAATTTCACAAATATCTGATTATCAAAAACGATAATCAGAAATCACAAACATTCGATTAATCAAATCGAAAAATATTTAATTATCACAAATGATAATCAAATTTCACAAATATCTGATTATCAAAAACGATAATCAGAAGTCGTAAATATTCAATTAACGAGTCCGGAATTAACCGAAGTAGTAAAAGTATGGTTTCATAGTCCGTACTTTTGCTAAATCGTTTAAATCTCTTTATCGTTTCCTTGAAAGTGCAGGATTGTGTGTTTTAAAAATAACATTTCACATTCTCAAACGGACAAGTCCGGAATTAAGCGAATCGGTAAAAGAAAAGGGGTCATAGTCCTCGATTTTTCTGAAATGTTTAAATCGCTTCCTCGTTCTTTTGAAAATGTAAGCTGTAAAAATTTGAAAACAATTTTAATTTATATTTTTGAAACAACTTTTAAAAATAAAGAATTTTGAAAACGCGTGATTAAATTAGCAATATCAGTGTTGCGGGAGAACCGCTTGTAAATCCATTTCAAAATTGACGGTTACCGAAGTTAACACGTCAAAGTCTCATTAAAATACTGGCATCAAAACATAATACCAAATGAATTTTCATTCATCAAAGATGTCACTAGAATCTTCTCAAAGATAGAAAGGGATATCATACCCTAAACTTGTATTCATAACAAGTCAATAACACATGAATTCACCAATACACATAAATTGACGAAACTGGTCAATAGAAATCACGAAAATTGGTGAAGCACAAATTCTAGAAATCATCACAAGAAATCCAGAAAACACATGAAAGGGGGGAAAAGGCCTAGCGTAAAAATGGGAGTATGAAGACTCCAAAACACCGGTATCACATGAACGAGACGCTATCTCTTGGTGGCTAACCAATAAAGTTTCACACAGGAATGGCCCGAAGACCGTAGGGCGCTACCCTACAACAAAGCGGGGTTTAGTCTCCCTCGCAGACAAAGAGACATCGCATAATCGCTAGTCTAAATCATAAAAAGAAAAGGGGAAAGGCCTATCACAAAAATGGGAGTATGAAAACTCACCGACCGGTATCACATGACGAGACGCTATCTCATGGAAGCCATCCATTAAATTTTCACACAGGAATGGCCCGAAGACCGTAGGGCGCTACCCTACAACAAAGCGGGGTTTAGTCTCCCTCGCAGACAAAGAGACATCGCACAGTTGCTAGTCTAAATCACAAAAATCACACAAAGAGTATTCAGACAACCCTCAAAGCCCAAGAGATATGTGTGAGACGAAATCACACCGATGAGGCCTAGTCTAACCGTGCAATATGTGTGAGACGAAATCACACACTGGTGTCTAGACAATCCTCAAAGCCCAAGAGATATGTGTGAGACGAAATCACACCGATGAGGTCCAGTCTAAATCATAAAAATGATCGTCATGATCATAAAGAAGTGTCAATCACACCAAGCTAGTAAATATATGAGTTTAGCTTCATGTCCCATAACCACTTGCTTAACTTAAATATTTACGAACAAGCTGTAAATCTTCACTAGGAAATTGTCACAAAAAGGGTTCAATCGAACAAGTCCAAGAGCTAACCGACGAAGTAAACGCAAGCGTTTCATACCACTTGTTTTACTAGGCCGTTTAATTCAATTTCTCATACGAGTGAAATAAAGGCTTGTATATACTAATAGATTGGAAAATGATTTAGGAAAAAGAACTTTGTAGTAAAATAGTTTTGAAATCGTTTGGAAAAAGGGATTTTAATATTTACTACTAGTATAGAAAACCTTTATATTTTTAAAGTGACAAATCACAAAAATGATTGTAGAAACAATCAATCACAAGAATTCACATACAAAGATGTGAATAGAATCCAAAGAATTCGATTCCAAATTTATCAAAGTAGGAATACCAAAAATTCCAGAAATAGAAGTTATCAAAATCAATAAAGGTGATAACAACTAATAAGAGAAGAAGAATCGATTATCAACTGGAAAAACAAAATATCAAGTTCTAAATCGCTGAGATTCAAACTAGATGTGAATGAGAAATCAAAATCACTCAATTTGCAACTGGTCCAGCTATTTTTCATCACAGTGTAACAGGTACACAATGACACTCATAGCATAGACAAAAGTGGAACAAAGTCCAAAAGTCTAAATGGCTTTAATTTGCCAAATTAAAACAAAATCAACATCGGCTAAATCAATTCAAAGCCGAAAACACAAGAATAAGCGTTAGGAATTCATACCTAACAGTCAAAAATAGTCATATGTAAAGATGAGAGATAAAACATCGACAAATAGTTGTAACACATGTTCCATCTAAGTTATGTTTTATAATTGTCCTAAACCCCAGGCTCTGATACCAAGCTGTGACGCCCCACCTTTATACCCACGCTAGCCAAGAACACTACGGTGTAGTGCTGTCAACTAGCACGGAGAATAAGGCTGTTGAGGAGCGACCATCTATGTAATTGCCTTGTGCGAGCACCGATATGTCAGATAATAAAACATTGCATTTCATTTTTAGAGGAAACCCGACATTCCGATACAAACTCAAAGCTACTACACAGTGGCTATAATAGTTTAGGACAATAGATATAAAAATAACACAGATAACATAAATGCGGAATAAAGATGGAACGAAAAGTCTCATATATACAATAACTGATATCAGTTACAATACATTTGACACAATACAAATGATACAACTACAATTGTCGACTCAAGAAGTTATATATACAAGTACATTATCGACTAATATACATGAATACATTATCATCTTAAAACAGACACACAGACTACTACAACAGTACGAAGACCACTTCAAATGATATAAAAAAGTCTTCATAGCTCTAGCAGCAACCCAAAGCTAAAAATCTACAACCTGTAAATACTCGGTCTGACCCGAGTATTACATTCAAAAGAAAATAATACTCGGGTCAGTCTAATTCAAAATCAGTTATTAGAGCATAGAAGCAATAATAATCAATCTCAATATAGATGACAGTCACAGAAATATCGTATATCCAACTTCTCGATAAAAGAACCGGATAACGGCAGATATATCACTAAACAGTGTTAATCCACGAAACAGCAATCCAAAGCAGTTTAAATAATTGAAATGTCAAATTAAAAAAAATATCAATGCTAATTGGCTGCAGTACACGCTAACGTGTACTGCCTCGCCAATACAGCCTACGAATTACGCAACAGATCGATGAATTAAGGATAAAAGAGATATCGATTAAAATCTGTCAATTCGGTGTGACTGCAGTGCACGCACGCGTGCACTGCCTCGCCACAACGGAATATAAAGTCACCACACGGGACAAGGGTAAAACTGCTACGAAAATGCAGCAGGTCAGCAAGTGCTCAAGGATGAACAGATGCAAGTAAAAATGACACATGGATATGCAGTGTCAAAGTGAACATACATCTGAATACATACTTGAAAGTATGTAAGAAATGGTCAAGTGAATCAGAAGGCAATAGAACAACTACAAATTCAAGTAGCAGCAGTAATGCAAATCTAGAATGCCACAGCAACAAGACACATGCGTGTACAAGTTCAACAAGGCAAGTACAAACTGGAATCATACAGGCTATACGAACGAATGAAGTCAAGTCCAAAAATATCAGAACACATATACAGGAATGCAACTGTAAAACATGTATATGAGCTCGAAACAAGTGACAGTAGTATGAAACTAATCCACAAAGAAGTCAGTGCAAATGCAATATCATGCTACAGACCAACTACAGATCAAATGCCAAGTCGAACAACTACAACATCAACATCTACAACAGCAATGTGTGCATCAGGTCGAAGTGCTCAGGAATAAACAAGAAGACAGGACAAGTGCAACTGGCTACTGCAACATGAACAGCAGCACATTCAAGGTGCACCAGGCCAGTTCGAAATGAACACAGGTATAATTACAGGGAAACAATGCATATAAGGGTACCAGTGAGTATGCAACCCGACCATCGAAGAGTAGACAAAGTGGAGTCAGTGCCAATAGTAATGACAGCAACTCCATCAAGTCATAATTCAAATCCCAAAATACAGTCAATCATTCCAAGAGAAAAGAAAATGTAATTCGAACATACATATACACATATCAATTAATGTATATACATACGTTACAGCCTACATATGTATGAAGACTAGAATGCAACAGGGTGCAAACAGTTTCCATATCATGAATGTACGAATTGTACATTTGTATTTAATACTGTAACTGGACAGTATTAGTTTCATAGCCTAGAACAAGGCAAATGCCAAAGTCGAAGCACATAGACGAAAGCAGCAAATACATGTCCAGGTGAATCAAATGCAACAGTGCATCTAACTCTACTGGAATGAATATACCAATATCAACATGGGTGCAGCACAAATGTAAACAGGTCAAGATATATAGGTATGCAGTGACAAAGTGGATCAAAACAATTACAAAAATGAAGTAGTGCAATGCAGACAATTTAACAATAGTGCTACAAGTAAGGCATCACAAAATCAAGACAAAGGTGCAGACTACAATATGAGTCAAGCATATGTATACAGTCCAGACACAAGCCAGGGGTGGCCAACATGAACTAATGAACTCATAGGGACAGTGTAATCAAAAGCACATATATGCAGCAGCTACAAACAAGTAGAGATGAATCAATGCAAACTACATAATGATCGAAGTCAAGAGTGTCAATATGATCAAGTGCATCAGTGAACAAATGCATACAGATCAGGTACAACAAAGTGCATCAAAGAGACCAGAAGTGCAGAAACACTTCTGAGAGCATGGAAATGAAACCACCTAACAAGAGACCGAAGTCAATTTCTCAAGTAGTTTGACAAATAACAGAATTCACGGTATAGCCGAAATCATGGGACAACAAGTCAGTGAAGTGGTGAAAAGGTTATCACCAAAAATCAATTACCAGATGGTTACAACATTACCCCGAAATCAAACTGAAAGTCAAGGTCTCGAAACACATGAATAAACAGCACTTTGAAGTAGAGGTGGATGAAATCGAAATTCACCCATCAGTAAAAACCCAATTTGGATTCGCAAAGCAAAAGGAATCGACTCACTCAACAACTTGAATACAACGAAAACCAACGAAATTTAAAACCCTAATACACATGAACATGAATTAGATGTGAGCGAAAATGAAGATCACTCACCTTATTGATCGATCGAGACTATCGCAGAGGCGAGCTCCTCTACGTGGATATCGAGTTGAATTCGAGCCCTCCAGAATAGATTCGATGCAGGCGAACGAACCGCTCAATGTCGAAGCTGTGATTCGAACAGCCTGAAGCCACCAAGCAAGCTCGAAGAAACATGGATCGATAGAGGCGCGACTTCGAACGATTTCTCAAAAGCCCTAAGTTTTGTCGCCATTATTTTGTTGATCTCGAATTTGGACCTAGGGTTCCCGTAAGGAGGAAAGGGAGGGGGTTGGGTGCTGAATACAATCACGGCTTCAAATCAAGCATGGGCCAAGATTTTAAAATTTATAAAGCCCGAATTCTTTTTAACCATGTTTATTAAACTCCTTGGTGATATTTAAAACACGATTTGAATCCGTTAGAACAACGGATTCGAACACGATAAAAATTCATATTTAGGATTTTCAATACGAATAGACGATGTCATATTTAAATAAAATATATAAATATATTATCGTATAAATGCGGGTTGTTACATCAAGTGTTTAGAAACCCCTATCGATGCCATAACATCCTATGTACCGATCAGAATTTATAAATACTCAACAGAAAAAATTAACACAATACAAAACATTTGTATGGAACTAACAAACACGCTCTATCTTATATATACACTCGGACTCATTCTAGGGAATTACTAACCCTATCTATAATGAGTTAACCCCAAACAGGCTAAGGTATCTCTAAACCAAAGCTCTGATACCAACTGAGACGACCCACCTTTTTGGATGGTTCAAATCGACAATAAACCACACATGTCTAACTCAAACCATTCAAAAGGGAGGACTGTCAATGAGATTTAAGAAGAAAATAAGAGAAAAGAAGGAAAACAAAATAAAAAATCTCGCACCGGAATGACAAAATATAATAATAAAATAAACAATTCATGAAGTTGTTTTACAATATACATTTGATTACATAATTTTACAAGATAATCAGAGTACAAACAACAACATACCAAAATGATGCAGCGAAATTATACTAATAATATAATATACCAAACTTCTTCTTCATCCTCAATAAATAATGTCTTCAAACACTAAAATGCTCAGGCTGAACCGAGCGTAATGAAAAGACAAAACACTCGAGCCAGAACTAAAAGTTCTTATGTAAGTTAAATCAGTAACAAGTAAATAAGAGTGTAATAGCTTCAAAGATGTTTATGGAATTTTACATCTCCTATCTAGTGTATAACGTGCATGCAATAACTTCAGAGATGTTACAGGATTTTCCATCTCCTAAGGATCCGTTAAACTATCTATATGTAGTAAAATACGCTATATATGTAGTGTCTATCAGTAAAGTAAAGTATTAAAATAGCAATGAGGCTTTACATTGATCCCCCTTAACACATTTTAAAGCATTGTCTTATAGTTTTCCTTAGTAGCATCACCAGTAACGTCGATAGCCAGGGAGGCACCGTGCTAAGACAACACTAAAACAAAATCGTAGTGATCGTGAATAAGGATAAAGAATATGATAGGAACGTGGGGCGATGCCTAAGGTAGGATACTACCATTTTCATTTCCTAACTAGTGGTAACCCCTAACATCCCACCGCCTCCAACACCCCTAAAAAATCAAATCAAGGTGCACCGATCAAACTAACATCAATATAGTAATACAAAGAGGTGTGTCCGCTAGAGGTTGCTAGCCTCAATGATCAGGTACGGCTCCTGTTTTAGTCATTTCTAATTGACACAAGTGTCAGGGTCATCCATCATCGTTCTCTTTCTTCAAATCTAGCAAACGCCTCCAATTCAACCTCAACATTCTGGATATCATCCACCGCGTACACGGTTGTTAAAGTGGTTCCAATATTGACAGAGAGTATGCCAATAAGAGGCCCCGGTCTCTTTAACAAACAAACGTAATTTTTCACACCGGTTGGTTCTTTTACATTTCAAAACTAATTCATATTTGATATCAAAATATCATATTCAATTCAAAATATCCTTCATTTTTAAATCATCGCATTTACTCGAAATATGTCATTTTCACTTGAAAATATCATTCCAAATTCCAACTTAGGTTATAACCTCATTTAACCACAATCGCATTTGAATCAACGATTTAAATATAAACATCTCAACTTTGCACAGTTTGAAATTCTAGAAAATAGTTTGAATAGTTATAGATAGTTTAAAATAGTTTAAATAGTTTAGAGATGTAGAATAGTTTAATATAAAATGTTTTGAGTATTTGAAAATGGTTTATATAGTAAAATAGTTTGGAAAAATATAAATAATTTGAATATTAAAAAGATAGATTTTAAACCGTTTATATTAAAATAATTTATTTTGAAAATAATATCAAATCAAACTGTTTCCTTCCATTTAAATAATCAGGACCCATGTCCAATTTCAAATCTACAAACTCAATTTCCAATCTTTCAATTCAATTGGCTCAATTTCAATTTAGCTTCAAATCAAATTGTTTTCAATTTCAATTCGAAATAACTTCAATTTCCAAAACATTCATTTTTAACTTCAAATTCAATTCCAATTTCAATTTACTGATTTAAATCACTTAAATCAATTTAACCTCATTGTTCAATTTCAACATACAAATATTTAAAATAATTCAATTTTCAAAATTAAAGTCGTATATCAATTATAACTTCACATTTCAATTCAATTCTTTAAAACACTTTCCTTTAACCAATTTCAATTTCAACATTTCAAAGCTTGAATTAGAAAATAATTTAATTCATATAAATCCATACCTTTTAAAAACAATTTCATTTAACCAAAATCCAAAAAATCAATATTTTTAAAACCATTGAATTTAACCAATCCGGTGTCCGTATATAATTTTCTACCCTATGGCCAAGTGATTAGTTATTTCAACTTTAATTATAGGGATGGAGGTATATCATTTCAATCCAAATCAAAGTGTCATAGATATATATCATTTCAACATATTTCTTAATTTATTCAAAATAATTCAAATAACAGTTTATAAGCTTTCAATTAATATACTGGGTAATAGCAGGGATATATATAAATAAATAAACATCCAATCATCCAAAATGTCAACAAATAGACATCCATCACAATCAAGATCCAAATTAGTCAATAAATCACAACAATTAACTAGTCATCAATATCAAGTACTTAACTAGCAATTAAATTTAATATTAATTTACACGGCAATTTAATTCAATAAAATTCAGTTTGAATTAAAACGTCAAATCAAACTACCAAACAGCAATCAATAACATTCTTATCACTTTATAATTTTAATTCAACAAACATAAGAAGGTTTAGTATTGCGTGAGTGGGTTAAATCACTCACCTTTGATTTATAGTCAATTTAAAATCCAATAAAAGCCCAAAATTTGAAAACTCTCCAAATTCAACCAAACTTGTTCCACGTAATTCGAAATTTTGATATGAACCCAATGGAAGAAACCGCGTGCAAATCCGAGTTCGTATACAAAAGTTATTGAAATTAGAAATTTTGAAATTCAAATTTAAACTAAAAATAGAAATAAGGGGCAAAGATGTAAATAAAATTACCTTCCTCAAACCCTAACACGCTTAACCCATACGTGCACTGTAACCCATCAACTGTGACCCTTCCTCGTCCAAATGACATGTCCACGTGCAACAATGCCACGATCCAACCTCGCCACGATCATGCTCACCTCCGGCCGCACTTGCCTAGGCCGCGGCGTCGCCTCCTGGAGCTCCACCACCGTCCACCTCTTATCGCCATTTCTGGTAAACTCGAGCACGCTGGAGATGAACGGAGCCCATAGATGCCCTCCACTCGACCTCCTCTACATGCTGCAACTTCCCGATCAACAAATCGTTGCAAATCCATAGTTGATCGTGAAACCCAAGAAACAGACGGTTGAGAAAGATCGCCCATTTCTGAACAATTGGAACCTCTAATCAAAAAAGGAATTGTAGATGCAGATTACATTCATCGAGAGCTTCGCGATGATATATTATATGATAGGGTTTGAGCTGTTTGAATTTTGGAGTTGTAATTTGGGAATTGAAATTCGGGTTTTGAGATGTCTAACATTGAGAAGGAACAGATAACGTAACAGAAATTGTACGTACAAACAATAGCAATAGATTAAAAGACTGCTATGGTTTATAGCAGCCTATATATAAACAGAGATTGAATAGCAATGGATGGAACAGATTGAATGGGGTCTAAGCAATAACAAACACCCGAAAAGCCCGCTTCGTCCCCAAAACAAAAATAAGTCATCCAATATATCGAAATATAGGTTTTCAATATTTTTAAACTCAATGGAACTAATTTCATACCCTAATTCTATTGTATATAGAAGTTAGCTTTTAAAATCAAATTATTTCCATTTAAATTCCTTTAATTGATTTCCACATGTTTCGAGCTCGCACGATCAAATGATAAATCTGATCGCTACAAAACTTGAAATCCTATAATAATTCACATTTATGGATCCAATGAAAGTGGTTTCATCAAAATCCGAGACACTACCCAGAAGGCTAATTTTTCACGTTAATTTAATGAATTATTAATTTAAAATCAATTTAATCACTTTTAAATTCAAATTTAAAAGTTAACAATTTTCATCATTCGTGATTACACACAAATTAATAATATTTTTTAAATTAATTTTTTCATGTGAAATCCAGTATTTAAATATTACATTAATTTTTAACGTTAAATTACAATAGAAATAAAACCTAGTTTATTATAATTTAAATTCCAACATATCCTTTTATTTTGATTTACATTCTTATATTAAATCAACTATTACCTTATGAATATAATTAACATTAGTTTACATTTTATTACATTCATATTCTACAGTTATCATCTTAACTCGTATTAATTGTAATATTTTAATTACATTTAATTCATTAGTTGCTTATTTAATTTTCAAACGGTTTAATTAATGAGATGATAATAAATCAATTGTTATACATTAACAATTCATATTTATTAACTTATTTTTTACAAACAAGGATTATAAATTTACGTACAAATAATTGATTTCACATTCTATACTAAAACCAATTTCAAATAAATAACATATAATTTCACTATTAAATACAACTTTTAATTTATTCTTCATTAACCTTTATTATTACCAAAAATAAGAATTACATTAAAACGGTTGTCAAATTACATTCAGATAATAATATTAAATTATATTCTAATTATTATTATTTTCATTAACAAATCATAAATTTTTATTTCTCACAATATTAAATTCAAAAATCTTATTAAATTTAATATTTTTAATTATCAAAAATACGGGTCATTATAGTAAAATTTATGTGAGTAATTGAATTTGATTTAAAATGGACGTAAATAAATTAAATGCAAGTGGAGTTAGTTTTAGTAAATTGAGTGGTAACTAATTGAATATAAAATAAGTTAATGAAATGAATTATTAGATGAAAGTTAACCTAAGAAAAGTCGAATGAAATTATTTATGATAAAAAGATATTTTTATTAATATGAATTTGAGTTATAAAATAAAATTTACTTAAGTGAAGTTAATGGTATGAATTAATAAAATGAACTAATGAAGTGAATCAATAAATTAATATGAACTTAAGATATGAAGTAATAATAATAAACGTGAGTTGTGTTATATAAAATGTTTATAATAAATTTAAATAGTTTTATGGAATGGTTTATAAATGATATTAGTACTAAAGAGAGTATACTAAGTGCTAAGGAAATAAAATCTAACTTAAATAAGGTTAAACAAAATGATTTATAAAATGGTTCATAAATGGATTTATATTAAATGTGTTACACAAAAAGTGAAATAATTGAAATTTGAATAAATTGACTGTAAATACAATATATGTAAATTGGAAGTAGACCAATTAAATGTTAATAAAAATTGGATGTTAATAAGAAATGAAGTGTATAAATTTAATATGGACATTGGAAATGTAAATTGTGATAGTATGGATTAATTGGATGAATATTAATTGTTGAATGGTTTTTTGGTTGTAAATCATTGTTATTACTTTTTTGACTACATATGATCGTTATGTTGTGTATTGGTGGTAATGCTTATGATTTGGATTCAAATTTCATGTCATGTTGTCTATTAAACTCATACATGCTTTCTATATCCTTTATATGCAACTAATATTCTAAATTGAGTTAAGATAGATACATACGAGGACCGTTTGGACGTATTCGCGGATTTGATTTACTTTTGCTTGCATAATATTAGAGAACTCGCTCATATTATTAATAATAAGGTACATATCTCGGATTATATACCGCACTTTTATATTTTTCCCTGCGGAATGCCTCATCATAGAGATGAGATATATATTTGTTATATTTGTATTGTAAAATTTGTACGATTGAACCGCGCAATGGAGATGCTGCCGAAATTTTCCATAAATCCGGATGTTAGAAATTTTTTTGACATTTTAAAATTTTATAACTTGTTTTTATATATAAGTTGTAATTTTCGTAAAGCCGGTATTGGAGTGGCGCAGCGGAAGCATAGTAAAAGTTTAGCAAATAAGATTTTAAAGTTTTGTAAGTGGAATATTCTGAGTAAAATATATCAAATGTTAAATTCTCTACTCAACCCATTTTCGAGGATGAAAATTTTTGAGTGGGGGAGAATGTAACGACCCGTATTTTCAACTATTTTAAATTATTAAATTTAATATGATTATTAATAAAAATGGTTAGAAATAAAAATTTAATGATTTATTAATGAAATTTATTTAATATGAATTGGAATAAAATTTTGAAATAACCAATTTCGAAGATTTAGGTAATAACAAGTATTGAAATAAAATTTTATATATTGAATGTGTTTATAATCAATAATGGTATTGAATTATAAATGTTGAATTATTTAGATGAAAATAAAATAATTATGGATAACTAAAATTCATTTGAAATTTAATAATAATAATAATAATTTATTAGATAATTAAATTGCTTAAATTTAATATTGAAAATTATTTAAATAATTGAATCCTGAATTTAATATGATGAAAATGATTTCAAAAGTTTATTTAAATTTTAGTTAAACGAGAATGATGATAGTAAATTTTTAAAATTGAATTTAAAGTGATTAAATTTATTTTTGAAATTACTTGTCTTAATTAACGTGTAAAAGTAGTCTTTTTAGGCACTGTCTCAGATTTTAACGAAACTAGTTTCATCGAATCTGTAATAGTGATATAGGATTTCAAGTTTCGTAGCGATCAGACTTATCGTTTGGCCGTGCGAGCTTGAAACGCGTAGAATAATTAAAGGAATTTAATTAAAATAATTTCATTTTGAAATGCTGTCTTTTGAATATGATGGAATTGGCTCTCGAAACTAGTTCCATTGTGTTCAGAATGGGGGTATAATATACAGAACGCCAGACGACACGCTTCGTTTGGAGTTCAAAAAATTTATGTGTAGTTCGGGTAGGAAACTTATATAATAGGCCGCGTTATTTTCATTTTTTGTGTATCTAAACCCTAACGAAAAGAATGCAGCCGCGCTCAAGGCGATTAATGGTCGACATTCACCGAACTTCTCCCCTCGATTTCTCTTCATCCACGCAACAAAATCAAAAATTTCCAAAAGTAAAATCGTAGATCTCGACGACCTCTACAAGGCGTGGGTTGGATCGTCTCATCTCATCGCGTGGGGGCGATATCTGGTCGTATTCGAGTGTTGTTTTGGGTTTCACGATCGATGGAGAGAGGCGCGTGCGCGTAGCTTGGTGGAGGCGCAGCGGCTTGGGGCATGGTCAGCGGTGGTGCGTTCAGTTGGCGATCGATCTTTGCATAAAAAAAGACGATGTCGACAGTCGCAAGCAGGAAAACGCAAGCACATCTGGGAACAGTCGCATAGAGGAAGATGAGAGGTTAGGTTAGTGTGTTAACTATATTATTAAGTAAATTAAATTTTATAATCATCGTTATATTAATTAAATCGTAACTTTCTCGTACGAGGTCCGATTCGAGCGAAATAAGTTATATTAGATTCGTATCGAAGTCGTCTACAACATGGAATCGAATTGGAATTTATTTGAAGCTGGAAAATTTTCAATTTGAAATAAAGATGAGTGTTTTAAACGCTCACGAAGTACTAAAATATTTTTATGTTAGTTGAATTAAAACCATGAAGTGATTTATGTTTATTGACTGTTGTTTGGTAAATTTAACTGATATTTAAATTGAGATGATTTGAACTGATAGAAATTTTAATTGACAGTTAAATTTAAATTTGAAATTAAATTGCCAGTTAGACATCCGATATTGATAACTAGTAATTGTTGTGATATTTTGACTGTTTTGGATGTTGATTGTGTGAATGCCTATTAGTTGATATTTTGGATGATTGGATGTTTATCTCTTTTATATATATCATGTTATCAACCTGTAAATTATTTGACAGTATATAAACTATTATTTGAACTATTATGACTAAATTAAGAAATAGGTTGAAATGATATATACCTATGACACTTCGATTTGGATTGAAATGATATATATCCGTCCCTGAAATTAGAATCGAAATAACTGTTCACTTGTCCATAGGATAGAAAATTATATATGCACACCGGATTGGGTAAATTAAATGGTTTTAAAATGATTGGTTTTGAAATTATTTAAATGATATTACTTTTGAAAGAAAATGTAAATTTATGGTAATTGAATCATTTCAATTCGAGTTTTGAAATGTTGAAAGTGAAATTGGTTAAAGGAAATTGTTTAAAGAATTTGATTTGAAATTTGAAGTTATAATCGAAATATGATTTGAATGGCGGAAATTGATTTGTTTTTAAAGATTTGAACTTTTTATTCGAACTTTGAACTAAATCCAAGTAAAAGTGATTTAAATTGACATTCCAAAATTTGAACTTGGAATTGGATTATTTTAAAGATTTGAACCTTAAAATGAACATTGAAGTTTAAATTGATTTAAGTGATTTAAATTGATATTTTGAAATATAACTCGAAATCGATATAAATTAAAATGGTATAAAAATGGTATTGAATTGAAATTTAAACCATTGAATTGAACCGTTGAACGAATTTTAAGTTAAAAATGAACGTTTCAAAAGTGAAATTAATTCGAATTGAATCGAAATTAATTTGAATTAAAATTGAAATTGATTTGAAATCGAAATTGAGTCGATTTGAATTGAATTGAGATTGAAGATGATTTGAATTAAAAGATTTAGAGTTGAACCAGTTTGACTTTGAAACTATTTTCAAATAAATTATTTTAAAATAAACTGTTTAAAATCTATCTTTTTAAATATTCAAATTATTTTGATTTTCCAAACTATTTTCCTATATAAACCATTTTTAATATCTAAACCATTTCAAACTATTTAAAACTATTTAAAACTATTCAAACTATTTTCTAAAAATTCAAACTGGCAAAAGTAGGAATTGGTTATATTTAATCGTGGATTCAAATGCGAATTGGGTTAAAATGAAGCTATAACCCAAATTGAAATTTGAAACGATTTTGGAAGTAAAATTGGGAAATTTGAATGAAATGATATTTTCAAGTGAAATTGACATATTTGAAGTAAATATGATATTTTGAAATGAAAGTTATTTTTGAAGTGAATATGATATTTTGATATCAAGTATGAATTGTTTTCGAAATGTAAAAGTACCAACCGGTGTGAAGAACGACGTTTGGTTGTTAAAGAGACCGGGGTCTCTTATTGGCATACTCTTTATCAATGTTGGAACCACTTTAACAACTGTGTACATGGAGGATACTTTAGAACAAAGTGGTTGGATTTGGTGTACGTTTGCTGGATTTGAAGAAAGAGAACGATGATGGATAGACCTCGACACTTGTGCCAATTTGAAATGACTAAAACAGGATGGCTTGATAGGGCCAATGAGGCTAATTACCTCTAGCGAACATCCATTCTTCGAATTTCTTCTTGGACTTGGTCCATACTATTACTTTTGATGTTGGTTTCGATTGGTGCACCTTGATTTGGGATGACCTCCCTTTGACTCGATTTGGGATGGATGGACGCGGTGCGCGATCGTGGCTACGATGTGTTACCACCGGCCCTACGATCCGAACTGGTAGTAACCTACCTTGAGCATTGCCTCATGTGCCTTTCCATACTCTTATCCCTATATAAGACCACTACGATTTTGGTTTAGTGCCGTCGTATCACGACCATCCCTATCCCCCGACGTGCTACTAGTTGTGTTATATGCAAACTGTACGACAATGCTTAAAAACGAATTAAGGGGGATTAATGTAAAGGCTTAACGCTAGGAAAAATATTTATTTTATTGATTAGACAATACATATATAGCGTATTATACTATATATAGATATTTTGATGGATACTTAAGAGATGGAAAATCCTATAACATCTCTTGAGTTATTGCACGCACGTTATACACTGGATAGGAGATGTGAAATCCTTAAACATCTCCAACGCTATTACACTCCTGTTATATGTGATATTGATTTGAGTCACATAAGGATATTTTAGTCCTGACTCAAGTGTTTTGTCATTTCATTACGCACAGGTCAGCCTTGAGTTTTCAGCGCATTGAAGATTATTTTCTGGAGGACGAAGGCGAAGATTTGATATATTATTATTACTTATATTATTTCACCACATTGTTTGTTCCGCTGCATTATTCTATTGTTCTGTTGTGTGTGTGTGTGTATATATATATAACTCTGATAGATGTTGTAAAATTATAATCAAATGTATAGTATAAACAGGTTCATGAACTGTTTATTTGATTATTATATTTTGTCATTCTGCTGCGAGATTCTGTATTTATTTTCTTCTTTTCCTACTTTTCTTAATTAACCCCATTAATTATCTGTGTTTTGGATTGTTTGAATTCGACATGTGTAGATTATTGTCGATTTTAACCTTCCAAAATGTGGGTCATCACATAGGCCAAATGCATCACCACACCAAACATTGATGAGGTAGTAACTACTTATGATCAATTATATGAGTTTTGTGGTGTTTTATTTAAAAAATTTAGAATTCTTAAAAAGGAGCATAAAGAAAGTTTGGATAAAATAAATAAATATGAACTAGAAATTAATACATTGAAAAATAAAAATCATATTTTAAAAAATAAGAATAGCTCCTTAACAATTTCTTTAGAAAATTCTATTTCTAAACTAGATCATCTTGAAAAATTAAGGTAGTGTTTGGTTTGTTATTTTTAGTTTTGGATTTTCTTCCATACAAAAATGCACATGACGCAAGTATATTGCCAGAAATGACTAATTTAGAAAATGATGTTAACATACAAAATTGAAAATAAATTTTTTTATTTTCCATGTTTTGGAAAATAACACAAGTACGTGAAATAATCCATTCATCCGTGGTCCCTCTATCCCCTTCATCCTCTCACCCGTCTTTCTTTCATCCCCTCCGTCGTCCCTCCATTCTTCTCATATTTGACAAATATATATTGAAAACCGAAAACACAAAATTCGTTTTTAAATCAAACACTACCTAAATAATTCCTTAGAAATAGAAAATGAAAGTTTTTTCAACAAATTTGATGATTTTAGAATGATTTTGAAATTTCTTTAAATAATTCATATTCTCAAATTTTGACACTTGAAAAGGAGAATTATGCTATAAAGAATGAGAATTTGAAATTAATTAAAGAAACCGATACTTTAAAAAATAAAACTAAAAATTTATGAAAAAGAGATTTGTGATTATAAGGTAAAAATTTATAAAATTTATGAAAAAGTCACAAAGTTCAATAAAGTTCAAACTGATTTAAATTCAATTTTATAAAACTATAGACCTTGTAATAATAAACATGGTTTAAGATATAATAAAACTAGGTGTAGAAATAGTGTTGGATACACTTTCGTGTATAGTAAAAATGTTAATGCGAGCATGAGATTTCGAGTAAAATCTGAACCCACTTTTTATAGAAAATACTTCTATAAGCTATAATGTTTTTAATATTTCTAGAAGTACAAAACAATTAAATATTAATAGAAATTATTTAACTATTTGGGTTCTTGTTAATTGGAAAAACAGAGAAAAATACATTGATGATTATTTTGATACAGTAATTAATGATGAATATTTTATTTTCAAAGGTTCCACCAAACCCTCTTAAATATGGTACCTTCGATCTAACTCTTTAGACCCTAACGTAGGAAGTGGATACCAAAATATAAAATTTATTTTTTACAAGTATCTAAGAAAGACAAAAGGATAAGATGGATTTTGAATAGCAAAAGTTTCGTACATATCACATGAGAGCAACATTTATGGATTATGGAACTGCAATAAATTCAGCATATGTCTTTTTTTCATTATACTTTAACTTCTTTTTGTTGATGATAAAAGGGGAGAAAAGTATGGTGAAAGGGGAGCACAAATTAAGTGAGATATTGTTATACACGCATTTGTTTCATACAAATAGCTGTCATCGTCCAAAGGGAAGAGAATATTAGAACTCCGTTTGTATGATTGTTTTAATGATGACAACTATACACACACACATACATATCTCATATACTATTTTATATAGGAAGTTGAAGGACGATGATGATTCAAAGAGACAAGAAGAAAAGAAGTAAAGTGATAATTGTTTACAAATCGAAGTAAAGATCATGTATTTGTTTTTAGATTTGAATTGTAAATTCTCCTAGATGATTCATATGCATATACACATTACCCATACACAAGAATTTTCAAAGACAAAGTTTAAAAAATAATAATGGTTTTAAAAATACAAGTTTTGCAAAAAGAAAAACCATTAATTTTGTACTGGAACAGTCGACCGAACTTGTTCCTCAGTCGACTGAATGATAATATTTATTCTTTAAAAATAAACTTCTTCTCAGGAATGAATTTTGTACTAGGCGATCGACTGATCACCATTTTCAGTCGACTATAATGACAATTTCTGAGCATTTCTGGAACTAAACATTGAAAGTCACAACCTTCGGATCATGATTCTTCAATGAAGTATGACTTTTTGAAGAATTTCAACTCTTTGAAGAGACTATTGATCAATATAAAAAGAGCATAACATAAGAAGTTTAATGGTGATTTAAAATAATCTTTACAACAACTCCAAATCATATTTCTAAACTTCATTGTGCTTATCAACTAAAAATGCTTTCTATTGCTCTTTTACTTCAAATACTTTATATTCTTCCTTAATCACATTGCACATACGTTTGAATCATCTAAAGGATAAGGTTATACTGCAAGTCAAAATCCATGTTGAAAAGGACACATCATTGACAAAGAAAAGAAAAATGTTGTATCGCCTATTCCTCCAGGCTAAGTGATGATGTTTTTTCGGTTAGTGAAAAATCTGAAAGGGAACTTTGGGACTGGACATATGATGGGTGGTCTGAACCAATGTAATAATCCTAGTGTGATTGCCTTTTATTTAATTTACTCTTTTATATAGCTTGATATTGCATATACACTTATATGCATAAGTTAGCCATATTATTATAGATCCTTTGTGCACTTTAAGTTTTCGTGTATTTTAATTTCTTGGATGTGTTTTGATAGTGGTTGTCATTTGTGCATATCCATGAGTAAAATGCCTGAAATCGAATGCGACCAGTAATTGATGTACTTAGAAGACTAAGGACCTACATCTTTGATTAAGTGAGAATTGGAGCCAATATAATGAAAGCTTGACGATTCCAAAATGTATTTAGCGGTGGTCTGAAAATAAGTCTGTGGTGGAGGTACTTTGAGGATTTTGAAGAGAAACTTTGGGCGAAACAAATTAGCACATGTGGCCAATTCCGGACAAGAGTGAAAATATACGCAGTTGGGACCTAGAAAATTTTGACATGGGAAAAGCTTTAGGTATAGAGAGCCTTTGATTTTCCACTTTGGGACTTAGTGGCAGAAATTTCAGGACAAGAGGAGCTTTGCTTTAAGTCAATAGAGTGGACGTGACTTTAGTAGTACTTAGAAATATTTTTAGGGACTTGGAGCACCATGTAATGAGCGAATTTTCTCCGGAACATTCATTCCTTTTCTTTAGGAAAGTGGAATGATTACTCTGAGCAAGTTGCTTTTCTTATCTAACGGAATATCTTGTTTTGGCGATGAGAGATTTGCGCATGAAATACTTAGTCGATACTTGATTAAGTAAACAAGTTGATGATCTGATATGGTTGCTACACACCATATTATGGTCAGTGGTGGCCATGTGGGTTTCGAGGAGATTCAAGGCATGCACATTGGGGTTCATGTCGTATTTGTTTGTTTGTTTGTTCGATATATCATTCTAACGTTACGACTAGATATTTTAGGTTTTTTGAAACGATGACACGCTGCTTCAATGTGATGACTCTAGAAATTCAACGAGATGACTCTATGACTTATGACAGATGTATAGAGTTGTTTCAAAGATGATGACTCGATGATGAGAGTTGTAATATTGATCCATAAAGATGTGTCTAATGATAGGGACACTTGAGTGGAACTATGATCTTGTTCTACTGTGGAGATGAATGGAATGGAATGTTAACCATGTTCTACTATGGAGACGAGTGTAAAAGAATCGTTAACTTTCAGAGATTTTTGGTGCACTCGCGTAGAGGGGGTATCCGGGGATGCCCACCTAGATCAAGAGATTGTATCCAGATCTCATTACTGTAGATTACCTTGGACTTAATGATTATGATTCTAGTTCCTAGCCTTATGTAGTGGCATGGATTCAAGTATTAAGAAACTGAGACTTTGATTGAGTTTCTAGCTAATGATTGTGCTATATGAGATATTTTATATCCAATGCACCCAAGTGATGTGAGGTTTATCTAATGGATGTTATGTTTGCTTTGTTTTTTATATAATAATAGGGATGTCGCAGGACGTAGGTATTGTTTGCTTGGATACGGTGACATACGACATTGTACTTTGATTTATAGTATACCTGTATAATGATGATGATAGTAGATTTGCATATATTGATATTATGTGCTAACACTTTGGATGTACAAACAGGTCAGGTATGGTTCTCCATACCCTATGTCTTGTATACTTTATTAACCTTTATAGCATTTTGAGATTGTTTATTGCCCATACTAGACTATTGTATGACTCGAGGTTTTATGTTTTTCTTCTTATTACCTCAAGTGCTCTTAAGTGAGTAGACCAGATAGTAGGTGTGGTTCAACATATAGAATTGTGCTAGATTATGCTTCCATATATTATTACTTGGGCATATTATTGCTTTATTTTGATATGCAGCACCATGGAGATTTATTGGTGCTTACTGATATTAGGGATAGTTTATCACTTGAGTTATTAATTGATGTATAAACACTGTGATCTATTTTGTATGAATGTATTGAACCTGTATTCTGATTTGTGATGGTTCATATAGTTATGTTTACTATCTTGCCAGTTTTATACTTTTTGATCACTATACTTTTTTCAATATGATATGAGATATATGATAGGTTTACTTTGGAGATTATATTACTTTATTACTTAATAATCGTCCTACATTGGCCGGGTACCATTACAGTGTACTATATAGGTATATTAGGTAAAAAAGGTGTAGGGCGGTCTTCAAATTTGGTATCAAAGCTTAAAGTGCATAGTTAACCTAAGGGATATCGAGATCTATTAAAGATAAGGATGTAGTTGTCACCTTAAAATGGATTGAGCATATATGAGAGAGGGTACTTATTATCTATTTTGATTTTCAAAATAGTATATGTGACGACCGCCCCCCCCCCACCACCGGTACCTAATAATTTAATAACCTATAAAGTGCACTGAAACGGTGCTCGACCGATGTAGGATGATCATAAGGTTTGTAGTAAAGTATAGCAATCGATCACAAAAAATATCGTATATCTTATAGCGCCCGAATAAAATATAATAGTAAACATCTTAGATATGAAACAGGCGAAACAACAATAACAAATGAATCACAAAAGTCAACGTACACAGATCCATACAGTATACTACATCAGTGATAGAGTTATACATCAAATAATAACTCATAAATAAATTATCTGTAGATAATAAAGAAACTAGCAAGCTCCATAGTGTTGTGCAATAGAATAGCAAGTCATAATAAGTAAATGTAGTAATAAGAGAGTATGACCTTCTACAATTTCCTCTGTCCAGCTCCATGTTCTCACCAGATCTGATATCCATATAAGAGTGCTTGAAATAATAGGAAGCAAAGCATAAAATCTTGAGTTAGACAATAGTCTGGTGTAAGTGGTAAAAAATCTCAAATACTATAAAGTTAATATAAAAGGACAAATGGTATGGGAAATCATACTAGACCTATCCTTACATCTACAGAATTAGCACATTACACAAGACATATGCTACTCAATACCATAGTCATCATTGGTGTATTGTACATCAATTACTAATGGATGTCTAGATATATGCATCGTGATACATCCCTAAGGAGATAAGCAACCAAAGCAAACATAACATCTATCATCCATCCTCATATTCATTCACTCAGTGCATTGGATATATGATACTCATATAACCTCCCCGTATAGTCAAGGACCGCTCAATGTACGGGTTTCTTGATACTCAAATCCATGCCACTTGGTAGGCCAGGAACTAGATTACACCCCCATAGACAGCCTAAGATAAACGAATTAAGACGTCGTGTGATTTGGGGTTTCCCGTATTCCCAAATGAGCGTACTCACATACCCCGGCTTTACGAGCACACTTCGAAACCTCCAAGTATCAACAATCCATTTGCACACGTCATCTATAGTAGAGCATATCCTAGAAGTGTTCCTACAACTCCTATTTAAAGTCATCAACTCCCATTTAAAGTCGTCATGGTTTGGAATGATTCTCAATGGTCATCATCAGTTATAGAATATCATCGTTTGTTCTGTAATCTTCCTCCAATAGTTCCCTTAATCCGAGTCATAGTCATATACTCCATGTCTCGAAGTACATCCATCCCATTGTCAAAGCCGTCACTTCCCATTACGGAATCATCATTATCGAATCATGCATCGTCATTGAAATTCATTACCAAACATCGTGGTTCGATACCGACCCAAGATTTAGCTCAAAAAATATGAAGGTGTGGCTCGAAGCAAGTGAGGATGTGAAGACTTAAAGCAAATGCCTTAGCGGCCTAAAGTGAACAAATGAATAACTCAATGCCACCTTGCAAATTTCCCTCGTTGATCCATCACCGCCGAACCACAAAGCCATATCCATTATTACCAATCCATCCCATCACTGACCCCACACTTCAACGCTGCTAAGCCATACTTCATCACTTGAAACCTCCTCTATTGAAACATAACCACCGACCTGAGCCTCATGGATCGGTTTAGATCCATGGTCACCGATCAAACCCTTGGCCAAATTTCCTTCTTCTTCGTGCAAACCCAAGTAAGCTCACACACATAGTTCGAAGCAAGTCCCAAAGCAATTCACCCCTTATCCCGGAGCACCGCTCACGACCGACCCCTCATTGGGAATTTTTCACCTTCGCCACGTGACTCATACACCTTCACTCACGATAAAAAACACCACTAGGCCTCGAAGCAACACGTCCAAAACTCAAAGCAACTTCCTAACTATCCATGCATAAGCTCCTTACAACGATCCATCTTCAATTGACCATAACTCAAGAAAATGAACTCCAAATGACTTGAACTTAAAAATTAGCTTTAGAGTGTCCACCTTGACCTATCCTAAGGATTGTAAGTCATTTAGACGACTTAACCTTTATGGGTTGTCATCAATCCAAGACTTGTTCCTAAAATAAAATTGTCATTCAATTAGTATTTTCAACCATTCAAACATCATACAGTCAAACAATCATCACATAAACAATATATCCTAACAAGTATATATTCATACACATCAGAGTAAAAAGCCTAAATCTAATATTATAAACTATAAGAACAAGAGAGATCCATAAAAACATGAATTTCACAAATCTTTTCCAAATCATTTGAAGTTTACATATGTCATTAAAGAGGGTTTTAAACATATTTTATTATTTAGAAATCATTTTAAAACATCATTTTATGGTGTATAATAACTAATAATTAAGTGAGAGGCCTTAACCACTCACCTAAATCCAAAGCAATCCAAAGTAGGCATGAAATCAGATATGAACACCAGCTCAAGTGATCTCCAACAACAAATCTTTAAATCCAAGTGCTAATTACGTCAGTCTCCTTCTAATGATAAGATTTGTTTAATTAATGTGGAGTTTAGGGTAACTTTTGGGCCTAAAGGTGGTTATTAGAGGTTTCTCTCTAATTTTGAGAAGTGTGTAATGATGGGGAGAAGTCCCATCAGCCTCGTCATGATGCTATTCCAAAAATAGGCTTTTTAACCTAGCAATTAACCCATCAATTACCCATTAAACTATTCAAAATCAAGTGAAATTTCAAACAACCATAACTCCCTAATGGTAAGTCCACTTTCCTTCAATAAAAACTCTATGAAAAGTGAAACCATCATCCCGATTTAATGGAAGTGGTTTCAGACCCTGATTCGACTTCTATCAAAAGTTATACGCCATACAAGATTTACAATCTAAAAATCATTGGACAAAAATTCTAAGGATGTAAAATGTCTTCAATAGTCATTTTCCAAAGTTATAGAATCATACGACCCTATATGAAAATAATATAAATGTTTTATGATCCTCTAATACACAAAATATGGATCGTTACAGTATATATAGTACATAGTTTTCATTGCATACACGATTATGATTGATGCATCTTTTTCTTTATGGTAGACTAATCATTCTTATTACATATTAAGAATAGGTCGACATATGAGAAGCATTGCTATGAACTCCTACTTTGGAGTTGAGGAAGGGGTAGGTTCGGGATGACTATCTCCAATTTATAGAACATGTTCACTGAGGTGGTGCAAAACATGGTTCAAAATGCTTAAGTATCTCCTAATGTTGATGGTGCTCATGTGTAAGTGCCCAGAGTCGACTTTGCTAAATTGAATAGAGATTATTCTAGCTTGGGAGGTAGACCATTCCTTGGAATGGTGTCTTACATGAAAATACAAGATTGGATCGACACTTGTAAAAGGATCCTTGAGGACTTAGAATTAGAAGGTGCAATCAAGAGAGAGTTAGGCTCTAAACAGCTTCAAAGGTGAATGATGATTTAGTGGAATGCCATCAAGATTACTACCTTGGAGGATCATCTTAACTGGAAGTAGTTTAATATGAAGTTTGAGGAGAAATCCCCACTAACCACTCAAAAGTCGGTACTATTCCGTAAGTTCATTGATTTGAGGCAGTAAGATATGATTATTTTGGAGTATATGATTGATTTCGACATGCTATCAAAATAGAGTCTATCTTTTGATGATACTCCATTGAAAAAGAACGAGAAGTTCATTATAGGCTTGAACGATTATGTGACGCCCCACCTCAATATTCACACTAACCAAGGAAACTACTGGGTAATGCCGTCAATTAGTACGAAGGATAAGGCTGTTGAGGAGCGACCAACTATATAATTGATTTGAGCGAGAACCGATATGCCAGATAGTATGTCATGCATTTCATTTTCAGGAGAAAATACGACATATCCAATCCATTACCCAAATCAACTATACAGTGGCTAAGGGGCCTTCGGAATCAATATAAAATAAACACAACACAAAATCAATCACAGATATTCATATCACTAAGGCGAAAACAGATATGAATATAACACATAGAAGTGAACATCAAAGTAGTAGTCATACAAGATCCACTACAACACAAAAGAATAGGTACAAGTACTAGACAAAAGAATAAGTATACATCAAGGAATCTCTATCTCGAATGTATAAAAATAAAAACTACTGAGCTAAAGTAGTTAGCCAAAAATCAAAAGCTAATCCCTGCTAAGAAGTCAAGTGGAAGCACCTGAAACACCTTGGTCTGACCCCGGTATTATTTGAGAAGAAAAGTAATAATCGGATCAGTCTAGCTATAAATATCAGACAAGATGAGATTGGATAAGAGATATGACAAAAATATATGATAACAATAATGTCATATTGTGACCAGTATATATTTGATAACAATGAAAATCATACAATATCTCAAATCTCCACAAATATCCAAAAAGAATATCATATTCTTTAGCTTATTCACCAAACCTCAAATATTAACAAAACATGTCAATGCAAATCACAAAAATTGGTGAAACACAAGTTCCAGAAATCAATAATTAGAAATCCAGAAAACACAAAGGGCGGGGCCTATCACAAACGAGAGCATAAAAACTCACCAACACGTGTATCACAAACGAGACGCTATCCCAAGGGTCTCTATCCCATAAAATGAGCTGAACATCGACGCACCTAAAAGATACGCCCCATGCACAGCCGAACATCGACGCACCTAAAAAGATACGCCCCATGCACAGACTAATTGAGCTGAACATCGATGCACCTAAAAAGATACCCCTCATGCATAGACTCATTGAGCCGATTGCTCCACGAACGGTCAAAAGACCATGGATCGCTACCCCACCAAATTGAGACGAAGCTCTACAGAATAAGTGTAAATTTCACGAAGCTAGTAAATAAATGAGTTTAGCTTTATGTCCTATAACCACTGTATTAACTTAAATATTTACGAACAAATTGTAGATTTTCACTCGAAAATTGTCACAAAATGATCATCATTGATCAAAAAGAAGTGTAAATTACACTTAGCTAGTAAATACATGAGTTTAGCTTCATGTCCCATAACCACTGGCTTAACTTAAATATTTACGAACAAATTGTAGATTTCCACTCGAAGATTATCACGAGATTTCAATCGAACAGGTCCAAAAATTAACCGACGAAGTAAACGCAAGCGTTTCATACCACTAGTTTTGCTAAGTGTTTAATTAGATTTCTCATACGAAAGAGGTAAAGGTTTGTGTATACTAATAGATTGGAAAGCGGTTTTAAAAATGAGCTTTGTATTAAAAATAGTGTTGAAATCATTTTTGTGAAAGAATTTTTAGTATTTACTACTAGTATAAAAACCTTTGTATTTTAAAGTGACAAATCATAGAAATGATTGTAAAAACAATCTATCACCAAAATCCACATTCGACGACGTGAATTAAAAGCATAAAAATCGATATCAAATCCAATCAAATGGATATTCCCAAAAATCCAGAAAAGAAGTCATTAAAGTCGATTATAAACAATAATAACTAACCGAAAAAACAAAAATCGATAAAAATTGGAAATCTAGTCAAAAACAGGCAAAATAGGCAAAATTCCACAAATCCAAACGTCTGGTAGGTTTAGCCAGATGTCTGGCCCTGGGTTTTGGAAACTTTATACTTTTTCTCCTTTTTCCTTTTTATTTTCTGAAGCCTCCTAGACGTTTGGTATGGTCTAACTAGATGTCTGGTCAAGGGCTCTGCCATTTTTTTCTTATCGTTTCTTTTTTTTTCTTTCTGGTGCCCTAACCAGACGTTTGGATTTCTCAACCAGACGTCTGGTTGCCTGTATTGGGAAACAATTTGCTTAGGCCATTGATGGCCAAATCAATTCGGAAGCGATCGGACGAGAGATGGAGGCTAGGGATTTATGCCAAGCGACAACCCACTCCTATAGGCTCTTCGATACACCCTAAATAACATGTCCGAACATCCATAGTAAGATTTTCATAAATTTTGACTTAAAAAAATGGAAAATTCACCAAATCAATTCAAATCAAAAGCAATTGGACATGAAATAGCTGTTAGGAATTCATACCTAACAACAATGAAAGCTATATACATAGATGTGATTTCAAGAACTCACCTTTAAACTCAAATTTAGAAATGAGAAGCTCTAAAACAGGCTAAGATTGATTTCTCTTCAACAACACCTCTAGAATCTTCAATCTATTATCAATTGCAATGAATTTTCTAAGTTGGGTTATAGGAAAAATCAAGAATTGAAGAGGAATTGAGATGGAGAAGATGAAGAGGATGCTTTCCTAAGCTTCTCCTTGATTTTAGAACTTGAATTTAAATTTCCTAAGAATCTAGGGCTTAGGAATTTCTAATCTTTCCTCTTTCCCCTATTTTTCCTTTAGCTTGAGTGTTAGGAATTATTATGAGTAGAATGAATGAAGGGGAGAGGAGTTAGGGTATTTGGTAGAAGAGTTTGGGTTCTATTATTGGGTTAATGGGCTAGAACACAACCCAAAGCCCAAATGAAAATACCAAAATCCTAATCAACTCCAAACATATCAATGTTTATACTCAAACAAGTTGTAAACGTCGTTTTAAAATCAATGGAAGTGGTCTCGAGTCCAAATTCAACTGTTTACAAAAAGTCACATTTCGGACTTTAAATTCAACTAACGATGCTATATTTAAATAAAACATTTAAATATATAATCGTAAAATATGCGGGTTGTTACAGACTCCCTTCCTTAAAGAAATTGCGTCTTCGCAATACTTAAGAAGAAAATAAAGAATAACAACCACTAAGTCATAACAACACAAAAGAAAATTTTGAAGAGTGAAGTTCACCTTAAGGAGCACGAGAATAAGTCCGGATGTGTTCGCTCGATGAATTCTCTGGATTCCTAAGAACAATACTTAGGATTTGCTGACCACTGAACTTTCACAAGTGGAACATTGAGCCAGTAATAGAATCAGAATCTCTAAGGCATTTCCGTAGTTGAGAAACGTGAAATACGTCATGAGTAACTAAAAATTGAGCCGGTAATAAAAGACGATAAGCCACAGAACCAATGTGTTCGGTGATGGGAAATGTGCCAATATATCAAGGTGCTAATTTTCCTGATCGACTGAAACGCACAACACCCTTCATAGGTGAAACACGAATGAATACCAAATCTACCACAGAAAATTCTAATTTCCTTCTTCGGTCATCGGCATAGGATTTTTGTCTACTTTGAGCTTCTTTCATCCTATGACGAGTAAGGTCAATCTTTTCTGTGGAATCACGAATAAAATCTGGACCTAAAACCAGCTTCTCACCGGCTTCAACCCAACACGAAGGAGATCAGCATGGCCTTCTGTAGAGTGCCTCGAAAGGTGCCATACCAATACTAGATTGGAAGCAATTATTTTAAGAAAACTCGACAAGGGAAATATGATCTTCCCAACTTCCACCAAAATCAAGAACACATGCACGAAGGAGATCTTCAAGAGTTTGATTCACACGCTCTGTTTTTCCATCGGATTGAGGATGATAAGCGATGCTAAAATTAAGCTTTGTTCCTAAAGCTTTCTGAAGACCCTTCCAAAAACTACTAGTAAACAATGGATCACAATCGCTAACAATAGAAGTAGGAACTCCATGCAATTTAACAATTTCTTTAACATAAAGTTTGGCCAAAAGAGGTACAGTCCGATTGGACCGAACGGGAAGAAAATGGGTGGATTTTGTAAATCAATCTACAATCACCCATAAACTATCATGACCCGAACGATAACGAGGAAGACCGTCAATAAAGTCCATGGAGACTTGATCCCACTTCCAAACTGGAGTGTCCAAAGTTTGCAATAACCCACCGGGCCTTTGATGCTCAACCTTTACGACTTGGAAAGTCATGCAATGCTTAATAAAGTTAGCAATTTCAGATTCCATTCCATCCTAATAATAAAGTCACTTCATGTCTGCATGCATTTTTTTTCTACCGGGATGAATGGTAAATTTAGAACGATGAGAATCTTCTAAAATGTCTTAATGAAGATCATTAATATTTGGCACAATAAGTCTACCAAATTTTCGAATGCCTCCATGAGCATTGATTTCAAAGTCTTTCAAACCATCAATATTTCTATCCCTACAACTTTGGCTATGATGAGCCAATTGGGGATCATGCTTTTGAGCTTAAGAACGCGGTCTAAAAGAGATGAATGGGCCTCAAGGCTACATAAAACAAGAGATGAACACAGATCGGATTCACGATCTCGAATCTCACAAGTGGACAAAGTCTCGAGATCATTCCATTCGGATATCATCATGGAAACAACCGCTTGTTGCTTACGACTAAGGGCATCGGCAACACGATTTCCCTTTCCGGGTGTATAAAGAATATCGAGATCATAAGATGCAAGGAATTTGAGCCAACATTGTTGACGCAAATTAAGTTCCTTTTGAGAGAATAAATACTTCAAAGATTTATGATCGGTGTAGAGAACAAATTTCTCTCCCAAAAGATAATGACGCCAAATTCTAAGGGCGAAAACAATAGCCGCGAGCTCTAAATCATGAGTGTCATATCTAGTCTTGGCAGGCTTTAATTGTCTAGAAGCATAAGCGATAACACGTTCCCCTTTGCATGAGAACGGTACCCAAACCAATACGACTAGCATCGGTATAAACAATCAAGTCTTGGTTCCCTTCGGGAATTACAAGATTAGGAGTATCGGAAAAAGTTCTTTTAATTTTTGAAAAGCAGCTTCTATGCTAAATCATTTATTTCATGGTCCACTTCCCCGAAAATCTAAGACATTCAAAATTTTGACTAACTTTATGTAATCATCTTTTTAGAAAAATTTACTTATTACAAATCAATTTACCGTGTCTAACTGTCTTATCATAGCATTTAAGAGACTCCTATCAATAACGTTGATCAGGCGCATCGACCAGAATTCTTAAAGCACTCAATGAGCAATACCACACAAAATCATCTTCTATATGATAAACATGTCACTTATAAATATATCTTATTAGAAAGACTTGCAATTTTAAATTGCTGTTTTCACCCATAATCAATGAATACAAGGACGGACTCATCGAAATATTCGCAGAATACTCGATTCATAAGATGGATGAAATAAGCTGGAAGGTTCGTCAAACCGAATGACATAACGAGCCACTTATAAGAATCATAACAAGTGTGGAATGCGGTAAGTAGAACACTATCCTCCGCAACTCATAGCTGATGAAAATCGGTGGCAAGGTCGAGCTGAAAAGACCTTTGCACCACTCAATAGATCGCTTAGGTGGTAATCCTAAGACAGGCTCAAAGATATCGGGAAATTCACGAGCTACTTGAATGAGGGAAATAACATCTTCCTCATCATGTAGGTTTAAAGAATAAAATGATGCCACCGAATTGGAATCAAAATCATTGAGAATAATAGAAATCTGCTTAAAAGATTAAGGATGTCGAAGATGGATAGTCCTCTCGGGATATAGGATATGGGCTTCATATCAATTAAGCCAATCCTTTCCTAAAATCAATTCCGAAACCTAAGTAGCGCATAACATGCAAATCGGATCGGAAATCATAATCACATAAAATAATTTCGACATTTTTTTACAAAGTAAACCGAGTGTTGCGGATCCACCAACCGGATTCGCAATTCTCAGTGAAGTCATCAAGCCCATAATATTTAAAGAAAAAGTATCAATAAGTTCTTTTGATATAAAAGATGGAGATGCACCCGTATCAAAAGAATTCGAATATGACAATCACGAAACAAAATAATGCCATCAAGGACAGAATGAGAAATACCTTGATCAAGAGAAGTGTTACTAGGATCTTGCACAACATTCAGCTTTCCCTCTTTCTTGCTTTGAAGTTTGGGACATGAAGATAAAAGATGACCCAAACTTTTGCAATAGCGACAAGTAAGGGGCTTCGGACACTTATTTGCATAGTGGTCCTTAGAACTACAATTGTAGCATTCTCCACGATTAGGGATTTGAGTTTTTGCTACCGAAGTTGCTTGCTTCACTTTCTTGTTGGGATTAGGGCTTTTGAACTTAATATGCCTCTTTTTGTTGTTATTAAGGCCCTTCTTGGCACCTCCAACATCACTATCACTTCCTTTATCGGCCTCTTCAAGTCGAAGAGTGATATTTACAAACTGGTCAAAAAGCACTTCTAATTTCAGAGGTAAAACCTTTTTGGGGTTCTTATTCAAAGCACAGATAAACCTTTGATTCTTTACAAGGTCCAAAAGTTATTGGGCAGACATGAATACGCCATCCAAAGGAGGACCACTGAATTGACCAGCGCTAGGATTGCTAGAACTAACCATCTGTTCTTCTTTAAGAAAGAAAGAAAGAAAGAAAGAACGAAGAGGAAAAGGGTTATTTCTCGGAATGAATTAAAATAAGCTTGATTGGTAAAACAAAGCATCATAAAAGAAAATAGGATAGAACGAGTCTTAAGACTTGGATTAAATCCTAAGGCACGATTCCTAAGAGAGACTTAGAACAATGATCCTTGCTAGATTATTCTACATTGTTCCAAAGTTTGGCTCTGATACCAAGCTGTGGCGCCCCACCACTATACTCACACTAACCAAGGACATTACTGGGTAATGCCATCAATTAGTATGAAGAATAAGGCTGTTGAGGAGCGACCAACTGTATAATTGATTTGAGCGAGAACCAATATGCCAGATAATACATGCATTTCATTTTCAAGAGGAAATCTGACATATCCAATCCATTACTCAAATCTACTATATAGTGGCTAAGGGGCCTTCGGAATCAATATAAAGTAAACACAACACAAAATCAGTCACAGATATTCATATCACTAAGGCGGAAACAGATATGAATATAACACATAGAAGTGAACATCAAAGTAGTGGTCATATAAGATCCACTACATCACAAAAGAATAGGTACAAGTACTAGACAAAAGAATAAGTATACATCAAGGAGTCTCTATCTCGAGTGTATAAAAACAAAAACTACCGAGCTAAAGTAGTTAGCCAAAAATCAGAAGCTAATCCCTACTAAGAAGTCAAGTGGAAGTACGTGAAACACCTCGGTCTGACCCTAGTATTATTTAAGAAGAAAAATAATAAACGGATCAGTCTAGCTACAAATATCAGACAAGATGAGATAGGATAAGAGATATGACAAAAGTATATGATAACAATAATGTCATACCGTGACAAGTATATATTTGATAACAATGAAAATCATACAATAACTCAAATCTCCTCAAATATCCAAAAAGAATATCATATTCTTCAGCTTATTCACCAAACCTCAAATATTGACAAAACATATCAATGCTGATCACAAAAATTAGTGAAACACAAGTTCTAGAAATCAATAATTAGAAATCCAGAAAACACAAAGGGGGAGGCCTATCACAAATGGGAGCATAAAAACTCACCAACACGTGTATCACAAACGAGTCGCTATCCCATGGGTCGCTATCCCATAAAATGAGCTGAACATTGTCGCACCTAAAAGATACGCCCCATGCACAGCCAAACATCGAGACACCTAAAAAGATACGCCCCATGCACAGACTAATTGAGTCGAACATCGACGCACCTAAAAAGATACCCCCCATGCATAGACTCATTGTAGATTTCCACTCGAAAATTGTCACAAAATGATCATCTTTGATAAAAAAAGAAGTGTAAATTACACTTATCTAGTAAATAAATGAGTTTAGCTTCATGTCCCATAACCACTGGCTTAACTTAAATATTTATGAAAAAATTGTAGATTTCCACTCGAAGATTGTCACGAGATTTCAATCGAACAAGTTCAAAAATTAACCGACGAAGTAAACGCAAGCGTTTCATACCACTTGTTTTGCTAAGTTGTTTAATTAAATTTCTCATACGAATGAGGTAAAGGTTTGTATATACTAATAGAATGGAAAACGGTTTTAAAAACGAGCTTTGTATTAAAAATAATGTTGAAATCATTTTTGTGAAAGAGTTTTTAGTATTTACTACTAGTATAAAAACCTTTGTATTTTAAAGTGACAAATCACAGAAATAATTGTAAAAACAATCTATCACCAAAATCCATATTTGACGACGTGAATTAAAAGCATAAAAATCGATATCAAATCCAATTAAATGGATATTCCCACAAATCCAGAAGAGAAGTCATTAAAGTCGATAATAAATGACAACAACTAACCGGATCAACAAAAATCGACAAAAATTGGAAATCCACTCAAAAACAGGCAAAATAGGCAAAATTCCACAAATCCAAACGTCTGGTAGGTTTAGCCAGATGTCTGGCCCTGGGTTCTGGAAACTTTATACTTTTTCTCCTTTTTCCTTTTTATTTTCTGAAGCCTCCTAGACGTTTGGTATTGTCTAACAAGACGTCTGGTCAAGGGCTCTGCCCTTTTTTTCTTATCGTTTCTTTTTTTCTTTTTAGTGCCCTAACCAGACGTCTGGATTTCTCAACCAGATGTCTGGTTGCCTGTACTGGGCAACAATTTTCCTAGGCCATTGATGGCCAAATCAATTCGGAAGCGATCGGACGAGCGATGGAGGCTAGAGATTTATGCCAAGCGACAACCCAGTCCTATAGGCTCTTCGATACACTCCAAATAACATGTCCGAACATCCATAGTAGGATTTTCATAAATTTTGACTTAAAAACCAAAAATTGAAAAATTCACCAAACAATTCAAATCAAAAGCAGCTGGACATGAAATAGTTGTAAGGAATTCATACCTAAAAACAATGAAAGCTATAGACATAGATGTGAATTCAAGAACTCACCTTTAAACTCAAATATAGAAATGAGAAGCTCTAAAACAAGCTAAGATTGATTTCTCTTCAACAACACCTCTAGAATCTTCAATCTATTATCAATTGCAATGAATTTCCTAAGTTAGGTTATAGGAAAAATCAAGAATTAAAGAGGAATTGAGATGGAGAAGACGAAGAGGATGCTTTCCTAAGCTTCTCCTTGATTTTAGAACTTGAATTTGAATTTCCTAAGAATCTAGGGCTTAGGAATTTCTAATCTCCCCTCTTTCCCCCATTTTTCCTTTAGCTTGAGTGTTAGGAATTATTATGAGTAGAATGAATGAAGGGGAGAGGAGTTAGGGTATTTGGTAGAAGAGTTTGGGTTCTATTATTGGGTTAATGGGATTGAACACAACCTAAAGTCCAAATGAAAATACCAAAATCCTATTCAACTCCAAACATATCGATGTTTATACTCAAACAAGTTGTAAACATCGTTTTAAAATCAATGGATGTGGTCTCGAGTCCAAATTCAATTGTTTACAAAAAGTCACATTTCAGACTTTAAATTCAACTAACGATGCTATATTTAAATAAAACATTTAAATATATAATCGTAAAATATGCGGGTTGTTACATATTAACCTAAAAGAAAGCTGTTGAGACATATTGGCGAGTTCTTTAAGAAGCTTGTTAAGAAGGTTCTTTGACATGAGAGTCTTTATCCTTAGCCAAATGTTGTTTCCAAGAAAGAGCCAAAGCCGCACGCTAGTAGAGGAGTCAAGAGAAAATGGAACACTAATAAGAAGTAGTTCCAAAACAAAGGTGGCCAAAAGAAGAGCAAGTGGGAGCGTACTTGCTACAACTATGGGGAGAAAGATCATCTTGTCAAAGCCTAGAAAGACGATGGAAAGAATTGTTGCAACTACAACAAATTTGAGCATATTCAGAAGAATGATCTTGAACCAGCAAAGCAGAATTAGGTATCGAATGTATATGCTCTCAACGTTGTTCCGACTTCATTGAATGCTTAATCGGTGAAGGAGAAGGGAATGAGCATCATTATTCAAGTTATGCTTTCCATCTATGAAGTTTCCGTGCATATTTTGTTCGATACCAGGGCTTTACATTCTTCATACTTAGTTATTTGGTAGATAGATTGTGATTGAGACCCGACATAGTCGACTGACCGTTGATTGTGACAAACCCTATTGGAGGCTCGACTAGCCTGTATATAGTTTGTAGTGGTTTGGTCTTATCGAGTCATGGATGTTACTTTTCCTATGATTGCTTTGTTTCGTTTTTTTGAGGTTTGGTATTATTTTGGGGATGGTCTGCCTGAACAAGTTCAGAGCAATGATGGACTATAAGAGACAGTTAGTGAAGATATGGACTAATGATGGGCGGAGATTGGAGTTAGGCTACCAAACTGATGATGAGGTGATGGTTAGCCTTCTATATTCACTCAAGATATTGCATGATGATTTGTAATCTTTGGATATAGCTAGCGATTATCCGGATATATTTTAGGAGGTGACCAGAGTACTACCACACAGGGAGATAGAGTCCCATATAGATTTAGTAAAGAATATTTGACAAGTAGCTATGCCTTTGAGGCTTACGACACCCAAAGAGTGAAGGGAACTAGAGGTGCAAGTGAATGACCTATTAAGGCAACAGTTCATTCAATGGAGTATATTTGAATGGGTAGCACCTATAGTATTCTCCGGTAAGGCGGATGGCTCTTTGAGATTATGTGTTGATCGCCTTGAGCTGAATAAAGTGACGAAGAAGAACAAGTATCCACTCCCACCCATTATGAACTGATCGATAGGCTCCATGGTGTGAAGGTGCTCTCTAAGTTGAATCTTACGATGGGGTTTCACCAAATAAGAGTGGCTAGAAAGAGTGTGTAGATACAATGTTTCGAATATCGTCTGGATTTTATGAGTGATTGGTGTAACAACCCAAAAATTTGACATTGCTAATATTAAATTAATTAAAATGGATTTTTAATTAAAAGGTGAATTGGGTGTTGTAATAGTCATTGCATATGATTGATCATTTTGATATATAATTCCGATGGATTTGAATTTACGGTTTACGAAATAGAGGCATTACAATGTTTAAAAAGAGTACACAACCATTTTTGGGCCAAACGGCCACACATAACTGAACTTAATTTATTTCCTATATAAATAACGCTTAGAAACCCAAGAGAGCAGTCGTTACATTAGTTCCCTTCTCTAATCCTAAAATCACCTTAATTCCTCTCTAATGGTGATTAGCAAATTAATTAAAAAGTGAATAAAAATTCAAAGTGTGTTAACCATATCGAATTATAGATCATTGTGAAGCTTTTAAAGGATGTTGTTGATGGGAGTTATCTGTTTGTTAGAAAAGATCTAAGGCGATTAGAAATGGTGGTCAAAGGTATTGGCAGCAAAGTCATTAGGATCGATTTGGGACTTTTTGATTCGTGCGCTAATTAATGAAATTGATTACATAGTTGTGTAGATCTCGGGGAGAGGAAGACATTGGTGGAACAAATTACTCGAATGAAGTTCGCGAGTAGCCAGAATTGACTTTAGAAGCTCAACGCGATGGTCTACTTTGACCATAAAATTTCATTGAAAATTGGCATAAGGTGGGCAATGGCGGCCATATCCGGTAGCGGCGGTAGAGGGGAGTGCAACGGTGGTGGTCATCGACACTAAACCGGCTCAAGGCACCATAATATCGTGGTTAAACTTGGCTAGGGTGGAGCTCTTTGGCATTTATCAGAGTTGACCAGGTGGGTAAAATTATATTTTAGTCCCTGTAATTTATATATTTGCAAATTATACCCTAAAAAATTCTATCCTTTATAAACTTTGGATACAAACTCTAATTCATGCGTGGTTTTTCCATAAAACTAGTGGTGGAATTTCGAACGATATGGTGAGGGGTTTGTTTAGAGGCTGTTAGTGGATGTGCACTGGTATAATTATTTAATTTAATTAATCGAATTTAAATTATAAAATACATATCTATTGATGAAATCATGATATATGATGTGTTTTATGGGTGGCTGTTTGGTTATTATGATATTTTGGATGCATTATGCCTTGATTGGATAGTTATTATTGATTACAGCTTTTGGATGTTTAAGTAAAATAAATATTTAATTTGGGTAGGAAAATAATTAATTTGAAATAAATGGATAATTAATTAAAAAATAAATAAATGAATGATAAATAAGGTTATTTATAGATTTGGATGGTATATGTACATAATAATGATTTAATAAATTTTACTGAGGTTAAAGTATGAAATCAAAAGGGTATTATTTATGAATTTCTGGAAAAATTCATAAAAATAACAAAAATTATATTTTAAATAGATATTTGGAAGTTTATTAGTATTTATTGAATAAAACGAGATTTTAAATAATAACAACATGAATTTTAGTGAAAATAACATCGTTTTGTGTAAATGACAAAATGATCGATTTACGGTATTTAAGGTAGGAAATATTATTATTACTGTTTTGGAGATAAAACAAAAAGGTGATTTTTGAAGGATAATAATAGTAGTAGTAAAGAAATGTTTTTCAAAAGTGTTTCTGAATAAAGTAATTACTATTTTGGAGATAAATAGGAACAAAAATGAGTTTAGATGATTTAACATAAAATGTTGTATTTTTGGAATAAATAGTAATAAATTGGTTTTGTAAAGTATTAAAGAAGTTTTAATATATATATTTATTGAGCCAAAAAGTGGCACAACACCCCCATCGAATAGTAGTGAGTGGATCTGGATTCTAATAACAACAAAAATGGAAAATGACACGAGTTTTATAGTGGTTCAGTAAATTCTATGGTCTACATCCACTTTAATTTTATTATAGATTGTTTTGTCATGAGTACACGGGCCTTACAATTTGTTTTCAAGTATAGAACAACAAAGGTAAGCATCTAGGTGACAAGATCTGGGTCGAGATAGAAGATGGAGAAAAGAATGGCCAAAAGTCCTTTAAAAGTTGCTCTAGACTTGCTATTTATATCGTCACGTCGCTGATGCCGAGGTAAGCATCGAGATCCATAAGAATAGAGGGAGAATAAATCTTCCCATAGATAAAAACCACTCAGTATCGACATGAATCTACCATTTGACCTAAACAAAACTATTCAAAATGGTATGGGGGAACTTGTCGGTACCGAGTTCTTTTATAGACCTCTCAGTACCGAGTCCTTTTATAGACTTCAAAGTTCTTGAGTTCCCTTCCAAGACCATCGTAAGCTAGTTCCCAAGTTCTTGAACCATTTCATATTCATCTTGACATCCATATTCACTTGAAGGCTACTTGGTTTAAATGCTGGATAACCCTACTCCCCAAGTATGCTTCTAATGAAAATGAAGCATGCTTTGGATCATGACGGGCAGTATGTAGTTGTTCGAACGAATCCAATACCTAGGAACCGCTTTAAGGAGTGATCTCTATTCTAAGAACATCCGTTCAATCACTTTACATAGTTGATGAATATCTTTCTGCACCAAGGTCCAGATCTACATCACTCTGAAGATCGATCCGTGCCTTACTATGTGAGACTTCCCTCAGCTCCTTTTCCTTTCTTTCCCCTTTTTCTCTGTTTTCCTTTTTTTTGTAAAATCATATTGGCACTGACATGAATTGTCACTTCAATTCAAGCATTATATAATCGTGAATTTAAAGTTTTCCATCTCACCTTTTCATTTTTCACATTTATTCAACACTGACCCCTATGGCCTTATATCTCCAATCGCCGTCAACCTTGCACCTTAATGTTGCAACCTTGACATCTTGCCTCCTCCACCTCATCTTTAGCCGCCACACCTATCTTAGGTGAACAATGTCACTTTAAAGAAATCAGCCCTGAATCTTTAAACTTTTCGATTTCAAAATCATAAATCCAATCCAAGTCAAGGTAGGTATTCAATAGGCAGCGCTGTCATGGTTGGCATGCTGATGTTGTCACCATCATCGGCTTTTCCATACCTTTTCAATTCATGGTTATCACTCCTCATGTCCTAACTACTTCAATAGTCATGTGACCTTAGGGAAATCCTAGGAAGAACCCAGGGTTGATGCCAAGAAAGCCACTAGTTTGTTTTGGCTTGCCCTTCGCTTAGCGTAACTTTAGGTTACACCTAATCTTGTGGCCATGCTCAAGTATTGAATTCCACACACGCAAAGAGGTTCCATTGGGTTGTGGTCGACTACGAATCAAAAAATAAGCTTCGATGGGACGGTTCTAAAGAACGATCACATCGAATGCACTCTGAGACTTGGAATGTTCTTATTCTCTAGCATTTCAAGTCATTGCACAATCCTATAGTTTATTTAAAGAAGGCCCCGCATTGTTTTGGATAGTGGTTCTGTTATCATTCACACTGCGATAATGCGTAAGATTCGACACAAAGTTCAATTATGCAACGAAGCTCGTTTGCAAGCACGAGTGGACTATCTACACAAGTGCATGTGTATGGCTGGAGCCATCCCTCCTTTTAATAAATTTCTCTGATTCATTTTATAAGAAATCGGGCTGGCTCCAACTCAAGTGTACCCCAATGGATATGCCCTCCTAAATTTTATGTACGCCCTATTTATGATGTAACTTCAACAACCAACAACCTTTGTAGAGCTGATGCGACTTCTAAACTTCAAAAAGAGAGCAACTCACCATCCTTATTGATTATTGAAGCCTAATTTTGCTACAAGGTCATCGAGGTGCTTCACAATAAATGCTCGTATTTTAAGAGCATTTATTTCTTTGTTTGTTGTCCCTTCGGCTTCAACCGACTTTGGTTTTCTAGACATAATGCTTCTTCCTTAACACTTTTTTCCACACTTTGATTCTTTCAGCTCAATTAGTTAAGTTCTTCTCCATTCTCTTCCACAGATTTTCCTGACAAGACACCAGCGACGTTCATTCCCAAACCTCAGAGACCTTGAAAAAAGTTGATGTCGAACATAGCACTACTACCTATCTCCTCACAAACGAGAGACTCCATCAATACAGCTTGCTATGTTCTGAATGCTTTGCTGTTCCTCTTGAGCTTCCACCATAAAATGACGATGGCTTCCACTTCAAATTTTGCCCCTGCTCACGGCACTAGGGATGTCAATTAAGGGGATGATGAAGGCCTTATAGGCGACGCAAACATTGATGAAGGCCAAGATAAAGCGATGAAGGAGAACACTATCGAGGAAGAGCACGGGGAGTAGAGAAGAGACTGGAAAGAGGGAAGAGGGGCAAGTAGGAGAGGGAGGAGAAGGCAAAATCAAGGAGGAAGATGAAGATGACGACAACGACGATGAAAATTGTGATGCGAATGAGTTATATAGGGAGAACACCACCAAAGGCATTGAACTTTTTCACTTCGTCTCACCCAAAGAGTTTAATTGTCAAATCCACCCAGCAACCTTCTGATTCGAGTGCAACACTAACTGTCGAGGTGATTCCTTGTATAGGATCTTTAGAGAACATATTCGGTTCACTTGGCAATCTTGACATCCCAATCGATGGTCTTCTCAAGGAATATCCTTTGGGTTTCAGTTTCCATATAGGGATCTCCTCACCGTGGGAGATGAAACCCCGTCTTTGTTATCATTCAAACATAGTCCAAGGAGCACTTAGGTATACCTATACTCCACACGCTTCTAGGATCACGAACACTCATATCATGCATTCAACCTTATTTTAGTGTTATGGTCGGATGCTACCCTTTTTCTTTCATTTCAGGTACAGTAGGAAGAGACCACTTCCATTATCTACGCTCAAGCATCGGTGAGCATTGGGGAACCACCCTAGAACTTACACTACACCAAATACTGAGATTTGCAACTAACCATCCGCGCATTTGGCAACGGTTATTAACCGTTGCCATTTAGCAACGGTTAATAACCGTCTTGGTTCAGGTAGCAACGGTTTTTTCTCGTTGCTAATTGGGAACGGTTATTAACCGTAGCTTCTTTGGAGACAAATGATGGCGGTGAATTTCATCCTTTCGCGCCATAATTTTTGGCGCGCTTCGTTCCAATTAGCAACGGTTTTCAACCGTGGCTAATTAGCAACAGTTACTAACCGTCGTAAATCTTTTAGGCAGGGCCGGCCCAGTGGCAAGCCCACCAAGCCCCTGGGATGGGGCAACCAACTGAGCCGGGCAACACCAAAAATCTGTTTTACTTCACAGTTACATCTCAATAGCAATCTCCATGTTGGCAATGCTCGAACCCAAAAAAACTAGGGTTTCAAAAATCAACGCTTTCTAAATAATCATCGCTGCATACTCGGCTATTCCATCAGCCATCGTCGGCTCATGCTTGCCTCCTACGCGATATTTTCTACTGCTGATTTGAAGTCCTGCTACAGTCTCTATACTGCCACTGCTAATTAAGTATGCGAATTTCTTGTTTTGAGTTGTCTAATTTTCTAAAATTGAGTTGCCCTTTTACTGCTTTAGATTTCATTAACCTTGAAAACGCCTGAAGCTAATAACTTATTAGTATTTAGTTATAAACAACTAGTTTTCTGTAAATAATCGTTTAGGAATTGAAATTTGAAAGCTGAAGCTAAAAAACTAATAATTATTTAGGAACTGATACTTACATTGATGTACTATTTTTCCTGCAGTGTGTGTATGGATCTACCCGCAAACATTTAGGTAGAACCCAATATGATTTTCCTGTACACTTAACTAGATACACTAGTTTGTAAACTTGATACATTTCGTTAAAAATTAAATACACTGTTTTGTAAACTATTTGAGACTATAAGTATTGCAGCCCACTTAATGTGGCAACTTTTGTATAAAAAGTTGGTACTTTGTTATGTTATAGTTTTATATGTGATTTTATGGTTATATATGAAAAAGAAAATAAAAAAAATTGACATGTTATATAGTAAGGGGCAGAAAAATTCACATTGGGCTTGGTCAACCGATTCTTTGGGCCGCCCTTGCTTTTAGGATTAATGTTTCATTAAGTTTTTGGGGATTGATTATAGTCAATATCTACTACTCTTTAACAGTTTGCCAAAGTAGAGATGCACCTTCTAATCTGAACCATCAGAATACATATTTGATGTTTTAAGTGTACAGTGTTAGAGAACCAAGAAACAATTGGTTATGCAAGGGATGATCTTTTTACATTTATATATGATTTGTTTTACAAATTGTAATGTACTGTACTGCACTGCATGCTAGTTAGACATAGCTGCTTATAGTGACTGCTAGGGTATAAGTTGATGCAATGAATTTTGTTTTACTAAATATGAGACCATATTTAGTAAGTGGATAAAAATTTTGTTAATTGCGCAAGCCAAGTATCAGGAGAGGGGTAATGCATAGACATTACTCTGGTGCTACAAAATGGCACCGTTGTAATGGCAAATGTTTTTGGAAACAGTTTGATGCTAATGTTAAATTTCAAGTGAAATCAGAAGAATATACATCTGTTTAGTTAATATCAAAGTTGAACTTGGTGGAAAGCCATAAGATATTGTTACCCATGATTTCTTATTATCTCTTATTATTTTCTTTCAGTATGTCTTTTAGTATAGACAAACAATGGATGAATCAATCTAATCGAAGAAATACATAATATGTGGAAGGTGTGAGAAATTTCGTTAAATTTGTTGCTGAAAATGGTGGCAATAAGGAAAAGTATTCGTGCCCTTGCACGCGGTGCAAAAATGAAGATACATTCAAATTAAATGACATTCATTTTCATTTGCTTAGATATGGTATTGTTCAATCATATACCGTGTGGTGTTTTCACAGGGAAAGAATACCGGAGAAGCCAAAACAACAACCGGTTAGTCATGCCACAAATACTGATGAGTCCGAACATATTAGGATGGAGGATTTGATCAATGATGCAGATAGATTCCATCATTTTCAACCTATAAGTCAGTTGCATGATAATGCTAATATTGGTGAGCAGTTTACGGATAAATCATTTTTTGATAGTGCAACTGCAACATAGCCATTGTATCCTTCTTGTCCAAAAGAGATTACAAAGTTGTATGCCATTGTGAAACTGAATAGCTTGAAGACCCAATACGGCTTTTCAGACAATGGTGTGACTGCACTACTCGAATTCATAAAGGAGTTACTCCCCAAAGGTAACACGCTACCGTCAAAGTACCCCGACGTGAAGAAGATCATTAAACAAGTTGGGATGAATTACATAACTTATGATGCATGCATTAATGACCGCATCTTGTACTGAAAAGATAATGCGAACAAAGTTTCATGTACAAATTGCAACGCACCAAGATATAAGACATCATTCGACGAAGAGAGAAAAGCTACCACAGTACCTCGAAAGACCTTAAGACATTTTCCATTAATTTCTAGATTGAGAAGACTGTATACTGTACCATGGATAGCAGAAGCGATGACCTGGCATGGTCGTGCCAAGTCCGGTACAACCGTAATGCGTCATCCGCATGATACTTTTCAATGGAAAACTACAGATTCTTTTGATTCTTCGTTTGCTGCCGAACCACGAAATATCACGCTTGGAATAGCAACAGATGGTTTCTGTCCGAATGCTTCTTTAACTAACCCTTACAGTTGTTGGCCAGTAATTGTAGTACCATATAACCTTCCTCCGTCTTTGTGCATGAAAAGAGAGTTCTCAATGTTAACACTGTTGATTTCTGGGCCAAAACAACCGAGGAAGGATATTGATGTTTATTTAGAACCTTTGATAGACGAGTTAAAGCAGTTATGGGAAGGAGTCGTTACATTTGATTCATTTAAGAAATCTGATGTAACGACCCGTATTTTTACAGATTGAAACATCGTAAAACAGTTGTTATTAGACTGTTAGTATTGTTAAGTCGTCCTGAGTATAGGTTGTCTAGAAGTTAAGCCATGTTGTAGCTTAAGTCGTTTGGAAGATGGGTCGTGAGGTAGCTTAGGTCGTGGGGTAGGTTAGGTCGAGTGAACGACCTAAGAGATTGGAGCAACTCACAGGATTTGGCGACCTAAGGAAGTTGGCGACCTAAGGAGGTTGGCGACCTAAGGAGTAGACGACTTAAGGAGTTGGCGACTTAAGAAGTTGGAGCGACCTAAGAAGATTTCGTGTTGGGACTTAGGTCGTGGAGAAGGTTAGGTCGTGAAGCGACCTAAGGTAAGACAGCGACCTATAGAAAATTGGCGACCTAAGGAATTGACGACCTAAGAAAGTTAACGACCTAAGGAATGGAGCGGCTTAAAGGGTTTAGCGACCTAGGGGTTGAGTGAGTTAACGACCTAAGTAAGTTAGGTCGTGGATGAGTTAAGGTGTTAGGTCATTGAGTAGCTATGTCGTGTTTAGTTAGGTCGTGGGACGACCTAGTTAGGTCGCGTAAAGGCTAAGTTGTTAGGTCGTATATGTGTTAGGTCGCGCGCATGTGTTAGGTCGTATATTTGTTAGGTCGCGCGCATGTGTTAGGTCGGCAATGCTATTAGGTTGTAGGTCGCGTAGAGGCTTGGATTGTTAGGTCAGGGATCTGTTAAGTCGTAGGTCGTGGATTTGTTAGGTCGTAGGTCATGATAGTTAGGTCGTGGACGACCTAAGGGGGCGGACGACCTAAGGAAATCTGCCTATAAATAGGCGGGTTCTTCTTCATTTTTGGGATCCGGATTTTGAAGCGACGAAGTCCTGCCATTTTGAGAGCTCGAGTTCTACACTTCTTCACTTCTTTTCTCTACTTTAATCTTGTGATTCCTTCCATCCTAATCGAAGATCAAATCGAAGATCCAAGAGCTTAGATTGAAGATCTACATCCATCGAAGAGAGATTTCAGCGTTTGAAGCGGATTTGTGATAGATCGAGTTAGATCCTTCGCTGTCCAGATCTGAAGTGTGTTGCTTTTTGAGGGGTTTAGGTGATTTGGTGAGTGGTGATTATCTCTCACACGGATCCAAAGGAGTATATCGGATCGTTGGCTTGATTTTGTGTTAAAGTAGTGATTTCCATGCATTTCCGTAAACTTAAGTATAGATCTATTGTTCATGATGATTTGACATTCATTTTACTACATGTTAACCTATGCAAGTTTATTCATCAAGTTATAGAGATATTGTTCGTGTTTCATGCTTGTTAGATTTAGACTCTTTATTTACAAGATTGCCATTATTGTTATAATTGTTTATTTGATCATATTTGAATGCTTGATTACTTGGATTGATGATTGACTTGATTGATTGTTGTAAATTAGTTGATTGACGATTTGATTTAGACAAGATGGTCGAAGATGATTCAAAAGCTAAGGGAAAGGCTCTTGAATTGGAAAAGCTGCTCGTGGCATATGTGGCGGATGATGAAGCTCATATGGATAGGTTTGATGATGATGATGTTGAGATGAGGCTTTGCTATGATGAGATGAAGCGAAGCATGGTATGAGAAAGCCTTGGTTTAATCCAGACGGGATCATTCCAAGCATGTTGATAACTCGGTGAAATGGTTCGGGTTTGAGGATAATGGTTGGCTCGAGAGGCGCTTGAGCTAGTATGGAAATAGTCGTCGAGGAGGATGACTAGAAGGCTAAGATTTCATCGTTGTTGAAGGTTCTAGCATGCTCAAAGCAAGAGTACGCTGGGCAGATTCGATGGTCCCTAAAGACTACTGATTGTTAGTCGAGTACTCTGGGCAGATTCGATAGTCCTAGGCACGGGCTGCGACGACGTGCGGAGTTATGTCTAGAACCGGGGTTTCCATTAGCTCTTGACGGACGGCTGAAATAATGTGCCGGTCATTCAATTAACGGTGGAATCAAGGCAAAGATAACAGTGATAGCCAGAGTCATGGATGTTTGGTTGTATCGTCATTCGGTCTCAAGTGCAATGTTTTCTGGGTGTTTATCTGATCTTGGTTTAGGCCTTGGGGGTTTGTACTTGGAAAACATCGCCCTTGACTCGAGTGATAATTGCTTTACTTTAAATTGTCTGCTTTGCTATGTTTACTTCTGCTTAGTGTGTGTCTGGGGGCTATCATTGTAGAAAGAGGTGGAGTGGGAGGGTTGGATTCCTATTCCTTTTACCTTTATGCTCTTTTGGTATGTTGTTAGTTAATTTACCGCTCACTAAGACTGTTGTCTGACTCAAGGCTTTATGTTTAACTCTTATTGCCTTGGGCTGTTCATCCATTTTGGGATGGGCAGACTAGGTAGCAGGTGACAGGTGCTGTTCTTGGTTTCCAACGATGCTGGTGACGAAGACGAGCTGGAGGCTTGCATATTATTTTCTTACTATATGTACTGGATGTTCCGCTGCTTGTATAATTCTCTGAGTGATATGTAGTGAGGTTTGATGTATTGACTATTCAGATGTTTGTATTCAACTATTATGAAGCTTAATTGATGAGATTCTATTTTGTGAAGCTTCACTATATATATTCTCTATTGTATTTTATCCATGCGCTGTGAGTAATACGATAGATTATGTTGTTTTAACTTAACCTGGCAACCGTCCATGGCTGCCTGGCACACTTTACAGCGCACTATCTCTAGATTCAGTGCGGGGGTCATGGGCGGTCGTCACATTTGGTATCAAAGCTTTGGTTAATCGATTTTACCCAACGCTCGCTGACGTAACTACGTATGAGAGACATAATTGTATTTTGATGGATGATTACTATATATATAATATACTAGCTTAGAAAAATTTGAGTCCTTTATGCAGTTGTTTCTCAAGGTGTGTTGATTATTTCTTTTATAGATATTAAGAATGAGTCGAAGAGGGAGACCAGCTGCTAGGGAAGGCTGTGCTGCTGAGGGGGATGCTGATTATGTTGCTATGTTCGAAGCTATGATGACTTCGATCATGAGAAGATGCCAGCCCCGGGGCCATCAGTTGATGTTGGAGTTCAAGTTCAAACTCCAAGACCGGTGGATTTTGCTAAGCTGTGTAAAGATTATACCGCTCTTGGAGGAAAGGTTTTCTTAGGAACAGAATCAACCATTGAAGTCCAGAGGTGGATAGATGCTTGTAGAAGGATCTTTGGTGATTTGGGAATCGAGGATGCAACAAAAAGGAAGCTTGCATCAAGACAGCTTCAAGGGAGAGCTTCTGATTGGTGGAACTCTATCACCATTGATACTCCGGAGGAAGAAATTACTTGGGTGCAATTCCAAGACAGATTTGAAGCTAAGTTCATTTCTACAGCTCAGAAGTCTGTTCTGTTCAAGAGGTTTGTGGAGCTCAAGCAAAATGGAAGACCAGTTCTTGAGTATGTTTCTGAGTTTGAAGCTTTGTCCAAGTATGCCAGGTCGTATATTGAATCTTCGTACTAGAAGAATGAGAAGTTTGTAATAGGCTTGGACAGTTATCTTGGGAGGCAGTTGGTGGATCATCTGGACGATCCATTTGAGAAGCTTGTGGAGAAAGCTCTCAGGCACGAGAATCTATTTCCTAAAGAGGGATCTGTTGTTGCTGTGACCAAGGAGGAGTTTAGACCACAGCAGGGTGGAAACAAGAAGAGGAAGCAGCAGCAGCAGCAGCAAAAGGGTAAGGATGGCCAGAAGAAGCCAAAGGGCGAAGTGACCTGCTACAATTGTCAGCAGAAAGGCCATTTCTCCAGAGATTGCAAGAATCCAAAGGTGCCGGTGAAGTGCCACAACTGTGACAAGCTGGGGCATGTTAAGAGGAATTGTCCAGAACCGCAAAAGGACAAACAAATTGTGCAAGCTTATGCTTTGGGGGCTATTCCATCATCTTCGAAAGCTCCTACCACTGAAGAGAAAGGAAAGAGTGTGGTGGTTCAAGGTACTCTTTCCATATGTGGTGTTCCAGTTAGAGTGTTATTTGATACTGGGGCGTCGCATTCCTTTGTTTGTAATGAACTTGTAAGCCGGTTAGGTTTAGAACCGAATATTGTCGATAGGCCATTGGTTGTGACTAATCCAGTTGGGGGTTCGTCCTGTCTGTGTATGTTATGCCGTGGTCTGGTTGTATCGAGTCATGATTGCTCTTTTGTTTGTGATTGTTTTGTTCTAAACTTTGCGGGGTTCAGAATTATTTTGGGTATGGACTGGCTTAGGAAGTATGCGGCAAAGGTTGATTGTGAAAGGTTGGAGGTGACAGTCGAGAATGTGGAGGGGCGAAAGATTGTGATACGATGTAAGCATGAAGAAGGCGTCTTCATGAGCTTCATGTATTCGCTGGTTGTTCCACGGGATGGACTGTCATCTGTGCCAATCGCTAATGGATTTGAGGATGTCTTTGATGAGGTCAAAGGGTTACCGCCGCATAGAGAGATCGAGTTTCGTATAGATCTAGTTGAAGGAGTCAGACCTATTGTGATGCCTCTTAGGCGGATGGCGCCTAGGGAACAGTAGGAGTTGAAGGTGCAGGTTGCTGATCTTTTACAGAAAGGATTCATTCGGCGTAGTGTGTCTGAATGGGGTGCACCAGTTGTGTGTGCAACCAAAGCAGATGGATCGTTGAGGTTGTGTGTGGATTATCGTGAGCTGAATAAGGTGACTAAGAAGAACAAGTATCCTTTGCCGAGAATAGATGACTTGTTTGATCAGCTTCACGAAGCTAAGGTGTTTTCTCAAATGGATTTGGCAACGGGATTTCACCAGTTAAGAGTGGCTAATGATAGTGTGCCAAAGACTGCTTTTAGGACACCATCCGGTTTCTTTGAGTGGCTGGTAATGCCGTTTGGATTGACTAATGCGCCAGCATATTTTGTGGATCTTATGAATAGAGTGTTCAGAGATCAGTTGAGCAAGTTCGTACTAGTGTTCGTGGATGATATTCTGATTTAATCCAGGACTGAAGAAGAACACAAGACGCACTTGCGTATTGTTTTGGAAATCTTACGAAAACATCAGCTGAAGGCTAAGTTTTCGAAGTGTCACTTCTGGAAGAGTGAAGTGAGGTTCTTAGGCCATATTATCTCTGGAAGTGGAATAGCGGTTGATCCCGCTAAGGTGGCAGCAATCCAGGATTGGGTTAGACCTAAAAATGCTTCGGATGTGAGAAGTTTTCTTGGATTAGCGGGATATTATCGTCGATTTATCAAAGACTTTTCCAAGGTAGCTGCACCATTAACATGATTGACAAAAAAGAATCAAGTATTCAGTTGGGATGCTAAGTGTGAGCAAGCTTTCAGAATCCTGAAAGAGCGATTGAAAAGTGCTCCTGTTTTGACTATTCCTAGTGGAAATGATGAGATGGTGGTTTAATCGACGCATGTGGTACTGGACTTGGAGCAGTACTGATGCAGAAAGGTAAAGTTGTTGCGTATGCAAGTCGACAACTGAAGCCGCATGAAAGGAATTATCTGACTCATGATTTGGAGTTAGCAGCGATTGTATTTGCTCTGAAGATGTGGAGACATTATCTATTGGGAGTTCGATTCGAGTTGTTTACAGATCATAAGTCGTTGAAGTATCTTTTCTCCCAAAAGGATTTGAATCTTAGGCAGCAACGATGGCTAGAGTTTTTGGCATCATATGATTTTGGTATAGCCTATACTCCGGGAAAGGGTAACGCAGTGGCAGATGCATTAAGTCGAAGACATGCAGGATTGGGAGCCATGTTTTCAGAATGGAAGAGTCTCGAGTATTTAGCTGGATTTGACTTCAGGCCTAGATGTGAATTGGAACCTGAGATATTGGCAAACTTATCGATAAGACCTACTCTTGTGGAAAGAATTGGCGAGAGCCAAAAGCGAGACGATAAGCTTGTCAAGGTTATCCGTGATTTGGAATCTGGATTGAACCCAGAAAAGGATAAAGGATTCAAGGTCGATCGAGAAGGTTGGCTTCGGAAGCAAGGACGACTAGTTGTTCCCAATATAGATGAATTGAGGAATGAGGTGCTGAAGGAAAGTCATCACTCGAAGTTGACAATTCGTCCAGGTGGAAACAAGATGTATCGGGATATGAAGAGAACCTATTACTGGGAAGGTATGAAGAAGGATGTTGGAAATTTTATTTCCAAGTGCATGAACTGCCAGTTGGTAAAAGCCGAACAGAAGAAGCCAAGTGGATTGCTTCAGCCATTAGAAGTTCCTACATGGAAGTGGGAGCAAATATCGATGGATTTTATTGATGGGTTACCTAGAACAAGAACGGGAAATGAAGGGATTTGGGTCATCGTAGATCGTCTGACTAAGAGTGCAAGATTCATTCATGTTCGATCGACTAGCACTGCATCAAAGTTGGCCGAGCTGTATGTTAAGTGGATAGTCTGATTCCATGGTATTCCGAAAAGTATAGTGAGCGATCGAGATCCATTGTTCACTAGTGGATTTTGGAAGAGCTTCCAGGAAGTTTTGGGAACCGAGTTGTGTTTGAGTACAGCTTATCATCCTCAAACAGATGGTCAGACTGAGAGAGTTAACCGAGTTTTGGAAGATCTCCTTAGAGCTTGTGTTTTAGATTTCGGAGGATCATGGGAAGATCACCTTCATTTGGTAGAATTTTCGTATAATAACAGTTACCAGTCAAGCATTGGTATGGCACTATATGAAGCATTGTATGGAAGACCATGTAACTCTCCGACGTGTTGGTTAGAAACAGGAGAAAAGATGATACTTGGGCCAGAGATGATTCGACAAACTTCGGATTTCATAGAGATCATTCGGCAACGAATGAAGGCAGCCCAAGACCGTCAGAAAAGTTATGCCGATAGGCGTCGTAAGGATTTGGAATTCGACGTAGGTGATATGGTTTTTGTGAAGATTTCTCCATTGAAGAATGTTATTCGATTCGGGAAGAAAGGAAAATTGACTCCGAGATTTGTTGGACCATTCCCGATCTTCGAGCGAATTGGAAAGCTCGCCTACAGATTGGAATTACCAGAAAAGATGTTGGGTGTGCACAATGTTTTTCATGTATCATATCTACGAAAGTATGTGCACGACTCGAATACAGTGGTTTCTGCTGATAGCTGTGAAGATTTCGAAGTTGATCCAGTCGATAAGAGACCTCGTAAGCCGCTTCATGTTGTGGAAACCGACACGAAACAACTTAGGAGAAAGGTAGTTAAGTTTCTCAAGATACAATGGAGTGATGATGACAACGACTGTACATGGGAGGAGGAAGAGAGGATGAAGGCAGCTCATCATGAACTCTTCAAGGTATGGCCCTAAGGTGTCGTGTCATCTAACGACATTGTAACTTGTTCTAGTTTTAGAATTCTGCATGCTAAGATAGAATTGGATGCATGGTTTGTTGATTGCTATGGATGGCAGGCATGCAGAATAGTCTTTGATTGCTCTGTTTGTTTGGGATTTCGGGGGCGAAATTCCTAAGGGGGAGAGAATGTAACGACCCGTATTTTTACGGATCGAAACATCGTAAAACAGGTGTTATTAGACTGTTAGTATTGTTAAGTCGTCCTGAGTATAGGTTGTCCAGAAGTTAAGCCATGTTGTAGCTTAAGTCGTTTGGAAGATGGGTCGTGAGGTAGCTTAGGTCGTGGGGTAGGTTAGGTCGAGTGAACGACCTAAGAGATTGGAGCAACTCACAGGATTTGGCGACCTAAGGAAGTTGGCGACCTAAGGAGGTTGGCGACCTAAGGAGTAGACGACTTAAGGAGTAGACGACTTAAGGAGTTGGCGACTTAAGAAGTTGGAGCGACCTAAGAAGATTTCGTGTTGGGACTTAGGTCGTGGAGAAGGTTAGGTCGTGAAGCGACCTAAGGTAAGACAGCGACCTATAGGAGTTAGCGACCTATAGGAAATTGGCGACCTAAGGAATTGACGACCTAAGAAAGTTAACGACCTAAGGAATGGAGCGGCTTAAGGGGTTTAGCGACCTAGGGGTTGAGTGAGTTAACGACCTAAGTAAGTTAGGTCGTGGACGAGTTAAGGTGTTAGGTCGTTGAGTAGCTATGTCGTGTTTAGTTAGGTCGTGGGACAACCTAGTTAGGTCGCGTAAAGGCTAAGTTGTTAGGTCGTATATGTGTTAGGTCGCGCGCATGTGTTAGGTCGTATATTTGTTAGGTCGCGCGCATGTGTTAGGTCGGCAATGCTGTTAGGTCGTAGGTCGCGTAGAGGCTTGGATTGTTAGGTCGGGGATCTGTTAAGTCATAGGTCGTGGATTTGTTAGGTCGTAGGTCGCGATAGTTAGGTCGTGGACGACCTAAGGGGGCGGACGACCTAAGGAAATCTGCCTATAAATAGGCGGGTTCTTCTTCATTTTTGGGATCCGGATTTTGAAGCGACGAAGTCCTGCCATTTTGAGAGCTCGAGTTCTACACTTCTTCACTTCTTTTCTCTATTTTAATCTTGTGATTCCTTCCATCCTAATCGAAGATCAAATCGAAGATCCAAGAGCTTAGATTGAAGATCTACATCCATCGAAGAGAGATTTCATCGTTTGAAGCGGATTTGTGATAGATCGAGTTAGATCCTTCGCTGTCCAGATCTGAAGTGTGTTTCTTTTTGAGGGGTTTAGGTGATTTGGTGAGTTGTGATTATCTCTCACACGGATCCAAAGGAGTATATCGGATCGTTGGCTTGATTTTATGTTAAAGTAGTGATTTCCATGCATTTCCGTAAACTTAAGTATAGATCTATTGTTCATGATGATTTGACATTCATTTTACTACATGTTAACCTATGCAAGTTCATTCATCAAGTTATAGATATATTGTTCATGTTTCATGCTTGTTAGATTTAGACTCTTTATTTACAAGATTGCCATTATTGTTATAATTGTTTATTTGATCATATTTGAATGCTTGATTACTTGGATTGATGATTGACTTGATTGATTGTTGTAAATTAGTTGATTGACGATTTGATTTAGACAAGATGGTCGAAGATGATTCAAAAGCTAAGGGAAAGGCTCTTGAATTGGAAAAGCTGCTCGTGGCATATGTGGCGGATGATGAAGCTCATATGGATAGGTTTGATGATGATGGTGTTGAGATGAGGCTTTGCTATGATGAGATGAAGCGAAGCATGGTATGAGAAAGCCTTGGTTTAATCCAGACGGGATCATTCCAAGCATGTTGATAACTCGGTGAAATGGTTCGGGTTTGAGGATAATGGTTGGCTCGAGAGGCGCTTGAGCTAGTATGGAAATAGTCGTCGAGGAGGATGACTAGAAGGCTAAGATTTTATCGTTGTTGAAGGTTCTAGCATGCTCAAAGCAAGAGTACGCTGGGCAGATTCGATAGTCCCTAAAGACTACTGATTGGTAGTCGAGTACTCTGGGCAGATTCGATAGTCCTAGGCACGGGCTGCGACGACGTGCGGAGTTATGTCTAGAACCGGGGTTTCCATTAGCCCTTGACGGACGGCTGAAAGAATGTGCCGGTCATTCAATTAATGGTGGAATCAAGGCAAAGATAACAGTGATAGCCAGAGTCATGGATGTTTGGTTGTATCGTCATTCGGTCTCAAGAGCAATGTTTTTTGGGTGTTTATCTGATCTTGGTTTAGGCCTTGGGGTTTGTACTTGGAAAACATCGCCCTTGACTCGAGTGATAATTGCTTTACTTTAAATTGTCTGCTTTGCTATGTTTACTTCTGCTTAGTGTGTGTCTGGGGGCTATCACTGTAGAAAGAGGTGGAGTGGGAGGGTTGGATTCCTATTCCTTTTACCTTTTTGCTCTTTTGGTATGTTGTTAGTTAATTTACCGCTCACTAAGACTGTTGTCTGACTCAAAGCTTTATGTTTAACTCTTATTTCCTTGGGCTGTTCATCCATTTTGGGATGGGCAGACTAGGTAGCAGGTGACAGGTGTTGTTCTTGGTTTCCAACGATGCTGGTGACGAAGACGAGCTGGAGGCTTGCATATTATTTTCTTACTATATATACTGGATGTTCCGCTGCTTGTATAATTCTCTGAGTGATATGTAGTGAGGCTTGATGTATTGACTATTCAGATGTTTGTATTCAACTATTATGAAGCTTAATTGATGAGATTCTATTTTGTGAAGCTTCACTATATATATTCTCTATTGTATTTTATCCATGCACTGTGAGTAATACGATAGATTATGTTGTTTTAACATAACCTGGCAACCGTCCATGGCTGCCTGGCACACTTTACAGCACACTATCTCTAGATTCAGTGCGGGGGTCATGGGCGGTCGTCACATCTAAGTTCATAATGACAGCTAGAGTGTTGTGGGCAATCCATGATCATCCCGCTCTTGGGACTTTATCAGGATGTACAACTCACGGCTACTTTGCATGTCCTATTTATGGAGAAGAAACTACATCAGTTTATCTCCCTGAAAGTAAGAAGATTTGTTACATGGGACATCGTAGATTTCTTCCGTCCGGACACATGTTTCGATACGATAAGACAAATTTCAACAATGAGCAAGAACTTAAGCGTCTTCCAAAACCACTGACTGGTTATCAAGTTGAAAAAAAGGTAGCGAATATAAAAATGAAAGTTGGTAAAAACATACCGGAAATTGGTCGAAAACGGAAAAAGACAATCGATGAAGAAGTTCCTGCATGGTATAGGAGGTCGAAGTTCTTTGATTTGCCATATTGGAAAACAAATTTGACCCGACATAATATTGATGTTATGCATACGGAGATGAATGTCACGAAACATTTGATCAACACAATTATGAACCATAAAGACATGTCAAAAGTTGGGATCAATGCACGAAAGGATGTGAAAATCATGGTGTTTCCTGGAGATTTGACCAGGCAACTAGTACTCGGCATCAGGTTGTACTCGGCATCAGGTAGTACTCGGCATCAGGTAGTACTCGGCATCCAGTGGAACTCGGCAACAGGAGTACTCGGCATCCAGTGGAACTCGACAACAGGAGTACTCGGCATCCAGTGGAACTCGGCAACAGGAGTACTCGGCATCCAATAGCACTCGGCGTCCAGAAGCACTCGGCATCCAGGAGTACTCGGCGTAGTACTCGACACGGCAGTATCGTTCGGCCAAAGGGATCGTTCGGCTAAAAAGCATCGTTCGGCCAAAAGGCACGTTAGGCCAAGGAGGATCGTTTGGCCAAAGGTATCGTTCGGCCAGAATGCATCGTTCGGCCAGAGAGCATTGTTCGGTCAAGCGCTTCGGACAGAGGCACGTTCGGCTTCGACTGACAACTATTCTGCATTTCCCACACATCAAACATACCGTTCGACATAGGAAGGGTGGTTCGACATCATTGTGTTCGGCCTACCTGGTTCGGCATGCAGCGACCACTATACTTGGGCTAGAGTGTTCGGCTATCGAGCCCATCTGGGAAGTCCAGCCCATCTTTGTCTATAAATCGAGGGGCAGGGTCACAGTGAAGAGGGACCTTTTTTGGGAGAGAATACTGGGGAGACTCTGCCATTTTTCAGACTCGTCTTCTTTACTTAACAACTTCATTCAAGCATTTGATCCACGAATTGTATTTCTAATCAATCATTAAGAAGATCAATAAAGTTAACCTCAAAGTGGACGTAGGCAATTACGCCGAACCACTATAAATTTGGTGTTCTTACTTTCTGCATTTAGATTAGCATTGTCTTCTCTGTTTAATTTACCTTCATCACTTATTTCTCTACATAATCTTTCTCTACGATGTTAGTGACTAATTTTGGTGCTAACACTTTGGTGCTTTCACTGAGAATTGAATACTCAGACCTCAAGGATCTGCTTTGAAGCTACTGGATTAAACAAATCTACCAAAGAAGATCCGACTCATTGATAGGACATCCGTTGGTTCTACTCAGAGTTCCTACCAATAACTCTACAATGGCAAGACCACGTACCAGGTCAGCTTCTCATAATGCGGATGCCCATGAGACTGCTAGCGTGCAACAAGCAGGACCTATCAATCAGCCAGCAATTCCGGGTGTAGGAATTGCTGCCCAAGACCAGACTCCAGTTGTCACCAGAATAGAGTTCAATGACTTGATGAGAGAACTCCGGGAAAGCAGGAGACAACTAGGAGAGCAGATGCAAGCTAACGCCAACCTGATGGCACAACTCACTCAACAGCAGCAAAAGAATGCTGGGGGCAATCCCGCTCCCTATTCCTCATCCGACAGCTCGACTTCTTCTGATGAACCTCCCAGGCGTAGACGCCGTAAGACTGAAGCTGCGCGGACAGGTGCTGCTGTTCAAACAGCTGGAAACCGTGACCAAGTCGGAGCTGGAAACTTAGGAACTGGAGTACAGATGGAGGCTGGAGGCCCAGACCATCAAAACGCTAATGATGTCGAACCTCAAGACGCACGATTGCAGATCGCCAGGAGAGGAGGCATCAGCATGGACAGTCGCGTAGAACATACTCTAACCTTCCGCCTTCCATACAGACACCAGATCAGACAGCCATGGTCAGGCAATTGATGAAAGAAAATTAGGGTTTATCGAACGATGATTGGGGAGTATCAAGAAGTCATACTCCATTCACAGATGTTGTGCTACAGGCGGCGTACCCCAGGAAGTTTAGTATGCCTACTATCTCTGCGTATGAGGGAAAGACTGACCCCAGACAGCATGTCATGATGTACGAATGGATGATGGATTCAGCTAGAGCAAATGATGCCACCAAGTGTAGATGCTTTCCAATTACTCTATCTGGGATTGCTACTATGTGGTTCACCCGACTTCCTCCACGGTCCGTATCCAATTTCGAGGAGTTGGCAAAGAAGTTTATTGAGCAGTTCAGGATACACACTACTCGTCCAAAGGACGTAATGTCTCTGTCAAGTGTAATCCAAAGTCCTGGGGAGTCATTGAAGGAATATTTACAAAGGTTCTATGTTGCGGCAACTGAAGTCAGCAATCCCAATGATCATGCTATTCTAATGGCTGTAATGAGAGGTGTGGACCTAGATTCTGAGTTTAGAGACTGGTTGGCAGGAAAACCTCCGACTACGCTAGAGCGTTTCTACTCAAAGGCACACCAGTTCATAAGGAGAGAGGAAGCTAGGTGGGTAAGACGAGATAAGGCACCAGGACCTATCCAAGAGTCTATGAAAAGCAACGTTGCCGTGAAGCAGTCCGGAGACAACTCGGGAAAGGTCCAAGTCAATGTCCAGAACAAGCCTGGGCAGCCTAAGGAGTCCGGAGGAAGAAATCAAGGGAAGAAGAGAGAAGCGGGGAAGTGGAAATCGAGAATTCCAAGCTACAACGAGTACACCCCGCTGAATGCGCCTCTTGAGAACATTTACCTATCTACCTGCAATACTTTTTAGTACAGAAAGCCACGTCCAAAAGAATCAACCGAGGAACAGAAGCGAACCGGGAAGTATTGTCGCTTCCATGAGACTTATGGGCACAATACGGAAGAGTGCAGACACATGCACGACGCTATCGAGAAGTTGATCAGGCAAAAGAAGTTGCAAGAATTTGTGAAGGATCCACAAGAAGGAGGACAGGGAACGACCAACCCAGGTCGCGCACCAGCTCCGCGTCATCCCGAGGAGCCTGCCCGAACTGTGGGTAGACTAGTCATAAATACAATTATCGGCGGACCTCACCCCTCAGATAAAAATTGGCAAGAGATGGAGCGGTATGCAAGTTCCCTGAAGCATGCAGATTTCGAGTGCTGTTCGAACGTGGAGGATGGGACCCCAGCTAAGCAGCAGCGCATAATGACAGACGATATAGTGTTCAGAAACAGAGATGCTGATCAAATAGAGGCTCCAACCATCGACCCGATGGTCATATCTGCGACGATCGGACCGGAATATGTGAAAAGAATTCTGATTGATTGCGGAAGTTCTGTCAACATCATCTTCAAGAAGGCTTATGACCAAATGAAAATGGAAACAAAGGACTTGAAACTGTCCAAAGCTCGTATACACGGCTTTAACGGCGCGGCGACCGATGCAGTGGGGTATGTTGAGTTACCAGTTGAACTAGGACAAGGCGAGCGTCGGAGGGTGCGAATCCTACCCTTCGTAGTTTTGGATGTGGATTCTCCGTATAATGTTTTCTTGGGCAGACCGGCCCTAGCTGAGTTTAGGGCAGCGTTAGCCCCGTGGTGCTTAACTTGAAGTTCCCGACTGACAAAGGAGTAGGTATTGTTCATGGCGACCAAGCAGCTGGTCGTTCCTGTTATGTGGTTGAGCTCCGAGACGCCCATCGGAGGGAGAAAGGAAAGGTTGCGGACAATCCCGTCCGCGTCCTTAATACGGATAATTGACAAGTAGTGCCCGAGCCCTGGCTCGGGCATAATTCTCGGATCTTCAGAGACATATATCCGAGAGACGATGATGAGAAACCCAAGGAAGAAAAGGTAGTGCCAGCTGAACTAACGGTTGACATTTCAGTTAGCCGAAATAACCCTTCGCGGACACTGAAGATCGGATCACAGCTTGGCCCCGCAATGACTGAAGACCTTAGTGACTTCCTCCGGGCGAATCTTGATGTTTTCGCCTGGACGCATTCTAATATGTGTGGGATTTCTCCCGCCATCACGAGTCATATGTTAAACATAGACCCAAAATACGTCCCGGTTAAACAAAAGAGGAGAGAAATGGACCCGGAGAGGTCCGCTACTCTCAGAGAGGAGGTGGACAAACTCAAAGCCAATGGGTTCATCCGCGACGCCCTCTATCCTGAATGGGTATCGAACCCCGTACTGGTGAAAAAGGCAAATGGGAAATAGAGAACTTGCGTAGACTATTCCGATTTGAACAAAGCATGTCCCAAGGACAGCTTCCCGTTACCAAGGATCGATCGGTTGGTCGACTCCACCGTAGGACATGAGCTGTTATCATTCATGGATGCATACTCGGGATACAACCAAATCCCGATGCATATTTCGGACCGAGAACACACCAGCTTCGTTACGGATGTCGGGCTATATTGCTATGTAGTAATGCCCTTCGGACTAAAGAACGCAGGAGCGACTTATCAACGTTTGGTGAATCGAATGTTCAAGGACCAGCTTGGTAGGACGATGGAAGTCTATGTGGATGACATGCTCGTGAAGTCACGACAGTCAAACGACCACATTCGAGACTTGGCTGAAATGTTCGACATACTCAGGTATTACGGGATGAAGATCAACCCTCTGAAGTGTTCCTTCGGCGTTGCGTCGGGGAAGGTTTTGGGATTCATCGTCAATGCTAGGGGAATTGAAGCTAACCCCGAAAAGATCCAAGCTATTCGAGATGTGCAAGTACCCAGGACTATAAAGCAGGTACAGAGCTTGAATGGAAAAGTAGCTGCGCTAAGTCGATTCATATCCAGGGCAACTGACAAGTGCATCCCTTTCTTTGACATAATAAAGAAAGGGAAGAGGAACTTCGAATGGACGTCTAGTTGCGAGGAAGCATTCCGAGATCTGGTGAGGCATCTGGAGAGTCCACCAGTGCTGTCAAAACCAGTAGACCACGAGATGTTGTACGTATACTTAGTTGTATCCCCACATGCGATAAGTGCGGCTTTAGTTCGCGAGGAGGATCGAATCCAGAAACCGGTGTATTAGGTTAGCAAGCGTTTAACGGGGGAAGAAAGAAATTACCCTAAAATCGAGAAATTGGCCTATTGCTTGGTGATTGCATCACGTAAGCTACGCCCATATTTTCAAGCACACTTAATCAGTGTCTATACCGATCAACCCCTGCGGCAGGTACTCCAACGACCAGAAACTTCCGGAAGGTTGCTAAAATGGAACATCGAGTTGAGCCAGTTCGATATCGCCTACTTGCCACGGAGGGACGTACAAGTGCAAGCATTAGCAGATTTCATCACTGAGTTTACCATACCCATAGAACCAGATAATCATGACGTCATTCCCCCCGTTCGTTGGAAATTATATATTGATGGGGCATCGAACGACCGTTGCTCCGGCGCGGGTGTAGTTCTTATAACTCCGGAAAATCGATCAATCTGTTATGCTTTGAAGCTTGATTTCCCAGCTACAAATAACGAAGCAGAATATGAAGCACTGATCGCTGGCTTGAAGCTCATCGGAGAACTCAGGATCAAATCAGTTGAAATCTTTTGTGACTCACAGTTGGTGGTTTACCAAGTGCGGGGAGATTACCAAGCGAAGGGACAGAAGCTGGCCCCGTACCTTGTTCAGGTCCAAGAACTACTGTCGAATCTTGAGCGTTATGACATTTCACATGTCCCGTGCAAACAGAATAAAGAAGCCGACTTGTTGGCTAAGTTTGCAAGCACAGGCGACGCGCAGCAAATGGGATTGTATCCCGTTGAGGCCCTGCATGCCCCGAGCATAGACGAGATGAAAGTTGACCGTGTGTTGGAAACATAAATCGAAAAGGAGTCGTGGATGACCCCGTTCAGACTGTACCTGACAACCGGGGCTTTACCAGAAAAAAGGAACGAAAGGCGACAGGTCCTTCGAAAGGTCGCGCGATACGTGATGCAGAATGGATTAATGTATCGGAAAGGATTCTCAGTCCCATTATTACGGTGCATCGCTCAAGACGAGACAAAGCGGGTCTTAAGAGAGGTTCACGAAGGGGAATGTGGCGACCATACCGGGGGGCAAACGCTAGCAAAAAAGATCCTCCGCTATGGATACTACTGGCCGACCGTGAATCGGGACGCTGCAGACTACGCAAGGAAATGTGACAAGTGTCAAAGATATGCGAAAATCCCGAGGACTCCATCAACGGAACTCACACAAATGGTTAGTCCCTGGCCATTTGCAATCTGGGGAATCGACATAATTGGCTCTCTGCTTATATCCAAGGGTGGTGCGAAGCACGCGATAGTTGCAGTCGACTATTTCACAAAATGGGCTGAGGCAGAACCCTTGGCCACAATCACCTCTAAGAAGGTCATTAACTTCGTTGTACGAAGCATTATATGCCGCTTTGGCCTTCCTCGCACCATCATTACAGACAACGGGATGCAATTTGAAAGCAAAGAGTTCAAAGAGTTCTGTCTAAAGTATGGCATCGAGAAGAAGTTCGCCGCCGTTGCACACCCAAAAGCTAACGGACAAGTCGAGGCCATTAATAAAATAATCAAGTCAATACTGAAGAAGCGTCTGGAGAAAGTCGGAGGCAAGTGGGTAGATGAACTCCCGACAACATTATGGGCTTATAGAACTACCCACAAGTCTGCGACCGGCCACACTCCATTTGCCTTGGCATACGGCTCTGAAGCCGTTATACCCGTGGAACTTGAAGTTCCATCGCACCGGGTGACATATTATGATCCCAAGACGAATCAGGACCTCTTGTTGGAATCACTGGATTGTATCGATGAAAAACGTGAAGAGGACGAATTAAGGGCGGCAGCACATAGGCACCGAGTCAAGCGTTACTACGACGGCAGAGTCCGCCCAAGGATATTTGATGTGGGTGATCTCGTTTTGAAACGAGTTTTCCCAGTACCTTCGCGTATGAATCCCAGCTGGGAAGGTCCGTACGTCATTGAACGGAAGCTTGGAGAGGGAACATTCAAGCTAGCGACCATTGATGGCACGACACTCCCCCGAGCGTGGAACAGTGAACATTTGCGGCATTATTACATTTAGCATGCTTTCCTTTCTTGTTTTAGGCACTGTTATTTCCTATATATTTTCGTTCAGTCGCAACTTAGTTTCTTTTTAACTATGTAATCAAGCAGTTTAGTTATTTTTCATTAATAAAGGCTTGAAGCCGTATTTTCCACAAATCACTAATGTTCCTATATCTCATGATCAGATGACGAACTACATTATCCTGTACGATGTACGGACTCGTATAAACGATTTCAAATCTCCGAATCCCCAGAGCGCGGATCGGAGTACTCTAAGTCTCCGGAGTGCGGACTAGAGTATAAACGATTCCAAATCTCCGAATCCCCAGAGCACGGATCGGAGTACTCTAAGTCCCCAGAGTACGGACTAGAGTATAAACAATTTCAAATCTCTGAATCCCCAGAGCGCGGACCGGAGTACTCTAAGTCCCCAGAGTGCGGACTAGAGTATAAACGATTTCAAATCTCCGAATCCCCAGAGCGCGGATCGGAGTACTCTAAGTCCCCAGAGCGTGGACCAGAGTATAAACGATTCCAAATCTCCGAATCCCCAAAGAGCGGATCGGAGTACTCTAAGTCCCTAGAGTGCGGACTAGAGTATAAACGATTTCAAATCTCTGAATCCCTAGAGCGCGGATCGGAGTACTCTAAGTCCCTAGAGTGCGGACTAGAGTATAAACGATTTCAAATCTCTGAATCCCCAGAGCGCGGATCGGAGTACTCTAAGTCCCCGGAGTGCGGACTACAGTATAAATGATGCGAACCTCCGAATCCCCTGAACGCGGATCAACTTACTCTAAATCCCCGGAGCGCAGATTTAGAAAAAAGTCCAAGTACTCGAGAAATGTGGAACAAGAAATATGCCACGTCTGGAAATGTTTGAACAACACGAGAATGGACTGGGAGATAATGCAACTCATAAGAACTTGAGTTATGACTACAGTTAGTCGGCAAACCAAAGAAAAGAAAGAGAATCATTCAAACGAAAAAGAAACTAAACTTCATTCAATAGTTCAAAATGGGGTTACACGGTTACTCCTACAAAACTCAGAGTTAAGAACCTGTCTATACAAACTACAAGCTACAAAAGATAAAAGCAACTACAAGACTTAAGCAAGAAGCTCGTTGAACGAGTGTATCGATTATTTCTTCGGTTTCTTCTTCTTGTCTTCCTTTGTTTTTTCGACGACTCCTCTCCTTCACGCTTTTTCTTGGATTTCTTGCTTGCTAAAGAAGCGGAGTCAGGAGTAGGAGACGGAACATCTAGTGGTTTGGACCTGCCCGGGAGAATGATTTTCAAAGGTCTGTTCCGCGGGTCGGTAAGTTCCAGTATTTCAGGTTCAACTTTGACCTCGACCTTTTTCTTCTCCTCTTCGGCGAGGCGGTCCTTCATGCTCATCTTTGAAGTATGCTCAGAGGCGCCAGTGATTTTGATTTCATCACTCCCTTCGGCAGGAGATGAAGTGTCAAGCTTATCATCATCTAGCGCCCCAATCACTTGAGCATCGAGACCAGGAATTACTCCCGCGTGAACAACGTCGCTTGTTTTCTCTGCCTCCTCCTTGGCGTCATCGCTCCTTGGAGTTGGCTCGGGGTCAGAGCAGCCTGCATGAAAACATAAAGAATGAACATTAGAACGAATAAATGCTGGAAAATAACAAGATCTTTTGACTTCTAGAAAAGAAGAGTTTCCTACCGGGTTCTGGTTGGCTATCGGTTGCGCGTGGGGTTTCACCCTCCAGAATAGGAGATAGCACGTGAGCGCCAAGCCCGGGATCTTCAGGATCATAGCCGGCATGCTGCTCGAACGGGTCAAGTGTCGGCCGACCGGCCGGTTGAGCAGTGGGAGCAGCAGCAATATGAGGAGCCGTAGTCTCAGCCCCAGACGGGCCAGCTTCATCACTTTTCTCTTTTGGAAAGGGAGAGCTTTTGTTATAAAGCGCCAAAGCTGCGGATAGATCCGCTGGCTCATTCCCCCTAAGAAACTCCTTCACCAAGGCATCCTTATCGACCTCTTCAGAGCCCGACTCGATTTTCCTGATCTTTAGTAAGGTTTCCCAGGCCTCAGCTAGGGATTCGAGATAGCCATCGCCCAAGAATGTTAAGTCACGATGCATAAGGACGCGGGCTCCATACTCAGCAATCAACGGGTCAAACATGCATTTGACCTCTTCCCTGCCGGCTTCTGCGTACGGCTCGAGACGAGAGTCAATCTCCTCCGCAGCTTTTCTTTTTCCCTCCTCACAGGCTTCGTCCTTCATTTTCTCAACCCTAGCAAGTTCGTTATCGAGCTTCGTTTTCAGGAGACGAGTAGCAACGATTTCATCACAGTATCGTTGTGATTCTTCTTGAGCAGCTACCTTGTCCTCCTTCTCCTTGGAGAGTAATTCTTTCAGCTCACTAACTTGTATGGCGAGCGCGTCCCTTTCTTTTTGAACGGAATCTTTTTCTAGGGCAAGGGCACCGCTGCGCTGGACTGCTTCATCAAGTTCCTTCTTGTGAGCCATCTCTAAACGAGTAACTGCCTCAGCAGTGTCTTTTGCGCTTTGTTTAGCGGCTTCCAGCCTCGACTTATACGAAGCAAGCTCTTCATCTTGATGCTTGGTGATGTTCTTGTCGCAACCAGCCTCCAATTTCAGGCGATCAATCTCATATTGACGCTCAACGGACACCTCCGAGATCTTTTCAACCAAGTGTACAAACGCGTCATGTTGAACATAGACGTCGTTATTACAGGCAATGGCACTCTGCTTCACGTGTCCAGGGATATGGTGAATAGCCGGGAGGAACCTCAGACCATCGAAGCAAATTTTTGGAAACTTGGCCTTGAGATCGACCATTTTTTTCGCTTTAGTTGGATCAACCGTGGGAGCAGGGGGAGGAGGCTTTGAAAGTTCTGCTCTTTTTCGTTGCTCCCGAATTTGCCTTGTACTTGATGAACCAGAGTGTTGTTCTCGAGGAGCGTCAGGTTGGTAACCCTTCTGTGAAGACTTCTCTCTATCCGGCTCAGTTGGAGGAAGAGGATCACAAGACTGTGAAGATTAAGAATATGCCTTCTTACGGTAGGACAAATCGCGGGGATGATTGTCTCTATCTTCATAATCATCTCTGTCCCTGTGTCTGCCAGAACCTGAGTCCCGTTCGGAATGATGAAATATGGAAGAGCCATGAAGTGAAGGCAATCGAATCCGTGAGAGCGCCCCATGTCACCTGCAAAGAATGGAGATAACAACGAGTTAAGAAAAATCCGGGAAATAAGAAAAAACTTGAAGTGTATGATGGAATGCGTATGTGCGTGTGTGTCCTAGTGTTCCCCCCGACGGACTAGTTCTTTTATCGTTACTAATCGGAGTATTGTCTCCTTGGATCGAGAGTTGAACTCCCGCGTTGCCTCTAGCGGGCGAAGAAAACTTGAGGGCTTCAGGATCGTCAAACCCGTAATTAAGTATATCATCGGGAATAGAAAGGTTCGACAGACCCCTCAGGGAACTTTCCAGGTGCTGTGAGGTAGCCTCTTTCTCGGGCGGGATAGGCATAACTTTTGAAGTGCCACCAACTTTCTCTTTCCGAATTTTGTATTTTAACCTCTTCTTTCCCTTCGAAGGGGAGGATGACGTTTCAATGTCGTGAACTTCGACAGCCAGATTCCAAGCAGGACCCACATTCTCGCCTTGGGTCTCAGGAGCTTCATCCTCTTTGTGCTCGCCTTCTTCGTGCGCATCGGGAGTGCGGCGTGATGACGATCTGGCCTGTTTTTTCCCTTTACCGAATGCTGGCTTGGGAATGGAGATGCCCTCTGGGAGGCTAATCCGACGACCTGGGGCTAACAAGCCGAACCTTGACAATGATTCATTCGAAATGATGGTTCGGATGTCGCGTTCCTCGGTAGGAAGAGCTTAATGGCCTCAACGGCCTCAGAATATCCTCGGCCCTCCGGACACGGGTTGATACCTGAAAAGACGAAACGAGGAGTTAGAAAAAGCACGACTCCAATTAAACGCGAATGATGACTCAGTGAAGAGACTTACTGCCTTCAACCCATCTCCTCGCAAAACCAGGGGGGCAACGCATGTAGAACCATTCCTGTTTGTACAGGGCGAATTTACTGCATGCTTCTGTCAGGATTTGGCATTTGTGGTACGGCTCGAGGAACATGAAGGAAGGGCTATCTTTCCGTTTCTTGATCATATAGATGTATCTGATGTCGCCAGAGGTTGGAGGTCTAGAGAAGACGACCATGAAGAGTAGATAGGTCCCATATAGAAACGCGTGACCGTTCGGATGCAGCTGCGACGGAGCAATGTTGATGTACTGCAACACGTCCCGGAGGAATAAATTAAACGGAGGCACGCTGCCCATCCAACACATGAACTTGTTGCAGGTAGTATATCCGACTGGGGGCAGGTGAGGACGATCGTGTCGCGAAGAGACCAACACATCGGCGAAAGGAATCCCGTGAATGGAGCATATCCGTCGAAGTGCGGCTTCATTAATCTTCGAAGCTTGTGAATCGATTGGAGTCTAAAAGAATTGTTGCCTCCAGGGCATCGGGTGCTAAGTTATGGGCAGGGGAAGTCGACGGATTTGAAGCATCAGCGGCTTCTTGCCTTGATGACGGCCCAGGCCTGTCAGATATTGTGGCGGAGCTAGACTTCATAGACATCCCCAATAAATAATGAATCTGGCTAAGTGCCTGAGAAAACTATACTTAAAAAACGTTGAACGTTAGAATTAACAACACGAGTTTTCCCCCCACGTGATGTGTGAACTAGTGCAAGCAATCGTGTACAAGCAATAAGAATCTAGAGATTTCAAAGATATAAAAATGAGCTTCGAATCATCGCCTTCGAAGACCGTCATCGCTGACCGTCTCAAAAAGCCCGCCTTGAGGTGATTACAGTTTCAAATTCAGAAAACGAATGTTAATCTAAGTTCAGATTTATGTCTACTAAAACTAGGGAGTTAATGATCCGGGTCAGTTTCATGTGATAGTGTGCTTAGGTCCTGGTCCTTGTTTTGCTATATGAATAGGCAAGGTTAATAAGTGTTCGGCCTAGTTCCTGCTCGACTAAAGGTATCATTCGGCATGTTCGGTTAAGTTTTGTCCGGCCAAAACAGGTTTCAGCATTCACAAACGTTCGGCATTCATGTGGTTCGGCATCAGTGTTGTTCGGCGTTTGTATTGGTCGGCATTTATATTGTTCGACATTTATGATGTTCGGCTTTTGTATTGTCAGGCATTTATATTGTTCGGCATTTATGGTGTTCGGCGTTTGTATTGTTAGGCATTTATGTTGTTCGGCATTTATACTGTTCGGCACCCATGGTGATTCGGCATTTGTGACTGTTCGGAAAAGCGTCATTCGGCCGAAATCTTGTTCGGCCGGGACAACATTCGACATCCTATTTGGCTCATACTCCCTCCACATCCTTCCATTGCACTACCCGGCATATGACGAATCGTGCCGAGCCAAGGTTACGCCGAGCGCCAACGCTCGACACACCGTCCCATACAGCGACCTCATTCCCCCTTTTTCTCCCTCCATCCACACCGAACCACGAGGACGAATCGTTCGGTGAGTCGCACCGAAACATCCTGTTCGGCATTCTAACCAACTCCTACCTTCCTCCACATCATTTAATTTACGAACTCGAGCTTCATGTTGAAACCCCTTTGTGGACTTAGTTAGAGGGATTGTTACCTAGTTCGTAGAGCACAACTTGGAGAAATTTGGAGTTGAGGTCGCGGTTTTGATTAGCGCCGAATAGGTTAGGAAGAGTTGTTAAGTCTTTGAAGGTTGTTAACAAGCGAGTTTCTCGAAAACAAGATAGGAGAAGTGAGCGTAAAAAGAGAAGGAGGAAGAAGGTATCGACTTTTATAGGACAGGAGGAGAAGTTGAAAAGGCTATATCCGGTGGAACCGGTCAAAGCCACAGTGTTCGGCATCGGAATACAAAGTCGTTCGGCATGAGGAGCGTTCGGTTTCGACTGCTTCGTTCGGCATCTATACCACGCTCATCATGCGCCTCCACCACTGATATTCTCAAGAAAGCGTCTCCAAGGAGAGTTAACCTAGATTCGAAGCGAAGTACGGGGTATATGCAATTCAAAGCGTATCACGATTCAGTCACGTAATACACTTTGGGGGGCAAGTGTTTCCTGGAGATTTGACCAGGCAACTAGTACTCGGCATCAGGTAGTACTCGGCATCAGGTAGTACTCGGCATCAGGTAGTACTCGGCATCCGGTAGTACTCGGCAACAGGAGTACTCGGCATCCAGTGGAACTCGGCAACAGGAGTACTCGGCATCCAATAGCACTCGGCGTCCAGAAGCACTCGGCATCCAGGAGTACTCGACGTAGTACTCGACACGGCAGTATCGTTCGGCCAAAGGGATCGTTCGGCTAAAAATCATCGTTCGGCCAGAAGGCACGTTAGGCCAAGGAGGATCGTTCGGCCAAAGGTATCGTTCGGCCAGAATGCATTGTTCGGCCAGAGAGCATTGTTTGGTCAAGCGCTTCGGATAGAGGCACGTTCGGCTTCGACTGACAACTATTCTGCATTTCCCATACATCAAACATACCGTTCGACATAGGAAGGGTGGTTCGGCATCATTGTGTTCGGCCTACCTGGTTCGGCATGCAGCGACCACTATACTTGGGCTAGAGTGTTCGGCTACCGAGCCCATCTGGGAAGTCCAGCCCATCTTTGTCTATAAATAAAGGGGCAGGGTTACAGTGAAGAGGGACCTTTTTTGGGAGAGAATACTGGGGAGACTCTGCCATTTTTCAGACTCATCTTCTTTACTTAACAACTTCATTCAAGCATTTGATCCACAAATTGTATTTGTAATCAATCATTAAGAAGATCAATAAAGTTAACCTCAAAGTGGATGTATGCAATTACGCCGAACCACTATAAATTTGGTGTTCTTACTTTCTGCATTTAGATTAGCATTGTCTTCTCTGTTTAATTTACCTTCATCGCTTATTTCTCTACATAATCTTTCTCTACGAGGTTAGTGACCAATTTTGGTGCTAACACATGGGTATAAAACAAAAGTTGTGGGTGATAGAAGATCCTGAAACAAGTAAAGTAACCATACCAAATGCGACTTTCACTGGACATAAAGCAACGGTTTAAACCGCTTTTTACTGAACATTTGATCAACACAATTATGAAGCAGTTATGGGTTTTAAACCGTTTTTTACTGGACATAAAGCAACGGTTTATACCCGTTGCCTATTGTCCATAAAGCAACGGTTTATACCCGTTGCATTTGGCCCAATTTGCAACGGTTAATACCCGTTGCCTTTGGCCCAATTTGCAATGGTTTATACCCGTTGCCTTTGTCACAATTTGCAACGGTTTATACCCGTTGCCTTTTGGACATAAAGCAACGGTTTTCTCCCGTCGCTAAATTCAACCACTCCTGTAATGAAGACGGTTTTTACCTGTTGCTTTTGGACTTAACAACGGTTTTTACCCGTTGTTAATATCTTATAATGGTGTAGTGTTATCATCGCCAATCTTCTTTGGACCAAGAAACCGAGGATGAAAGATTTAAAAGGAAGGAGAGGGAATACATCAAGGATAAGGATAAGAAGAAGTGCCAAACTAAGGAAAGAGAATACTACAATCAAGGGAAGAAGTCTCGTGATTCTCATGAACATTATGAGCCTATTATCGGCTCTTCCCAACCATGTTCTCAGCCCCAACTACATTCTCAATAGCTTCTGGCAATCCGACCTTCGATTACCATGGAATCAGCCCCACAAAAATCCAAGGAGGTTTCTACTTGTTAAGTTCCATCACGACCCCGTTTAGGCTTGTCCATGACTATGACAACCACAATGCAGGCCACTTTCCCAAACCTTTGCCTGACAGTGGTGAAGTTTGACCATAACATCAAAGATATCCCTCGCGAAGAGGCTAACTGAAGTATTGGACGGGTCACCGAACTTGTCGACCATCTATTCGTGTGGAGGAAACTAGATTTTTCCCTCTCTGATGTTAATAGAATTAACCAAATAGATGTTAAATCATTCGAATTGGAGAGGAAAGCTCGTGACAGAACAATAGCTGTTTACAAAATCGAGTTGGCCAAGCTCAAAAAGCAAAGAGATAACGTTCAAATACCGACTGAGTACTCTAAAGCACTAATCCTGGAAATATCCAATGCACGCACCCAAGCCCTTCTAGTCATGAATGACCAACATAAAAAGGCCCATCCAGAGAGTGGCAAGCTTACAGGTTAAGTTAATGCTAAGGATAAGAAAATTTAAGAAAATGACATGATGCTTTAGCCAAGGACTTAGCACTGCACGCTAAGTATATGGAACTTCAAACACTTCAGGCGGAAGTTGAGAGACTTATGGCAAGCTAAAGAGCCAAAACATAGGCGAAGATAAAAGCTCTTATGGACCTCAGCGGGGCTATAGTTGAAATAAGTGAACCCAAAATCCAAGCCATGAAGGATAAAGAAGAAATGAACACTACCTTTCAGCAATTTTTCGTCAATGTCGTCAAAGACAGGAATTTGAAGTGGTTGGGAAATAGTTATCACATCACTCTGGCAGGAACTTGGAAGGAAATCATGCGTCGTATGGCTACATCTGGCGAATGTATCACCTAAGATCATTGAATGCCAAATTCTTGGATGCAGATGACATTTTAGCCCCGAAGAAAGGCAAGGCGGTCATGGATGAAGAGGACGTGGTTGTAGGAAATTTGCTCATTGAGGCTCCTATCGATCCTAATGCATTGGATCAAGCAGAATCATTGATTTCCCATTCCAAAGAGCCTGTAATGGAGATTCCACTTTATCATGGGGGTTAGCTCTAAGGCCACCCTTACTACAACTCCTGCCTCCACTTTCATGACTACTAAAGAGCCTTACATTCCCTTATTTATCAACCAATCCAACCATCTACTAAAGAATTTGAAATTACTAAGTCTTCCATCCAAGGAGTTTCTCCCAATGAAGGTATTTCTCTCGTCTTCCCCATATTTGAAAAGCTTCAGTTCTCACCGGAGATCATCACTTAATTTACTTCACTGTCTATGAACTTATAGATCATCCTTCACTTCCTCCTCCTCTACCATCCAACATTCAGTGTTTGGATCCCATTGCTATTTCTACTGCATTAACCTCCATCACTACAGAGCCAATCATCCCAACTCCTCCTTCCAGCTCCAGCCTCAATCCCGATTCACATAAAATAGGGGCATCGAAAGGGTTTTAAGAAACCGGTTGAAACACCCCATCTCTATACCCACACTATCCAACAGTATTACTAAGTAATGTTGTCGGATAATATGGAGAATGAGGCTACATAAGGTACACACTTAAATATTACCTTTGGCTAACACTGATAGGTATTTAAACATCGAATAAATAACTCACATATACGTGTACAGTATCGGCACAATGCAATAAACACGTGTGCCTCCAGGATCAAACAATACATAATATAAAGTAAACGACGGAGAACACAGAGTCAGAATCGCAGTGATAATATATAATACTAAATATACAAAGTATGTCCAATATACATTACATGAATATACATACAAGAGACAATACAAAACAATAAAATACAATACAAGATGGTAAGCACTGTACCAAATACTGGCCTCCTCTATGACCTAACATAAACTGGTCTCACTGTCCCTGAGCCTGAAATATATCGAACTAACTCGAGTATTATATAAATAACATTGGATCAGACTATATTTAAATCAGAGGGTCTATATACGTATAGAACTTAGTATGTACTAGACATAATAATAATATGATAACACCATTAGGATAATTCAAAACAACAATCATAACGTCAATATAGTAAGATATGCATGGTATATAACTATAAAATCATAAACAATCCCCAAAGTATCACATAGCGTCAAATATCACAAAACCATGCATAGAGATACCATCACCCATTTAGAAGAAAATCAAGTTAGAATCACGAAATCAACATCAAATGGGTGAATCATCCATATCCAGAAACCAACATCAAAATCTAGTAATCATCAACATATGAGATATCACTAAGAATAATTGGGATAGCATATATTATTACCCAAATATATCTGCCAATCTCAATAATATAGTACCAACATCATGTAAAAATATATAAGGTGCAAATCGAGTAAATCATATATAATAAAAGATATGAAAATCCACTATACTTTGGAAATCTATCACGTCACAATTATAATCTCATCCCTTCATATAGAAACAAATAGTATAAATCATGATGGGAGAATGACTGTACGATAAACATAATGTCCTAAGTAAAGTCATATCACAATATGGCTACCCACCATCTCCAAGAAGGGTTATCCACCTGGATCCGCTCCTAATACTTAGGTGAGGTGTATAAATAATATGCACTTGTTTACCACTCTGTGTAGAACCAAAAGGGAGACTGGCAGCTGCCCACCTAATCCAGGAGCCCCGGGCTTCCTACTTAGATCCGCTTCTTCAATCTTTAGTTAACTCCTTGAAAATTGTGATAATATCCACCTAATGTACTCATCAACGCGAGAACTTCTAGTCACGGTCTCGGATCACACCCCTATGGTAACAAACTGCAAACCTAGGTGACAAAAAGGGGCTAGGGCTACTCGCCCTAAGAACTAGCCAACCTTCTCTAAAATCACCTGATACGCATCCAATATATATAATAAAGGTGTCAAAAATCTGAGGCGAGATCCCACAATTAGGCCTCCAGGGTGTACATTAACCATCTCATTTGCACTAACTACTAATCATATCCTAGAGCACTTCAGGATAGACAAGTAGATAATATCTGTAAATACATATGGGTATACCCCTATAACTCACATCTAATAGTTTGATCTACTCCGAGGATCACTTCATGTAAGTATAATCCTAATATCCCAGTTCCCATCACCCGAGTGACATCTACTTACAATGAATAATCAAATAAGTATCACATTAACATCCCATACCACCGCGTGGTGCTCAATAATTTATTCAATGCTCGTAAACTACACCTCAATCTCCACAATATTCTATGTAACAAGTTCAAAGAATAACTAGAGAAATATTACCGAATGCTCCATTCCAATTGATATAATAACTTCGTTTATTCAGATTTCTCGTCATGTAGAATTAAATATCACAAAATCAAATAGGAGGATGTCATCACTGTTTGAAACTAGATCAAAAGCAATTAGTCAAATCAATATCCAGTGGTGATCAATCCACAACGGTGAATCATTTATAACAACAAAAATCAAAGTGGAAGAAATAAGAAATCATAAAAGTGTAATAAAATATTATTTAAATAAATAGGTAGAATAAACACCTTATACTCTTAATTATTCTTATTGATTATAAAATTACTTTTAAAATTACTTATGATATTAAGTAAAAAATATTTCCTATTTTCAGAAATTATATAAACTTCTTAAATAACTATTTAAAACCATTACTTTTCAATAAATTAATAATTTTAAATAAAACTTTTCCTCAATCAATTTTGTATAATAGAATTAATAAAACTAGTAAAATATTTATGTATTAAATACTTTCACGCCATTTATATAATATCGTAAATAAATATTTAACACCAAAATTTACTTTCAAATCCTTGTTTATATAATTGTAAAACATTCAAAATCATTTAACGAATCAAATTTGATTTATAGAATTTCCTATATAATTTTTTATAATTAAATTCTATTTTGAAATAAATTTATGAACTTTCAAATAAATTGTATTTATTTCATATCATAGAATATATTTCAAAGTCTTATCTTTATACTCAAGCTAATTTGAAATAAAACATTTTCCTTTTATATTATATCATATTTAAAATTCTCATATTATAAAAGGAGATTTTTTTATTCAAAACATATCCAAAATCATTTAATTATTTCATAAAATGAATTTTATACTTTTCCATTGTTTGAAAATTCTTTCAATAATATTTAAATAACATTTATATAAAAATCTCTTTAAAATAATTTAATCATTTTTATAATATATTTTATAAAATAACATTATATTTTATTTTTCCTTTAAAACAGTTCCAAAGTTGTAATATATTATAATATTGATTTATAAAGAGTTTTATATCCAAAATAAAAATATATTTGTATTTATAATTCAAGGTATATTTTTAAGTATAAAAATTGCTAATTGAACAAAATTTAGTAAATTATTTATAAAGTACTTCCAATAAAGTTTCAAAACCCTTAAATAAATTTTTTAAAACTTTTCAAAACATCCTTTTAAAATAAGAAAATAAATAAATATCTAAATATATAAATTATTGAGTAAAATTACTCCAAGAATATTTTCTACCAGTCAACACTATGAATTTATCATGTGACCCGAGTCGAGTTCCATCGAACTCTGGTCATCTATAAAATATATATATATATATATCGACATACATAAATACATACATATATATGTGTGTGTATGTGTATTTCAGTTCACAATTGGATAGTGTTTCATTTGCAAATTGACACTTCCAACCAACACATCGTCCAATTCCAATACCAATATACCAAACAATCACAAACAATCAATCAAACCAATCGATCAACCAAACAATTAAAACAATATAAATATTTAATATGAATAGATATAATGATACAACAAATGCAGGAATCGAATTCTGCTATGGAAGATGATGTTGTCAGTAACTAACTATTGGTCATCTCGTGTTACTACTCCATAATGATCAAGCCTGCCTTCACTCCTGTTATTTTTTTCCGCTACCAGCAACGTTGCAGCCACCATCCCGATGTTCTTCAGCATGCCAACATCACCGTATCAATCATACAACCCTCTTCTTCAGCCTTTAGTTTGCCTATGTCATTGACTGCATCGCATCCTCTCCCATGTTGCAGCCATCTTCGAGCATTGATGATGTCGTCAAGATCATGCCTTCTATCCATTCGCGTGCCTCTTTCCTATCATCGACGATGCAGTCGAGTGTAGCGCCTCCATGCGTAATTCAGTTTTTTATTATATGTTGCGAATTTTATTTTAGGGCAGAATTTGAAAAGGGGTTGTAGGTTTGGGATAGAGGTATCATGCTATATATGAAGAACTAAAGAATGAGGCTTCTAGAAAAAAGGAGAAGGGTTTGAATTGTATTTGGGCTAGTTTAAAAAAAAATTTAATTTCCTTTTCTTTTCTTTCCTTTAAATAGCTCTTGTATCTATTCATAAGCAAATTTCGATCTAGTTTAAATTGACTTACACTATTTGAATCAAACAAGAATTATTAATACTTTAAAAATATATTTATATTTATTAAAACATTTTATTCAATTTCAAAATATTATCCAAAAAGAATTTATTAATTTAATTCAACTTATTAAACCAAAAACCTTTTATTAACAAGACTTCAATTAAATAAGTATTTACTTCTAAAATAAAATTATAAAAAATTAAATTTAAACAATTTTATTTTAATTAAATTTATTTGTTTATACGATGTAAGAAGCAGGGTTACACTGGCCAATCTCTAGAGGAAGATGCCATAATCACCAACTGGAAAGACCTAGACGACCACATTACACTGACAGAGAGGATAAAGTTTGACTATGTAAAGATCAAAATCAAACTTGAGTTGGGAACTAACAAGCCCTTCACCGGCTCTGATAAACCAAGTCTAATTCCCAAACTTCCTCCCTTAACAATTAAGCCTCTGAAAGGCCGTGGCACCAGTGGTTCCTCACTATCCTTTGATCCTATTGTTGACAAGCCCAAAGACCCACCCAAGATGATGACTAAAGGAGAGACTAAGACTTTCAAAGAGAGTACTCTAGGAGCCTGAAAAGTGGAAATCCAAGGATGGGAAGGATTCGAAGAAGCGACCGGTGAAGTATGATCCCAAGGATGTTACTAAAAGAGGGAAGAAGAAGTAGGCTTCCTATTTGGCTTTTGTAGAAGCAACTTAAGTGCCTTTTAATGTATTTTGTTCCTTTTTACATATAGGCCCAGTTTGTGCGGGACCAGGCCGGCGTTACTTTTATAAAAAAATGATTGTAAATAAAGATTGTTGTTTTTGTACAACCTTTGTTCGTATTTACATTCCTGCACTTTTATCTTACTGGCCTATGTACAATTGCCTACATATATAATATAGCTTCCCATAATGTGATTTACTTATATTATACATGCCTGTGTCTATGCAATTCCATTACTTACTGTAGCTCTATACATATAAGTAAATTTCTATGATTGCTCGGTAATATTCCATTGCATAGTACTATTTACCATTGCCAAAGCATTTCCATTTTGCCTAAACATAACTTATTCTTCATTTCTCCATCTCTGTGGCCAATCTTATTTATCCTTGGTCGAGTTCCATCCGACCGTAAAAAAAGTTATAATCCAAGAAGTGTTCAAATTTATGTCGTTTCCTATCTCTAGGAAACATTATTCCAAGTAACAGTCTCTGGAAACCTTATTTCAATCTCCCCTACCTTTGGGATTTGATCGAATCATTCATTGATCTTCATCACTTGTCATCGCCTAGGCGTGTCTTGGAGGACCGTAAGTGATAGTAGTCCAATTACTCATCGATCCCTATCTATAGGACTAACGATTTAGATGCTTATCTCTAAGCATCGATTTTCGGCCTTGCCAATCTCTGGGCATTGATCGAAAAGCTCCTTGACCATCATAGTTTTATCCTCGACCAAGCATATCCTACCAAGCCACAAACGTAGGCCTATAAGCTTCAATTATACACTGATTCCTATCTCCGGGAATTAGTGTTTCATGCACATATCTCCAGACCCCCGCTCTTTATCTCACCTGTCTCTGGGTGTTGATTGAGAACATTTACCCACTGTCCTTGCTTATTGATGCAGCGCGATACCTTGAATCGAGAACGACATACACGCACCCCATGCCAAACCCTGAATCGCGCTCCTCCATAGGTCGCGAACGAATCGCGCTCCTCCTTAGGTCGCGAACGAAGACTAAGTTGTTCCAGCTTAAGTCGCGACCAAACCTTATGTCGCGAGCTTCCCTATGTCGCGCTCCAGCCAAAGTCGCTGCATACCTTGAATCGCGAACGAGAGCAAATTCCAGTAGGTCGCGAGCAAGTTTCAACTTCCAGTTAGGTCGCATAGCTTAGGTCGCTCCTCCTCCGCCTTAAATCGCGACGAACCATAGGTCGCTCCAGTTCTTTAAGTCGCGAAGCTACTGAAATTCCTTATGTCGCGAACGACATTCAACTTAGGTCGCTGAAGCTTATGTTCCAGAATTGCTTATATCGCGGCCGAGTTTCTTAAGTCGTTTCTTTTAAGTCGCGTTGGTTTTTGTTAAGTCGTTTGTTTTGATAAGTCGTATGTTGTAACCCGTGTTTTTCCTTAAGTCGTGTGTCGTTTGTAATTGTTGTGTCGTCCTTTTTCTTATGTCGTTAAGTCGCTTTATTGTTTAGATCGCGTGCGTTGTTTCTTTAGGTCGACTGTGTGTTTTAAGTCGTTGTACTGTTTGTGTTGTATTTGTAAGTCGTGTGAGTTGTAATTTCCTATAAATAGTGGGTGAGTTGTATCATTTGAAGTAGTTGATTTTTGAATAAAATTTGGTTTGTGCTTTGTGCCACCATTAAAATTGGAAGTTGAGTGTTATCTCCTTTCTCAATCTTCGAATATTCGAGTGCGCTCGAATCAACGAACTTGAAGCCGATTCACGGAATCTCGTGCGCGAGATCAATGTCGAAGAATCGTAGATCTTCTAACGCGGTATCGTGCGCGATCAACGTGTTGAAGATAGCTAGAATCTGGTATCTCGAGAGATCAACGGATTTGGGCACTTGGGTATCATCAATTCATCGATTCATTTTGTTTCATCGATTCATTTTCCGCGAATTCATCAATTCTTGAGTTGTGTGATCCTGTACGCTGCGTCATTTGGTATCAAAGCTTGGAGACGAACTTTTCCAAGTTCGTTGGGTGTTCGTGAAATTTCAAACAAGTTGGAAGTTTTGATTCTGAAAGTTTTGGATCGAAGTGGGAAAGTTGTACAGAGCATGAAGAGGTTGATTGGAGCTAGAAGTTTGCATCTTTTCATATCGAAGCTAGAATTCAGAGTTGGAAGCATCATTTTGGTATTATTTGAAATCATGCCTCCGAGAAGAGTTAATCGTCATCAGAATATGGAAGATGTGTATAGAAGACAAGATGCTGAACAGATGGGACAACGTATCGATGAAAGGTTCAATAAGGGTTTCGAGAGAGTAGAGAGAATGATGTCTGACATGAATCGAAATCAAAGGAGAGTGTCGCCACATTATGGTAGAGAAAGGAGAGAACCATCCTTGTTGATAAATCGAGATCGTGGATTTCGAGGCAATCATGATTATCGGAATGAAGAAAGAAGAGCTTCTCGTGGTTACGAACATGAGCCATATTGTAATTATGAAAGATTTCAAGTAGAGGAAAGAAGAAGTAGAGAGGATGTGCATGGACATAGAAGAGTCAATGTTCAGAATCGACATCGAAACTCATCTAATTTTGAAGAAGATAGTTACGGTGATAGTGTTCACTTTCGATATCCAGGTCAAGGGAAAATTCGATATAGGAATGTTGAAGAGAATGGTCATACACGGGAGTCAAGGAAGGACACAGAAATTCCAGAATTCCGAGGTGGTTTACAAGCAAAGGAATTCTTTGATTGGTTATCAAAGGTTGAAAAGATTTTTAAATTCAACAACGTGCCTGAAGATCGTCAAGTTAAGTTAGTTGCTACAAGATTGAGAGGAAGAGCTATGAATTGGTGGCAACAAACTAAATCAAACAGAGAGAATGGGGAAATCCAAAGTTGTCACGTGGGATAAGATGAAAAGGATGATGAAAGCAAATTTCTTACCCTACAATTATCAAGCTCGTATGAACCAACAGTTGCAGAAGTTGAGTCAAGGGAGTCGAGGAAAGGGTGTGGTTACAAGCCCCAGCAATCAGAATAAAGGTGTTAATTGCAGTATAAATGTTTCTAAGAGAGTCAACGAACAATGTTGTACATGGAATCACTAAGACAAATATTGACGACTGAATTAAGTGCTATCATTATCAGGAGTCTGACCATAGAAGTATTGAGCCCAAGAAGAAAGCCTTAGTTGTAGAAGAATGTGAAAACGAGGATGTGGATGATTCTACTGAAAGCGAGCCGGAAAAGGAAGAGGAACTGACTAGTCCAGTATCTTTCAGCGAAAGTGTTGAAGAAGCAGAAGGTAGTGCTGAATCGTTGGTTAGGTATGAGGCAAGTGAAGAGCTTACAACTCCTGAGGAGGTTAAACCAATGTTAGAAGAGTTTGAAGTGGTCGGTCCTACGGACTTGTTCGAAGAATTACCACCAAAGTTTGACAACGAAGATGAAGAGGTCGAGTTAGAGAACGATGAATGTAATTTGTTGATGGGATTTTATTCAACGTCAAAGTATGTGGATGTAGAAGTTGATTACTCTTCACCGCCAAAGATTGATGTCGATAGTATGGAAGAAGAAATTGTGTTCGGAGTTGAGGGAAATAACTTGATGATGGAGGATTCTTGTTTAACACCTGAGCTTATGGGTGAGAGCCAGCCAAGTGTAAATTCCTTAGTTTCAGAGAAGCCAGAACAAAGTGAAAGTGAAACAGAAGAGAAGGCATAATCAGATAGTTTATTATCTTTGAAAGAGTTCGTCAATAAAATGAAAGATGGTGATGAATTATCAATGTTGATTGAATCTGGAGAAAGTTTTGATTTTGAGAATCCTGAAGAGGTTGAAGTATTTGAAGAGTTTGAAGATGAGATTTCTGAGGAACTGCCCGAAGAAACTAGTCTTGTATTTTTGGAAGAGTCTGTTGAAAAGGTGAAAAATCATAATGAATTGTTTGTGTTGACCGGGCAAGGAACGAGTAAAGATCTTGAGGTTTTTGAGGAAGTTGGATCCGAATTCGATGAGTTTGAAGTCGAATATCCTGCGGAATTACCCGAAGAGTTACCACCACTACAGGACATTCAGCATCAAACTGAACTAGTAACAGATGCTAATTTACTACGGGAATCGTATGATCTTGTGAATCTGAAAGAACAGGAAGAGTTGAAAAGACAGGAGGAAGAGAATGATTGTCAGTTGGAGTTGCCTGATCATGTCCGCACGGCTGACGTTGTCAACGCCAACTGCTTGGAACTATTTCATGAAAATAAACATGTCAAAGAAGAAGCGAGTGGGAATTCATTTCAATCAGGGGAAATTGATGCAACACATCAAGGGAAGATTCTAAACGATGATACACCTGAACGAGATAAGGAAAGACAAGAATCTAGGCATGAGTCATCACACTTCGTCAGTCGTAACTTCCTAAGTCGCTCCGCGATTTTAAACTTCCTTATATCGTTTCGCATTTTCGTCACGATTTGGTTCTATATCACACCTTCCTATTGGCACAAGCATCATGATGTCATCTCTCTCAGATCACTTCCTTATGCCGCCTGCCTAATGCCACGTCTGCTTATTTCCATGCGTTCCTTATGTCGAGCCACATCTTCAAAAGGTTAAGACAAGATCAATCTCAAGAGTGGTTATCACCAGAGTCATATCATACCAAATAATGAATGGAAGACAGCGTCTCGAAGAAGAAGAAAATGTGAATTCGGGACGAATTCTTTTCAACCAGGGGAGGATGATGCAGCGCGATACCTTGAATCGAGAACGACATACGCGCACCCCATGCCAAACCCTAAATTGCGCTCCTCCATAGGTCGCGAACGAATCGCGCTCCTCCTTAGGTCGCGAACGAAGACTAAGTTGTTCCAGCTTAAGTCGCGACCAAACCTTATGTCGCGAGCTTCCCTATGTCGCGCTCCAGCCTAGGTCGCTACATACCTTGAATCACGAACGAGAGCAAATTCCAGTAGGTCGCGAGCAAGTTTCGACTTCCAGTTAGGTCGCAAAGCTTAGGTCGCTCCTCCTCCGCCTTAAGTCGCGACGAACCATAGGTCGCTCCAGTTCTTTAAGTCGCGGAGCTACTGAAATTCCTTATGTCGCGAACGACATTCAACTTAGGTCGCTGAAGCTTATGTTCTAGAATTTCTTATATCGCGACCGAGTTTCTTAAGTCGTTTCTTTTAAGTCATGTTGGTTTTTGTTAAGTCGTTTGTTTTGATAAGTCGTATGTTGTAACCCGTGTTTTTCCTTAAGTCGTGTGTCGTTTGTAATTTTTGTGTCGTCCTTTTTCTTATGTCGTTAAGTCGCTTTATTGTTTAGATCGCGTGCGTTGTTTCTTTAGGTCGACTGTGTGTTTTAAGTCATTGTACTGTTTGTGTTGTATTTGTAAGTCGTGTGAGTTGTAATTTCCTATGAATAGTGGGAGAGTTGTATCATTTGAAATAGTTGATTTTTGAATAAAATTTGGTTTGTGCTTTATGCCACCATTAAAATTGGAAGTTGAGTGTTATCTCCTTTCTCCATCTTCGGATATTCGAGTGCGCTCGAATCAACGAACTTGAAGCCGATTCACGGAATCTCGTGCGCGAGATCAACGTCGAAGAATCGTAGATCTTCTAACGCGGTATCGTGCGCGATCAACGTGTTGAAGATAGCTAGAATCCGGTATCTCGAGAGATCAATGGATTTGGGCACTTGGGTATCATCAATTCATCGATTCATTTTGTTTCATCGATTCATTTTCCGCAAATTCATCAATTCATGAGTTGTGTGATCCTGTACGCTGTGTCACTTATCCTGGACCGAGCATGTCTTTTGGGCCACAAGCATGGTCATGAAAGCCTCATCTGTATACCACTTCCTATATTTAGGAACCGATGCTTCGGTTGCCCGACTCTAATCATCCTTCATTGGTGTTGCCTATCTTTAGGCATTAGTCAAGATCAGAGGGATAATGGTGAGTCGTCCAATCGACCCTTATGATTATACTCTTTTGATATGATCATTGATCAAAGGAGTTGGTTGGTACCTATCTCTAGGTAACTAACTATCCCACTAGTCATTCGGATAAGATTTAGCTTACAAGAACAAGGTTTCTTTGGTTCTAGAAGCAAGCTTTATATATGAACAAAAGAGATGGAAAGACCTGCCTTATTCCATTTCCCCTAGTTCGCTAGGGTCTCTGATTCATAGTAAATAATGTAAATAAATCTAAGTGAAATAGCATCACAACATGTTGCAATTCCAAGCCCACAGGATTGCGATCCCATCAACATTTGCTAGCTTGAAAGTTCCATCTCCAAACTTGTGTTCGATCACATATGGACCTACCCAATTTAAACAAGTTGCCCTCATACTAGGAATGACCCATTTAAAAATAAGGTCCCCCACTTCGAAGACACGGCTTCGGACCTTGGTGTTAAAATGTTGTGCTACACTTTTCTGGTGAGTAGCTACCCTCAATTCAGCCTTTTCTTATTTTTTGTCAACCAAGTCTAGAGACTCAAGCAAGAGTTCCTCGTTCACCTTGGGTTATAGTGCTTTTTCTAGTGAGAAGGGACCTCTAGTTCTATCAGAATCATGGCCACAACTCCATAGACCAGAGCGAATGGAGTATGTCCAATCGTAGACTTATGGGTCGTCTTATAAGCCCATAGTGCAAGTGGAAGTTCATCGACCAAATTGCCCTTGGCTTTAGTTAAATATTTCTTCAAGCTAGAATCGATGATTTTATTCATCGCCACTACCTATCTATTCGCCTGGGGATGTGCTACTACCGAAAAGCTTTTCTTAATTTTGTAACAGTTGCAAAAATCCTTGAACTCGGTACTCTTGAATTGAGTTCTATTGTCAGTATTAATTTTATAGGGAACTCCAAATCCGCATATAATATTCTTTGTTAGAAAGTTGATCGCTTTTCTCATTATGATCGTGGCAAGCAGTTCCACTTCAGCCCACTTCGTAAAGTAATCCACTGCAACTATAGTTGTTTAGATCCTCCTTTCGACATCGGTTGCACACTGATTATATCCATTCCCCCAACCGTAAATGGCCACGAGCAAACCATTTACGTCTCTATGGATAGGGCTTTCGGTATTTTTGCAAACCTCTGACTCCTTTCGCACCGTCTAGCGTAATCAGCGGCATCATTGTTTACTGTTGGCCAGAAGTACCCATAAAAATGATCATTTTTCCTAAGGTCTGCCCCTTGGTGGGAACACAACAGCTACCCTCATGAATTTCCATAAGGATTTTCCAAGCCTTGTCCTTGGTTACACATCGAACCAGGGGGGTTGAGAAATCTCTCATGTACAGCACTCTCTCTTGCATTATGAATCACAACACTTTACAAAAGAGTTTTCACCATTCTTTCCTTCCTTTCAAGAGAGTTCCCTTCAACAAATAATCTTTGATCGGAGTAATCCATTATCCCTTCTCCGCCCAAGTCTCCAAGATCTAGTTGAGATCCATTTGGTTGATGCTTAGAGCCGATGAAACCTCCACTAGGACCAATCTCATCAATTGCACATACCTAGAGCTAGCCAATTTAGCCAGTGAATCGACCTTTGTATTCTCTTCTCTAGGGATTTGCGTGATAGTGAAATGCTTTTTATCGTTCAACAATTCTAGTGTCTTCATTAGGTAAGGGGCAAGTCTCACTCCCTTAGCGTGGAATTCCTTTTTTACCTGGCAGACCACTAACTGGGGGTCATTTAATACATGTAGCATCCTTACTCCCAACTCTTTTGTTATCCCGAGCCCCGCTGTCAATGCTTTATTTTCAGCCTCATTGTTCATCGTGGGGAACTCTAGCTTCAACACATGGAAAATCGTCCATCCTTCTGGGGGTACGAGTACCATACCTTCGCTAGAGTTACATTTATTAGAAGCTCCATCTAGTATGGTATCCATTGAGAAAGTGGGACCATATCATCCTCCTTTTCTCCATCCTGGACGGTAAATTCAGCATGAAATATGCTAATGCTTGTCCTCTTATCATCCTTATTCAATAGTAAGTGATATCAAAGTAGCTCAGCTTGATATTCCATTTCAATAATATTCCCTAAGTCTTAGGTAGATGCAGTACTTGCTTTAAGGGTTGATTCGTCGGCACCATTATTAGGTGAACCTGGAACTATGGTCACAATTTCCTCAAAGCAATCGACAAGCAATAAGTGAGCTTTTCCTTCTTTGCACAGTTCATTTCTACTCTGGTAAACCGCTTGCTGATAGGTTATTGTAGAAACCCACCCCTCATAAAAATCCAAAAATCAGCATCTTACATCAACGCCTGATTTTGAATACTACAAAAGAAAGCTTGTAGAGGAAAAGAAAGAAATAAAAGAAATAAAATGCTACACGAAGGAATAATGATATAATCTCATTGCGGAATGATAACATATAACATACTAAATATACATAAACAAAATGGGATGAACAATATACAAGAGAATACACTGGCAAAAGTAACTTATAAATAAATATCAATACATAAAGTCTAAATGAAAAATCAGACACAACAAGTGTCATATATAAAAAACATTTGTCATGTACTGCTACAATATCAAGTATATATATCCAAAGTATTGACTTCTCCTCCAAAGCTCCAGCTACGCCACTCTGATAGCATATCGCCAAAGCACCTGACTCTAAAACTACTCTATCGACTACGCGAGAGTTGTCATGACATAAATAGACAAAGACAAAACGCAGGTCAGACATAAAGCCTGTTGTGAGGGGAACTATCTCAAAATACTGTATATCAAAACTATATATGAATAGAACATGAACCGCTAAGGCATATTGGGTCCTCTCCATAAAGTGGCTCAGGGGTAATCCGGACTATCCATAACAAGTAAAGTAAACACATCTCAAAAATAGGGAATCATACCATAACCTACCTGTAATCTATGAGTCAACACAACTAGTATAATGTTATTGATACATAACAGTGCACCATGATAAGGTAACCCGATATGCAAATGCTAAGACAATACAAACATCACGACATAAGCATATCCTAGAATACATAACCAAATTATCAACCAACTAATATAACACATACAATATAACAATAAGCAGCTCTTTGTCAGTCTTAATTTTATAGGGAACTCCCAATCTGCATATAATATTCTTTGTTAGAAAGTTGATCGCTTTTCTCATTATGATTGTGGCAAGCAATTCCACTTAAGCCCACTTCGTAAAGTAATCCACTTCAACTATAGTTGTTTAGCTCCCCCTTTCGACATCGATTGCACACTGATTATATCCATTCCCCCAACCGTAAATGGCCATGAGCAAACCATTTATGTCTCTATGGAAGGGGCTTTCGGTATTTTTGCAAACCTCTGGCTCCTTTTGCACCGTCTAGCGTAATCAACGGTATCACCGTTTACTGCTGGCCAGAAGTACCCAAAGAAAATGATCTTTTTTGCTAAGGTCTGCCCCTTGGTGTGAACACAACACTACCCTCTTGAATTTCCATATGGATTTTCCAAGCCTTGTCCTTGGTTACACATCGAAGCAGGGGGGTTGAGAAACCTCTCATGTACAGCACTCCCTCTTGCATTATGAGTAACAACACTTTACGAAAGAGTTTTCACCATTCTTTCCTTCTTTTCAAGAGAGTTCCCTTCAAAAAATAATCTTTAATCGGAGTAATCTATTATCCCTTCTCCACCCAAGTCTCCAAAATCTAGTTGATATCCATTTGGTTGATGCTTCGAGTTGATGAAACCTCCACTAGGACCAATCTCATCAATTGCACATCCCTAGAGCTAGCCAATTTAGCCAGTGAATCGACCTTCGTATTCTCTTCCTTAGGGATTTGCGTGATAGTGAAATGCTTTTTATCGTTCAACAGTTCTAGTGTCTTCATTAGGTAAGGGGCAAGTCTCACTTCCTTAGCCTGGAATTCCTTTTTTACCTGGCAGACCACTAACAGGGGGTCATTGAGTACATGCAGCGTCCTTACTCCCAACTCTTTCGTTATCCCAAGCCTCACTGTCAATGCTTTATTTTCAGTCTCATTGTTCGTCGTGGGGAACTCTAGCTTCAACACATGGAAAATCGTCCATCCTTCTGGGGTTACGAGTACCATACCTTCACCAGAGTTACATTTATTAGAAGCTCCATCTAGTATGGTATCCATTGAGAAAGTGGGACCATATCGTCCTCCTCTTCTCCATCCTGGACGGTAAATTCTGCATGAAATCTGCTAATGCTTGTCCTCTTATCACCCTTATTCAATAGTAAGTGATATCAAACTAGCTCAGCTTGATATTCCATTTCAATAATATTCCCTAAGTCTCGGGTAGACGTGGTACTTGCTTTAAGGGTTGATTCGTCGACACCATTATTGGGTGAACCTGGAACTATGGTCACAATTTCCTTAGAGCAACCGACAAGCAATAAGTGAGCTTTTCCTTATTTGCATAGTTCATTTCTGCTCTGGTAAACCGCTTGCTGATACGGTATTGTAGAAACCCACCCCCCGTAAAATCCAAAAATCAGCATCTTACATCAACGCCTGACTTTTGAATACTACAAAAGAAAGCTTATCGGGGGAAAGAAAGAAATAAAAGAAACAAAATGTTATACCAAGAAATAATGATATAATCTAATGGCAGAATGATAACATATAACATACTAAATATACATGAATAAAATGGGATGAACAATATACAAGAGAATACACTGGCAAAAATAACTGATAAATACATATCAATACAGAAAGTCTAAATGAAAAATCAGACACAATAAGTCTAATATATAAATAACATCTATCATGTACTACTACAATATCAAGTATATATATCCAAAGTATTGTCTTCGCCTCCAAAGCTTCAGCTACGCCAGTCTGATAGCATATCCCCAAAGCACTTGACTCTAAAACTACTCTATCGAGTACGCGAGAGTTGTCATGACATAAACAGACAAAGACAAAACGCAGGTCAGACATAAAGCCTGTTGTGAGAGGAACTATCTCAAAATACTATATATCAAAACTATATATGAATAGAACATGAACCGCTAAGGCATATTGGGTCCTCTCCACAAAGTGGCTCAGGGGTAATCCGGATTATCCATAACAAGTAAAGTAAACACATCTCAAAAATAGGGAATCATACCATAACCTACTCTTCTCCTGTAATCAATGAATTAGCACAACTAGTATAATGTTATTGATACATAACAGTTCCCCATGATAAGGTAACCCCATATGCAAATGCTAAGACAATACAAAATCACGACATAAGCATATCCTAGAATACACAAAAAAATTATCAACCAACTAATATAACACATACAATATAACAATAAGCAGTTCTTCGTCAGTCTTAATTTTATAGGGAACTCCAAATTCGCATATAATATTCTTTGTTAGATAGTTGATCGCTTTTCTCATTATGATCGTGGCAAGTAGTTCCATTTCAGCCCACTTCATAAAGTAATCCACTGCAACTTTAGTTGTTTAGCTTCTCCTTTCGACATCGGTTGCACATTGCATATATCCATTCCCCCAACCATAAATGACCACGAGCAAACCATTTACGTCTTTATGGATAGGGCTTTCAGTATTTTTGCAAACCTCTGGCTCTTTTTTAACTGTCTAGCGTAATCAGCGGTATCATTGTTTACTGTTGGCCAGAAGTACCCATAGAAAATGATCTTTTTTGCTAAGGTCTGCCCCTTGGTTTGAACACAACAGCTACCCTCATGAATTTCCATAAGGATTTTCCAAGCCTTGTTCTTGCTTACACATCGAAGTAGGGGGGTTGAGAAACCTCTCATGTACAGCACTCCCTCTTGCATTATGAATCATGGCACTTTACGAAAGAGTTTTCACCATACTTTCCTTCCTTTCAAGAGAGTTCCCTTTAACAAATAGTCTTCGATCGGAGTAATATCCCTCCTCCGCCCAAGTCTCCAAGATCTAGTTGATATCCATTTGGTTGATGCGTAGAGCCGATGAAACTTCTATTAGGACCAATCTCATCAATTGCACCTCCCTAGAGCTAGCCAATTTGGCCAGCGAATCGACCTTCGTATTCTCATCCCTAGGGATTTGCGTGAAAGTGAAATGATTTTTATCGTTCAACAGTTCTAGTGTCTTCATTAGGTAAGGGGCAAGTCTCACTCCCTTATCCTGGAATTCCTTTTTTACCTGGCAGACCACTAACTGGGGGTCATTGAATACATGCAGCGTCCTTACTCCCAACTCTTTCGTTATCCCGAGCCTCACTGTCAATGCTTTATTTTCAGTCTCATTGTTCGTCGTGGGGAACTCTAGCTTCAACACATGGAAAATCGTCCATCCTTCTGGGGTTACGAGTACCATACCTTCACCAGAGTTACATTTATTAGAAGCTCCATCTAGTATGGTATCCATTGAGAAAGTGGGACCATATCGTCCTCCTCTCCTCCATCTTGGATGGTAAATTCTGCATGAAATCTGCTAATGCTTGTCCTTTTATCACCCTTATTCAATAGTAAGTGATATCATACTAGCTCAGCTTGATATTACATTTCAATAATATTCCCCAAGTCTCGGGTAGATGTAGTACTTGCTTTAAGGGTTGATTCGTCGGCACCATTATTGGGTGAACCTGGAACTATGGTCACAATTTCATCGGAGCAATCGACAAGCAATGAATGAGCTTTTCCATCTTTGCATAGTTCATTTCTGCTCTAGTAAACTGCTTGCTGATAGGGTATTGTAGAAACCCACCCCTTGTAAAATCCAAAAATCAGCATCTTACATCAACGCCTGGCTTTTGAATACTACAAAAGAAAGCTTGTCGGGGAATGAAAGAAATAAAAGAAACAAAATGCTATACCAAGGAATGACGATATAATCTCATGGCGGAATGATAACATATAACATACTAAATATAGATGAACAAAATAGGATGAACAATATACAAGAGAATACACTGGCAAAAGTAACTAATAAATAAATATTAATACAAAGTCTAAATGAAAAATCAGACACAATAAGTCTCATATATAAATAACATTTGTCATGTACTGCTATAATATCAAGTATATATATCCAAAGTATTGTGTTCGCCTCCAAAGCTCCAGCTACTCCACTCTGATAGCATATCCCCAAAGCACTTGACTCTTAAACTACTCTATCGAGTATGCGAGAGTTGTCATGACATAAATAGACAAAGACAAAACGCAGGTCAGACATAAAGCCTGTAGTGAGAGGAACTATCTCAAAATAATATTTATCAAAATTATATATGAATAGAACATGAACCGCTAAGGCATATTGGGTCCTCTCCACAACGTGGCTCAGGGGTAATCCGGACTATCCATAACAAGTAAAGTAAACACATCTCAAAAATAGGGAATCATACCATAACCTACTCTTCTCCTGCAATCAATGAGTCAGCACAACTAGTATAATGTTATTGATACATAACAGTGCCCCATGATAAGGTAACCCCGTATGCAAATGCTAAGACAATACAAACATCACGACATATGCATATCCTAGAATACACAACAAAATTATCAACCAACTAATATAACACATACAACATAACAATAAGCAGTTCTTTGTCAGTCTTAATTTTATAGGGAACTCCAAATCCGCATATAATATTCTTTGTTAGATAGTTGATCGCTTTAATCATTATGATCGTGGCAAGCAGTTCCACTTCAGCCCACTTCATAAAGTAATCCACTGCAACTATAGTTGTTTTGCTCCTCCTTTCGACATCGGTTGCACACTGATTATATCCATTCCCCCAACCGTAAATGGCCACGAGCAAACCATTTACGTCTCTATGGATGGGGCTTTCGGTATTTTTGCAAACCTCTGGCTCCTTTTGCACCGTCTATCGTAATCAGCGGTATCATTGTTTACTGTTGGCCAGAAGTACCCATAGAAAATGATCTTTTTTGCTAAGGTCTGCCCCTTGGTGTGAACACAACAGCTACCCTCATGAATTTCCATAAGGATTTTCCAAGCCTTGTCCTTGGTTACACATCGAAGCAGGGGGTTGAGAAACCTCTCATGTACAGCACTCCCTCTTGCATTATGAATCATGGCATTTACGAAAGAGTTATCACCATTCTTTCCTTCCTTTCAAGAGAGTTCCCTTCAACAAATAATCTTCGATCGGAGTAATCCATTATCCCTCCTCCGCCCAAGTCTCCAAGATCTAATTGATATCCATTTGGTTGATGCTTGGATCCGATGATACCTCCACTAGGACCAATCTCATCAATTGCACATCCCTAGAGCTAGCCAATTTAGCCAGTGAATTGACCTTCGTATTCTCCTCCCTAGGGATTTGCGTGATAGTGAAATGCTTTTTATCGTTCAACAGTTCTAGTGTCTTCATTAGGTAAGGGGCAAGTCTCACTCCCTTAGCCTGGAATTCCTTTTTTACCTCATGCAGCTTCCTTACTCCCAACACTTTTGTTATCCCGAGCCCCGCTGTCAATGCTTTATTTTCAGCCTCATTGTTCGTCGTAGGGAACTCTAGCTTCAATGCATAGAAAATCGTCCATCCTTATGGGGTTACGAGTACCATACCTTCCCCAGAGTTACATTTTTTAGAAGCTCCATCTAGTATGGTATCCATTGAGAAAGTGGGACCATATCATCCTCCTCTTCTCCATCTCGGACCGTAAATTCAGCAATAAATCTGGTAATGCTTGTCCATTTATCACCCTTATTCAATAGTAAGTGATATCATACTAGCTCAGTTTGATATTCCATTTCAATAATATTCCCTAAGTCTCGGGAAGAAGCAGTACTTGCTTTAAGGGTTGATTCATCGGCACCATTATTGGTGAACCTGGAACTATGGTCACAATTTCCTTAGAGCAATAGACAAGCAATAAGTGAGCTTTTCCTTCTTTGCACAGTTCATTTCTACTCTGGTAAACCGCTTGCTGATAGGGTATTGCAGAAACCCAACCATCGTAAAATCCAAAAATCAGCATCTTACATCAACACCTGACTTTTGAATACTACAAAAGAAGGCTTGTTAGGGAAATGAAAGAAGTAAAAGAAAAAAAATGCTATACCAAGGAATAATGGTACAATCTCATGGCGGAATGATAACATATAACATAATAAATATACATGAACAAAATGGGATGAACAATATACAAGAGAATACACGGGCAAAAGTAACTGATAAATAAATATCAATACAGAAAGTCTAAATGAAAAATCAGACACAATAAGTCTAATATATAAATAACATCTGTCATGTACTACTACAATATCAAGTATATATATCCAAAGTATTGTCTTTGCCTCCAAAGCTCCAGCTACGCCACTCTGATAGCATATCCCCAAAGCAATGGACTCTAAAACTACTCTATCGAGTACGTGAGAGTTGTCATGACATAAATAGATAAAGACAAAACGCAAGTCAAACATAAAGCCTGTTGTGAGAGGAACTATCTCAAAATACCATATATCAAAACTATATATGAATATAACATGAACCGCTAAGGCATATTGGGTCCTCTTCACAAAGTGGCTCAGGGGTAATCCGGATTATCCATAACAAGTAAAGTAAACACATCTCAAAAATAGGGAATCATTCTATAACCTACTCTTTTCCTGTAATCAATGAGTCAGCACAACTAGTATAATGTTATTGATACATAACAGTGCCCCATGATAAGGTAACCCCATATGCAAATGCTAAAACAATACAAACATCACGACATAAGCATATCCTAGAACACACGACAAAATTATCAACCAACTAATATAACACATACAATATAACAATAAGTGATAGATAGAGAATACAAATTGATACTCATCATTACTGATGGGTGGAGTCCATGGTAGGCTTGTGCCCAAGATAATAGAGTCGGTACCTTAGTATACCATATAACCCGAGTCGTACCTAGTGTGGTCATACTCGTGTAAGCCTCATCGTATCCCTTAGTAAACATGGGTGAAATATGTCTTTATATATATATATATCTAAAACCTAAGTTTGTGTTGGACATCAATCTATAACTCAAATTATCACGATCCATTGATTTCCATTGAGAGTTTAAAATAAGTACATTTAGTACCTTAGTGTACTATAGACCTCGAGCTGCATCTCAGTGATCGAACCCATGTAAATCTCACCATACCCCGCAATGCGCATAAGTGATATATGATATACTCTATTTTCTTGAAACCTTCATTGCTCTCACTATACCTCTCATTGAGCATATGCGATAGATGATCCACTTGTAGATGGTCATCGTCATCTCCCTCTCAACCATCATGGATTTCTTAATAAACTCACGTAACGTTTCTATAAAAGAGAATAACAGTGCATCCCGTATAATATGCCATCGGGACCACAAAGGGATACTAATGTCATGCATATATATATATATATATCAAATATAATGTCACGTAATCAAATATGCATATCATAGACGAAGATCGATATCTTGTCATCATCTATCTATATAGATGGCCTCTACTATAAGGTCAATATGCACGACCACTAATATAAGGCCAATACAACAACTGATCACTAATGTAAGACCAATAGCATTCATCAAACATATATACTCAAGGTCGAAACCAAGAGGCATGGACTAACTCTGCTCAATTGTACATACTCACCAAATGTGATCGTGCAACCAACCAATTCATCGATATCGTATCTGATCATTACTGATCATACAAATGTCACTATACCTTACATCCGAATCATGAGCTTTGCATTGCATTCCACTTTCCCGAGTATCCCATAGCCTCTCCGAAGTCAAGCTAAAACATCACGCCAACCCGTATTTGAAACCGAGGAAAATTCCCTTTTAAACTATATCCTACTTAGGCTTTACTGGGTGCACCACCAGTATGTCGAAGGTAAGCCACCGGTCGACCGGTGGTGGCCTATTCTAAGGAGTTATACTGGGGCAGGTGCCAACCATGCCACCAATCGTCGATTCGTACTCTGTCTTCTTAGTTGCTTTGCCCGATGAGTCGCCAAGCTCCCCTAGCTTACTTCCACCACCTCGGAGCTTTTTCGGAGCCCATTGGTTGATACTTTGGAAGTGGTTTCTTAAGTATTCAAAAACCTATTTCTATATGAATCCCACTCTTTTATGCATAGAGTCTCCCTATGAAGATTTCAAAGAACTGAGCTCCTCTAACATGCCCAATTGAACTCAACCAACCTTCTCGCACTATGTGATGCTCATATATGTATCGATACATCCACTTGTGCATGCATATGCACATATATATACGCAAACCCATCCTAACTTCACAAATCACATTTCGAGCTTCAACGAACAGATTACTCGACCTGGTACTTCTCATGCAACTTAGCGCATCCAGTAGTCGCTATGGCCACATGAGATTGCTCACAACTTGGCAATATGCACATACAGATATTTCCATACACATATATAATTATTCACACAAATAAACAATCATCAACAATCCAAACCATTAAATAATTATATTTCAATACAAGAATTGTATTGATTATTATATAACTTCAAATACACGTATACGTATACTTACCCATATAAATATACATACACATATGTTTAATCAACAAATTTGATTATTTGATAATCAAACCTTACTTTTTTATCAAATCTTTTCCATAAAAGTTCAATATCCTTTTCTACTATTTTATGAAATCATTTCATTATTTTATAAAATACAAAACTAGCTTATAAATCATTTTAAGCCTTTATTGTACTTAATTTCTTTATCTAAAATTAAGTATTCATCTTATAATTATGTTATAAAAGCTTACAACCACTTTATAAATAAATACTTCTTGTTGTTTTATAAAATCTCATACACTTATAAAATACATCTTTTGTATTATTTTATAAAATCTCACTACATTGTATAAACTATCATTTATACTATTTTATAAAATCTCAGTCCATTATATAAAATATATTATCATTACTATTTTATAAAATCTCATTCTATTTTATTAAATATCATATATATTGTTTTCACTCCATTTTATAAAATATACCGTTATTAAGATTTTATAAAATCATATTTCATTTTATAAAATAACATTTATACTATTTTATAAAATGGAATTTATAAAATATCACTCCATTTTATAAAATATATTATTATTACTATTTTACAAAGCCTTGGTCTATTTAAAAAATATATCATTCACTTATAAAACTATTTATTTACTTAAATAATATTTATAAGTACTAATTAAGCTTCCTTAAGCCTCTAATCGCTTTAATAATAAGTGCAGAGCTCTTAACTTGCTTAATTAGCTTACTAACTTTATTTTATAAAATACTCCATTATTTTATAAAATCATTTCCTCTTAAATAATATTTATAAATACTAATCATGGGCCTTTAATCGCTTTAGTAATAAGTGTAGACCTCCTAACTCGCTTATTTAGCTTACTAAGTTGTCTAAAACTCATTCAAATAGTTTAATTAATGTTTTCTAATGACATACACATCATTATGTTACTTAATCATAATCAAATCATAACATCATACAAAACCATCTAATTAACCCCAAACCCAATTCTAAGCTTACTAGCTTTTCCAAACATGATAATTAAAGGTTTAAACAAATAATTAGCTAATAGAATAATGTTCATAACATGAATATAAGCCTAAAACATAATATTGAATTCTACAAATTACATCACATAACTTCATAATCATTACTAAACAAATATACGAATTTTAAAAAGTAAATTAAGTAGGAGAATCATCCCACTCATCTCTTCTTCCCCAAATCATGCTCTAAATCACCAAAACCCATGCTTTCCTCCTCCTGAATTTCGAAACGGCGCACCAAAGTCTGATACATGATAATTCCTTAATGGGTCTTCTAGAGAATGAGAAGGGAGGAATTATAGTAATTTTATCGGGATTTATAGAATTTTATTTGAACATGAATTAGTGATATAGGGTTTTGAGATTAAGGATGGATTAAGAAAGTAATTAAAGAAGAAGAGGAAAAGCAACGTTAATGAGAAGTGGAAATGAGAGGAATGAAAATAATGAAGAGAGTTAGCGCACTTATAGGCTAGCTAATGGGTCTTAGCTCCAAATCCAACTTTCATTTCTTTCTTGAAATCATTATTCACTTAAAAAACTAATCGACTCCAAACATAGCCAAGTTGATACTCATTTTTCTCACATAAGAAAAGCAGTCTCAACTATGGATGTCTCGAGACCCAATTCATCCATCTTTGAAAAATCAAGTATAATAGACGTTCCTTCAATTAAAGATAAAATATTCATATTAATCATTTAAATATTCAATCATTAAAATTGTGGATTATTACAAGTATACCGGTCTTTGGATCATTTCCTTCTCACATACCAATGCTGCACTTAATGCATGAGAAGACACCGCTAAATAGATAAATATATCTTCTTCGTCCAAATGATTGGATAGGAAATGGCCTTTCCATATGCTCCAACAATTCTTGGAAAGCGTCTTGGCATTCCTTTGTCCAGACAAACTTTCCTTGCTCTTTTTTGAGGGCATCGAAGAACAGTGTGCATTTATCAGTTGACTTTGTGGTGAACCAACTTAACACAGCAACCTTCCCGTTCAAGCTCCGCATTTCCCTCCTTGTCCTCGAGGCAGTTACATGTTTCAAGGCATTAATCTGCTCTAGATTAGCCTCAATGCCCCTTGAATTTACAATAAATTCCAAGAATTTGCATAATACGACTCCAAAGGAACATTTTGATGGATTTAATTTCATCATGTACCTTCGCAACCCACCAAACATTTTTGAAAGATCTTCCATGTGGTTTGTCGATAGCCGCACTTCACGAGCATATCATCCACATACACTTCCATTATTTGTCTGATCTGGTCCTTGAACATGGAATTCACCAATCTCTGGTAGGTGCCTCTATCATTCTTCAAACCAAATGGTATCACTCAGTGGCAGTCCTAAATCATTTATTAAAATTATGTGTTCCTGATTTGGAACAAGCACTGCTATTTGGTTATAGTCGGAATAAGCATATATAAAAAAAAGTAGCTTATTTACAATGGTTCCATCTACCAACTGGTCAATCCTGGACGGCGAGAAGCTTTCATCCGAGCATGCTTTATTCAAGTCCGAGTAATAAATACAGGTCTGTCACTTCCCATTTGCCATTTTGACCAGCACAAATTCCGATACCTATTCAGGGTATAAGGCATCGTGGATTTGCTTTCAGCTTATCCACTTCCTCCTTTAATGCAGCTTATCGCTTTGGACCAACACCGTACCTTTTCTATTTTACAGGGGTACTTAGGGTTTACATTCAATGCGTGGCACGTTGTCTCTGGTGGTATCCTGCATATATCTGAATGTGTCCAAGCAAACACATATAGGTTTACTCGGAGAAAACCAACCAACACCTTCTTCAATTTGGCACTAAGCCGAGATCCGATCTTAAGGACCAAAGTAAGGTTGTCCATATTGATCGGAACTTTGATTGTTAACTCAACTGGTGTTGCTCGCACTTCCTTTGACTACTTCCTAGGATTCATAGGCTTAAAGAACTTGCAATGGTTTTCGAGCCTGGGATTGGGCATTGTTGCTATGAATCCATGTTATTGATGTAGAGAGCTTTCTCTATACCTTTCCCTTTCTCTCATCGCTTTGCCTCTCTAAGTTTAGCAACGTAACATTCTCAACCAATTCTCTGGTTGCCTCAAATTGATCCGATCCATTCTCTTTGGGGAACTTCATCATCAAGCACCAAGGAGCCGGTGCTATTCTGAAACTAGTAAGGGTCAGTCGACCCATAAAGGCATTATACATTGAAAATTCATCAACAATTACAAACTTCTAAACCTACACGATCTTGCGGTTTCCTTCTCCCAACTCAACGGAAAGTTGATAGTTCTGATGGCTCCTTTGCCTCTCCGTTAAATCCTTGAATCCTATATTTACAAGGCTTTTAGCTGATCAAAAGTCTTTTAGAACCGAGTTTTCACCAAGCTTCCATAATCCACCAAGATTCGGTGCATAGTACCTGGGCCTACAACGGCTGTTATCACCATTAGATCAAAGGTTAGCTCTTCAGTACCATCATAATTGTTATTACAAAAAATTATATCATCGGTCATTTATCTCTAGTTCTTAGTCGGCGCTCCATCCTCAATGGCAAAGTATCTCTCCTACGGTGTATGCTTCAAAAAATTCGAATACTGCTCCATCTTATTCTAGCTTTTCTCTTCCGGATGAGGTCCTCCAGTTATTGTCTTCATCACAATATCTTATATTAGGTCATCTAGGGCCCTCTCCACGAGGTCCAAGCTGGTTTCCTTGAGTATTAAGCCCTTAGATTCCAACATTTTGTCTATTATCCTACGGATCTCTGATGTATTGCTACAACCTTTTCTTATGGATTAACTCTTCAATTATATCACTTAAATGACGATGCTCATTAGTATTGTGCCTACATGTCTTATGGCATCGTAAATAGTTCCCTAAGCACCTCTCAGCTTCCGTTGCCTCCTTCCGAGGTGGCTTCCTATATTTCTTTGTCCATTACGTGGAAAGATAGATATTTTCGATTATATCATTTAGAGGCATATATTCCTCTGGCCTTATATTCCTTGGACACCTTTTGGCATCATTCCTCCTATCCCCAACACCCTGGTTTATTTTCTTTTTGTTGTTTGTATTACCCACATTTATAGCAACATTACCAGTGCTCTCACTGGTTTGTTTTATAGTGACATTACTTTGAACTACTTCTCTCGGTTGTCCACCATCAACATTTCTGAAAACAAGGTTTGCCTCTTCCAAGTGTAAGAACCTGTTAGCCTTTCTGTGTAACTCCTCCATGGTAGTCATTTACTTCATCCACATCCATTTTTCAAAATTCATATCCGGGTGTATCCCGAGTATCAAAGCCATAAACACCAAATCATCCTTTAGATAATTCACCTTTGGTATCGTGGTATTAAACATGTTCAAAAAGACTTTCAGTGACTCTTTAGGCCCTTGAAAATGCTCAACAAGGACATCACATCCTTGGGCCGAGTAGTGTGGAGTCTAAATTGCTCTAGAAACTTTTTAGCCAATTCATCAAAAGTTGAAATGGATTTTGGCACGAGCCAAGTGAACAACATTGACGTATCTCCATCCAAAAAATAGGAAAACCCCTACACCGAACTATATCTATTATGCTGGCACCACCCATATGCCATTCATACTTGAATAGATGCTGTTTGGGACCAGTCTTCCCACTGTTTGAAGGCATTGAGGGCATTATAAATTCCTAGGATATTCCTTCCGCAAGATATTCTCTATGAACGAAGTTTTATTAGGCGTGGAACCCCAATCTTCATTCTTTATCCATCGGTTTTCCTTTATCAACAGCTTTATTATATTAGTAATATGTTTCTCATTGGCTTGGTGATCCAAAAAATGACTCTTAGGAGCATCGCTATGCGTTCGACTCCATAAATTGTCTCAGTTCGCTTGATGACGTTTAGGCTCTCCTGTCTCAAGAAGAGCCACTTCTTTGGAACTTCTTTGACATTTAGCTAGCTCTGCGGTAGTTGTTTGATCACTAGCATCATACGCTCTAGCATTTAGTCCCACTTCATTACCACTATCTTGCAAATCAACCTCGCTATCTTCCAAGTTCACAGCATCAAGTTGTTGCAACCCAAGGTCAACCACCAACCTCTTGGTATCGACATGATTCCTTTCGGTACCGAGTGGTCCATCCTTGGCCGAAACTTTGCCACTTACTTCGGCTATTCTTCTTAATGCTCTAGTATTCTGCTCCTTTATCTTTTGCTTCTCATCCCTTCTATTCTAGTCAGAAGCAGATGAATTCCCCTCTTCAAAATAAAAAGATGATGCATTTCTACAGTTTCTCATAGGCTTTTGGAACTGCTGGGTCAACAAGGAAGTTCTAGCACCCATCTTCTCAATAAGCACCCTTTAGCTATCCACCGTTCTTTGATTTAGCTCTGTCATCATCCTATCGAACTTAACTCTCAAAACCATCTCTTGAGGGGTAGACGGTCCTAGAAAAGCATATATCGGTAGGTTAGTCTCCTTATTGTGGTGAGAAGCTTTATCTACTTCATAAAATACGGCTCCAAATCCACCAGATCTCCTCAAGGCCACTAGTTCAACAATTAAATATCCAAATCAGCAATAAGAAACTTTAGATCCATCTTTTGGACGTTCCAATCCAAAATAAAAGCAAGATCTACTCTCCAGTTCAACTCTTAATGAAAGCACCAAAAATTTTGAGTGAAAAAGTGGCATAACAGCCTAGTCGAATATTATTGTGTAGATCTAGATAGTAATAATATCGAAAACAATAAATGACAAGAGTTTTTATGGTGGTTCGATAAATTTTATGGCCTACATGCACTTTAATCTTATTATAGATTGTTTTGTCATGAGTGCAAAGGCTTTACAATTCGTTTCAAGTATACAATAGCAAAGGTAAGGCTCTAGCTGACAGGATTCGTGTAGAGATAGAAGATGAAGAAGACAATGGCCAAAAGTCCTCTAAAGGTTGCTCTAGGCTTACTATTTATAAACGAATCGCGCACCAGAGTCGCTAGATCGTTGAAGACCCGATAAGGATCAAGATCGATGAGAATAAGGAGGAGACAAAGTCTTTCCAATGATAAAAACCACTGGGTACCGACATGAATCATGTCAGTACCGAGAGGTTTTTCCTTATGAAAACCATCGTCTTTCTCCTTCACTTCACTCCGCATCTCCAAATCTTAAAGCTTCGAGTATTTTTTGGTGTATGAGATCTTCTTGATATCGGAAGGTTTGGTTTCATCCAATAATTGTCCTTTTCTGCACAAATTTGGAATTTTTCATCTACAGCTCTAAAATTATTCACCTACTCCTTCAGATATAGGACCCAAGATGAACACTTCATGGATCTACCACTTGACCTTAGCAAAACTATTCAAAATGGTATGGGGAAACCTCTTGGTACCGAGTCCTTTTTTGGACCTCTCAGTACCAAGTCCTTTTGTGGACTTCAAAGTTCTTTTGTTCTCTTCTAAGACCATCTTGAGCTTACCCCTGAGTTCATGTAGCATTTTGTCTTCATCCTAACATCTAGCTTCACTTGAAGGCTACTTGGTTTAAAAACTAGATAACAATATTATTATTTTGATGTAAAATGATAATAATATCATTGTAAAGAGTGATTTGACAAAGATTGCTATTTTGACTTCATTGCAATTTTTAAAAGTATTTGGAGAAATGAAAGTACAATAAAGGATTTAAAGTGTGTGATCATTTAAAAAGAATTTTTTTTGGGATAAATAAATAAAGGTGAGTTGTAATAAAAAATAATAAAATGATTTTATACTTAAAAGAATATCGGTTGCAAATATATATTTGCATGATTGATGAACATATGGTTAACTACCGATTGTAATTATCATATATACTCGATGTTCGATGACGGTATCACATTTTGATGAGTATGCGATATTTTACTATTATTGCTACTAAATGATGGATAGTTAATTATAGTTATTTGATGATTGATATTGTGTTACTAATGTTGATTGGATTAGTACACATTTGATAAATTATATTTACATTGATGACGGTGTATAAAAGTATACTTATACATTATTATTATCCTTATTTAATTATTAGGGTCGACATTGTGTGTAATTGATGATTAATGGCTAAAGTATGCTATTATTATTATTATTGCCCAATATGATGATTTGTTGTGATGGACAGGTAGGAATATCGTTTTCTACTTATATTGTTTGCAATGGTTGCATTGGTTGTGATGGTTGTAATGGTTGCATGAATATTATGGCTTTTACATATTAACAAGTATTTGGATGTATTAAAAGAGCAGGAAATAGAACTACATCGACTTGATCCCGCAAAAGGGGTACGTAGGCAGCCTTTTTATATGCAACAGCCAGATGTTCCCTTGAGGTCGAGGTGTATAGAAATTAGCGCAATCCCAACATAGTTGACACCTTTTCCCTTTTATTACATGTATATATTACTATGTATAAGTTTGTAGGTAAAAACAAAAAAGGAAGCAAAGGATCTGGTATAGGTCATATCCACAGGATAGATCGGTTTATCTCCTATATCACAAAATTACAATTATTGTTTTGAATAATTGATGTATTGAAAAATGTATAATATCTGATGATATGCTGAATTTGTGTAATATTTAATTCTTGATATGAGATTGTACATATGTTGATGTTTAGATTTGCTATGAGGTTTGTCTTCTTATGTCTGTTGTTTTAGGCTTTTCAATTTTTATCTACTTATGGTCCACTTCTTTTAATATCTAAAATTAGTTGTAATCGTATTTTGACACCGTTTATAATTGGTTTTAGATGTTAAAAACGATAGGTCGTTAGAGTTGGTTATTTCGTTTGGGTCAACCAATGCATCGACATAGTTTGTTGATCTTATGAACCATGTTTTCAAAGTTAGTTGAATAAGTTTGTGCTTGTGTTCATTGATGATATTCTCACCTATTGATGGATAGAGGAGGAACACAAGACTATTTAAGGATTGTGATGGAGATATTGAGGAAACACCAATTGAAGGCGAAGTTTTCAAAATGTCACTTCTGGAGAAAGGAACCGTGATGTTTGGGTCATGTTGTTTCTGAGAAGGACACCACGGTAGATCCTGTGAAAATTGCAGCAGCTTAGGAGGGACAGACCCAAGAGTGCTATAGATGTTAGGAGTTTCCTTAGATTAGTGGGATCCTATAGATGTTTTATCAAAGACTTATTTAAGGCAGTGACACCATTAACCAATTTGACTAAGTAGAAGTAGAATTTAGTTTAGGACACCAGGTGCAAGCATGCGTTTTTGAGTCTAAAGGAATGGTTGATGAGTGCATTAACGTTATTCATTCTAAGAGGGAATGAGGATTTAACATTATACATAGACTCTTATGGTACTATACTTGGTGCGGGTTGATGTAAAGAGGTTAAGTTGTCGCATATGCTAGTCGATAACTGAAGCCATATAAGAGGAAGTTTCCTACTCATGATTTGGATTTGGCGACGATAATATTTGATTTCAAGGTTCAAAGGAACAATCTTTTAGGAGAGAGGCTTAGGTTATTCATGGATCCTCGGTATAATACCTCTTCTTTTGAAAGTATCTCAACCTTTACCAGTAGTGATGGTTGGAATTCTTGGCCTCCTACAACTTTGACATTTCCTACACACATAGTGAGGAAAATGCAACCGATGATGCTCTGAGTAAAAGACATGCCTGCTTAGGAGCGCTTTTCCTAGAGTGGAAACTACTTGAGTTTATTGCTAGTTATGATTTCAGACGTTGATGTGAGCTTGAGCCAAAGATGTTGGCCAGTCTCATTATCAGACCTGCTTTGATTAAGCGGATCAATTCTAGTTAGACATGTGATGCCAGATTAGTAGAGCTCATCGCTAAGGTTGAGAGTGGAGTACTGAAGAGATGAAATAGTACAGATTCAATCGAGATGATTGGCTCTGTAACGATGGGAGTTGTTTGTACTTATGTTGATAGGTTGAGGGATGAGGTACTCCGAGAGTGCTATCATTCGATATTGACTACACATCCCTGGGGTAATAAAATATACCATGATATGATGTAGACATTTCATTAGGACGGGATGAAGAAGGATGTTGAGGCATTCATCTCAAAATGTTTAAACTGTTGGCTAGTAAAGGCCGAGCAGAAGAAGCCAAGTGGTTTACTGCAACCACTTGAGATTTCTAAATGGAGGTGGAAACATATATCGATGGACTTCATCGATGTTATTGCTAAGGACCAAAAGTGGGTACGAGAGCATCTAGATCATAGTTGATAGATTGACGAAGAGTGAGTAGGATGACATCTAAATTAGCTAAGTTGTATATGAGGTGAATTATGTGATTCCATAGTGTGTTGAAGAGCATTGTGAGTGATCGAAAGCACTGTTCACTAGCGGGTTTTGGAAGAGCACACAAGAGGCATAGGGAATGGAGCTGCATTTGAGTACAGTTTATCACCCATAAATTGATGGGCAAACTAATCTTTTACAAGCATGCATACTTGACTTTGGAGGCTTATGGAACGATCACTTGATTTAGTAGAGTTCTCCTAGAACAATAATTATCAGGTTGGCATTGGTATGGCACCGTTTGAGGCACTATATGGATGATGATGTAACACTCCTTCATGTTAGTGTGAAGCGGGCAAGAAACTGATATTGGGGCCAGATATGATTAAAGAGACATCAAAGAAAATTGAAATCATTTGACAACAAATGAAAGTTTCTCAAGGTGGATATAAGAGATACATTGATACGAGACATATAAATTTGGAGTTAATTGTCAATGATATGGTGATTGTTTAGATCCCCCCAAAGAATGTGGTTCGATTTGCAAGGTGGTATTTGGCACCGAGATTCATAGGTCCTTTTTTGCTACTTGATAGGATTGGGGACCTAGCTTACAAAGTCAACTTGTCTAAAAAGATGGAAGGTGTGCATAATGTATTCCACGTTTCTCATTTGTAGAAGTATGTGCATGGCTCAGGCATAACTATTACATTGGATCAACTAGATGATATCAATATAGAACCAGAAGCTTCAAGACCTCGTATGCCAATTTGTAATGTCGAACATGATATGTAGTAGCTTAGGAGGAAGATAGAGAAGTTAGTTAAGGTTCATTGGGGTAAAAACAAAAGCGATTAAACATAAAAAACCAAGGAGAGTGGGAGGACCAATTATCTAGAGCTTCTTGCTTGGTAAGACGTTTTGTTTATAGCGCTTACTTTCACTTTGATATCATATAGGATAGTTTAGTACCTTACATGCTATGATAGGCATAGATTAATTTGATCACTTGATGGTGCATGTTTGGTGTTTGATAAGGTTTGTTATGGTTGTTAGGCGTGAGGGGTGATTTGACTTTACCTTGTTTTATTTAGGAATTTCCAAAGCGAAATTTCACAAGGGTAGACAGTGTAGTGATCTGTATTCGAAATATCAAAAAATCCTAAAATATTATTTTTAAATTCATATTTGGTCGTATGATGCTATAATTTTAGTTGATGTTGAGTAGTGACATTTTTGACCCTTAATGATCTTGTTGGAAGGTTTTGACCTTGAAAACTTATAAGGCCTATAACTTTTGGTAGGAGACGAATTAGGGATCGAGACCATTTCCATTGGAAAGATACTGTAAAAAACCAAATTTTTAATAGAAATTAATTAGAGTTAATAACTATAATTTAGTGACTAAAATAGAATTAGTGAATTTATTTGATAAGTTGGTTTTGAAATTATTTAATAAGATGATTTAAATTGTGAAAATTTGACATTTAAAATTTAAATAAGGTAAAAATTGTGGAAGTTATATTTTATAAAAGCGGTGTAATTGAAATATATGTTGATTTTGAAAAAAGAAGTAATTTTAAATGTGATTTGTATTTATTTAAATTAAATAGAATTTAGTTTTAAAACTAAAAGAAATTATATATATATATATATATATCCTTATTATATTTTCAAGGCCTAAGTCTAAGCTTTCATAACCCAAGTCCAATTTCTAGAATTTTCTAATTCAAAAAATTTCGTTCTCCAGCAAATACACTCGCGCAAGTTTTCCTCTGTTAAAAAAAATCATCTTCCTCCTAAAAGCAATCAAAAACTAATTTTCATCACTTTAAAAATTAACAACGGATTAAATAAATCGCCTAAATTTACTAAATTCAAGTTTGTGGTTCACTATATGGTTTTGCATCTATGGTACAGTGCTATTGTGTTGAGTGCATGCGTACAAATAAAGAGAAAGGAAAAAATGCAATATACGTGTAAGATTCGTCTCATGAAATCTATGTCTAATTCAAGATAATTTATTTATATTTCTTGTATTTGAATTATGCTCTCTCATAAGCGTTGTATTTGCGTCAAATTATAGTGAATAAAATGGAAATTTGGTTTGAAATCAATTGAAGAGTGCATGACCTAGAGCTTGGTTGCTCCAGGCCATTCATGGTCAGTGGACTGGTCATGGACGAACGATGCGTTGGTGGTGAAGCTCATGTGCAAAAATATGGTGTGCATGTATGTGATTTTGTGTGTTTGTGTGTGTATGCAACTATGGTTTTATGTTTATGTATGAGTACATATGTAAGTTAAAACATTGTGTGTGCATGAGTAAATATGTGTGTTCTACTGTGTTTGCATATTGATGTGTGTGAGTTTAGTTGCGTTGTGTGTGTGCTGCAATTGTGTGTGCACGTGTCCAGTGATTTGCGTATGCGTTCTTATGTATATGTGTTAACTTTTGTATATAAATGTAATCTTGTTTGTATACGTGTGTAAAATCTGTAGGTGTCTAATCATTGGAAAGTTATAAGTAAAATATATATACACTTAAATTCTAATACACACACACTTTGATTTTATATAAGAATGCAATTATAGTTTAAAGTCTATTAAATTAATACAGTGAAATTAAAAGTATTATTTCATCAAGAAAATATGAAATGTTGCTTAATTGATATTTTACGGTTATATCAGTATGTTTTATGATATTATAATACATAAATTAAGTTTTGAATTTGGGTTTAATTGATTACTATATGTATAATTGATTTGGATGTTAATATATATATATATATATATATATATATATAAAAGTAGTGTTTAATTATCGAAAGTTTGAAACAATTAATATGTGTAAAACTTAGTTTTATAAACCATCTTTGGGTTTCAAAAGAAAGATATGAATTTTTTAATGCTATTAGTGAATATTAAATTATCTAATTTGATAAAAGATGGCAAACTTAGTTATTTATTGTAAATATTAAACTATATCCTGGTTTAAATGATTATTTAATTAATTCTGGAATATGTATTTATTATTTATCTCATAATATTTAATTTGTTATATAAAATTTATATTTTGAATGTTTCATTATTAAGTATTGATTCATTTTTTTATATTTATTTGAATAATCTATTTTAATATTAGTTTCTAATTTCTGATTTCCTATCTTCTTTATATTGATTCTGATGATATGAGTGATTCACTGTTGATATTGATTTGATTGATGATTTAAGATGATACGGTGATGACATGCTTCTGTGTGATTTTGTGATATTTAATTATGCGTGATGAGAAATCTGAATAAATGGAGTTATAGTATTGCCTGGTATGGAACATTTGGTAATATTTCTCTGGTTATTCATTGGACTCATTATATAGAATAATGAGTAGATTGAGTGTAGTTTATAAGCGGTGAATAAATGTTTGAGTATCAAGCAGTGGTATAAGACGCTGTTATGATATTTATTTGGTAATTCATTGTAAGTAGATGACACTCACGGATAGGAATATAGTGGATATTGTTAGGTGATACATCACAATATATGGCTTCATGCCTATATTTAGTGAGTATGGCTTCATTCCTAATGATAACCAGACTTTATATCTATATGTATTGGTTCTATATGCCACTATTACGATGTACTCCTATAATGTTTGTGGAAAGGAACTGATAGCTAGAATCCATCCTAGTGGTCTGAACATTGGGTCGTACCCCATATCTGTGACACTATATTACATAGCTTAGTGCTACTCCTATGCATGCATTTTCCCCTGTGTCGTCTAGGCTAGTATTCTATCGCTTATAGGGGCCAAAATACTGTTATGACTTATGAGTCCTCGCGTTGATGAGCACACCGGTGGATACATGTCACGATGACTGTAGAAGTAAACAAGATTGTAGAGACGTAGTGTCTTTGGAGCTTGCTTAGTGTTGTCAGTCTCCTTCTGTTACTAACGAAGCAATAGATTGACATATACGATTTGTACACCTCACTTGAGTATTGGATGGGTTTAATGACCTACATAGTGTTTTATATATGGCTCTACTTGGAACTTCATGTTTGTTGTACAGCCATTTCCCGTCACGATATTTACAGATAGATATTATATGAGGAAATGAGATTTATCTGTGATACATGACCAAATTATAGTGGATTCTCATTAGTATTAGGCAGCCTATCCTATCCTATTTTACATATGTTGATGATGTTGTTTTATAGAGATTGAGAGATATATTTGGGCAATGCTTTATACTAGTCTGATTATACTTGGTGATACCTCATTTGTTGATATTTCTAGATTTGATGATGATTTTTGAATACGTATGATTCACCCATTTGAGTCGATCCTATGATTTCTGATTTAACGTGTTTCTATATGGGTGATGACATCTTTTGATATTAGTGTTGATTGTTTCATATGGTTTTGAGTTAATTATTAGTCATGATGATTTGATTAGTATTTATAGTATTAAACTGATATTCCATGCCTACATTGTTATATTTATACACATATATTGATATGTCATTTGTTGATTTGAGTATCTCTGGTTGTGATATTACACTGCTATTATTTGCTCTGTGATACCCTTATTGGGGATATTTGATTAAACATAGTCTGACCCGTGTGTTATTTATGTAATACTCGGGTCAGTTCGAGAGATTCTAGGTACAAGGACGACATGACTATCATGTATTTTATTAGGCTTAGAGGAATTTAACGCTACGATTGTTATACGATATTTATATGACATCGATTCACTATATATTGATACAGAGTTGTATATTAATTATTCATCACCATACATTGAGATAGTTGATATTTGAGGTATGTTGTACTCTTATGACATTATTGTATTTCACATAGATTATGTGTTATCACTGCAAATTCTGACCCTGGGTTCTCTATTATTCACTGTATATTATCTATTTTTCTATACTGGAGGCACATGTGTTTATTACTTGTACCGATACTTTGTACGTATAGGTGAGTTATTTATTGTTGTTTTTAATACGTACCAGTGTTAGTCCAAGGGAAAACTCATGTGTATATCCCGTACAGCCTCAATCTTCGTATTATCCGACAGTATTACTCTATGATAGTCGTGGATAGTATGGGTATAGAAGTAGGGCATTTGCAAAATGGTATCAGAGCAGGTTTAAAACAATACATTGTATATTAGAGACATGAGTCATGTCCTTAGATGAGACATAGAGTTCCCGACCCTTGAGGTTGTTGGGTAATTTTCTATATTAAGGGATAATATGCATATATATATATATGTAGGATGAAAACTGGGGGTAATCATCAACTTACAAATATATATATTTAAATATATAATTAATTTTTCTTCCTTTCCCCCATGAAGTATAAAATGGTTGTAGTAGCAAGGACGAAAGGAGTTAATCCAACCAGTAACACTTGTTTTTATGATTTTGAACTGTTTAAAATTCCATTGTGATGTTTGGTTTGATATTGTTTTGACAAGTCATTTAGTTTTGATCAGAGTGCACAACGAAAAATTTATTTAATAATTTCCGCTGAGTATATTTATTTTTGACTACTATATTTGTTTGGAAAATTTGAAATTGTTAGAGTTGAATTTAATTTTGATAATTGTGTGTAACTATGAAAGTTGTGAAATGAATTTGACTATTGATTTATATTTATTACAAAGGAATATGACTGGTATATCTTAACTATTATAAACGTATATTGAAATGGTTTATTGAGTAATAAATTTATATATGTATTTTTGTGTTTAAAGGATGTTTGAAAACGTTTGGAAGTTATTAAGTACATGATAGAAATAAAAGCTATTAATATATATGAATATAGATTATTATTATTAAGTGATTTTGGAAGCCAAGCGAAAGCTGTAGTTTGAAATCTTTTGAAGAGTATATATATTATAAAGTATAGTATCAAATGAAGATTTGAAAATAAATTAATAGAAGTTTCTTTGAAATAAGTGTAGTTTATAATTTATGGAAGTAATACTTATAGATATTTTGAAAGTAAAATTGTGTTAACTTGTCCATTGAGTAGGTTAAGGATTTTGATCAACAAGTGCACTACTCGGTAGTGATTTTTTTTAAACACTGAAATGAGACTTTGAACACAAAATTTTGACAAATGCAAATATTTTGAGTAAAAATTAAAGTATTTTGGCCAGAATTAGTTATTCTGGTAAGAATGATATTTGAAATTTATATTTGTAAAGGATATTTTATATGTTAGTATGTGATTTTAGAGATAGTTGCAACCATTGGATATTAGTGCACGGCTATGATCACTGGCAAGACAATATTACTTATGTAGTCAATATTGCCGCTAATTGATATTAGTAATCATCATAACAAATAGCAAGGCAACATAACTCTATTTTATATTATTTGAGAATTTGTGAATATAAATGTATATATTTGATATAATTTGAAATGTAAAAATGAACAATATCTCTCTAGTTATATGTATTACTAAATAATTTAGAGATAAAAATTTGATTTGGTTTTAGCATTGAAATTAATAAGGGATGGATTTTGTTATTTTACTTTTGATGGATGGAAAATTTTCTGATAATAAAGTATTTTAGAGAATATATAAGATTTTGAAATGAAATGAATTATTCAATAGGAATTATCTTAGTGTAAGATATAAAACTAGTATTGAAATGTTAAGTTTTGAGAATAAATTTAAACTTCCCTTCATATATCAGTTAAAAAAAAGGTTAACTATTTGTTTAAATTTATAAAAGAATTTGCAAAATAGTATTTGGAAACAACTTTGTTTATAATAAAATGTTAAAAGTTAAGCAATATATTAAAGACTGTTTTATTAAATATAGGAAAAAGTTAATGTTAGTAGAAAATTTATAAATAAAATTTTGATTTTGGTTAAAATATATTGAACTTTATTTGAAAAGAAATTTGGTTTGAATTGTGTTTGAATTACAATAAAATAGAATTTTGGAAAAATATATGTAATGTATATAATATTTGAAAAAGAAATTATTTAAATTATAAGTTTTGTAAATTTATTAATAAATTTTACTTTTGATAAATGTTTGGTATTTACAAATAAAAGTTAAATGAGATTATTAAATTTAGTATAATTGTTTCGTTATGGATTCTCCTTATAGGAAATTGCGAGGACACAATTTTGTTAGTGGGGGGGTTTATAAAAACTCAATTTTTAATACAAATTAATTAGACTTAATAATTATAATTTAGTGATTAAAATAGAATGAGTGGATTTAATTGATAAATTAGTTTTGAAATTGTTTGATAAAAGGATTTAAATTGTGAAAATTTGATATTTAAAATTTAAATAAGTTAAGAATTATGGAAATGGTATTTTATAAAAGTGGTGCAATTGAAATAGATGTTGATTTGGAAAAAAGAATTAATTTTAAAATGTGATTGTATTTATTTAAATTAAATAGAATTTGGTTTTAAAACTAATAGAAAATTAAAATATACATATATATACTCTTATTATATTTTCGAGGCCCAAGTCCAATTCCCAAAATTGTCTAATTCAAGAATTTTCATTCTCCAACAAATACACTCATGTAAGTTTTCCTCTGTTGAAAAAATCATCTTCCTCTAAAAAGAAATTGAAAACTAGTTTTGATCACTTTGAAAATTAACAACAAATCAAATAAATTTCCTAAATTTACTAAATTCAAGTATGTGGTTCACTATATGGTTTTGCATCTATGGTGTGTATCGAGTTTGTTACGGTGTTGTTGCATTGAGAGCATGCGTGCAAATGAAGAGCAAGAAGGAAACATAATATACAAGTGTGATTCTTCTCATGAAATCCATGCCCGATTCAAGTTAATTTATGTATATTTCTTGTGTTTGAATTATGCTTTCTCATATGTGTTGTATTTGCATTAAATTATTGTGAATAAAACGGAAATATGGTTTGAAATCGACTGAAAAGTGCATGACCCAGATCTTGGTTGCTCCAGGCCATTCACGACCGATGGGTTGTTCATGGACGATCGGTGCATCGAAGCTCGTGTGCAGACATATGGTGTGCGTGTGTGGGATTTTCTATGTGTTCACGTATGGTTGTGTGTATATGCAGTTGCATTAGTGTGTCTATGTATGAATATATGTGTGTGTTAAAACAGTGTTTATGCATGAATAAATGTGTGTGTTCAACCGTGTTTGCATATTGATATGTATGTGAGTGTGGTTGTGTTGTGTGTGTGCTACAGTTGTGTGTGCATATGTCCAGTGATTTGTGTATGTGTATTGGCTTATGTATGTAAATGTGGTCTTGTTTGTATGCGTATGTAAAATTCTATAGGTGTCTAAGCATTAGAAAGTTATAAGTAAAATATATACACACTTAAATTCTAATACACACACACTTTGATTTTATATAAGAATGCAATAATGGTTTAAAGTTTATTAAATTAATATAGTGAATTTAAAAGTATTATTTCATCAAGAAAAAATGTAATGTTTCTTAATCGATGTTTTATGGTTATCAAAGTGTATTTTAGGATATTATCATACATAATTTAAGTTTTGAAACTGGGTTTAATTGATTATAAATATATATATATATAATTGATTTGGATGTTTATATATATAAGTAGTGTTTAATTATCGAAAGTTTGAAACAATTAATATGTGTAAAACTCAATTTATAAACCATCTTAGCGTTTCAAAAGAAAGATATGAATTTTCTAATGCTATTAGCGAATAGTAAATTATTTAATTTTATAAAAGATGGTAAAATGAGTTATTTATTGTAAATATTAAATTATATTTGAGTTTAGATAATTATTTAATTAATTCTAGAATATGTATTTATTATTCAACTCTTGCTATTTAATTTGTTATATAAATTATGTGTTTTGATTGTTTCTTATTAAGTATTGATTCGTTTATTTATATTTATTTGAATAATCTATTTGTATATTAGTTTCTAATTTCTAAGTTATTACCTTCCTTATATTGATTCTGATGATATAAGTGGTTCACCGTTGATATTGATATGATTGATGAATAAAGATGATACGGCGATGACATCCTTCCATGTGGTTTCGTGATATTTAATTCTGTGTGATGAGAAATATGAATAAATGGAGTTATCATACTTTCTAGTATGGGACATTCTGTAATATTTCTCTAGCTATTTTTTGGACTCGGTATACAAAATAATGAGTAGATTAAGTGCAGTTTATAAGCAGTGAATAAACGTTTGAGTATCACATAATGGTATGGGATGCTGTTGTGATATTTATTCGGTTATTCACTGTAAGTGGATGACACTCACGTGACAGGAATAGAGTGGATAGTGTAAGGTGATATGTAGTAATATATGGCTTCCAGCCTATGTCTTGTGAGTATGGCTTCGTGCCCAACGTTGACCATGACTTTGTGTCTATACGTATTGTTTTCATATGCCACTATTACGATGTACTCCTGTTATGTTTGTTGGAGAGGACCAGATGGCTAGAATCCACCCTAGTGGCCTGATCATGGAGTCGCATCCCATTTCTATGACACTATGTTATATAGCTTAGTGCTACTCATATGCGCGCGTCTGCCCCCGTGTCACCTAGGCCAACAGTCTGTTACCTATAGGAGCAAGAGAAGTGTCATTACTTATGAGTCCTCGCGTTGACGAGCACACTAGTGGACACATGTCACGATGATTATAGAGGTAACCAAGACTGTAGAGACTTAGTGTCTCTAGTGCTTGCTTAGTGCTATCAGTCTCCCTTCTGGTACTAACAGAGTGATAGATTGGCATATTCGATTGCTACACTTCACTTGAGTATAATATGGGTTTGATGACCCACATAGTGTTTTATGTATGGCTCTTGCAACGACCCCACCATTAATCGTTATTACAGCTAATCGCCAAAACCAGGGTTGTTATAGACTCCTCCCTTATAAAAATTGCATCCCCGCAATTTCCTTAGGGAATAGTTGTGTTCAACACACAACAACTTAATTTCACAAACTTGAGATGAAAATGTAACACATTCGTGATTTTGAGGGTGATTACCTACTTATGGCTTGCTTTTACAACTCTGGTTTTGGCGATTACCTGTAATAACGATTAATAAATTATAATACCTATATTAGCAAAGAACATTACAAATAATGTTGTCTGCTATTCTGGAGAATACGGCTTGTTAATGGCGATCGAATGTGAACATATCTTTATACTAACACTGACACATCATTTATACCTTTTTACTTAATATCTGAACTGAAATTTAAAGTGCATAGTATTAATACAAAGTAATAGACACACTGATTTCTCAAAATTAGGACAATATATCATATAAGCATCAGTCACAGATCACAGCGGAATAATAATTTCATATACTATACAAATTGTGAGTCTACAAAATAAAACACTAAAGTCGCATACTATACAAGTTTTAAAATTCTCTAATCTCAATTGTGCATTTTATATACAAGGTCCAAATTCCTAAATGGGATAAACTAAAAGTCCAAATGTTTATCTCCTTACTAGCATAACCATTCAAAGGTCAACCTGTCTTGTAACTTGAAAAGTCTCGGCCTAACCTGAGCAAAATAACACGCGGGTCAGACTATCTCTAAATATCCAATAGGGTGAGAACAATATATAACACAAGAACAAACAACACATAAGTAAATACAGATGTCCATGAAATAACGAGTCACGGGAATTAATTTAACTTAAAGTTCATCACAAGGCACATGGTTATACATTTAAGTCACAAACACATATTAGTCACTAAACACGAAATGATAGAATTAACTTAACATCCTTCACAATACACAAGAAGATATATTTATTTCACTAACACAAGACACAAGAATATATATTTATTTCACTAGCACAAGATACAAGTATATATATTTATTTCACAAACACAGAATAGTCACAGAATCCAAATATCCAAAATCTAGGAGATCTTAATCCAAACCGATTGTAATGATCGTCCAAAACAATTGCAATGATTGTACTCAAAACCCGTGGAAAACAAACAAACAAATTAGTATCACTCGAACCGGTCTCATACCTAAAGATTGTACTCAGACCGGGAACATAGAATCACAGAATGATCTCAAGGATAGTCCATACCGATCAAGGTGACTGTAGAAACCATGACTCGATAAATCAACATTTATTTAATATTATTATGTTATTATGTTCGAAAAGAAATCTAGGAATAAACTTCTTAAGGATCTAGCACCCACTTGCCGCACACCAAAAGAGAGTAAACTCTAAAGTGCCAAATACTATCACCTTCAGTAATCACTAGAATTTAACCATTATGTCCATACCGGATGGTGAAATCCAAGTATTTATTAAAAGCTAGTAAATATCACTTATTACGGATACCACTGGAAAACCTGAACTACATTTTCTTAAGGATCTATCAACCACTTGTCTCACACCAGAAGAGAATACAACTCTAAAGTGTAAAATACTTTCTAATAGAAATCACACGAATTTAACCAAGTCATCCCATACTACCCAATGAAATTCGAGTACTCACTAATGGGCTAGTAAGTTCCACTCAAACATTCTATTCAATCAGTTATACCATATTCGACGAAGTCTTATTCGAAAGCATTTAAACCAATCGATGACACTAAGTCGATCATTAGTACTCCTCAAATTATGGAATTAAGGTTCTCAAAATAATTTTCTCTTTTGAGTTTATTATTTATAACACTTATTATAATTTCCACAACTTCGTTTATTATTTAACTTTATAAAAATATTCACAGATTTGCTAAAATATTCCATAACTTTGAATTGTTCTAAGATTTTACTTACATACACAAAGTTGTCTCAAATTCTCATATGGTTGTATTATTCACAAAAGTATACTTTAAAACCATATTTAATTACTCTTCTAAATCCATATTAAAATATAACCATTTTATTTAAAAATAAATTAAGTTTATACTTTTCAAAACTACATTTCCAAATTCCATGAATCCTATATTATTTATTTAATAAAATTGTAATACTTATACTCCAAATCCATAATCACTTTTATGTAAAAATAGATTAGATTTGTATTTCCAAATCCATAAATATTTTACTAAACATGCTTAATATATAAAATAACTTGCTAAAAAAGCATTTTTAATATTTTTTAACTTAATTTAGAAATAATTTTAAGATTTATAAATATAAATAATTCTCTTTCGTAAAATTACTTATATACGAAGCTTATCTATTTATTTCATTTAACTCAAATTTATGATTTAAAGATCTGCAATTTCGACCACCTAAATCTCATAATTTTAAAAAACTTAAAACATGAAAGTTATAGATAAAAGTCTCAGCTTTCAAACGGATCATCCAATTTGGATTTACGGTTCAAAAATTATGACCTAAAAAATTTTTAGATTTAATTTTATTAACTCCGTCTTTCATTGATAGGGCAGCGAGAAATAAACGAATTTTTGACCATATAAACTTCAAAATTATGCAAAACTCAAAATATAAAAATTGTAGCAGATAATCTAAGATTTCTAGTACATCAAGAATCATCGAATTTCGATAAGTAAAGAAGAAGTTATGGCTAAAAAAATTCTTAGGTTTAACTTCATTATCGCTATCGTTTATTCCTAGGACAACGACACTAAAACGTATTTTTGACCATGTAAACCACAAGATATTACAAAACTTAAAATATGAAAGCTGTAGCAGATAATCTACGATTTCCAGAACGTCAAGAATCATCGAATTTCGATAAGTAACGAAAAAGTTATGACAATTTTAGTTTCAGGTTTCAACTTAGCAATTACACATGAACAGAGCAACACTATCAGATTCAAACTCAATTTCTAACTAATAAACATTAGAATTTTGAAAAGTGATTAAAAGAAAGTTGTAGCTAATTGAAAGACCTTTCTATTAAAAAGGATTGTTTTCTTTTGGATTAATTTACACTGAGATATCGCTGTTTTACCACATTGATTTTCCTAATTCAATTTCAGCAACCATATCATGTTTTCAAAAGAGCATTCGTATCAATTTTTCACATAACCATGGAACTTTCAGCAAATATATTTTATAACAGCAACAAATTGATCCAATTTAACATCTAAATTACTAGTTGAATCAATCAAAACAACCATTCAAGGAGATAGTGGTGAGGATTACTCACCTTTATAAGCTTGAATTGATGCTAGAAACCAAAATTCTCTATGGTAGCATCTCTCATCAATTAGACCTAGGTTTAATCCTAGAATTTTGCAAAACATAATTAGGAACCAAGATGAGACTGAAATTAAAGTCCTAATAAATGAACTATAGGATATAAGAGGTTACCATATTTGATTTCTACAAGTATTAGACCAAAGCCCTTTGATTTGCTCTTGGATTTGAGAATTTTAGCTCTAGGGTTCATGAGATAAAGATTTTTTTTTCTTCTGATTTTGGTTTACTACTGAAATGAGAAAGAATGAAGGATATAAACATATAAGTATATTTCTCACCTATCTACATGGGCCTAATGGATTTGGAGTTTGCTAAGGATCCAATAGGTAAGATGTTGTAAAATTAGTACCTAAGAGATGAAGTGTTGCTAATTTCTTTTTGGTTTAATCACTTATTTAAACCTCCAATTTACACTAAACAATTATTTACAAAATCACAATTTAATTTCTCAAATTCTCCAAAACAAAACAACAAGTTAAAATTCCGTTTCCATTATTATAGAAATATTTTGTATAATTAATTATAACTTTAGAAATACAAGTTATTCTTATTATTTTTAATTAAAACAAAATAAATTATTAATTGCAAATTCTCATTTTAAAACAATAAATCTCAATATTAACACTTAGCTAAATTTACAGCATTTTTCAAAGTTATCTTAAAATTAATTAAGATAAACAATTCAATTATTCACAAAACTAGATTTAATTTCAAAGTTAAATTTCACAAATCACAATTTAGAATTAATTATCCCTAACTAGATTTAATTAATCAGGTAACTAACAATAGGGTTGTTACATCTTTACTTGGGACCTCGTGTCTGTTGTACATCCATTTTCCATCACGGTATTTACATATATATATATTATATAAGGAAATGAAATTATACCTATGAGACATGACCAAAGTATTGTGGATTCTCATTGATATTGATAGGCAGCCTATCCCATCCTATTTTACATATATTGACGATGTTGTTTTATAGAGATTGAGAGATATATTTGGGCAATGTTTCATGCTAGCCTGATTATACTTGGTTGGATATCGTTTATTGATATTTCTAGATTTGATGATGATTTCTAGATATGTATGATTCACCCATTCGAGTTGATCCTGTGATTTCTAATTTAATGTATTTTTTAATGGGTGATAACATCATTTGATACTAGTGTTGATTGTTTTATATGGTTTTCAGTTAATTATGAGTCGTGATGCTTTGATGACTATTTATAGTATTAAACTGATATTCCATGCATACATTGCTATATATATACATATATTGATATGTCATTTGCTGGCTTGAGTATCTCTGGTTGTGATATTAAATTTTTATTCCTTATTTGCTCTGTGTTACCCTTATTTAGGATATTTGATTAGGCGTAGTTTGACCCGTGTGTTATTTATGTAATACTCGGGTCAGTCTGAGACATTCCAGGAACAGGGACGACATGACCAACATGTATTTTATTGGCCTTAGAGGAGTTTCACATTAGGATTGTTATAAAATATTTATACGACATCGATTCACTATATATTTGATATAGAGTTGTATATTAATTATTTATCACCATACATTGAGATAGTTGACATTTGAGATACGTTGTATTTTATGTCATTATTGTATTATATATAGATTATGTATTATGTAACATCCCACCTTTTTGGACGCTTTAAGCAGACACGCATGCTGACTCAAACCATACAGAACGGTGGATTGTTAGTGGGGTGAATAAGAAAAAGCAGAGAAAGAAAAAAACAAAACAGAATCTCGCAGTGGAATGACAATATATAATAATCAAATAACAGTTCATGAAGCTGTATACAAAACATTTGATTATATTTATACAATACAAAATCAGAGTTACACATATCAGAGATAAACAAACATTACAGCAGAACAGTATGAATGTAGTGGAATAAATATAGTAAATAATTGTAGTACAAATCTTCGTCTTCGTCCTCCAGAAATAAGGTCTTCAAATCCTGAAATGCTCAGGCTGACCCGAGCGAATTGAAAGACAAAATACTCGAGTCATAACTAAAAGATCTTATGTAAGTCAAATCAACGGTAAATAAATAGGAGTGTAAACGGCGTCGGAGATGTTTACGGGGTTTGACATCTCTTATCCAGTGTCTAACGTGAGTGCAGTAACTTAAGAGATGTTCGGGATTCACATCTCCTAAGGATCCGTTAAACTATCTACTATGTAGTACAATATGCTATTATAATATGTCTACAGTAAAGTAAAAGTATTAAAATAGCGTTAAGGTGTTACAGTCTATACAGTACCGTAACTCCCCGTAAACTGGAGCTGCCAGAGGATACCACATAGGTACGACATAAAAGAAACTCGTAGAAGGCGCGCTAGGGTAGGTGACACGGCACAACTAGGCAATGCCAGGGTAGATATACCAATTACACTTTTGGAATTTTGGTAATGCATAGTCGCAACTACCGCCCAACTCGAAACACACTCCCGAGTAAAATCGAAGGGTGGCCACTGAATAAATCACAAAGTCAAAATATAGATCGATGGAGTGTGTCCGCTCAAAGGAGCTACCTCATTGGCCCATCAATTGCTCCTGTTTTAGCCACCTTATGACAACTCACGGGAGTCGGGTCCACGTATATACCTCATATAGGATCGTCGCCACCATCCTACTTCATTCTGGAATCTCCACCGCGTACATAGTTTTCAAAGTGGTTTTCGGTATCGACAAAGAGTATGCCCATATCTGATCCCGGTCTATTTAACAACCAATCGCTTATTACACACCGGATGGTACTTTTACATTTCCAAAACCATTTCATAATTGATATCAAAATATCATATTAAATTCAAATCATATCATTTTCGAAATCATTACTCATATTTACCTTTGAAATTATATCACATTTGAAATCATAGTTCGAAATTATATTTCTTTTCAAAAGTCGTGTTTCCAAAATAGGTTAAACTCTCATTTCAAAATTATCAAATTGAACCAAATTTGTTATTTAATTCCCAACGTAGGTTATAACGTCATTAACCGTATTCACTTAAAAATCGAGAATTTGAATATAAACCCATCCATTTTACTTAGTTTGGAATTTAGAAGAAAATAGTTTGAAATAATTATAAATAGTAAATATAGATTTAAAATAGATTAAATATAATTAAAATAGATTAAATAGCTTTAAAATAGATTAATTAGATTTAAAATAAGTTAAAACAGGTTAATTAGTTTAAAAGTTGAAAATTTTAATAATTAAAGTCTTTAAAATAATATATTTTTAAAATAGTTTATATAAAAATATGAATCTGAAATTTATATTAATTTAAACTATTTATTCCATTCCAGTACATTTGGACCATTTTAATATCCCAAAACCCAATTTCAAATTTTCCAATTCCAATTCTCAATAAAATATTTAATTCAATATCGCCTCCAATCCATGTTCGAAATATCAATTAAAATTACTCTAATTCAATATATTTCAAAGTTATATTTCAAACAATTTAAAATAATTCAATTCTGATAATTTCACTTTTTATTCCAAATTCAACTTTGAAATTTCAATTAAATCCTTTTAACAATACCTTTAAACCAATTCAAATTTTATCATAAACTTGAATTTCGATAATAATTCAATTCGTATAAATCAATTTTTTTATTTCAAAATATCATTTAAAAGGATTCAAAAATTTAAAGCTTTAAAATCGTTTAATTTAACCAATCTGGTGTCCGTATATAATTCTCTACCCTAGGGTCAAGTGATACGGATATTTATCATTTCAATCCGCAATTTAAAATTTTATATTTACGGATATATATCATTTCAATCCGAAATCCCGAAAATATTAAATATCCATAAAATCGCTCGAGTCTATCATTTCAACCCATAATGATTTTTCCTTAATCTATTGATCATTCGGGTATATATCATTTCAACCCATAGTGAACTTGCAGTTTATAATGATATAAAATAAAACATCCACTCATCCAATCTCAATAATCAACATCCATTTCAAACATCATCCAAATTAATCAATAAATATCAATATAGAGCTGATAATCAATAACAGGTATTTAACTGGCAATTTATAATCAATAATAAATTAAATAATGATTTAATTCAAATAAATTCAATTTAACTGAGATGATGATTTAAAATATACCAAACAGTCATAAATAAATTTCTAATCACATCATAAATTTAATTTAACAAACATAAGAAATTTTAGATGTTGTGAGTGGGTTAAAACACTCACCTTTTGAATTTAAATCGAATTTAAATTCAAAATAAGCCCAAAATTAGAATGGTCTGAGAATATGTCCTAACCAGCGTCAAAATGTCTGGAATTTCGATACGATCCTAGCGGATCAAACCGCGTGTAAATTGGACCTCGTGTGTAAAAGTTATAAGGGTTAGAACGATTTGAAATATAAGTTTTTAAAATAAATTAAAATAAAATAAAATTTCCAACGTCTTACACGTCAACATTAATGTGGCCGAACCCTAAATTCATGATGAACAGTGCTTGCATTCAAGCACTTCCAGGTACCCACGTAACCGGCTGTTGACCACCACTTTGACCACGAATTCGTGCGCCGTCCGACCACTGTACTCCACATCACCCTAACCATCGAGCTCCTCCAGTTGAGCCGCATCCCCAGGCTCTACCCCGAGGCCAACGACGATAGTCTCCACCTCTTAGAACTACGGGTTTCGAACCCTAATTAAAATTTTGCCGACGATCAGACCATTGAATCGACGAGCGACAGGCACCGATGAACTCCGCGAGACCCTCTCCATGCCATGTATCGTCAATTTGACGATCCGTTGAAGTCCATCACGACGAAACGAACGGCTGTGACTTGTTCTCCAATTTCAGGACAAGCAGTAAATTGAAAAATGAATTACAAATCTGAGATGCGCTCGTCGAGAGCTTCAAATCGATATATAATTCGATATATATTGAGGAGTTTGATTTTTGGATTTGAATTTTGATTTGCAATTGGATCTAGAATTTGTTTGTCTGCCATTGAAAAGAGGAGATGGAAAGGAGATGTACATATAGACAAATGAGAATAAGAAGTTGCTAGGGTTTATAACGAGCTATTTATAGACAAAAGCTAAATTAGAATGGACCAGATTGATTTGGATTGAAAGTTGAACGATAAATGACCCGAAAAGCCCGTTTCGACTTCGGAATGAAAATAGGTCATCCCATATATCAAAATAGATGCTTTCAAGTATTTTAAACTCAATGGAATAGGTTTCAAGTCCTAATTCCATCATATGAAGAAGTTATGTTAAAATCAGCTTATTTCAAATTGATTTCAATTTATTTCAATTAAATTGATTTCTAGGCGTTTTGAGTCCGTACGATCAAACGACAGGTCCGATCGCTACGAAACTTGAAATCCTACAATAGTTCACCGTTACAAATCCGTTGAAACTGGTTTCGTCGAAATCCGAGTTAGTGGACCAAAATGGCTATATTTCAGTTAATTAAATTAATTAATATTAAATTAATTAAATCACATTTCGATTCAATATTTAATAATTTACAATTTCTATCACTCTGGATTACTTAGTGATTTATAGTCCTTTAAAACATATTTCTATATCAGTTTACTATGGAATATTTCCCAATTTACCCTGTTTAATTCAATTTCAAAAATTCAGTAATTAAAATAAGAATTCCAAAATTTCATTCATTTGATTTTCAATCCTGTTATTAAATCAATTATCATCTTATGGATATAATTACCATTGGTTTATATCTTAGTGCATTAATAATTTCCAATTTCATCTTAATTTCAATTAACGTAGTATTTAATTTCATTTACTTACAAGAAATCCATTTATTATGAATTGAATTCCAATTATTTATAATTAATTCCTATAAATTGATTTGACTCAATTCCAATCTTTTTATTACGTCCATTATTACTCTATAAACCTAGTCAACCTTTGTTTTACCTTTCATTACCTTAATACTCCAATTTAACAACTTCTAAACATTGTATTACATTTCACATTAATGTAACATTTATTTACATTTGTGATGCCCCACCTCTATGCTCACAATAACAAAGAGTATTAAAAGAAATACTGTCTGTTATTACGAAGAATAAGGCTGGATGGGAGCGGCCATCCGTAGTTGGTATTACACTAGTATTGGTTACCTCGATAGGAGTGGTATATATTTTTCATTTTACGTCACTTATTTATTTACTCCCATCAACATACCCAATTCCAGTATAAAACGAACTACGATGGTTCATAATAGTTTAGGACAATATATATAATAATAACACAGATACAAAAGAATGCGGAACACAGATAACAAAAAGTCTCATATATATAATAACTGATGTCAGTTACAATATGGTTGACACAATACATACGATACAACTACAACTGTCGACTTTGGAGGTTATATATACAAGTACATTATTGACTAATATACATGAATACATATCAACCCTAAAGAGACACACTGACTACTACAACAAGACGAAGACCACTTCAAAAGATGTGAAAAGTCTTCATAGCTCAAACAGCAACTCAAAGCAGGAAATCTACAACCTGAAATAACTCGGGTCTAACCCGAGTATTAAATTCAAAGGAAAATAATACACGGGTCAGTCTAATTCAAACTCAGTTATTAATGCACAGAAGCAATAATAATCAAATAACGAATAGACGACAGTCATAGAAATCTCGTACATCCGACTCCTCGATAAGAGAATCGGATAACGACAGATATAACACTAAACAGTGTTAAACAACAAACCAGCAAATCCAAATCATCAATTTACACAAAATCCAATTATTAAATAATAACTAGAAACTCATAATCTAATTATCGAATAGATAATTAGACACAACAAAATGATCAATCGAATGAAATCAAATACAATTCCCAAATATTGAATTGAACACAAAACAATTCAAATAATTGAAATATCAATTAAAACGACACATCAGTGTGGCTGCAGTACACGCACACGTGTACTGCCTCGCCAATACAACGATAAAATAAGAGCCAGCACAAGGTCAAACCCAAATCATGTCGGGTTCAACTCAAGTGTACATGACTCTAGAACAAAAGCAAATAGACATCAAGCTACAAAGCTCAAGCTATAACACAGTACAACAAATCAAATTGCAATTATCACAAAGTCACAAAAGCACAGAGGCACAAGGCACAAGGGCAGTTCAAAATAAAGGGAAGCAACTCAAGATAAATCAGGTCAGGCAGCAAACTCCAGATGGATATCACAAGTATAGACTCAAGTGTACAACTCGAAGCCATACTCAGTGTACAACTTACAAGTTCCTCTGTACAACAACCACAAAGCTAATGCCAAAGTCGAGTGTGCTACATAGTTACCACGCAAAGAACATGGAACAACAAAACAAAGTCAAGCAAGGTATAACCGAAGTCAAAATGAAATCATCAACACAGTAAAGTCAATGAGAACAAAGATCGAAATCAACATCTGCACAGTTCAAATTCGAACTATGGTGGCCAAGTAAATTGACCGAGTCACGAATTGGGGACGTGAGCATCGAGTAACAGTTTGAAATAATCAACATAATGCAATTGAAACTATCAATGGATGCAGCAAAACTGGTACAACATGGAAACAGTGCACACTGAACAACTAGACTGCAACAGTGACACCAGGAATACGGTGAACCAAATCAAGTCTTCGAACAAATGTGACAGACTAGATTGCCATTCAAGCCAATCCACCAATATATGCATACACACATACACATGTATATAAGCACATATATGTAGAAACAGTGGACAAAAATTTAACAAAACAACTCAACTTACAATGGAACTGACTTCAATATGCACCTGTTAGACTACATGGAGTCTAAACATGACTCTGTGAATATGATACATATATGAAGGCCAATAACAAATGAAGACTCAAGTGTAATGCCCAGTGATCAAGCAAAAGGTCTCAACACCAGGTCAAGATAAATGCCAAAGTCCAGGCACCTTTCCAAATAAACAAAGTCACGTCCAATCTCATATTCGAACAAAGTTCAAAGTCATGCAACTAACAGTAAATGAAATATGAACAAAATGTTTTAATGATGCACGGGAACCAAGACAACTACAACACAACTGGCTCTATCAATATATGGAATAAGATGATCAAACTCAATGTTCATGACAATGTAGACCTGAGTATACTGCAGTTCAGTGAACATATATGCAAGCCGAGATTACAGGGACAACAACCTCAATAATACAATATGATATGCCTCAAAGTTCAACAGTGCCAACAGATAGGGTCGAGCACAAAGGAATGCAACACTGCTTCTCATAAATGAATGACCAGACAATTAAGTAAACAAATGCACCAGCAAACAAGACTACTATATCAGTGATACTAAGTACAACTGAAAATCAAGCAGAAAAGAACAAACCATGGTGGCAAGTTCGAACAATTCCAAAACTGAGCAACTACAAATATACATGTATGCTAGAGCCCAAAATGACACGGAAACAAATGAATTTGACCAGTGACCAACATCATAACCCAGTCGAAATCGAGGTAAACAAGTCAAGTACAAACCAAATTCAAAACAAAGCTCAGTGCTATGCACATAACCCCTTCCATCTCAAATGCTAGAAGAAAACCAACAAGTTCAAGCTACCAGAATGAATGAGCAACATAAAGTCAGAAGTTCACACAACAAAACAAGTTGAAGTCAACTCGAAATCATCATAGTCGAAAGAATTCAACATCGAAAGACAACAAAACAGAATCAACATCAGAAAGATTCAAAACAAGCCAAGAAATCACGACCGAAGTCAGGTACCAAAAATTCAAGGCCGAAACACAAAATTGCCTATACGTGAATTAGAATTAGATGTGAGTAATTAAGGATTACTCACCTCTTTCAATGAGTGTAGAAGCCTGGCGGAGCTCTTCGCGACGAATGATAGACCAGGAATCATCGTTCGCTCGAGCAACTCGAAGTCGCGGCACCATGAATTTGACCGGAGCCCTAATTTGTCGAAGAGGAATAAATGAGAACGAAGCCGCCACCATTTTTAATTTGGTTTAGGGTTTGAAATCGAATCGTGAATAAGGGGGAATGGGCCGCCATTTCTTATTCGAATGATTTAGAGTTTTCTTTGGTTTTCGAACGAAAGAATCAATGGGTCGGGGGAAAAACAAGCATTGATAACCATCTCGGCAACACAAAACAACATGGGCCAAACTAAATTTTTAAGCCCGCATACAACTTTAACAAATTTTCAAAAGAATCTCAACTTGATTTAAAAACTTCAATTAGCAACAATATTAATCGTCTAATGACGATAATAAAATACTTGCGAAATCCCGGGTTGTTACAGACTCCCCTCCTTATAAAAATTGCGTCCCCGCAATTTTCATAATTAAGGTTGTCAATAACAATTATTTTTCTAACATAAACTGGTTAAGCTAGAAAATAAAAGACAGGAATACAAACGCCAAAGAAATCTTTTAATTTCATAAAAGAGATTCACAAATTCTCAACAAAATCTAATTATCAATAGATAATCAGAAAACAGCAGAACTGAATAAATACAATTATCAGCAACATTCAATTATCAATTAGATAATCAGGAATACAGAAATCACAAAACAACAATATCTAATTATCGATACGATAATCAGAAACAGCAAAATCTAATTATCAACAAAGATAATTATGAAACACAAATCACAAATTGCAAATATCTAGTTATCCAACAATTAACTAGAAAACACAAATTCCAAAATCAACAAACTCTAACTATTAATAGCAATAGATAGAAAACAGCGATTCAATAAAATCAGCATACTCTAGGATCAATTAGAGATTTGAAAATCTTAATCAATAAAAATCATCTACCAACCAATATCTAATTAACGAAAATTAAATCCCAAATCAACAAATATTAAATTATCAAAAGCGATAATTAAATCTCAAATCAGCAAATATTTAATTATCAAAGGCAATAATTAAATCTCAAATCAGAAAATATTTAATTATCAAAGGCGATAATTAAATCTCAAATCAGCAAATATTTAATTATCAAAGGCGATAATTAAATCTCAAATCAGCAAATATTCGATTATCAAAACGATAATCAAATTTCAAATCAACAAATATTCGATTATCAAAAACGATAATCAAATCTCAAATCAACAAATATTCAATTATCAAAAACGATAATCAAATCTCAAATCAACAAATATTTAATTATCCAAAGTGATAATTAAATTTCAAATCAGCAAATATTTAATTATCCAAAGCGATAATTAAATCTCAAATCAACAAATATTCGATTATCAAAAACGATAATCAAATTTCAAATCAGCAAATATTTAATTATCAAAGGCAATAATTAAATCTCAAATCAGCAAATATTTAATTATCAAAGGCGATAATTAAATCTCAAATCAGCAAATATTTAATTATCAAAAACGATAATCAAATTTCAAATCACAAATATTCGATTATCAAAACGATAATCAAATTTCAAATCAACAAATATTCGATTATCAAAAACGATAATCAAATCTCAAATCAACAAATATTCGATTATCAAAAACGATAATCAAATTTCAAATCACAAATATTCGATTATCAAAAACGATAATCAAATTTCAAATCAACAAATATTCGATTATCAAAAACGATAATTAAATTTCAAATCACAAATATTAGATTATCAAAAACGATAATCAAATTTCAAATCAACAAATATTCGATTATCAAAAACGATAATCAAATTTCAAATCAACAAATATTCGATTATCAAAAACGATAATCAAATCTCAAATCAACAAATATTTAATTATCCAAAGTGATAATTAAATTTCAAATCAGCAAATATTTAATTATCCAAAGCGATAATTAAATCTCAAATGTCTAATTATCACAAGCGATAATTAGAAACAACAAATATCCGATTATCAAAACGATAATCAGAATCAACAAATATCTAATTATCACAAGCGATACTTAGAAACAACAAATATCCGATTATCAAAACGATAATCAGAATCAACAAATATCTAATTATCACAAGCGATAATTAGAAACAACAAATATCCGATTATCAAAAACGATAATAAGAAACAACAAATATTTAATTATCATAAGCGATAATTAAATCTCATAACAGCAAATATTTAATTACCGATACGATAATTAAATCTCATAACATCAGATATCTAATTACCTGCAGATAATTAGAAACAACAAATATCTAGAAATCAATTAAGAAGACTAGAAAATCAACATAAAAGCTTGGATCGATCCCATCAGATGGCGAGTTTTTAATTCGCCGCACGTGCATCAACAAATGGCCGAAGCCTACCAAGTACTCAACATAATTTTGGCACCCAATAAATGACCCGAAGGTCCAACAAATGACCCGAAGGTCTAGTACTGGTATTGACCCGGAGGTCCAACAAATGACCCGAAGGTCCAACAAAGTGGCTCGAAAGCACATGAAATCATCAAATATTTCAATTAACGAGTCCGGAATTAACCGAAATAGCAAACGCACATGTCCCATACCACGTGTTTTACTAAATCGTTTGATTATCTTCATCGTTTCCTTGAAAGTGCAAAATTGTGTATTTTGTAAAAATACACTTTACATTTTCAAACGGACAAGTTCGGAATTAAGTGAATCAGTAAAAGAAAGGGGTCATAATCCTCGATTTTGCTGAAACGTTTAAATCGCTTCCTCATTCTTCTGAAATTGCAAACTGTAAAATTCCTGAAAACAATTTTATTTATTTTAAAAAAAAACAATTCACGTTCTCAACTGGACAAGTCTGGAGTTAAGCGAATCAGTAAAAGAAAGGGGTCATAGTCCTCGATTTTGCTGAAACGTTTAAGTCGCTTCCTCATTCTTTTGAAAACGCAAACGGTTAAAAATTTTATAAAACAATTTTTCATTTTAAAACGATTTTCCAATCACGTGATTAAAGCAACAACATCAGTAGCAATTTCGAAAAGGGAATTGTACTTCTTAAAACATCGTAAAACGAATCTCAAAATTAGCATTGCGGAATAACCGCTTGAAAATTCACTTTTAAAATTTAACGGTTATGTGATATCCCGGGTTTTTGGGCAATATAAATTTAATAATCTGTATTGATAATTCAATTGAATTGATAATTTTCCTTTATAATTTTAGTTTAAATTGGTAATTTAATCTTTAAAGGTTAATAAATATTTAATCTGGAAAATATTGATAAGATTTATTTTCAAAGCTAATAAAGTTTTAAATCTATTTAAAATATATATATATATATATTTGATATTGGGAATGGAAATATCTTTTGTTTTAAATTAAAGATGAATTTTTAAATTGTAATATATATAGTATGTATATGTTATAATTTGATATTGTTTGAAATTTATTTTAATCTATTGATAATATATATATGTATGAATTGTAATTTAAAGCTTTGTTTTGTCTTCTTTTAAAATACTCAAATCAAAATGGTTATAAATGTATAAAGTTAAATGTTTAAATTTTTAAAATACATGTATAAGATATATTTGAATTATAATTAGTTTTAGAATAATTTCTTTTAAAAATAATTTATATATACACATATGTAAATTAAGAAAATTTAAGTATGTAAGTTATATTAACATTTGAATTAAATAAAAATTTAAATTACTTAGGACATGTGTTAATATCTTAACACATGGTAATAACATTTGTAATTCATAGAAACACATATTAACATTTGTATATTCATGCAATTTAACAAGTGGCAACACTATTTTTATTTAAAAATTTAATTTATAAATTATGTAGTTTAGAGAGAAATCTGGTTTTCATTTTTAGTTCAAAATCGTTTCCTGCCTAAACTCTTTCTTCTCTTTTCTTAACTAAAACCTAAAAACAAATCAAATCTGAAACCAAAAATCTGGAAAGCAAAATTTCAAGCAAAGCAAAAATCTGGAAACCTGGAATCAAAGAAGAAATGGAATCTGGAATTCAAATATAACTTAAAGAAGATGGAGGCAAATTTAATTAGCAATTTCAAATTCTTCAATCAAACTGAAGACATGCAATTAGAGGAAATAAATCAAACAACAAAGTTTAAATTCAACCAAACAAAAGAAGTTCAAAAATCTGAACATGCAAGCCTGGAAACAGCTTCTATTCTCTGTCCTCTGTCTCAACTAAACTGGTGAGTAAACTCTTATTTAAAAACAGTTTTTAGATGATTGCATGTGATGATTTTGTGTGATAAAGTTATGATATGATTTGCATGCTCATTTATCTGGATATATGTATAAAAACTTGCTTGTTTTTTTTAGTATGTGACTGTATGTGTTTATATGGTGCTCTGTATTTGTAACAGACTCAATCATCATCATCAAAACTTTCCTATCTTCTCGAACAATCAATATTTGACTTTGGTTGCTGAAACAAATTGTTAATAACAATGAGTTCTTGATTATAAAAATAATTTCAGGTTATTTTATTGGTTAAATATACTGTAAATTTAAAATTTACAGTAAAAATCAGAAAAAGGGTAAATATCAAATATGGAAATTTATATATCTGATTTTATAATCTGGTTAGTGAATCCACATCATGATTTTTAATACATGTTTCATGATTTTAAGTTGGATGGATCATGAGAATTTGGGGTTTGTTCGAATTTGGGGTTTTTGTGGATTGCCGTTGATTGGCGTGTTGATTGTAGCCAGATTTTTGATTGAAGCTTGCTTGTATGTTATGGATTAGGGGAAAAATATAATTGGAATTTTCAAATGTGTGAATTGTTTGAATTCGATTGGATTAGGGTTTTAGCTGGAACTTTTGCTCGGCTCGAATGTCGTGACATTTCAACGTGAGTGAAGGACCGAGTGTGATCGCGAGTGGAAGAATGGTGAAGTAGTGATGCTACGGTGCTCTGGAGGGAATACTGGAGCTTCCAGTCAACATGATCGACGGTGGCGAAAGTTTTGGGTGGATCGAGTTGCTCCAGGAATTCGATCGATGATCGAAATCTCGTTTCGATGATGGAACTTGGTTGCTGGGTTGGTGGTTGGAATGTCGAGGCCAAGGGGGACTGGTCGACGATCAAAGTGAAGGTCGGAGAGACGTTGAACGATCGTGCACGTGCACGTGTGCACGTTCGTGTAACAGAGGGATCGACGTTTTGGGGAAGAAGGAAGAGACTCGGGATAGCTCTCGCGTTTTAGGGTAGGCGACTCGAAGCAGATGAAAAGGCGAGTGACTCGAAGCTAGCTCGGGGAAGAAACGTGTTTGGCTCGGGTAATTTGAGTATACCAGGTTATTAAAGAATGTACTCAAGCATTTCAAATGTTTCAAAGTTTAAAGTAAAGTAAAAACAAGTTTTCCAATTAAAGTTATTTTCAAAGAAAATTATAAAGAAATGTTTAAAATAGATTTCAAGTTTTATTTTGAATGGATAAGTTTAGAAAATATAATAATTAAGATTTCAAAGATAAATATCCGTTTAATTTATTAAATATGTTTAACTGGGTTTTAAATATATCAAAAATTAAATGTTTAAATTGTTTGTTTCTTAAGTAAGATTTATATTTCAAATATATAATTGATTGTAAATTGGTTTTAAATAAGTTAATAATTGGAATAAGTAATTAAATTAAATAAAGAGTTTATTCTTAATTAGTTAAGTTGAGATTAATTAAGGATAATTAATTTTAAGGTTAATTACTTAATTGTAATTAAGGATAATTACTTAATGAAGTAATTAGTAGAAATAAATTAATTAAAGATTAAGTGATGATTAATTGATTAATTAATTAATGTAATTAATTTTAGGTTAATTAATTAGTCTAATTAGTTAAGATAATCATTTATGATTAATTAAGTGTAATTACTTAGTCAAGTAATTAATGGATAATTACTGAATGTAATTAAGAAAGAGTAATTAATTATGAAAGTAATTAAATGGAAGTGATTAAGGGTTAATCACTTAATGTTATTAATTAAAGGATTTATTAATAAAATTAATTAAAAAGTTAATTGATTAATTAATTAATTAAAGAGTAATTAATTAATTAAAGGGTTAAGGTTAATTAATAATGTGATTAATTATTTGCTAAGGTGATTAATTAAATGAGTAATTAATTAATGGAAGTAATCAAAGGATTAATATAATTAATTAAGGAGTTAATTAATTAAGGTAAGTAATTACAGGATGGTTAATTACTGTTTATGATTAATTAAGGTTAATTAATGAATGTAGTTAATTAAAGATTAATTATTTAATTAACTAGAAGGTAATTAATTAATGAAGTAATTAGAGGATTATTAATTAATATAATTAATGTAATTAATCAAGGTTGATTAATAAAAGTAATTAATTAAAGTATGACTAATTAATTGTAATTAATTAATTGAGTGTAATTAATTATAGTTAATTAATTAATAAAATTAATAAATGGAAGTAAATGAAAGATCATTAATTATTATAATTAATGATAGTAATTAAAGGTTAATTACTGAAAAGGTTAAGGATAATTAATTTGTGAAATTAATTAAAGGCTAATTACTTGAATGTAATTAAAGTATAATTAATCAGGGAAGATTAATTAAGGAAGATCATTAAGAGATGATTAATAAATTGATATGTAATAAATCTATGAAAAAGGATTAAGATAATCCAAGTAATTAAAGGATAGTAATTAATTTAATTAAAGGTTAATTAAATTGATTAAGAGTTAATCAATTCTGTTTAAAGAATGATTGGTTAATGTTGATTAACTAATATTGGATGATTGATTTATATTGGATGATTGATATTGGGTAATGGTTGATATTGGATGAATGTTGATATGAATTATCTATTATGATAATGTTATTTATCTATCTGTTTATATCATCCTGAATATAAGTTTAATTGGTTAAAACCTTTAAACAACTTGGCCTTAAAAGATACGTTTTGGATTTCGATGAGACCGGGATCGGGTTTCCGTATACCGGTATTCCAGGTCTGGAGACCCGAATACCACATCGATCCAAATTAACGATAGGTCGTGAATCTCAAGTGAAGATGAAGATTCAGAGTGCAAGGGTTATTGTCGTTAACTCTGAGGGTGATTCCAAAACGAGTGTAACGAGATAATGCCTTCGGTTTCGTTCGAACGCGGAACGAACTTGTATGGATTGAATGCTTTCAGCACATCGTCAGGCGGACGATGAGCATTCTAAGTGATATGTTCTGATTAAAGGTAATCGTAACCTCAAGCCTCATCAACCGGGAATGGCTAAAACAGGGGAGGTGCAGCAAGGCTTCGTGGGTAGCACCCACTGAGAGCAAGATAGATCCCTGTCTAGAGGTCCCTTTTCTTTTATTCGGCTTAGTGTGTGGTTGGTCGCGCCAACTACGGGATTGTCTTGTTCGGGATTATCCAGTAAGGGATGGTTCCGGCTTTGTGTTGCAGGGGAGCGGGCGTACTCCTCGGTACGGTGATCTAGGCCACGTACTGTGACGGGCGGTACCCCAGTAGCCCTGCCATTGTATGGAATCCAAAATCCAATAAGTGCCAACGGACTTGATTGTATAACCCACTTTGTGGCTAGTATGCTGGAATTTAATAATGTAACAATTTCGGCTATTTCATATTTATTTGAAAACCCTAGACCCTATTATAATACAATCGAATTTCCTATCAAATGTTTTGGTTAGCGTAAGGTAAAAACTTACCCATGTTTATTTGTGGGGAGTCTTACGTGATACCTTTGTTTTTCAAAAGGTTTTGAAGTTAAACAATTTTAACCCGTTTACTCACACCAGACCCATGTCTGACCCAAGTGTTTATTTTCTGTTTTATTAAACTCTTGGGTACTCAATATTGTATTGAGTAGTCGAGGGATTCAGGTTAGCTTTGACGAATTCTGGAGGAGATTTGGAGCAGGAGGCTTCACCGTGTAGATATATGATGATTCCGCTGTGTATATGTTGTGTCTGTATCTGTGATACTTGAGTTGTATGAATTAGACAGATGTTTATAACTGTCTAATATGTGTTGTATAAGTTGTGTAACTCTGATGTATATGATACTATGTAATATTTTATATGATATATTATATTTCATTCGTTCCGCTGTGAGTTTCTGATGTTGTTGTTCTTTCTTCTTTTCTTTCTTTTCTTCTTCTATCCCTTTCTTTCTTAATTCACGATACGTCTTTCTGGGCATAGAAAGTCGGGTCGTGACAGATGGTATCAGAGCATAGGTTGAGCGAATACCTAAGCTATTGGTTAAGTGAATATCTGAACACCAGGTTGAGTGAATACCTAGGCTCTGAAGTGGTGTCTATCTTGAGAGCGCGTAATTGTTAGTTATATAAAAATGATTTTATATTGTGTTAATTGATCGGTTGAGTGGTATATGGATTCTGGTCAATACGAGTAGCTAACGTTATTGATAGGGATCTCTAAACACTTGAACCAGGCCAACGGACACAATATTGTTTTAAATAGGTAAATGAAATAATTTTACCCAGAAATAATTTCTATATAAAAAGTATCATTTTAAATATATATATATTTCTACCTATTTGTTGGGTTACCTGTTCGGGTTTTCCAATATAAGTTATAAAGGTAGATAAGGTGGTAGTGTGAGTAACACGACTACCAATAGTTAGAATTTGAGTGTTGAGGTTGGAAGTATATCTGACGAGACTGTAGACCTAATACTGTCTCGAGTGAACTTTGTTGTGGTGTAAAGATTTCACCGATCTCCGAAGGAAACTGTTTAAGTTCGGAGTTTATCTTTGAAGTTGGATGAATAGAGTTAGATCTATTGGATGAGCTGAAGCAAGTGATGGTATCTTGGCAACTTCAGGAAGTTGTAGCTGTGTGGTGAGACACGGTGACTATGGACGTTTCTGAAGATGTTTCTTCTAAAGCAAGTTTAAGGAAGTAGATCTGTTTCGGTGTTGTGGCTGAGTCCAGTGGGGTGTTTCTATTTGCTTTGAGGTCCGAGTTTCTCGAGAAGTTTCGGATAAGAAGTCTTTGACGTCTGTGTCAGCAGTACGGCTCGGAAGTGTTCTGTGTTGGCAGGAAGTTTTCTGGCTGAGCAGTCTTTTTGAGTTGGAGTCCAGAAGCAGCAGAGTGAATACATTTCTTCGATGAATTGGATAGTTAAGTATGAGCTGTTCTGATTTGTGAAGAGAGAACAGTATCTGTGGAAATTAGGTTGGGCTGATCGCAAAAGTGACTTGCGATAGTTCGGGTATTCTCTTGGGATTATTGGATGTTGAGATTCCGTATCGACTTGATTCGTGGAGTTACCGGAAGTTCAGCTTAGTAGAAGGATGTCTCCGAGAGAAGAATTTGGTGAAGCAGCTCAGAATTCTTTGGAGAGGGATTGATCACACCTAGTTTTTCTAGAGAAGTTTCTGCGAGATGTTTCTGACCAAATGGAATGAAGTCACTAAGATTTTATGGTCTGATGAACTGTGGATGATCAAGTTTGTGCTCGAGTTTTTCCGACGGCATTCTCATCTGTTCAAGATCAGAGTTGTGCAGCGAAAGCAAGATAGCAGCTATTCTAGAATGGAAGCAACCGGGAGTTGTAATTTTCTTGGAGTAGAGGATTTCTATAAGAAATTCAAGTATAACTCTAAGTGTGAAAGAATTTTCAGGATCTGGAAGTAAGGTTGTCAAGTGCAACTGTTTGGCTATTTCAGAAAGGAGAAGTAGTTCGAAGTACTCTAATGTTTGTGGAGTAGAATTGTGTTCTGGATTTCGGTGATTTTTGGGAAACCATTTTGTTGAGAAGGATCCGGAAATTGGTTTGATGTTGGTCTAGATTGTTCCAGGAAGCATCAGCAAGGGCTAAGCTGATCAGGAAGGATGAAGTTGAAATTGGATATTGTTTAAGTTTTCTTCAATTAAAGGAGATACAAGATTTGGTAAGATTGGAGAGCTAACTCCGGAAGTATTATGAGATTTTTCTGTGTTCTCAAGAGAATTAGTTCTTTGATATATAGGATTGAGTTGCCAGTTCGGATAACTGGAATTCATTTTATTTCACGTATCTCTGAGGGAATACGTGTTTGATCTGTCATTGGTTGTGGGATCAGCAGTTCAGAAGGATTTGGTAGTTGAGATGATTTTGAGTTTAGTCTGATATTTTTTTCAGATTTATAATCTAGATGGGAAGGAGTTCTAGATTATTGTAGATAGTTAGTTAAGATCCTGTAGAACGAGTATCCCGGTATATATATACTTGGGGAAACTCGAGGAAATTCTATCCAGAATTTGTCTGGATAGTTAAATTTGTTTGATTAAATTGTTTGCTATGATTGTTAGAATATGATTGATATGTATGGTTGCTGTTTGAAATTAAAATTAAAATTTTGCTGGGTTATTAAATTATCTTTGCTTTTAAATTTCGGGGACGAAATTATTTTAAGGGGGAAGGAATGTGATATCCCGGGTTTTTGGGCAATATAAATTTAATAATCTGTATTGATAATTCAATTGAATTGATAATTTTCCTTTATAATTTTAGTTTAAATTGGTAATTTAATCTTTAAAGGTTAATAAATATTTAATCTGGAAAATATTGATAAGATTTATTTTCAAAGCTAATAAAGTTTTAAATCTATTTAAAATATATATATATATATATATATATATTTGATATTGGGAATGGAAATATCTTTTGTTTTAAATTAAAGATGAATTTTTAAATTGTAATATATATAGTATGTATATGTTATAATTTGATATTGTTTGAAATTTATTTTAATCTATTGATAATATATATATGTATGAATTGTAATTTAAAGCTTTGTTTTGTCTTCTTTTAAAATACTCAAATCAAAATGGTTATAAATGTATAAAGTTAAATGTTTAAATTTTTAAAATACATGTATAAGATATATTTGAATTATAATTAGTTTTAGAATAATTTCTTTTAAAAATAATTTATATATACACATATGTAAATTAAGAAAATTTAAGTATGTAAGTTATATTAACATTTGAATTAAATAAAAATTTAAATTACTTAGGACATGTGTTAATATCTTAACACATGGTAATAACATTTGTAATTCATAGAAACACATATTAACATTTGTATATTCATGCAATTTAACAAGTGGCAACACTATTTTTATTTAAAAATTTAATTTATAAATTATGTAGTTTAGAGAGAAATCTGGTTTTCATTTTTAGTTCAAAATCGTTTCCTGCCTAAACTCTTTCTTCTCTTTTCTTAACTAAAACCTAAAAACAAATCAAATCTGAAACCAAAAATCTGGAAAGCAAAATTTCAAGCAAAGCAAAAATCTGGAAACCTGGAATCAAAGAAGAAATGGAATCTGGAATTCAAATATAACTTAAAGAAGATGGAGGCAAATTTAATTAGCAATTTCAAATTCTTCAATCAAACTGAAGACATGCAATTAGAGGAAATAAATCAAACAACAAAGTTTAAATTCAACCAAACAAAAGAAGTTCAAAAATCTGAACATGCAAGCCTGGAAACAGCTTCTATTCTCTGTCCTCTGTCTCAACTAAACTGGTGAGTAAACTCTTATTTAAAAACAGTTTTTAGATGATTGCATGTGATGATTTTGTGTGATAAAGTTATGATATGATTTGCATGCTCATTTATCTGGATATATGTATAAAAACTTGCTTGTTTTTTTTAGTATGTGACTGTATGTGTTTATATGGTGCTCTGTATTTGTAACAGACTCAATCATCATCATCAAAACTTTCCTATCTTCTCGAACAATCAATATTTGACTTTGGTTGCTGAAACAAATTGTTAATAACAATGAGTTCTTGATTATAAAAATAATTTCAGGTTATTTTATTGGTTAAATATACTGTAAATTTAAAATTTACAGTAAAAATCAGAAAAAGGGTAAATATCAAATATGGAAATTTATATATCTGATTTTATAATCTGGTTAGTGAATCCATATCATGATTTTTAATACATGTTTCATGATTTTAAGTTGGATGGATCATGAGAATTTGGGGTTTGTTCGAATTTGGGGTTTTTGTGGATTGCCGTTGATTGGCGTGTTGATTGTAGCCAGATTTTTGATTGAAGCTTGCTTGTATGTTATGGATTAGGGGAAAAATATAATTGGAATTTTCAAATGTGTGAATTGTTTGAATTCGATTGGATTAGGGTTTTAGCTGGAACTTTTGCTCGGCTCGAATGTCGTGACATTTCAACGTGAGTGAAGGACCGAGTGTGATCGCGAGTGGAAGAATGGTGAAGTAGTGATGCTACGGTGCTCTGGAGGGAATACTGGAGCTTCCAGTCAACATGATCGACGGTGGCGAAAGTTTTGGGTGGATCGAGTTGCTCCAGGAATTCGATCGATGATCGAAATCTCGTTTCGATGATGGAACTTGGTTGCTGGGTTGGTGGTTGGGATGTCGAGGCCAAGGGGGACTGGTCGACGATCAAAGTGAAGGTCGGAGAGACGTTGAACGATCGTGCACGTGCACGTGTGCACGTTCGTGTAACAGAGGGATCGACGTTTTGGGGAAGAAGGAAGAGACTCGGGATAGCTCTCGCGTTTTAGGGTAGGCGACTCGAAGCAGATGAAAAGGCGAGTGACTCGAAGCTAGCTCGGGGAAGAAACGTGTTTGGCTCGGGTAATTTGAGTATACCAGGTTATTAAAGAATGTACTCAAGCATTTCAAATGTTTCAAAGTTTAAAGTAAAGTAAAAACAAGTTTTCCAATTAAAGTTATTTTCAAAGAAAATTATAAAGAAATGTTTAAAATAGATTTCAAGTTTTATTTTGAATGGATAAGTTTAGAAAATATAATAATTAAGATTTCAAAGATAAATATCCGTTTAATTTATTAAATATGTTTAACTGGGTTTTAAATATATCAAAAATTAAATGTTTAAATTGTTTGTTTCTTAAGTAAGATTTATATTTCAAATATATAATTGATTGTAAATTGGTTTTAAATAAGTTAATAATTGGAATAAGTAATTAAATTAAATAAAGAGTTTATTCTTAATTAGTTAAGTTGAGATTAATTAAGGATAATTAATTTTAAGGTTAATTACTTAATTGTAATTAAGGATAATTACTTAATGAAGTAATTAGTAGAAATAAATTAATTAAATATTAAGTGATGATTAATTGATTAATTAATTAATGTAATTAATTTTAGGTTAATTAATTAGTCTAATTAGTTAAGATAATCATTTATGATTAATTAAGTGTAATTACTTAGTCAAGTAATTAATGGATAATTACTGAATGTAATTAAGAAAGAGTAATTAATTATGAAAGTAATTAAATGGAAGTGATTAAGGGTTAATCACTTAATGTTATTAATTAAAGGATTTATTAATAAAATTAATTAAAAAGTTAATTGATTAATTAATTAATTAAAGAGTAATTAATTAATTAAAGGGTTAAGGTTAATTAATAATGTGATTAATTATTTGCTAAGGTGATTAATTAAATGAGTAATTAATTAATGGAAGTAATCAAAGGATTAATATAATTAATTAAGGAGTTAATTAATTAAGGTAAGTAATTACAGGATGGTTAATTACTGTTTATGATTAATTAAGGTTAATTAATGAATGTAGTTAATTAAAGATTAATTATTTAATTAACTAGAAGGTAATTAATTAATGAAGTAATTAGAGGATTATTAATTAATATAATTAATGTAATTAATCAAGGTTGATTAATAAAAGTAATTAATTAAAGTATGACTAATTAATTGTAATTAATTAATTGAGTGTAATTAATTATAGTTAATTAATTAATAAAATTAATAAATGGAAGTAAATGAAAGATCATTAATTATTATAATTAATGATAGTAATTAAAGGTTAATTACTGAAAAGGTTAAGGATAATTAATTTGTGAAATTAATTAAAGGCTAATTACTTGAATGTAATTAAAGTATAATTAATCAGGGAAGATTAATTAAGGAAGATCATTAAGAGATGATTAATAAATTGATATGTAATAAATCTATGAAAAAGGATTAAGATAATCCAAGTAATTAAAGGATAGTAATTAATTTAATTAAAGGTTAATTAAATTGATTAAGAGTTAATCAATTCTGTTTAAAGAATGATTGGTTAATGTTGATTAACTAATATTGGATGATTGATTTATATTGGATGATTGATATTGGGTAATGGTTGATATTGGATGAATGTTGATATGAATTATCTATTATGATAATGTTATTTATCTATCTGTTTATATCATCCTGAATATAAGTTTAATTGGTTAAAACCTTTAAACAACTTGGCCTTAAAAGATACGTTTTGGATTTCGATGAGACCGGGATCGGGTTTCCGTATACCGGTATTCCAGGTCTGGAGACCCGAATACCACATCGATCCAAATTAACGATAGGTCGTGAATCTCAAGTGAAGATGAAGATTCAGAGTGCAAGGGTTATTGTCGTTAACTCTGAGGGTGATTCCAAAACGAGTGTAACGAGATAATGCCTTCGGTTTCGTTCGAACGCGGAACGAACTTGTATGGATTGAATGCTTTCAGCACATCGTCAGGCGGACGATGAGCATTCTAAGTGATATGTTCTGATTAAAGGTAATCGTAACCTCAAGCCTCATCAACCGGGAATGGCTAAAACAGGGGAGGTGCAGCAAGGCTTCGTGGGTAGCACCCACTGAGAGCAAGATAGATCCCTGTCTAGAGGTCCCTTTTCTTTTATTCGGCTTAGTGTGTGGTTGGTCGCGCCAACTACGGGATTGTCTTGTTCGGGATTATCCAGTAAGGGATGGTTCCGACTTTGTGTTGCAGGGGAGCGGGCGTACTCCTCGGTACGGTGATCTAGGCCACGTACTGTGACGGGCGGTACCCCAGTAGCCCTGCCATTGTATGGAATCCAAAATCCAATAAGTGCCAACGGACTTGATTGTATAACCCACTTTGTGGCTAGTATGCTGGAATTTAATAATGTAACAATTTCGGCTATTTCATATTTATTTGAAAACCCTAGACCCTATTATAATACAATCGAATTTCCTATCAAATGTTTTGGTTAGCGTAAGGTAAAAACTTACCCATGTTTATTTGTGGGGAGTCTTACGTGATACCTTTGTTTTTCAAAAGGTTTTGAAGTTAAACAATTTTAACCCGTTTACTCACACCAGACCCATGTCTGACCCAAGTGTTTATTTTCTGTTTTATTAAACTCTTGGGTACTCAATATTGTATTGAGTAGTCGAGGGATTCAGGTTAGCTTTGACGAATTCTGGAGGAGATTTGGAGCAGGAGGCTTCACCGTGTAGATATATGATGATTCCGCTGTGTATATGTTGTGTCTGTATCTGTGATACTTGAGTTGTATGAATTAGACAGATGTTTATAACTGTCTAATATGTGTTGTATAAGTTGTGTAACTCTGATGTATATGATACTATGTAATATTTTATATGATATATTATATTTCATTCGTTCCGCTGTGAGTTTCTGATGTTGTTGTTCTTTCTTCTTTTCTTTCTTTTCTTCTTCTATCCCTTTCTTTCTTAATTCACGATACGTCTTTCTGGGCATAGAAAGTCGGGTCGTGACAGGTTACTGAAGCCAAAGCGACAGTAATTTTTAAACGTCAAAATCTCATCAAAATAATTTACATCAAAATGTAATATCAGTGAATTTTTATTCATCAAAATGCCACAAAACACCGTGCTTCAAAAATTTAGCATTGGCGTAAAAATCCCGTTATAAAAATAACGGCAACAAAATACGTTTCATAACCAAGCATCGGTTCAACGTAAAATTAATGCAGTAACGCGCAATTCATATTTGCACGCACACTACAACATACACTAAGAAATTACTCTATTATCTTCAATGAAGATAATTTAAAACAGCAAAAATCTAATCAACATGTGATTAGCATAAAAGAAAATCAGCAAAAATCTCAACAAGAATCATATAACTGCAATCATTTCGAATCCTCAATTCGGATTCGAAATTCTCAAAGAAACAAAATAAATACAGCTATGTAAACAACAAATGAAATTTATTTCAATTTCATATTTCGATTTTTAAATCAAAAAGATTATCAGTTGTACTCAGCGAAGACAGTTTTACTGTTTCCGCTGCGCACTCTGATAAACAGTACCTGTAAGGACCCGATTCTTCGACTTCCGAAAATCGACATCGATACGTCCACTGTATCAACTGCCGAGCAAACGAATGCCGGAAAACCGAATTCTTAGGGTTTTAAAAGAAGGGGTAGAAGAAAAGATAGAAGAAAAAGAAAAGAAGAACAACAGAACAACATCAGAACAAAACAATATCAGAATCTCACATATCGCAGCGGAACAAAATATAATAGATAATCACTAGTCTTTTAAAACAAAGAACTATATTAGTTTATACATACATCAATCAGAGTCAATATACAAAAATGGACAGTTATATAAACTTGTCCTCATACAGAATACACAGCGGAATAAATACTATCAGATACAAATACTACGTCTCGTCATCCAGCTTATCTCCAAAGCTCCAGAATATCCTGATAACCTAACTCTAGACTGCCCGTGTGGAAATTGGTGGGCACCCAGAGTTTAGAAGGGAACAATAAACTCTGAGTCAGTCATGGTGACTGGTGTGAGATTGTAAAACAGTTATTTTTCACAAAGAAAATAAAACAGATTCGCAATGCTTTTGGAAAATGAAACTACCATAAGACCTCCCGCCACACACACAATGCAAACGTAGAATTGGAGGAGATTTCTTCTTATGATAGTCAAAGATGCTTACTACGCCAATCATTGGATATTATTATTAATGTCTAGTGTAGAAAACATTTCGAAAGTATAATATTAATCTTAGCCAGCATAGGTACCATTATAGTATGCCTACTATAGCTGCTATATTAGATAGCAGGTTCTACAACTAAAACCGTACAAGTTTCTTATTTGGGAAATGGATTTCCAACAAATGGTCAGGCTAAGGAACTTCCTTTTCTACTGCCGAATAGGATCGCCTCTGGCTGGACGTCCCGAGAGACAAACTGCTCTCTGCCAAACAAGGCCGGGTTACCCCTGTAACAGGTAACTCACGAATATGTCATCACCCGGTCCTTTGGGACCTTTATCCGAGCGCTCGATATCCAACATCACACATCATAAAGAAAGTGTATCCACATGAGTAAGTATCTGGACTCCATACCATGATACCACCCCTTTCCAGAAGGAAATGACATACCCTAAAGGGCGCGACCCTCATAACCTTGCCGCAACATTCCTGTTTCGACCATTTCCGGGTTGTTGAGGCCCTGACGAAGTCTCGTCCACAAAGCTATGCTTTTTCAAAAAGCCACGCTTTGGGTCAACGGATGATCAACCTATGATCACAAAGATAAATGATCAAACAAATGATCATATCACAAATGATCAAACACTGATCATCACACAGCAACACTCAGCATGCCACATTACCAAATTGGGAATATATCGCTGATAAATTTCAACTACATAACCTCTGAGCTCGTACGTCTCAGAGAAGGGTGTTAAGCTAAGAGAATAAATTCTCCGCCACCAACAGATATATGTATTTGAAAGAAATCAGCTTTATATCTCAAAGTGTAATGTCAGACACACAATCCATACAAGTCTGTTCCGGGATCGAACAGAACCGAAGGCACTTCTCACAAAGCCCTTGCAAATCCGGATAATTTCCAATCACGTCCGGACTTCCCGTCACTAAGGGTGATAAAACCTCTAAATCGGAGATCAACCGATGTAGAGTAACTCGACGGTAATCCTTCCGTTTTCAAAAATATCCGGTCTTCAACACCGGTCTTCGAATGCAATTCATAACGACGTATCACATATTCGGAATGGGTTATACGACCCCATGGTCCTTTCCCGGCTAACCCGAATAGTGAGCGATTATTCAAAAATAAGTGTGGCATTCAAATTCATTCAATTCACAACAAATACCTATTCAAGGTAATTATTGATAGTCGGTTATTTAACTATCAATAAAGATGCGCAACATCATCAGATTCCAAATAATTTTTCAAATTATTTCATCTTCAAAAATATCTTTACTAGATAAATAATTTCCACACTTAACCGTTTGAAAACAATTTCAAATCAATTTCCACATTTCATTTTATCTTTGAAGATAAAATCTCAAAACAGTTCATTTCATATTGGAAAAGCATTTCCATACTTATTTAAAAATAAGTATTTCACAAATCTATTTAATTTCAACATTTGAAAATATTCGATATACTTAAATCAAAATTAAGTATAAATTTCATTCTTTAAGGAAATCATTCTCTTAAGCACATTTATTTGAGTCAAAACGAATGTTACGTAAAACATCGTTACGACGACTCAAAATCACTAGTATAGGGATTCGGAATTTAGATAGATGTATAAATCCCAATACTATATAAAACATTTCCTTTCGGAAATCATTTACTATAACAACAGTGTTATAGTCCACCATTTCCTTATATTTCTCGAAAACGTCTATTTCAACAATGAATGTTGAAATCTATGGTTTCGATATTTAACACATTTTAAAACATCGTTAAATCGTTTTCATTCTATTCCAATATCACTTTCCCAAAACATATTCATTTTACTTAATAATATATTCACTGTCCAAAATCGTGAATATACTTCACTAACCACATTTCAATCTTTTCTACACATTTATATTTTCAAGAATTACCCACTATCCAAAATCGTGGATAAAATTCCCTTAATAATCTCTATATTTAAAATCAATCAAATTTGATTTATTTTCGAATTTATAAAAACAACGTTTATAAATTCTATTTCCATTTTATAACAACTTCGATTTATAAATCTTCTTTAATGACCTATTCAATTTATAACTCAATGTATATACCAAAGGTCCATCTTATAAGTTAATATAACTTATAATTCATTTATTTTAAAAGAAATCGTTCTTTTAAACTTCACAAAATTTAAAACTTTCAGATTTCATTAACTTATGAAATCCCATTTATACTTCGTTTTTAACACTTATAGAAACTTGTCTTACAATCCCAATATTTCAAATTTATAAATATCCATTTTGTACATCTTTTAAATAAACCGTTTATAATACTTTAGAAATCCCAATTTAAACCATTTCATAAATTTCTTAACTTTCATTTCAAAAATCACACTTTGATTTTATTTCACAAAAATCTTAACTTTTATAACTTTAAAATTTTAGACGTTTATATATTTGAAATAAATCAATTCAAAAATTCAATAAAACGTCTACTTTCAAAAATCACTTTAAAATCTTTTTTAAAGTAAAAGTCGTTATTTTTAAACTTCAAAATTTGAATCTGATGATGCAACAGCACCAACTAGTCAATCACCACAACAAACATCATATATCAATATGATAACAGAATATACATCAATATCTGTAAATAAATAAATACTGGTGAGGAATCCAGTTGGATCCCTCCAACCTGTTTCCCTGCATCCACAGATGTTAGCACAATACCAATTCCACTTCGAGGTGGAATATCGCGGTACATGGGTTTTATAAAAATAATCCGCTTACTAACGGCGCAATAGGGTCTCATCCGCTATACGAGGCGGGAAATCAATCAATCCAATATATACATATGCCAATATGTATATATTGCTATATATATAGATATATCCTATTATATCTAATATCACATCCAATAGCAATCATCAATAACTGCAAAAATTCCACATTCAATTTGAGTGAGAAAATCTCACCTTAGCTTTTAATTTGCATTCCACTCCAAATCCAGATTTATTTTTCTTCGTTGTATTCGACCTTGTATAAACAATTTATACATTTATTAATATTCAAATAAATCGAATAATAAATTCTCATTCTTGATTGTTAAATTAATTAATAGTTTCAATTAAACCAATTTTTTCTTTAATAAATTTATTTTAACTAATTATTTTACTTTAAATCAATATCTGTAAATCAGTTTCCTTTAATAAATCATTTTACCTAACAAATTTTTCCTTTTACAAATTTTCCTTTTGAAATTAATTTAAATTAACCAAGGGTTTCATTTTGAACCAATAATTTGAATTGTAAACAAATTTTCTTTTACTGTATAAAACTATTTATCCTCTAAACTGTTTTAAATTTTCTATACTTTCAAAACCCTATAAATATTTATATATATATATACTGTTTCATTTATAAATAGGTATTTATTTGATTAAAACAAAATTACCCTTTCAGTAAATTCACTTATATATTTATAAAGATAAATACACATATATGCCTTACTGTAAATTAAATTCCTTTTCTCTGTTTTAATCCTTACTGTTTATTTTAATATGAAAGTATTGTTTCTTCTTCCAAATTTTAAACTGTGACTATATTAAATTAAATCAAAAACAAAACAGCAAATACCTCACAGCAATCGACTACGCCAACTTCGCCGAGATCGAACTCGACCATCGCCAGTGCGCGCGAGCTGCTGCCCCCACTTCGATTCAAACGCCCCAACTACGACGACCCAGCCTCCTCTCAGCCTCAAGAACTCCTAACTCGCCGCCATCGACCCCGCAGTGAAGCCCTAATACGTGCGCCCCAAAGCCTCGCGACGCGCCTCCTGCTTTGCTCGAGCCCACCCACTTCGATCGCGAGCTGTCGCCGTTGCCACGACCTCGACGAACGCCTCAATTTATCTCGAAACCCCCAAGCCCTAGCTTGCCATCGAACTGCTGCCGTCGCGCCCACGCGCTCCCCAACCTGCCATCGCTCGCGACGAACTCACGTGCCAACCCTAGTTCTTCGCGAATGAACTCGCCCCGATGCCTTCGACTGATGAAGAAACACGCGATTATCAGCTCGCGATTTGAAGATGATTTTTGGAACGAGCTTTTATTTCGTTTGCTTTGAACTTTAGGAGAAAGGCGTGTTTAATTTTGAAATGGGAAGAGGATCGAACACAATTTCGATTTGAATTCTTTTTTTTTCCAAAGGCAAGCGGCCATTTTTCTTTCATTTGATTTTTGAACGAGAACATTTTCTTCTGAAATGTTTTAACTGAGGAGGCAGAGAAAGGTTGCATGTTTTAAATGAGGAAGGGGACAATAGATCAACGCGTTCAGATGTAGGGTGGCTTGAGTACGATTATAGGGTGGTTGTGATTTGATTTGTACAAAATTTTAAATCAAATTTCAATTTAATTCTCGACGCGTTTGCTTATCGTATGCTCACATAACAACTCCGATAATTACGAAATTTGAAATCCGACAATAATTCAATATTACGGACCCAATGGAACTGGTTTCGTCAAATTCCGAGACTGCGCCCCGGGACGCTATTTTTAAATATCGATTCAAACGATATGAATTCAAACTGAACAATTCACTCCAAAATTTGATTCTGAAACTTCTATTATCTCCAGTATAATCAATACGACTTTTACAAGCCTTTGAAATATTTTAAATCGGCTTAAAATAGAAGATTCAATTTTTTATTCAACATTCAATAGATTAAATTTTATAATTTAATCGTCAAATTCAAAGTTATATCGGAGATTCAAATTAAATCATCGTTCAAATATTTAAAATCAATTAAATATTTTCAATTTAATTTGTTCAAAATTCTGGGTCGTTACAGTACCCAAATCAATCAAATCAACAAAACACAGTTTCACTCTTATTTTTAAATAAAGATACTTAAAAATTTCATCCAAACTTTCAAAACTTTAGTTTTGACTCAAAGCACAAATAAAACATCGACCAATAGTTGTAACATATGTTACATCTAAGTTATGTTTTATATTATGTCCATAAACCCCAAGCTCTAATACCAACTGTGACGCCCCACCTCTATGCTCACAATAACAAAGAGTATTAAAAGAAATACTGTCTGTTATTACGAAAAATAAGGCTGGATGGGAGCGGCCATCCGTAGTTGGTATTACACTAGTATTGGTTACCTCGATAGGAGTGGTATATATTTTTCATTTTACGTCACTTATTTATTTACTCCCATCAACATACCCAATTCCAGTATAAAACGAACTACGATGGTTCATAATAGTTTAGGACAATATATTTAATAATAACACAGATACAAAAGAATGCAGAACACAGATAACAAAAAGTCTCATATATATAATAACTGATGTCAGTTACAATACAGTTGACACAATACATACGATACAACTACAACTGTCGACTTTGGAGGTTATATATACAAGTACATTATCGACTAATATACATGAATACATATCAATCCTAAAGAGACACACCGACTACTACAACAAGATGAAGACCACTTCAAAAGATGTAAAAAGTCTTCATAGCTCAAATAGCAACTCAAAGCAGGAAATCTACAACCTGAAATAACTCGGGTCTGACCCGAGTATTAAATTCAAAAGAAAATAATACATGGGTCAGTCTAATTCAAACTCAGTTATTAATGCACAGAAGCAATAATAATCAAATAACGAATAGACGACAGTCACAGAAATCTCGTATATCCGACTCCTCGATAAGAGAATCGGATAACGACAGATATAACACTAAACAGTGTTAAATAACAAACCAGCAAATCCAAATCATCAACAAAGATAGATAAAAGATTACCAATGCAGATAATTCGGAAAACAACAGAATTGCCAAATCAGCAATTTACACAAAATCCAATTATTAAATAATAACTAGAAACTCAGAATCTAATTATCGAATAGATAATTAGACACAACAAAATGATCAATCGAATGAAATCAAATATAATTCCCAAATATTGAATTGAACACAAAACAATTCAAATAATTGAAATATCAATTAAAATGACACATCAGTGTGGCTGCAGTACACGCACGCGTGTACTGCCTCGCCACTACAACGATAAAATAAGAGCCAGCACAAGGTCAAACCCAAATCATGCCGGGTTCAACTCAAGTGTACATGACTCTAGAACAAAAGAAAATAGACATCAAGCTACAAAGCTCAAGCTATAACACAGTACAACAAATCAAATTGCAATTATCACAAAAGCACAGAGGCACAGAGGCACAAGGCACAAAGGCACAAGGGCAGTTCAAAATAAAGGGAAGCAACTCAAGATAAATCAGGTCAGGCAGCAAACTCCAAATGGATATCACAAGAATAGACTCAAGTGTACAACTCGAAGCCATACTCAGTGTACAACTTACAAGTTCCTCTGTACAACAACCACAAAGCTAATGCCAAAGTCGAGTGTGCTACATAGTTACCACGCAAAGAACAAGGAACAACAAAACAAAGTCAAGCAAGGTATAATCGAAGTCAAAATGAAATCATCAACACAGTAAAGTCAATGGGAACAAAGATCGAAATCAACATCTGCACAGTTCAAATTCGAACTATGGTGGCCAAGTAAATTGATCGAGTCACGAATTGGGAACGTGAGCATCGAGTAACAGTTTGAAATAATCAACATAATGCAATTGAAACTAGCAATGGATGCAGAAAAACTGGTACAACATGGAAACAGTGCACACTGAACAACTAGACTGCAACAGTGACACCAGGAATACGATGAACCAAATCAAGTCTTCGAACAAATGTGACAGACTAGATTGCCATTCAAGACAATCCACCAATATATGCATACACACATACACATGTATATAAGCACATATATGTAGAAACAGTGGACAAAAATTTAACAAAACAACTCAACTTACAATGGAACTGACTTCAATATGCACCTGTTAGACTACATGGAGTCTAAACATGACTCTGTGAATATGATACATATATGAAGGCCAATAACAAATGAACAAGTGTAATTCCCAGTGATCAAGCAAAATGTCTCAACTCTAGGTCAAGATAAATGCCAAAGTCCAGGCACCTTTCCAAATAAACAAAGTCACGTCTAATCTCATATTCGAACAAAGTTCAAAGTCATGCAACTAACAGTAAATGAAATATGAACAAAATGTTTTAATGATGCACGGGAACCAAGACAACTACAACACAACTGGCTCTATCAATATATGGAATAGGATGATCAAACTCAATGTTCATGACAATGCAGACCTGAGTATACTGCAGTTCAGTGAACATATATGCAAGCCGAGATTACAGGGACAACAACCTCAATAATACAATATGATATGCCTCAAAGTTCAACAGTGCCAACAGATTAGGGTCGAGCACAAAGGAGTGCAACACTGCTTCTCATAAATGAATGACCAGACAATTAAGTAAACAAATGCACCAGCAAACAAGACTACTATATTAGTGATACTAAGTACAACTGAAAATCAAGCAGAAAAGAACAAACCATGGTGGCAAGTTCGAACAATTCCAAAACTGAGCAACTACAAATATACATGTATGCTAGAACCCAAAATGACACTGAAACAAATGAATTTGACCAGCAACCAACATCATAACCCAGTCGAAATCGAGGTAAACAAGTCAAGCACAGACCAAATTCAAAACAAAGCTCAGTGCTATGCACATAACCCCTTCCATCTCAAATGCTAGAAGAAAACCAACAAGTTCAAGCTACCGGAATGAATGAGCAACATAAATTCAGAAGTTCACACAACAAAACAAGTCGAAGTCAACTCGAAATCATCATAGTCGAAAGAATTAAACATCGAAAGACAACAAAACAGAATCAACATCAGAAAGATTCAAAACAAGCAAAGAAATCACGACCGAAGTCAGGTACCAAAAATTCAAGGCTGAAACACAAAATCGCCTATACTTGAATTCGAGTTAGATGTGAGTAATTAAGGATTACTCACCTCTTTCAATGAGAGTAGAAGCCTGGCGGAGCTCTTCGCGACGAATGATAGACCAGGAATCATCGTTCGCTCGAGCAACTCGAAGTCGCGGCACCACGAATTTGACCGGAGCCCTAATTTGTCGAAGAGGAATAAATGAGAACGAAGCCGCCACCATTTTTAATTTGGTTTAGGGTTTGAAATCGAATTGTGAATAAGGGGGAATGGGCCGCCATTTCTTATTCGAATGATTTAGGGTTTTCTTTGGTTTTCGAACGAAAGAATCAATGGGTCGGGGGAAAAACAAGCATTGATAACCATCTCGGCAACACAAAACAAAATGGGCCAAACTAAATTTTTAAGCCCGCATACAACTTTAACAAATTTTCAAAAGAATCTCAACTTGATTTAAAAAGTTCAATTAGCAATTAGCAACAATATTAATCGTCTAATGACGATAATAAAATAATTGCGAAATCCCGGGTTGTTACAACATTTATTTAAAATTGATTTCAATTCAACTAACTGAATAAACAGGTAACTTACAATAATAGTCACTATTTTAATTACATTTATAAGTTTATTACTTACAACAAATGTTACCATTTCTTTCATCACACTAATTTTTATTCCATTTCCATTAATTACACACTGTTTTATCAATAACTCAACATTTTGAATTATCAATTACCTTTTATATCCCATTATAAATTAATGCACACATTAATACAACAAATATTATAATGCTTTACACAATACTGGTTCTATTCAATTACCATCAATTATATACTGATCCATCAATTGATTCCATATTTACACTTGTTATCTTATATTCACTTTATAACCAAGTTATAACATTTGAGTCATTTCAATTGATTGGAATTTCATTCAATTTATCAAAAATTAACTTTAATTAACTTCGTTGTTACATTTCATCTTAGTTATTATTTCATTATTAATTCACAAATTTTATTTCTTTCAACATTAAATTACCAAAATCTCATTATTTTAACAAATTTAATTATCGAAAATTTACGGGTCGTTGCATATTATCACTGCGATTCTGACTCTATGTTCTCTATTATTCACTATATATTTTATATTGTCCTATCTTGGAGGCACACATGTTTATGTATTTGCACTGGTACTGTGTACATGTAGGTGAGTTATTTATTTGTTGTTTTTAATATGTACCAGTGTTAGTCCAAGGGAAAACTCACATGTGTAATCCATATAGCCTCATTCTCCGTATTATCCGACAGTATTACTCTGTGACACTCTTAGATAGTATGGGTATAGAGGTTGGCATTTACGGATATGTTGATTTCTTTTTTCGTAGAGTGGTCATAATGGCTTTTTGGACTTATTAGCTAGGAGATATCATTGTTTAAAATTTGATAGTTTTTTGACATCTTAGTGGGTAATTAGGGAAGTTTAAATTAAGCCCAAAAGTCCATTTCTGGATTAGAGCAAGTGGATGATGGGACTTCTTTCACTCATTATTCCACTTCCTAACAATAGTTCGAAACAAACATTAATTATCTCCATAGTCAAAAGTAACATTAAACCTTAATTTAATTATCCAAATCTTGTCATTAGAGAATGACTAGTGAAGGGACTAATTATTATGGATTTCGATGCCTTGGGATTTGTGAATTTAGTGTTCACTTCAGATCTTGCCTTGATTTGTGTGCATTTAGGTATTTGGTGAGTGATTTCGCATATCTCACTGTTCATAATAAAGTAAAAAAATAATGTTTTAGGATGATTTTGAATGTTAAAATGTTTTCAAACCTTGATCTAACCTTAACAACACATTTAAAATGGTCCAAAAACATAAATGGATTTTGATTTATTTTTGGGTGTTAGGCCAAACAAGTCATCATTTTCCCTTTTTTTAGATTTAAGACAATATAAATGCTTGAATTGTATTTGGATTGCTTGTGTGCGATGTATAAATGATATGTAACGATTGTACGAAGTTGTTTACTTGTATTTTAATTCATCTGGATGTGTTTTTAGAGTGGTCGACATTTGTGCGAATCGCTAAGAAAAAGTACTCAAAATCAAATGTAGCCAATATAAGATGTTCTTAGAGATCTAGGGACCCTATAATTTTGATCGCATGAGATTGGAGACAAAATTATGAAGGTTTGATTATGGCAAAGAGTACTCAATGGTAGAATGAAAATAAGTCAGTGGTGAAGGTACTTCGGGGATTTTAAAGAGAAACTTTGGGAAAAACAAGTCGCCACATGGGGCCAACGCTGGGCAAGCGTGAAAAATGACGCGGTTGGTACTTAGAAAATTTTAATTAGGGAAAAGCTTTCGATATCGAGAGTTTTCAGGTAGCCACTTCAGGACTTAGTGGCAGAAACTTCAGGACAATGGAGTGGACGTAACTTTGGCACTTAGAAATTTTTTTAGGGACTTGGAGCTTTCGGCATTGAGAGATTTTGCTCTAAGCCATTTATACTTTTGCTTTAGGATAGTGGAAGGATTACTCCAAGCAATTTTGTGGTGACAAGATATTTAAGCATAAAGTATTAGTTGATTCTCAACAAAGTAAACAGGTTATAATGACCTTATATGGTCGTATCGACCATGTTATCTTCTGAGTGACCATGTAGGGTCCGAGGAGATTCAAGACATGCATATTAGGTTTCGTGTCATATTCGTTTGTTTGTTCGATGTTTTGCTTTGACGTTATGACTCTATGACGAGCCATTTTGACGGTGAAGAGATGACGTAATGCTTCGATGTGATAACTTTGGAACTTCAACGGGATGACTCTATGACTTACAATGAATGTATAGAGATGTTCCAAAGACGACGAATCAAAGATGATCCATAAGGATGAGTCGAATAATATAGACTCGAGAGGGGTACTATGACTGTGTTCTGCTATGGATTTTCCTACATCGGCTGGATACCGTTACAGTGCAATTTATAAGTATATTGGATATCGAAAGTGTATGGCGGTCGTCATAATTCAAAGTGCGTAGAATTCATACTCACGAACTCTAGCAACCACCGAAGCTAGAAGACTTACCACTTAGGACAATGGTCATGGGCATAGCAAAAAAATAGTTCACTAAAATATGCTCAAGATGCATGTCCATCATAAAATTCTTTGATCACTCTATATGAAATTTTCCAAGAAAATCAATTTAGCACTACTACATTGGATACTATTATAAACTTATTTTTTTGGATCTTGCACTTGAAATCTTATTTTTCTCTAAAGAAATGTCGTTTTTTTTAATTTCATCTAAGAGCATACTTATTACTTTGTAAAATGAAAAGAATTAAGTTTCATATTTTGCCAATGAGGTGCAAAATTATACTCTTTATGATTAGTGTTAATTATGAAATGCTTACACAAGCATCAAGAACTACCTACCCAAATCTTTGTTGATTCACTATTATAATTGTTTATACCAAAAAGTGGCACAAACATGCGGAAATAAAATGTAGGAGAATTCAATAAAGAAAATGAATTAAAATGAGAAAAAATAGAGCAGACAAGATTTATAGTGGTTTAGCTAATCATTGCCTACATCTACTTGACTTTATTAACGATTAGAATAGCTATTTACAAAAATTATTCTTAAAGATGAGTGATGACCCTCAGAATTACAAGACTGATTTGACAATTTTGAAAACAATTGAAAAAAGCTCCTCCAAACCATGTACATATTTCTCTATTTATAACTATAGGTTGTTGAATTCCTCTCCACTACGTTCATGCCCACATTTCCCATATCCAGAAGGAGGCATGCTAGGAAGATCGTGGCCATATCAGCAATATTCAGGGATTGGTATCGATCCATGCTCAGGGATCAGTATCGATCTGTAGAAATTGCCTTCTAGATCCCTCCTTTGGCCTTACGTAGGCTTGGCTTGTTCATTCCTCCATCTTTATGTATTTATCTGCTTTGCTAAAGGCTTGGATCTACATGAATTTCTTGGTTTGGGGATCGAATAATAGTGCTTGACTTGTATGTTGATGATAATTGTTGATTTGAACTTGTGAACCATTCTTCATAGCATGGAGTTAGTCATGAATGCCCTTACTTGATAAAACGTGATGATGATGACTACCTAAGGAACTAGTAGGTGTCGGCACCTAACCTGTTTAGGAATCGATACTGATCGATACTCTTTTAGGCTCTGACCTTTGGTTTTGTAACTTATGAGATGGGAGGTGTGTAGGCTCTTGATTGGAAATATTTTTTCGTCTTTCGGGTTTGATTTGTTGGTTGCAATGGGCATCTGAGCTTGGCAGTTATTATTTTGGACTTCCCGACTTGATAACTTTCAAGTTCAATCGATCAGATTCGTTCGAATATGGCCTGGTCACAAAGCTGAATAACATTTGCCCCTAAAGCACATCTTATTTTCCAACAAGATGTGCTTTGAAATAAGACTAATTGGAGGTTTTGCATCAGATTTCAATTCTCACTTAAAACGGTTGTAGTGTTTTCCTTAGATCGCTTTAGTGAAGCATAGTATCTTTGGCCAATCATTGCAATGTTTCTTTTAGCTTAGGCCTGCAATTTCTTAGCAATATAAAGGTTGAAGCATGTCCTTCAAGCTCGTTATTCCAAACATGAAAACTTCCAACGATTTCCATGCTCAGATTTTATAGGTTTAGACCTTTTTCCTTGGAATTCTAACAGTCCGACGCATTATTGACAGTTGTAAACCTGCCATGTTTTGTTCTATTCATAAGCATATGCACACTTACACTTGTGTACACGAGCATACACATCATCATCTTTCTATATTTATTTTTTTATTCGTTATTTTTTATGTGTAGGGTTCGGTACCGATCCATGATCAGGGATCGACACCGATCCTAAACTTCGCAAAAGCAGGCGATTTTCTTGCCTTCTTTCTTAGTATGGGTGCTATATACACACCAACCATTATTTTTTCTCCTCACTTTTATTTTCAGAACTTTACAACTTCGAGCTTGCCATTAACAACTATGCCTCCATTTGATCGTTCAACCCTGAAGCTTCGCCTACATTTCCTATCGCTACTTACTTAACCGCTAATGTTGTCGACTCCAAGCTCTTGTAGATTTGAGCTAGAACTGATCATTCCACATGAATGATTCAAATGCTCACTTGAATCCTCTTAAAACTTACGACTTACCCTTCTAGGTAGGTAGCAATCTTGAGGGTCGACGTTGTTGGAGGTTTGCATCATTAGCCACACTTGACATTAGGAAAGAGGACAGAGCCCCTTTTCATTTGCTCTTGTGGATCGGCACCAAATCACACTTAAGGGTTTTTAGTTGAGTGACCCAAGCATTTGAGCACAATTTGCTTATGGCTGCTGATCCTACATTTAGACAATTTTGACTTGGGCAATTTCAAGTGATTGAACATACTTTGTACTCGAGTGAAAATTTTCTAAGTGTCACCATGAGATTACCAATGTGTGGTTGGCGATACGAGGTCTGTTTGGACGGTCGGCGATGACGGTCATATCTGAAACTGATTTAGCCTTTAAACGAATTTCCCGCAGGCCCTATTAAATAACTGGTTTGAAATTAATGATGCACTACACGATTCCACATGTATGCATTACACCATACTTAGTTGCATAGATTTAAGTTTCTCTTTGCCAATGTGTCAGACTCGATTGGCCGACACACATCGATATCCATAGGATTTGGTACATTAACTTTTCAAGGCTCTCTTTTCAGCACGACGATCATAGCTTTAATGTGTAAGATATCACTTATATGTCAAGCTTTGTTACTTATGGATCTTAGACACTCCTCGCGTCTCTTTGCAATAGCCGTAGGTCCTTCGACTTTTAGATATGCGAAGTTCGACACCAAGTCTAGTTCACCTACTATTTGTGATGCCCCACCTCTATACCCACGCTAGCCAAGGACACTACGGGGTAATGCCGTCAACTAGCACGGAGAATAAGGCTGTTGAGGAGCGACCATCTGTATAATTGCTTTGTGCGAGTACCGATATGCCAGATAAAAATATAACTTTTCATCTCAAGAGGAAATCCGACATACCGATACAAACTCAAAGCTACTACACAGTGGCTATATGGACTTCGGAAACAAATATAGAAATAAACATAACACAAATCAGTCACAGACAATTCATATCACAAAGGCGGAAATAGATATGAATATAACACATGAAAGTGTACATCAGAGTAGTGGTCAAATAAGATCCACCATAACACAAAAGAATAGATACAAGTGCAAGACAATAGAATATGTATACATCAAGGAGTCTAATCTCAAATGTATACAACAAAAACTACTAAACTAGAGTAGTTAGCCAAAAGTCAGATGATGGTTCCAGATAGGAAGTCATGAGGAAACACCTGTAATATCTCAGTCTGACCCGAGTATTATTTAAGAAGAAAATAATAAACGGATCAGTCTCTCTATAATTATCAGATAAAATGAGATAGAATAAGAGATATGATAATAAAACGTATGATAACAAAAAGATGTCATAGTATACATTAGAAAACCCACAAAAGTCATACAATATCTCAAGAGTCTCAAAACTCAGAAAAGAACGTCATATTCTTAATTTAATTCACCAAGCCACAAATAATGACATACATATCAATGCCCATCGTAAATGCTGGTGAAACATAAATTCCAGAAATCAATATCCAGAAATCACAAAAGTTAACGACACACTAATTCTAGAAATCATCAACAAGAAATCCAGAAAACACAAGAAAGAGGATGGCCAATCCCATAAACAAAACATCGACGCACCTAGAAAGATTCGCCCCATGTAAAGTCTAGCATCGATACACCTAGAAAGATGCACCCCATGCAAAGTCAAACATCGATGCACCTAGAAAGATACGACCCATGCTCTAGCATCGACGCACCTAGAATGATACGCCCCATGCATAAATAAACATCGACGCACCTAGAAAGATACGCCCCATGTAATGTCTAACATCGATGCACCTGGAAAGATACACCCCATGCAAAGTCGAACATCGACGCACCTAGAAAGATACGACCCATGCATAGACGAACATCGACGCACCTAAATAGATACGCCCCATGCCCCGACTTATTGAGCCGATTGCTCCACGAAGTAAATAAACATCGACGCACCTAAATAGGTACGACCCATGCGGGAAATAAACATCGACGCACCTAAATAGGTACGACCCATGCGAGAAGTGAGATGAAGCTCAATAAAACGAGGAACAGTCCTCCACGTGGACAAAGAGACATCGCACATTGCTAGTCTAAACCATAAAATGATCATCATCGATCATGAAGAAGTGTCAATTACAATAAGCTAGTAAATATATGAGTTTAGCTTCATGTCCCATAACCACTTGCTTAACTTAAATATTTACGAACAAATTGTAGATCTCCACTAGAAAATTGTCACAAAAGGTTCAATCGAACAAGTCCAAAAATTAACCGACGAAGTAAACGCAAGCGTTTCATACCACTTGTATTACTAAGCCGTTTAATTAGATTTCTCATACGAATGAGGTAAAGGTTTGTATATACTAGTAGATTGGAAAATGGTTTAAGAAACGAGCTTTGTAATAAAATAGTGTTGAAATCATTTTAATGAAAGAGTTTTGATATTTACTACTAGAATATAAAACCTTCATATTTTTAAAGTGACAAATCATAGAAATGATTGTAGAAACAATCAGTCATAAAAATTCACATTCGAAGATGTGAAGCAAATCCATAGAAATCGATACTGAATCCATCAAAGTGAATATTCCCTAAAATCCCGAAGAAGAAGTCATCAAAGTCAATAAAAATGATAACAACTAATCGGATCAATCAAAATCGATAAACAAAGGAAATTCAATCAAGAAAAGCCTAAACAGGCAAAATTGCACGTTTCCAGACGTCTGATTTGGAATCCAGACGTTTGGATTTGTTTTCTGGAAATAGTTCAGAAAGTCACCCAGACGTCTGAGCCATGGCCAGACGTTTGGTTTTGAATCCAGACGTCTGGTTTCATTCTCAAAAAACTTTCCAGAGAAACCCCAGACGTCTGAAACTTCAAGTCAGACGTCTGATCTTGAATTCCAAACGTCTGAAATTAGTGTTTGGCATTTTTTTAATAAATGTGTGCATACATTTTTTCTCTCCAGGTCCAAACCAGACGTCTGGACTTGGTCACCAGACGTCTGGTCACCTGGTCTGGGCAACATTTTGCCTAGGCCAAAGTGGCCAAAACGATTCGGAAGCGATCGGATGAGCAATGGCGACTAAGGATTTACGCCAAGCGACAACTCGGCCTTAAAGGCTCTTCGATACACCCTGAATATCATGATCAAACATCCAGAAAAGGATTTTCACAAAAATTAGACTTCAAATTCAAAAATTGGTAAATCAACCATATTAATTCAAATCAAAAGCAAATGATCATGAATAGATGTTAGGAATTCATACCTAACAACAAAGATAGATATAGACATAGATGTGAGATAAAAATCTCACCTTTAAACCCAAAACAAATGAAGAAGATGCTATAGAGCAATGGCAAGGACAATCACTCTTCAATTCCAACTCAACAAGCTTGAATCTAAGCTTAAAAGAGTAACATTTCCTAAGTTAGGTTTAGGAAATTTCTGAAATTGGAAGGAGAAAGAGTTGGAGAAGAAGAAGAGGATGCTTACCAATAGCTTCTCTTCGAATTTGGAGTTAGAACTTGGATTTGCTAATAGAACTAGGGTTTAGGAATTCCTAATTCTTTTTCTCTTCCCCCATTTTTGATGAAGCTTGAGTTGTATTAGGAAAATGAAGTGAATGAATATAAGTGGGGGTGAAGCTAGAGGCTTGTGTTAGGATATAGGGCTGAAACCCAAACCCAAACCCAAAGTGAAAAAGTAGCAAAATTCTACTAACTCCAAACATATCGAAGCTTATACTCAAAAAGGTCGCAAACGGCATTTTGAACTCGATGGAAGTGGTCTCGAGTCCTAATTCGACTGTTTGCAAAAAGTAGCTTTTCGGACTAAAATCCAACTAACGATGAAATATTTAAATATACAATCGATAAATATGCGGGTTGTTATAGACTCCCTCCTTAAAGAAATTGCGTCCTCGCAATCTTAAGAAGAAAATAAATAGTAACAACCATATAGGCATATCAACACAAAAGAAAATTTGAAATAAGAAGTTCACCAAAAAGAGCACGAAAGAGTTAGCCCAAATGCATTTGCTCGATGAATTCTCTGGATTCCCAAGAGCTAATAAATCCTTGGGATTTGAGAACCATTGAACTTTCACAAAAAGAACATCTTTATTTCGAAGGCACTCAACCCCCGAAGAAATGATGCGAATAGAATGTTGCTCAAAAGTCAAATCTGGTGAAACTTCAATCCCTAATATAACACCAGGCTCAAGAATAAAAATCGGAAACCTAAAATCATTTCCATAGTTAAAAGACGTGGAAAACGTCAAGAATAGCAGAAAATTGAGTCGCTGCAACGGCGTAGTACAAAAATGGTACGCCCGAGAAATTGGAAACACGAATAACTCCGAACATCGACGTAGTACAATAACGGTACGTACAATGAACAGAAACTCAAATAATTCGGAACACTGACGTAGTACAAGAACGGTACGTCCAATGAACCGAACACCATAAAAGAACATCGGACGCTAGTCCATATAAGAAATGAGATGAAGCTCAATAAAGCGGGGTATATTGAAACGTCCGATGAATTTGGTAAAAAGATCATAAGATACAAGGAACTCGAGCCAACGAGGTTGACACAAATTAAGTTCCTTATGAAAAATAAATATTCCAAAGATTTATGATCGAGGTGGAGAACAAATTTCTCCGCCAAACACAATGATGCCAAACTCTGAAAGTGAAATCAAAAGCCATGAGCACTAGATCATGAGTGGCATACCTAGTCTCGATCGGCTTTAATGATTTAGAAGCACAAGTGATAGCACGTTCTCTTTTGCAAGAGAACGGCATCCAAACCAATACGATTAGCATTGGTACAAAAGATAAGGTCTTGGTTCCCTTCGGGAATCACAAGAGTAAGAGTATCGGAAAAGAATTCTTTCAAATAATCTTCTTTCCCGAAAAGCTAAAACTTTCAAAAATTACAATTATCTTTATTTAACAATCTTTCTAGAAATTTTTAACTTTTTATAAGTCAATTTATTGAGTCAAATTGTCTCATCAAAGCGTTTAGGAGATTCCTATCGATAACGTTGATCAAGCGCATCGACCAGAATTCTTAAAGCACTCAATGGGCAATACAATCACAAAATCATCTTCTATATGATAAACATGTTTCTTAAAAACCTTTAAGAATATTCTCTGCTCGTTTAAGAGCAAAAAATCAAATTGTACTTATAAATAAATCTTATGAAAAAGATTTGAAAAATTTTAAATTGCTGTTTTCATCCAAAATCAATAAATATATGAATGGTCTCATCGAGATATTCGTAGAATACTCGATTCATAAAATGGATGAAATAAGCTGGACAAACTGAATAACATGATTAGTCATTCATAAGAATCATAACGAGTGCGGAATGCGGTAAATGGAATGCTAACTCCAGCAACTCGTAGCAAATGAAAATCGGTGGCAAGGTCGAGCTAAAAAGACCTTAACACCACTCAAAAAATTGCTTAGGTGATAATCCTACAGCAAACTCAAAAATACCGGAAAATTCTCAAACTACATGAATGAGAGAAATAACACTTTCCTCATCATGTGAGCTTAAAGAATAAAATGATGCCATCAAATTGGAATCAAAATCACAAAGGAAAAACAGAAATCTACTTAACAGATTGAAAATGTTGAAGATGAATAGTCCACACGGGACAAAGGATATGACTACATAATAATTAAGCCAATCCTTACAAAAGTCAATTCCGAAGCATAAGTAAAAATCGGCTCGGAAAGAAAAATCACATAAAATAATTTTGACATCAATAAAAAGCAAATTGAGTGTTGCGGATCCACCAATCCGGATTCGCAATCCTCAAAGAAGTCATCAAGCCCAGAAATGTTTAAAGAAAAAGAATCACAAGTTCTTTTGATATAAAAATAATGAGATGAAACCCATATCAAAAAGAACTCGAATAAGATAATCACAAAATAAATGTCTTCAAGGATAGAATAGATACCTTGACCAAGAGAAGTGCTAGTAGAGGCTTGCACAACCTTTAGCTTTCCCTCCTTCTTGCTAGAAGTATGGGACACGCAGATATATGATGACTCAAACTTTTGCAATAGCGACAATAGAGGGGTTGCGGACACTCCTTTGCATAGTGGTCCATAGAATCACAATTGTAGCATCGTCCACGACTAGTGGTAGGAGTCTTTGCTACAGAAGTTTCTTGTTTCCCTTTCTTGTTGGGATTGGGGCCTTTAAACTTAATAGGCCTCTTCATGTTATTGTTGAAGTTCTGTTTGGCACCCACAAATTCAACATTACTTTCATTATCGGCCTCTTCAAGACGAAGAGCGATATCAATAAGCTGATCGAAAGAAACTTCCAATTTCAAAAGTAATGGCTTCTTGAGATTCTTGTTCAAGCCATAAACAAATCTCTGATTTTTCTTCAATGGGGTATTAATGTATTCAACCCCGTATTTAGAAAGAGATTCGAAAGATGCGACGTAGTCCGTCACAGAAGATTCACCTTGAACAAGGTCGATAAAACGCCGGGCCAAAGTTACTTTTTCAGCCTCTGGCACAAATTTCAATTTGAATCTTTCCCGGAATTGCTCCCAAGTGAGATTCGCTTCAACGATTTCAGAAATAAGAAGCTCATACCAATCCAATGCTCTTTCTTGGAGCATGCTAGAAGCCACTTGGACTCGGTGGAGATCAATAAGATTCATGCGAGAAAAGATGTGGTCGCATGATCTAAGCCAAGCTTGGATTTCAATGACACTCTTGGATCCCCGGAATGGCCTTCCACCCAAATCGGTGTAATCTCTACACAAGCGTGCAAAACCAAAACTAGGATGAGTAGGCTCTGGAATGGGTCCGTTAGCTTGAGAATTCTTAACAAGATCTAGAAGCTGCTGGGCAGACATAAATACTCCCTCCTGAGGAGTAGCACTGGATTGACCGACGTTGGTACGGCCAGATCTAACCATTTCTCTTCTTTAAGAAAGAAAGAAAAGATAAAAAGGTTAATCTCAGAATGAATATCAAACAAACTTGATTGATAAAACAAGGAATCATAAAATGAAATAGGATAGAACGGAACGAAGACCTGAATTAAAACCTATGGCATGATTCCTAAGAAAGACTTAGGACAATGATCCTTGCTAGATTATTCTACATTATTCCGAAGTTTGGCTCTGATACCAAGCTGTGACGCCCCATCTCTATACCCACGCTAGCCAAGGACACTACGGGGTAATGCCGTCAACTAGAATGGAGAATAAGGCTGTTGAGGAGCGACCATCTGTATAATTGCTTTGTGCGAGTACCGATATGCCAGATAAAAATATAACTTTTCATCTCAAGAGGAAATCTGACATACCGATACAAACTCAAAGCTACTACACAGTGACTATATGGACTTCGGAAACAAATATAGAAATAAACATAACACAAATCAGTCACAGACAATTCATATCACAAAGGCAGAAATAGATATGAATATAACATATGAAAGTGTACATCAGAGTAGTGGTCAAATAAGATCCACCATAACACAAAAGAATAGATACAAGTGCAAGACAATAGAATATGTATACATCAAGGAGTCTAATCTCAAATGTATACAACAAAAACTACTAAACTAGAGTAGTTAGCCAAAAGTCAGATGATGGTTCCAGATAGGATGTCATGAGGAAGCACCTGTAATATCTCAGTCTGACCCGAGTATTATTTAAGAAGAAAATAATAAACGGATCAGTCTAGCTATAATTATCAGATAAAATGAGATAGAATATGAGATATGATAATAAAACGTATGATAACAAAAGGATGTCATACTATGATAAGTATACATTAGAAAACCCACAAAAGTCATACAATATCTCAAGAGTCTCAAAACTCAAAAAAGAACGTCATATTCTTAATTTAATTCACCAAGCCACAAATAATGACATACATATCAATGCCCATCGTAAATGCTGGTGAAACATAAATTCCAGAAATCAATATCCAGAAATCACAAAAGTTAACGACACACTAATTCTAGAAATCATCAACAAGAAATCCAGAAAACACAAGAAAGAGGATGGCCAATCCCATAAACTGAACATCGACGCACCTAGAAAGATTCGCCCCATGTAAAGTCTAGCATCGATACACCTAGAAAGAGGCACCCCATGCAAAGTCGAACATCGACGCACCTAGAAAGATACGACCCATGCTCTAGCATCGACGCACCTAGAAAGATACGCCCCATGCATAAATAAACATCGACGCACCTAGAAAGATACGCCCCATGTAATGTCTAACATCGATGCACCTGGAAAGATACACCCCATGCAAAGTCGAACTTCGACGCACCTAGAAAGATACGACCCATGCATAGACGAACATCGACGCACCTAAATAGATACGCCCCATGCCCCGACTTATTGAGCTGATTGCTCCACGAAGTAAATAAACATCGACGCACCTAAATAGGTACAACCCATGCGGGAAATAAACATCGACGCACCTAAATAGGTACGATCCATGCGAGAAGTGAGACGAAGCTCAATAAAACGAGGAACAGTCCTCCACGTGGACAAAAAGACATCGCACATTACTAGTCTAAACCATAAAATGATCATCATCGATCATGAAGAAGTGTCAATTACAATAAGCTAGTAAATATATGAGTTTAGCTTCATGTCCCATAACCACTTGCTTAACTTAAATATTTACGAACAAATTGTAGATCTCCACTAGAAAATTGTCACAAAAGGTTCAATCGAACAAGTCCAAAAATTAACCGACGAAGTAAACGCAAGCGTTTCATGCCACTTGTTTTACTAAGCCGTTTAATTAGATTTCTCATACGAATGAGGTAAAGGTTTGTATATACTAGTAGATTGGAAAACGGTTTAAGAAACAAGCTTTGTAATAAAATAGTGTTGAAATCGTTTTAATGAAAGAGTTTTGATATTTACTACTAGAATAGAAAACCTTCATATTTTTAAAGTGACAAATCATAGAAATGATTGTAGAAACAATCAGTCATAAAAATTCACATTCGAAGATGTGAAGCAAATCCATAGAAATCGATATCGAATCCATCAAAGTGGATATTCCCTAAAATCCCGAAGAAGAAGTCATCAAAGTCAATAAAAATGATAACAACTAATCAGATCAATCAAAATCGATAAACAATGGAAATTCAATCAAGAAAAGCCTAAACAGGAAAAATTGCACGTTTCCAGACGTCTGATTTGGAATCCAGACGTCTGGATTTGTTTTTTGGAAATAGTTCAGAAAGTCACCCAGACATCTGGAATAGCCAAAACAGACGTCTGAGCCATGGCCAGACGTCTGGTTTTGAATCCAGACGTCTGGTTTCATTCTCAAAAAACTTTCCAGAGAAACCCCAGACGTCTGAAACTTCAAGTCAGACGTCTGAGACTCATCCAGACGTCTGATCTTGAATTACAGACGTCTAAAATTAGCCTCTGGCATTTTTTTAATAAATGCGTGCATACATTTTTTCTCTCCAGGTCCAAACCAGACGTCTAGACTTGGTCACCAAACGTCTGGTCACCTGGTCTGGGCAACATTTTGCCTAGGCCAAAGTGGCCAAAACGATTCGGAAGCGATCGGATGAGCAATGGCGACTAAGGATTTACGCCAAGCGATAACCCGGCCTTAAAGGCTCTTCGATACACCCCGAATATCATGATCAAACATCCATGAAAGGATTTTCACAAAAATTAGACTTCAAATTCAAAAATTGGTAAATCAACCATATCAATTCAAATCAAAAGAAAATGATCATGAATAGATGTTAGGAATTCATACCTAACAACAAAGATAGATATAGACATAGATGTGAGATAAAAATCTCACCTTTAAACCCAAAACAAATGAAGAAGATGCTATAGAGCAATGGCAAGGACAATCACTCTTCAATTCCAACTCAACAAGCTTGAATCTAAGCTTAAAAGAGTAACATTTCCTAAGTTAGGTTTAGGAAATTTCTGAAATTGGAAGGAGAAAGAGTTGGAGAAGAAGTAGAGTATGCTTACCGATAGCTTCTCTTCGAATTTGGAGTTAGAACTTGGATTTTCTAATAGAACTAGGGTTTAGGAATTCCTAATTCTTTTTCTCTTCCCCCATTTTTGATGAAGCTTGAGTTGTATTAGGAAAATGAAGTGAATGAAGATAAGTGGGGGTGAAGCTAGAGGCTTGTGTTAGGATATAGGGCTGAAACCCAAACCCAAACCCAAAGTGAAAAAGTAGCAAAATTCTACTAACTCCAAATATATCGAAGCTTATACTCAAAAAGGTCGCAAACGGCATTTTGAACTCGGTGGAAGTGGTCTCGAGTCCTAATTCGACTGTTTGCAAAAAGTAGCTTTTCGGACTAAAATCCGACTAACGATGAAATATTTAAATAAAATATTTAAATATACAATCGATAAATATGCGGGTTGTTACACTATTCCTGTAGCAAGGCACACATCAACCCTGTCCAAGTCACATTCTATCGGTCATCAAGCAGAACAATATGTTCAAATGATTCCCTTTGGGCCAGCAAAGGGTCCTAAAGTAAAGGTCGCTCCAGATGTCAATCAAGGTGCTACCATTATATTGGATGACTCCTTGGATTCTACTGCTTCAAAAATCAATGAGGGGTCTCTTAGGAGAATATGCAAGAGGCAGGCATCTCGTTCAAGGACGTGTTATTTCCTTCTCGGCATCAACTAGCACATCTCTCGCCAGTTGGATACACTGCTTGTGTGACGATCCTGATTTTCGGACCAATCAAAATTGTTGAAAAATCCAACTGTTCTAAAACTATGAATGAAAACTACCATTTTAACATACCATAATCTGATAAATATACAACACTACTAAATGTATAGGGTACACATTTCAATGCTATAACTTATCAGAGTAATCGTTTATTCTATTGGATGTACTTTAATACATATCAAATTCAAGTACTATAAATCTACAGTCGCACAACTCTGATATGATAGACAGCAATACCCATTCCTGCGAACTTAATAAACATGTAAATGCATAATAAAATGATAAACAGGAAAGATATATTAACACATGATAAAAATAGAAAATAATAAACAATAATTTTTTAATTATTGGGTCTGCATCACTGCCACTTGTGACTGCCTGCGTACCCCTATTTAATTGGTACCAATTAGACATAAGATCAAGCCAACCTAGTTCTTTTACCACAAATAGAACTCAAGAAGCCTATGATGCACAAACAAATATGCAATTCCTAAACTACCCACTTAGGCTTATATCCTTTCATCCATATTCCTATAACCTGATAACTTTATTATTTTCAAAGTATAACCCTTTTTGAAAATTATCTCTTTGAACTAAATTCCCAGTTTCATTTCAAATCCTTTTGGAATAATAATATATATCTTTCATATCAAGTCATACTTTCTTTGGGATTTAAAAAAAATCACTTTTGAAAATGGTATCAAATACTCTACTTTAAGAGCATGTCAAAATATATTTAACCACATCCTTTCAAAAGGAGATAAACATCCTTTCAAAAATGGGGACCCTCCCAGTTTCTTCTTTCTTTCCCGCTGACCCTTCCCATCCATCATCCTCTCTGCAACCCTGTCCTTCTTCCCCTATTCTCGTACCTCCTGCTTCGCGTCACATGCTTCCCTGTCAGTTCTTCTACCTTCTTCCATCCCTCCTGTCAGTATCCATCCTGTCTCTTCCTCCCCAGTTAAACTTTCTTCTTCCCAGCCTGCAGCCTTGTTTCCTTCTTCCTTACCATTGCTTCCCCTACCACAAACTCATGTTGCTTGGAACTCTCTGTTCAAAGCAAAACCCACTAATGCTGGGAAATATGTTCCGTGTGACATACAACTTGACTTCAATGGTGACGCCATTATACCTCCAGCTGAAGTTGTGAAGGCAGGTAACGCTATGTGGAATGAATATCTGGTGGGGTTTTTCCTTGATAACCCTCTGCCTTACTCGACAGTTCTGTACTATCTAAAAAAAGCATGGAAATTACGTGGATCCATATCTGTTAAATCAGATGGGTTCCTATTCTTGTTTAAGTTTTCAAATGAAGATGATAAGACTAGAATCTCTGAGTCTGATCCTGTGATAATGAGGAACAAAATTTTTATTGTAAAGCCATGGGATGAAAATGTTGGGAATACTTGTAGTAGCATCAAAGCTGTACCAGTTTGGATTAAGTTATCTAACATTCCTTTGTTTGCGTGGTCGCCATTGGGAATAAATTGGTTAGCAACAAGGATTGGAAAACTTCTTTGTATGGATGCTTCAACTGAAAAGTTCGAGCGAATCTCCTTTGCCAAATGTTTAGTTGAAGTCACACCAAAGAATGACTTACTAGATTTTTTCATAGTTAAACTGCTTGATGGGTCTGATCAAGATGTTAAAGTTGATTATTTGTGGAAGCCGGAAATTTGTACTACATGTAAGGAGTTTGGGCATATGGTAACAACTTGCAAGAAGACAGTAAATGAAGATAAAGGAAAACAATGTGAAGCTACTAAACAACAAGAAACTGGTGAAGAGAAACAAAATATGGTGAGGAAGGGGAAGTATGCTGACAAACAAGATAAGGTGAAGCAAGTGTGGCAAAAAGTCAGCAGGAGAAAAGTGAATAAAGGAGACAATAGAAAAGAAGTAGAGGGCACATCTAAGAAAATAATAGGAACAGATGAAGAAAATAAACATGGTGAAAATGAAGACAGTAGAAATGTTATTCTAGTTCAGAATAAAACTAACTCAGTTGAAAAAGATTGCACTGTTGTTACTCATAACAAATTTAAATTGTTGCAAAATGAGGAGGAAGTGCAAGAAATATTGGAGATTGTAGAGGAGGAGGAAGGGCTATTATCTCCTGATAATAATAGTGTAGAATTCTGTAAGGAAGCTAGTTCGATCATCACAAATTTTGATGTTGGTAATACAGTTGAAAATTTCCAACCTACTTGCAATTTAGTAGAGCTGCACAATAGTATAAATGAAACAATTAATTGTGGCAAAAGCAAGGAAGCTGGTAATAGCAATTCTGAAGATAATGCTCAGGCAGATACACATGTATCAGATCTGGACTGTGCATGGTGTAAAGTATTTGAAAACAACATTATCCAATTAATTACTTCAATGCATATGCCAAACGATGATGTGCTATTGCCTGAATCTTCTCACTACAACTTCTCCATTAACTTGCCTGGATGGCCTTCAAACTCCTCATCCCCTCATTCACAATCTATCCCTCCTCTAAAGCCTACCCCCTCCATTTCTAAGTCTCATCTATCCTCCCCTCCTCCTCTCCTTCATAGGAAAATTGAAACCCGATCTCTTTCTGCAAAGAGAAGAAATAACTCCACCTCTCTGCAATAACTTTTTATGTTTAACAAAATAGCTGCCTGGAATCTCAGAGGTGCTCATAGTAATACCAAACTTGATCAGGTTAAAAGTATCATTTCTTCCTTTGACATTTGCCTATTTGGTTTGCTTGAAACTAAGCTCAGTCTATTGTTAACCATCAAAGCAGCTACTTATATAAATCCAAAATGGGAATTCCATCATAATCTTGATGTGGCTTCATATGGGCGTATTCTTATAATCTATGATCCTGCAGTTATTTCTCTTTCCCCAATCTTAACTACTAGACAATTTATTCACTTTCATGTCCATGAAATTCAAACTAAATCCTCCTCCTACATCACTTTTGTCTATGTTGATAACTCGGTCCCTTCTAGGAATTCTTTCTTCAAAACCTTGCCTCCTCTTCATCAATCTTCTCACCCCTGGCTTGTTTTAGGTGACTTCAATTCATGCTTTGAACTCACTGACAAATATGGAGGTAATCCACTAACCCCAAGAGATATTGCTCCATTCAATTTAGCTGTTGATGAGTCTGAATTAATCTTGGTAAACAAATCAGGTGCTAAGTACTCTTGGAATAATAGAAGTCGTAGTGGTGTTCGAACCTTCACGACAATAGATCATGCCTTCAGCAACTTCCAAGCTCTATCCCTATGGCCTTCCTTGTCTGTTTTTCTTCCTCATCCAATAATGTCTGATCACTCTCCGTTGATTTTATCTCTGGGTCACCACTTACGAAAGGAAAAGAGAAGTTTCAAATTTTTTAATGCTTGGCTCAAGCATGAACACTTTCTGACCTTAGTTTCACAGGTTCATTCTGAATTTTATTGCTTTGGTAATCCCATGTATAAGTTTTGCAGGAAATTGAAAAGAATTAAACAGGAGATCAAATTGTGGGCTTCTTCCACTTTTGGAACTGGTAGCATGCTTTCAACAACACTTATGGAACAGTTGCAGAAACAACAAGTATATATGATGAACCATCCCCACGATGAACAAGCAGCTGTTAATGAAGCCAAATTATTCAGTGATGTTAACAATGCTCTTAGCATGGAAGCAAACATGAAGAGGCAACAACTGCATAATAAGTGGATTGTTGAAGGTGACAGGAATACTAAGTTTTTCCACGATGCATTAAAGGTAAAGCATGCTAGAGATAATATTTACAGTATATTAGATGAACAAGGTACCCTATGTTCTACTGCTGAAACTGTTGACCAAGCTTTTGTTGATTACTTCTCAACTCTTCTTAGCAATTCTTCTGGCTTCTCTCCAGATCTTGACCAAATCTCATCTCTTGTCTTACCTTGCATATCCACTCAGGAAGCTAACACTCTTATTAGGCCTGTTTCTGATGAGGAAATCAAAGATACTCTTTTCTCTATGAACAAACTCTCTTTTGGAGGCCCTGATGGCCTTAACGTGACTTTCTTTACATCAACATGGGGGGTGCTTGGCCGTGATTTCTGTCAAGCTATTCACAATTTCTTTTCAAAATGCAAGCTTCTTGGGGAAGTTAATTGCACAAATATTGCTCTAATCCCTAAAGTTACTCCTCCTCTTAGTGTCTCCTCTTTCGGGCCTATCTCCTGCTGTAATGTAATATATAAATGTATCTCAAAAATTCTTGCTACTCGTCTGGTTGGTGTAATCCCTTATGTTGTCTCAATGAACCAAGCTGCTTTCATTCCATCCAGGAATATTCTTGACAATGTGCTTCTAGCTCAAGAGTTGCTTAAAGATTATTGTAGAAGTAATGTTACCCCTGCAGCTGCCCTCAAAATTGATATTTCTAAAGCCTATGATTCTATTCACTGGTCTTCTTTAGTTAGAATTATGGCTATCATGGGACTCCCCAGAATTTTTGTGTCTTGGATATATGTGTGTATCTCCTCCCCTACCTATTCTGTTGTTATTAATGGTAGACCTATGGGTTTTTTCGGTAGTAGCAAGGGTATACGTCAAGGAGATCCTCTATCATCTTACTTATTCCTTTTGGTTATGGAAGTTTTCACTGTTATTCTTAACACAAAATTCTCTCAGAAATTAATAAAGTACCATCCTAAGTCCTCTACACTTCAAATAAACTCTATAATGTTTGCTGATGACGTGATGTTGTTTACTAAGCCTGAAATACCATCTCTGACTGGCATAAAGGAAGCTCTGCAGTCCTTTTACTGTATGACAGGACTTTCTATTAATCAAGCAAAGTCATCCATGCTAGTTGTGGGTGTTAGTGATGCTCTGAAACCTGCTCTATATCAACACATTGGTTTCCCTTGCATGGATAATGATATGAGGTACCTCGGTCTCCCCCTAATCTATAAAAGAATTACTAATGCTGACTGTATTCCATTATACCATAAGATTACTTCTGTTATGAGTGCCTGGGTGAATAGACAATTATCTCAAAGTGGTAGACTTGTCCTAATCAAATCTGTTGTATTTTCTTCTCTGGTCTACTGGGCTCGTTCATTGATCCTCCCGATGAAGCTGATGCAACTTGTTAGGTCGGCCATGATTAGATTCTTTTGGACTGGCAGTGTTCATAATAGGAAGTTGATACCATGCTCCTTTTCAAAAATTGAAAATCCCATGAAGCTTGGAGGTCTTGGTGTTATTAATCCTAGGAAGTGGAACCAAGCTGCAATTAGTTCTCATTTTGATGCCATTATCAACAAGAGAGATACTATATAGGTTAATTGGATATGGATACATTACATTAAGTCCAAATCCTTTTGGTGTATGGACATATCTCAAAACAGCATCTGGATATGGAGAAACATTCTGAAGCTTAGACAAGTTTATCTTCCTATTATTCAATATCAAGTTACTGCTAACTCTGTGGTTAGCTTCTGGCATGAACCATGATCAAGTAAGGGTCTTATTCTTTCCAAAGTTTGTGATTATCAACAGATACAGCAATCTGGCATTCGCTATGATGCAAAAGTAAATGATTACTTACATGAAGGGAAGTTGTAGTTGCCAAATACTAGTAATCAAATTCTCAAAGTCATGTGGACTGATATCCAAGCCAAATTCTGCACTACCCATCAGCTTGATGCTGTCTCATGGGACATGAAGCCACACGGTGTCAAATGTGTGTACAATTTTTGTTCTGACTTTTCTCCACTTCCAACAACCAAGTGGTTCACTGTTATCTGGTCGAATGACTCTGTCCCTTCTCAAAACTTGATGATGTGGAAAGTGTTAAATCAGGCCCTTCTTACCAGAAGTAAATTAAACAGTATTGGATTGCTTTGCTCTCCTATGTGTCTGTTTTGTGACTTGTATGAGGAAAGCGCTGATCACCTCTTTTTTTAATGCCCTGCACTCAAGTACTTGATGAACTGCATCAGTTGCATTACTGGTTATAAGCTATCTACCGGTAGTTCGAGTATGGTGTGGAGTATCATTTACAAGGCTACGAGATGGAGATGTTATGGTTCTAGAGTGTTAGTTGTATGTTTGATAATATACATGAGACTCATATGGAAGGAAAGGAATGCAATTGTTTTTGAAAAGCAAAGGAAGAAGATGGAATTTCTATGGCATGATGTTAAGAAAGCCACCCACATGCAATTGAAGAACTGCAACCGTGTTTTCCCTGACAGTTTGATTCTTGGATGGGCCTGACCTCTTGTTGTTTTTTCAACTGTATTTTTGTCTAGTTCTCTCCTTTTTTTCTCTCTTTTTTCTCTGTTATGTTCTCTTTTATTGTGTTGCAATAAACTGGTAGGGGAAGAGTCAACCCCGCTGGCTTTGCCAAAAAAAAAATATTTAACCAGATCGGGAGGTTTTTCCCATAAATAAGGCAACTGGGTCTCGCCTCTCTAAAATCAATAAGTATATCCCTTTATACAAATACAAAGAGTGGGCTATACCCAGAGTGTAACAACCCGTATTTTTAACACTTTAAAAATACGAATTAAAATAAAAATTTTGGATAAAAATCCGAAGGAAATAAAATTTTGTGTTGTTAAATGTGAATTACAAGTAAAATACAAAACTGAATTCTGAAATAACTTATTTGTAAATTTAATATGGATGTTAACTTGTAGTGAATGTAAATAATGAATTGAATTTGATTGTAAACCAATGAAATAAATAAAATGTTACATTTAATATTGAAGTTATAATATTGAAATCAACGTAAATGAATGTAATTTAATATTACTGTGAATTTAAATAAGATGATAGCTGAAGAAAATGGATGTAAATGAATTATAAACTATTGATAATAATGTATAAGTAAATGGTTGATTCAATAATGAAAGTGTAAATCGAAATAAAAGAATTCATTTGAAATTAAATAACTTGAATTTGAATTACAATAAAATTGAACGCTGAATCTAATATAATCTTTTATATTGGATTTATAATGGAAAACTGCATTGTAAAAGATTGTTAATTACTGTGAAATTAAAAATGGGATTTGTGAACAATTAAGATTTGATTTAAAAGTTAATAATTTAAAATTGGGAATTTTATATTGAAATTAGACTGTAGAAATAGCCATTTTTACAACTGTCTCGGATTTCGATGAAACCAGTTTCATCGGATCCGTAACAGCGAATTATTGTAAGGTTTCAATTTTCGTAGCAATCGGACTTGTCGTTTGGTCGTGCGAGCTTGAAACGCGTAGAAATTTAACGTCGTTAATTAAAATAATCGACTTCAAAAAAGCTATCTTCCATATACGATTGAATTAGGCCTTGGGACTAGTTCCATTGCGTCCGGAACGGGGGTAAAACCTTATAAACGCCTGGCGGCACGTCTCGTTTGGAGTTCGGATGATTTTGGACCTAACTTTATAAATACACACTCAAAACCGAGACAGTTTTATCATTTTTCATTTCAGAAACCCTACTTCTATCTCATGGCCGCCACCTATTCAATGGCCAGAATTTGCTCGAACTTCTTTCCTCTTTATCTCTCAATCCGTTCAACGAAATCGAAAAATTCCAAAAGCAAAAGTGTAGATCTCGACGAGCTCTTCAAATCCATACGGTTGATTCGTGCTAATTCGCCACAGATTCGCCCAGATCTGACTTGGAAGCGTGCGCGTTTTTCTTGGTTTGCGTGCAAACGGTGGCGAATGGGGTGGCGAAACTTGGCGCGGAGGTGGAGCAAGGCGAGGCGCACGTGATGATGCCCCCTGATCGACGTCCGGTCGTCGTTTGCTGCGCGCGTGGATGAAGATGAACGGCGTGAAGTGGGTTCGGGTGTGCTGCGCGTGAAGAAGAAGGTTAAGCGATTAATTAATTTTATTATACTGCTAATCATGTTTAAATTATATCGTTATATTAATTTAAGCGTAACTTCTGCATACGAGATCCATTTCGGGCGAAACAGGTGGCGTCAGAATCGTAGCGACGAGATCTACATTATGAAACAAGTTTGGTTGCATTCCGAGACTGTGAAATTTTGGGTCTTATTAACGGGCTTTAAATCAAAGGTGAGTGTTTATACGCTCACAATTGACTAAAATATCTTTATGGTAGTTAAATTTGACATTATGAAGTGATATGAATTTATTTGTCGTTGTTTGATAAAAATTTAATTGTCATATAGATTGTCGTGTGAATTCACCGTTGAAAATATAAATTGACAGTAAATTGAAATTAGGATTTAATTGAAATCAAATTTCCCGATATTGATAACTATGAAATTGCCGTGAATTGTATTGTCTGTTGGATGATGTATTTCGATGGATGCTATTGGTTGATATTTAGATGTTTGGATGTTTATTTGCTTATATATATCCTATTATACATACATATGACACTGTGATTTGGTTTAAGTGATATATATTCATCCTTGACATTTAATTGAAATAACTAATCACTTGGCCATAGGATAGAAAACTATATACGGACACCGGGTTGGTTAAATTAAATGATTTTAAAAGTTGTTTTGAAATTATTTAAATGAATTGATTTAAGAATAAAAATCCAATTTATGGAAATTGAATTATTTTGAATTGAAGATCGAGATGTTGGAATTTAAACTTGGTAAATGAATTTGTTTAATTATTCGAAGTTTAGATTTTAAGAAAAAGATTGAAATATGGCGTAAAGTTTCGAAAGTCGATTTGTTTTAAAAGATTGGACTTTTAATCGAACTCTGAATATTTCTAAGAAAATTTATATGAAATGATATTTCAAGTTTGAGTTTGGAATTGAAAATTAATTTGAAATTGAGATTTAATTAATTCGGAATTGAATTGAAATTTAAAGAAATTTGTGAATTTGACTAAATTGAAACTATTGAATCAAATTTGAAGATAAAATTGATTTGAAAAGGATTTGAACTGAATTTGATTTGGAATGTAATACTTAAATGAATTCTTGAAATCCGAATGTGAATCTAAGTTTATTGAATTGGAATTGCTCCAGAAATTAAGTAAACTACTTAATACGGATGTTTAATTTGAAGTATATTCTAATTTGAATACGAAATGGTTTTAAAGCGAATCTTATATTCTTATATAAATATATGAGCTGTTTTGAAATGTGAAGTATTTAAAGTTTCGAAATATATTGAAACTGAAATGGCTTATTTTGTGGTTCAAATATGTATTTGAAATTGATAATTTGAAATGGTTTATTGAGAAGCTGAATCGAGTTGAAATTGATGATTTGAAATTTGATTAAATTTTAAATTTTGGAATTCGAGTTTATGTGAATCGTTTTGTGAGATTTTGAGGCGAAAAATGATTTTGAAATCGAAATGAGATTTTGAGGCGAAAAATGATTTTGAAATCGAAATGAGATATTGAGGCGAAAATTGATTTTGAAATCGAAATGAGATTTTGAGGCGAAAAATGATTTTGAAATCGAAATGAGATATTGAGGCGAAAATTGATTTTGAAATCGAAATGAGATATTGAGGCGAAAAATGATTTTGAAATGAAATCGTATATTTGAGTAGATATGATGATTTTGAAATGGATTTGATTTTGAAGCGAATATGATATTTTGATATCAATTATGAATCGATTTGAAATGTAAAAGATCCAACCGGTGTGAAAAATATAACGTAGTTATTAAAGAGACCGGGATCGGATATGGACATACTCTCTGTCGATACCGAAAACCACTTTAATAACTATATTCGTGGAGTGTTGATCCAGAACGAAGTGGATGGTTTAGGTGAACGTGTTGATTTGAAGAAAGAGAACGATTTTGGATGACCCCTGACATGACTAAAACAGGAGCCGCGCCGGGCCATTGAGGATCGCCATCTCTAGCGGACACACTCCTTCGATACCATGTCTATTACTTTTGTGATTCGATTTGGGTGCACCCCGCGATTTGGGAGTGTTGTTTCGCGGTGTTGGGGTAGTAGCTGCTATGCCCAACATCAGTCCGGATCACGCAACTACTAGTATCCTAGTTGGTATTGCCTCATGTACCTTGTCATACTGATTATCCTATTCGCGACCACTACGATTTTGATTTGTACCTTTAGTATATGGATTGCCCTCTGGTGACTTCCGGTTTTGGGGAAACTACGGTCTTGTATATGCTCTTGGGAATATAAACTGTGTTAAGGGTGGAATGGGCCATGGCTTAACGCTATTTTAATACTTTTACTTTAATGTAGACATATTATAATAGCGTATTGTACTACATAGTAGATAGTTTAACGGATCCTTGAGAGATGGAAAATCCCGTAACATCTCTTAAGTTATTGCACTCACGTTGACACTGGATAGGAGATGTCAAACCCCGTAAACATCTCTGACGCCGTCACACTCATATTTTCTTATTCGATTTGACTTACATGAGATATTTTAGTCCTGACTCGAGTGTTTTGTCTTTTCATTACGCTCGGGTCAGCCTGAGCATTTCAGATAAGGTTGAAGATCTATTTTGGAGGACGAAGACGGAGTTTGGTATTACATCATTTGTATTCTACTACCATATTATTTTTCCGCTGCATTATTGTATTATCTCTGATATGTATGTAACTCTGATTTATGATGTATAATAATAATCAAATTTATTTATTTAACAGCTTCATGAACTGTTATTTTATTATTATATCTTGTTCCTTCCGCTGCAAGATTTTGAGTTTGTTTCTGTTCTTTCTTTTCTTTTCTTATTTAACCCCAATAAGCATCTGCCTTTTTGAACGGTTGAGTTGGACATGTGTGGATTATTGTCGACTTGAACGGTCAAAAATGCGGGTTGTTACAGTTGGTATCAGAGCTTTGGTTTAGCGATAAACCTTGGCTCTAGTGGGGAATAACTCATTGAAATAGAGGTAAACTATATGAATGAGTTGAGTGTATATGAGAGAGCGTATTTGTAATTTTGATATAAAAATGATTTTATATTGTGTTAATTTGTTCCGTTGAGTATTTATGAATTCTGGTTGGTACTTGGGACACCAAGGCATCGATAGGAATTTCTAAACACTCGAATAGGACAGATTGACATAATATTGTTTTGGATTATATTTTATATATAAAAGACTTATCTTGAAAATTTATAAATTTTGATTGTATTGGTTGTTAGGAGATGATAATATTAGATTATCATCATTTATTGTTGATTAGTCAATATTTCTAACTATTGACTATTAGACGATTTTAAGAAATGAAACTTGTAAATATGATTGACAATGAATATAAATGGTAAATCAAATAAAATAAAAAATGAATTTAAATTAAGATGGAGAATTTAAATTCCGGTGTTTTGAAAATTTATTAACAAAAATTTGAAATGTATAATACAAGTATTATATGATAGTATATTCGATTAGAAATTGTTTTCAAAGGATTTTCAAATGAAGTAAGTGTTATACTCCCCTCTTGACACTAGAAAATGATTCCGGTGATGAGTGCATGCATCATCGACTTTATTTTCGAGAGTCTAAGTGGGGGAGATCACTTAATAGTTTTTCTAAACCCTGTTTTGATTTAAAATTGTAATTTTCTAAAGTATGAAATGAAAATAAGTATATATATATATATATTTCAATGCTGATTAAAATTCTTCTAAAAAAAAATATGATTTGAGATATAAAGATATTAGTATATATATATATATTTAGAAAAAAACGGTTTAAATCGAATCCGGAGTTGAAATTCTAAAGTTCTCTAATAAGGAATGATTTTAATTATTAAACTAAAGTAAATCTTGAATTGTTAGAAACTTATGAATTGACAAGGTGGAATTGAATTTAAGTGGAAAAATTTAAAATTGTAGGAGTAACCCTTAATTTGGAAAATAATAAATTGGGAATTTATTTAATAGGTATAACACTCAAATTGAATGAAAAGAAGTTGTATATTTTTTTTATACATTCTATTTGCATAGCTATAACTTACCAAATACTTAAAAAGTTTAAAATGCTAATAAGGATAAGTAAATGAATAATATACAAGTGTGATTGCGAATAATGAAATGGAAATTTAAGTTGTAAAATGAATTAAATTTAAAATTAATTAAATATGAAATTAGTAAATGGAAACTAGTTAAATTTGGATGAAACTAAATGTCAAATAAACTTGGAAGTGTATGAAATTAAAATTTTGATTTGGAAATGTATAATTGATTTAATGTAGATTTTGGATGGATGTTAATGTTGATATGCATTGGTTGTTAGTTGGATGGTAATTGATTAAATAGAATTCATTAGTGTAAATGGAAATGAATAAATGGAATAAAAATTTTAAATAATTAAATTCAAATTTGAAGCAAAGGGTAATTAAAATATAATGGAATTCAAATTAAATTGAAGCAAATTGACTTGAATTTAAATTATGAATAAAACAAACTTGGAAAAAAATCGGAAACAAATCGAATGTAAACTTATTTCATGGATAAATAAGAAAATAAACGAATTTGTGTTTATGATTGTTTCTTTAGAAAATTTGAAGTTTGATGGTTTGTACTTTGAAATAACAAAAGCAATTTTTTGGAAAAAATCCAAAATTGTCCAATATATACTGAAACGAAAACAACCATAACTTTTAATCGGCTGGACGAAATTTAACGATCTTAGACTTTTCGAAAAGCCTAGAAACTGTGCTATATCTTTTGTTTAGAATGTTTTGATAAATACCTTCATCCACTAGGCTTAAAACACCAATATTAGTCGCTGCCCTGTGCGAAGTAGAAATCTGAAGCACCTTAGTATTCTCGCCATAACTTTTTACTGGTGTATCGGATTTTGACGATCCTGCACTTTCTGGAAAGCTTAGAACTTAATCTTAAACTTTTGTTTTAAGCATTTGGTGTTTTGCTGTCGTTTAAAGGGTCAAAAATGTGACCAAACGTCGCTGACCTGCGCAATTCATTGCCAGGCTGAGGCGTATCTATTTAGTAAAACTGTCGTAACTTTTGAATGGAAGGTCCGAATTCAATGATTTTGGACATTCCGGAAAGCCTGAAACGAATGCAACAACTTTTGTTTAGATTCCATTTTCAAATTTTATCGTTTAGGTGACCAAAAGCTGAGATTCGTTTGCTGTCCTGAAATTGGAATTTCAGTTTTGAAGCTAAACATGTAATATGTGTGTCGTTTATGATAAGTATATCGATCTATCTTTATATGCATGGTTCTAACTTGGTTATTGAGCATTTTAGTAGGTAGCAAAGGGGTTGCGCTTCGCTTGTGGAGCTCGCTTCTGCGCTTAATGCAAAATATAAGTTAAAATGCTAATAAACGCTAAATAAAAGGTATGTTCTCGGATTACAGTTTATGTTGTGGTATATTATTGTGTTCCCCATGTTTTGGGATGCATCATTCTTGTAATGAGATGTATATCATGCAATTATTACCACTGTGAAATTTTTCGGTCCTAGCCGCGCAAAGGAGGTGCTGCCGAAATTTTTCAAAAATCCGGGAGTTAGAAAATTTTGAGATTTTAAAAATCCTATAACTAAATTTTTGCAAATAAGTCGAATATTTTGAATGAATTATATCTAAATGATAGTTTCCCCTTCTCCGTTCCTTTTCGAGGACGAAAAGTTTTAAGTGGGGGAGAATGTAACAACCCGTATTTTTAACACTTTAAAAATACGAATTAAAATAAAAATTTTGGATAAAAATCCGAAGGAAATAAAATTTTGTGTTGTTAAATGTGAATTACAAGTAAAATACAAAACTGAATTCTGAAATAACTTATTTGTAAATTTAATATGGATGTTAACTTGTAGTGAATGTAAATAATGAATTGAATTTGATTGTAAACCAACGAAATAAATAAAATGTTACATTTAATATTGAAGTTATAATATTGAAATCAACGTAAATGAATGTAATTTAATATTACTGTGAATTTAAATAAGATGATAGCTGAAGAAAATGGATGTAAATGAATTATAAACTATTGATAATAATGTATAAGTAAATGGTTGATTCAATAATGAAAGTGTAAATCGAAATAAAAGAATTCATTTGGAATTAAATAACTTGAATTTGAATTACAATAAAATTGAACGCTGAATCTAATATAATCTTTTATATTGGATTTATAATGGAAAACTGCATTGTAAAAGATTGTTAATTACTGTGAAATTAAAAATGGGATTTGTGAACAATTAAGATTTGATTTAAAAGTTAATAATTTAAAATTGGGAATTTTATATTGAAATTAGACTGTAGAAATAGCCATTTTTACAACTGTCTCGGATTTCGACGAAACCAGTTTCATCGGATCCGTAATAGTGAATTATTGTAAGGTTTCAATTTTCGTAGCAATCGGACTTGTCGTTTGGTCGTGCGAGCTTGAAACGCGTAGAAATTTAACGTCGTTAATTAAAATAATCGACTTCAAAAAAGCTATCTTCCATATACGATTGAATTAGGCCTTGGGACTAGTTCCATTGCGTCCGGAACGGGGGTAAAACCTTATAAACGCCTGGCGGCACGTCTCGTTTGGAGTTCGGACGATTTTGGACCTAACTTTATAAATACACACTCAAAACCGAGACAGTTTTATCATTTTTCATTTCAGAAACCCTACTTCTATCTCATGGCCGCCACCTATTCAATGGCCAGAATTTGCTCGAACTTCTTTCCTCTTTATCTCTCAATCCGTTCAACGAAATCGAAAAATTCCAAAAGCAAAAGTGTAGATCTCGACGAGCTCTTCAAATCCATACGGTTGATTCGTGCTAATTCGCCACGGATTCGCCCAGATCTGACTTGGAAGCGTGCGCGTTTTTCTTGGTTTGCGTGCAAACGGTGGCGAATGGGGTGGCGAAACTTGGCGCGGAGGTGGAGCAAGGCGAGGCGCACGTGATGATGCCCCCTGATCGACGTCCGGTCGTCGTTTGCTGCGCGCGTGGATGAAGATGAACGGCGTGAAGTGGGTTCGGGTGTGCTGCGCGTGAAGAAGAAGGTTAAGCGATTAATTAATTTTATTATACTGCTAATCATGTTTAAATTATATCGTTATATTAATTTAAGCGTAACTTCTGCATACGAGATCCGTTTCGGGCGAAACAGGTGGCGTCAGAATCGTAGCGACGAGATCTACATTATGAAACAAGTTTGGTTGCATTCCGAGACTGTGAAATTTTGGGTCTTATTAACGGGCTTTAAATCAAAGGTGAGTGTTTATACGCTCACAATTGACTAAAATATCTTTATGGTAGTTAAATTTGACATTATGAAGTGATATGAATTTATTTGTCGTTGTTTGATAAAAATTTAATTGTCATATAGATTGTCGTGTGAATTCACCGTTGAAAATATAAATTGACAGTAAATTGAAATTAGGATTTAATTGAAATCAAATTTCCCGATATTGATAACTATGAAATTGCCGTGAATTGTATTGTCTGTTGGATGATGTATTTCGATGGATGCTATTGGTTGATATTTAGATGTTTGGATGTTTATTTGCTTATATATATCCTATTATACATACATATGACACTGTGATTTGGTTTAAGTGATATATATTCATCCTTGACATTTAATTGAAATAACTAATCACTTGGCCATAGGATAGAAAACTATATACGGACACCGGGTTGGTTAAATTAAATGATTTTAAAAGTTGTTTTGAAATTATTTAAATGAATTGATTTAAGAATAAAAATCCAATTTATGGAAATTGAATTATTTTGAATTGAAGATCGAGATGTTGGAATTTAAACTTGGTAAATGAATTTGTTTAATTATTCGAAGTTTAGATTTTAAGAAAAAGATTGAAATATGGCGTAAAGTTTCGAAAGTCGATTTGTTTTAAAAGATTGGACTTTTAATCGAACTCTGAATATTTCTAAGAAAATTTATATGAAATGATATTTCAAGTTTGAGTTTGGAATTGAAAATTAATTTGAAATTGAGATTTAATTAATTCGGAATTGAATTGAAATTTAAAGAAATTTGTGAATTTGACTAAATTGAAACTATTGAATCAAATTTGAAGATAAAATTGATTTGAAAAGGATTTGAACTGAATTTGATTTGGAATGTAATACTTAAATGAATTCTTGAAATCCGAATGTGAATCTAAGTTTATTGAATTGGAATTGCTCCAGAAATTAAGTAAACTACTTAATACGGATGTTTAATTTGAAGTATATTCTAATTTGAATACGAAATGGTTTTAAAGCGAATCTTATATTCTTATATAAATATATGAGCTGTTTTGAAATGTGAAGTATTTAAAGTTTCGAAATATATTGAAACTGAAATGGCTTATTTTGTGGTTCAAATATGTATTTGAAATTGATAATTTGAAATGGTTTATTGAGAAGCTGAATCGAGTTGAAATTGATGATTTGAAATTTGATTAAATTTTAAATTTTGGAATTCGAGTTTATGTGAATCGTTTTGTGAGATTTTGAGGCGAAAAATGATTTTGAAATCGAAATGAGATTTTGAGGTGAAAAATGATTTTGAAATCGAAATGAGATATTGAGGCGAAAATTGATTTTGAAATCGAAATGAGATTTTGAGGCGAAAAATGATTTTGAAATCGAAATGAGATATTGAGGCGAAAATTGATTTTGAAATCGAAATGAGATATTGAGGCGAAAAATGATTTTGAAATGAAATCGTATATTTGAGTAGATATGATGATTTTGAAATGGATTTGATTTTGAAGCGAATATGATATTTTGATATCAATTATGAATCGATTTGAAATGTAAAAGATCCAACCGGTGTGAAAAATATAACGTAGTTATTAAAGAGACCGGGATCGGATATGGACATACTCTCTGTCGATACCGAAAACCACTTTAATAACTATATTCGTGGAGTGTTGATCCAGAACGAAGTGGATGGTTTAGGTGAACGTGTTGATTTGAAGAAAGAGAACGATTTTGGATGACCCCTGACATGACTAAAACAGGAGCCGCGTCGGGCCATTGAGGATCGCCATCTCTAGCGGACACACTCCTTCGATACCATGTCTATTACTTTTGTGATTCGATTTGGGTGCACCCCGCGATTTGGGAGTGTTGTTTCGCGGTGTTGGGGTAGTAGCTGCTATGCCCAACATCAGTCCGGATCACGCAACTACTAGTATCCTAGTTGGTATTGCCTCATGTACCTTGTCATACTGATTATCCTATTCGCGACCACTACGATTTTGATTTGTACCTTTAGTATATGGATTGCCCTCTGGTGACTTCCGGTTTTGGGGAAACTACGGTCTTGTATATGCTCTTGGGAATATAAACTGTGTTAAGGGTGGAATGGGCCATGGCTTAACGCTATTTTAATACTTTTACTTTAATGTAGACATATTATAATAGTGTATTGTACTACATAGTAGATAGTTTAACGGATCCTTGAGAGATGGAAAATCCCGTAACATCTCTTAAGTTATTGCACTCACGTTGACACTGGATAGGAGATGTCAAACCCCGTAAACATCTCTGACGCCGTCACACTCATATTTTCTTATTCGATTTGACTTACATGAGATATTTTAGTCCTGACTCGAGTGTTTTGTCTTTTCATTACGCTCGGGTCAGCCTGAGCATTTCAGATAAGGTTGAAGATCTATTTTGGAGGACGAAGACGGAGTTTGGTATTACATCATTTGTATTCTACTACCATATTATTTTTCCGCTGCATTATTGTATTATCTCTGATATGTATGTAACTCTGATTTATGATGTATAATAATAATCAAATTTATTTATTTAACAGCTTCATGAACTGTTATTTTATTATTATATCTTGTTCCTTCCGCTGCAAGATTCTGAGTTTGTTTCTGTTCTTTCTTTTCTTTTCTTATTTAACCCCAATAAGCATCTGCCTTTTTGAACGGTTGAGTTGGACATGTGTGGATTATTGTCGACTTGAACGGTCAAAAATGCGGGTTGTTACACAGAGTTACACTAATCCTCCACCCAATTTTTTGTTATGGGTTTCCTGAATCATCGGTAACATAACAAATCATTTTTTTTCTAAAGTGACAAACCATTTTGCATTAATATTCACCTATACTTCCAAATTACAATATGGTTTATTTCCTCAAAACCTTTGGAAAGCCATTTTAGAACCATTGGGTGTTTTAGTCCTCAAAATTCTCTTTATTTATAAAACACATTTTATAAACCATAGTATACAAAATCACTTAAATTCCATAATTGGAATATTTTTAAACTCTTTTGCAAACAATTTGTTTTCCATAAACATTTCATAACATAATATTGTATGAAAACCATCTTTCAAAACAATTTCATTGAATTGAAGTTCAAAATTTAAACATTAAATTATTATAACTAATTATAATAATTCAATAAACCAATAATACCGCTAAACGCTTTACAGTCAGACTGTAAAATAAATCATAAAGTGTTAGCCTATAATTACTTTCTACCCAACCCTCACAAACGAAAAAGGTTATTGCTCGTAAACCGGCCGAGCACAAATCAAACAACCAAAAAAGAATAATAAAAAACCCAATATTATAAAAAAAATTACAATCAATAGCTAACACAACATTTATTAAAACGTAAATGAATCAAAGGAAAGAGATTAAGATTACATTCACTTCCTATTTGCTTTCTTGGAGACTTGGAATAACTAGCCTTTGATAATGAAGATGAAATTTGGTTTTTAAATCGATTAAATGAGATACGGACTTGGGTATTTATAGCTGAAGAGAATGGCACTTTAGTAATTACCTAACTGCCTATAGCCTAACCTGATTCAACCAGATTTTGGTTCAATGGCAACCATTCGCATGACATAACCTAATTCGACCATATTTTGCTTCAATGGCAACCGTCTGCATGACAAAACCTGATTCGACCACATTTTGGTACAATAAGAGAGTAGAAAGATTTAACTTTTCTTCTTATAAGTTTAAATATAATATCATATGGACAAGTAAGTATAAAGGTGTGGTCCAATAAGAGAGAAGAAAGATTCAACTTTTCTTCTTATAAGTTTAAATACAATATTATATGGATAAGTATAAAGGTGTGGTCCAATCAAAGAGTAGAAAGATTCAACTTTTTTTCTTATAAGTTTAAATATAATATTATATGGATTATTATAAAGGTATGGTCCATTCAAAGAGTAGAAAGATTCTAGTTTTCTTCTAGTAAGTTTAATGAGAATCATTATGCTATTTTGTTTTATACTATTGTTTTATTAGGCTGGTCATTATACTATTCTGTTTTATTAGGCAAGATTAATAATGCATTCTTGTTTTATTAGGAAAATTCTTAAATAAATCGGTACCCCTAACCGCCTTATAACTCCAACCGTCTTTGAATTAACATTTTACATCCGTTCCAAAAAATCCATTCGAGAAGTTTTATCCAAATTTTATTTTAGTTGTAAAATTTGTTATTTAATCGTTTAAAATATATTAAATACTCATATTTAAAATGACTAAATTATGGGTCGTTACAGCTTGTAACCAATATATGTGTATGGTCGAATGTGTCCCGCCATTTAGAAACTTTATTCGCACAATTCTATAGTTTATGAAATTAGCTCCATCCCAACTGCACCCCACCGGCTATGCTTTTCTAACCAGCATTTACATCATCTTCACTCGACATCTGAATTGCAAGCACAACACTTAGGAGATCCTCTACTTATATAGCTTCAAACATGAGAAAGGATCTCCTTCCCTTACATATTGGAAACCAGCGGCCTATTGTTAAATTGTAATAGGTCTTTAGAACAAATCGAGCTATTTCAAAGATGGATTCTTTTGTTGTGCGTTGTCCTTCTGGTTTTGCACAAAGGTGGATGTCCAGTCGTAAGTCTTACATTTATCTTTTTTATGTGGATAATATACCCTCAATCGTTCACACAATCACTTCTTATTAGTGCAGATAGTTCCAAAGGCCTAGCGGCATAGCCTTGGTGAATATTCTTGCCTCTCTCCATTAAGTCCTGCTCAAAGAAAGGGATATGAAGTCACTTCTTACTATTGAGAATTTAAAAGCTTACAATCTCTTGGAAGAGAATCGTAGCATTGGCCATGTTCTAGAGGTTGGTGATGAAGACGATGACATTTCTTCATCAGAGGATGGTGACGACAATCAAAAAATGCCTCTAGTTCCATATCTTATTATGGAGACTGGTGAAAGGTATGAGCACACCAAGGGAGGGGAAAGTGGTGGAGGAGATAATGATGATGCCGATACGGGTCTTGATCCCTCCAATGATAATGGTGATGATAGCTAGGCTTTCCTCTTAAAGCAACGACCTATGATAAAGATTGTCTCGATGTAGACTCCAACACAACCTCCACCAGTCACCGTGATAGAGGAAACTCCTATTCCACCTCTTGAGGATATTTATAAGGACCTTGGTACCATTCTAGATTAGTTTGGTTCTTTTGGTCTAGGCAACATAAGCATTAGGGATATTGGCTCCCATATCCGTCTACTAGGTGAAGTTCCAACCGCCCGCGTGGGGGAGATCACCCATGTCGGCAAAATCCAATCCATGGTCGATTGGAGGGACACTAGGACACATCACTTTGCTTAGTTTGCATCATGCTTTATCCTGCCAGGGTTAACTTGTCCTTGTTTCATTTGCAAGTTTAATGAAACAAAGAACCGTGTGTGATTTCCATAAAGGCTAGATGAGCAAGCACAAGAGGCATACTTCACGTACACATTCTCAGGGTTTTGTTTATGATTCTGATACCAATAGACACTCGGACCGAGATCAAAAGGGCTGAGATAGGGGCTATAAATCTCATAATTCATCCTTAAGGTTCAAGTCTAGATCAAGGTCGCCTCTGCCTAAAAGTATGGAAAAAGTATCTAACAGATCTGATGACCACCCTCCTGTTGACATCTCTTACGCCCCTAGTTGGGTTTCTTTAACCACGTAGCAAACGACATAGCCTCGTGCACCAAGGTAGTCCAAGCAATCATCCATACTTGTTGCTCTTGATACTTCTCATTAGGGAGCCGATAAAAGACATATTTAACCTCCTATCATCACAATAGAGAAACAAATCGCTTCTCATCCCCATACGGATGCTCTAAAGTGTAAATTTCCAAAGATTTGCTTTGACAGAATCAAGTTTGTTCCTGACTTAAAGGATATCCCTCTACACATCAAACACGAAACTATTGCTTATGTTAATCATGCTTATGATTAGTATTTTAAATAGGAAAGGCTAGTTGAAGTGATTTTTGAATGTTTTAAGAGGAGAAAAGTGGAGATCGAAGGTTTGAAACTTGAGTCAGCATTAGATAAACGCATCACAGCCTACCTAGATGGGGAAGTTGCAAAGGTTAAACAATAAGCTAGACGAGGCCAAGAAAAAGGTAGAGGACCTAACTAAGTCGACTAAGTTGGAGCAACAATGTCATGAAAAAAAATTGAATCCGCTCACCATAGGAGTCATATCATGTCTCAAGAGAAAGAGCGGCTGTCTAAGGAGCTAGAGGAGGTGAAGGAAAAACTGGAGGCAGAAAGGAAGGAAAATGACAATGCTCTTAATACATCCCAGGGATATTGTGAGGAATTGCTACATGTCGCTAGGCGTGGGATGCCATGGAGACTCAGTGAAAGATGTGGAGAAAAAAGTTAAAGCTGTGGAGAAATAGTCAAAGATGAGTCCTAGCCAATAATGGTTTGCTACAATGCTACCGCGATCAAGTTTAGGAACTTGAAATGGCTCGATGATGATTACCCCAGGGTTATGGCAGTGGCATGGGAAGAAATTATGAACGAAGAATAGGAGTTTTGGGCAGAGCTTAGGTTGACATGGAGAGATTGAAACGTGATCTTTTAGATAAGGATAAGGTTGAAGTGCTTAGAGCTGACGAGCTCAATTCAGACCCCGAGTTTGCTATTGGGGCTTAGAAAGATTAATGTTAAAGCTCTGTGTCTATTTCCTAAGATGCAAGAACAAACCTTACTTCCGAGGCACTGGCTGCTTCAATCTCTTCCTCAGATGCTCGGTATGCTCCAGATAAGTCTCATCTCCAAAGGAAAACCATTCTATCCCTTATTTTAGAAGGCGGGTCCAATGGTACCCTAGCTCACCGTTGGGTTCAAATCTGGCAGAGATATATCACTGACCTTACCTGTATTTAGGTAAGCTCGTATGACACCGATCGATGTCGCTAACCTCTCCTTTTATGTTTCTCAAGTTTCAGGTCAACCTCTCATCACTCCTCCTCTCGAGCGAGGTTCGTAGCTAGGCTAACAAGCTTCGATGACCGAGTCCATGATCATGTCTACCTCTTAGACTGTTTCAGATGTTCTAGCTGGCGCGACCCTTAGACCTATTAAACAAATGATTCATGCCTTAGAGGAGGAGATGACAGGTGACCTCCAAGAGGCTCAGGCTAAAGTGAATATTCTCATAATTGGGTTTTCTGATCCTTCTTCAAGGCCCATCATGCAGGAGATGCTCTAGACTCAAGTTCTGTTAGGCAAAGAGATCAAGATAGAATCAGTTGATGACATGCCTCCTCCTTTGTCTATGGCATTGCACAATCAGCTTATCTTTTCCCCATTTACATTTCCTTCTTCTGGAGGCGCTCAAATTATGCCTCCCAGATCTTCAAAGGGTGACCTTCCAAAGATTGCAGGGGCAAAGGAAAAGTTAGAAAAAAGCATGGTTAGTTTGGCACGCTTTCTTTTGAGGAGAAGAGGAAAGAGTCAAAAAAGAGGAAGAAGCCTTAATCTTGTCTTTCTCTATTCAGTCATGTTTAGTTTTGTTCGAGATTTGTATATATAAGCTGAAGTTGTGCGAGTATAGCCCTTACTTTTGGTTTAAATGATATGTTAATAAAATTTAGACTTATTTTTCTTTCAAGCCTTGTGTTTATTGATCTAAGCATCGAGAGATGCGCTTATTATTTCATTTGTATGTACATGAATTATTTCTTTGTTAACACTTAGCCGAATTAATGGCCTATCTTGTTTGTTTCAAATCAAGTTTCGTTTGGCTAGTAGGTGCATCTAGAATCACATTATCCCTTTGATTAAGAAGTTCTAGCACGGGTGCCTATCTTTGGCACCCTTCTTTAGCTATGCCTAACTTTAGGGTCCGATCGAGCTCGAACACCTGGAATGGCGACTTGAACACTTCTCTCTAGGATGTTTGTATCTGGTCATACCTAACTCTAGGTGTTTTCAGTGTTAGCCACTTGGGATGGTGATTTGGACATGCTATGTCAGGATGTTCGGATCTGATCATGCCTATCTCTAGGAATTTGTCGGAGTTAATCACCTAGGCTGATGATTTGGACAACCCATGTTAGGATGTTCAGATCCTATCACTCCTATCTCCGGGCGTTTATCGGAGTTGACAATTTATCTTGCCATCTTTTGGGTAAGGCATTGACGGCCAGCCAAACACAAGACATGTGCTGTTGAGGGTGAACTGTCTTGCTCTTCCCTTAGGTATCTATACTCCTATCCTTAAACCATGGGTTAGAGAAGTTGATCGGCATCTATATCCAGATACCTGGAATGGTAATACTTCATGGGCTTGATTATGGACTACAAAAGTTTGGTCGGTACCTATCTCTGGGTACTTGTGTACCTTCATTATGTACATGTAGATTCATTCACGTTTGCTATGATTTGTTGCTTATAGTTATGCTAAGAGAGATTCATAAATTTTGGAAATAATTTCGTTTTATATTCACGAAAAATGACAGATTCTGTCTTGTTACTGTTAGTCTATAGGATAATGGTTTTGATGACAACAACTATAGAAGTGTTATAAAATATATATGTGCAGGAAATCTATATGCAGGTATCAACAAAAGAAGACTGTACAGTAAAGAAGACAAAGATCAAGAGTTCAAGATTGAAGACTCATGAGATTCAAGATATTCAAGAGTTCAAGACAAATAATATAGTTAGGTTAGATATTTGTTAAAACTCCTTGAAAGCACTATCATTCTTTTTTATCCAATTTACTCGTGGAATGGAATCCACTTTGTTCTTGTTAAAGGGATGGAACCCTAGTGAGATGGAACTCACGAAATATCTAGTGGAACAGATAGTAGCCCTATTTTGTTATCCACTAATTTTGATTCAAAATGATTTTCAAAATTATCTCTTGTTTTATAAAATGATTTTCAAATATTCCTTTTCAAAAGAAAAACCTTCGTTCACATTTCCAAAAATGTTTTAGCCTCAAAATCATATTTATCATTTTGTTATATTTTGATTTCAAAATTGTCCTTGATATTTTAGCCTCAAAATCTATTTTAATATTATATTTACTTTAGTTTATTTACTTTGATTTTAAATATATTTTAGTATATATACATATATACATTCATAAGTATTTCTACTTCTAAATACCTTCTACAAATACATAGAGTCCATTTGAATAAAGTTGCATATGTTTTAAATCATCATTTTCAAAGAAAAGAAAATCATCATTTTTACTAGACCATGTCGACATCATAGTTACTCGTCATGTCGACATGCTTCCCGTTATAGCAAAGGTTGTTTTTCAAAAGAAGTGTCTATTCGTTTAAATCTCTTTGAATGGACACATCCATTCATTCTCTATAAATAGAGACTGTTATGGACGTTTTCCAGTAACTACTTTCTTTATTTTCTCTCCTCTTTACTCTCTTATCTTATTTTCTAATCATCCTATCCATATTATGCCGAAATCTTAAGTGAATCAAACCAGAATATCTCTAGTTTGATTCTCTGCCACTCTCTTCAAAGAATATCAGTGCTTATCAGAGTTATAGATACATTTGTACTCAAAGAAACTTGTTTAGGGTTATAAAGGTGTGATCGTGTCCTTGGAAATCGATCGGGTGAACTTGTGTCCTGTGAATCAAGTGGTTCTACCCAGAGACCTGAGAATCTGGAGGGTGTACCTCGTTGCCTTGGAATCGAGGGATTGTAATCTAGATTATTATTGAATAGAAAGCCGTACGAGTTGTGCGGGACTGGATGTAGGGTAACACCGAACCAGTATAAAATTCCTGGTGTGTTCTTTCCTTTACTTGCTTTTTATTTATATTTGCATCTGTTTGTGATTCTGTGATTTGATCTGTGATTGTGTATTTGCATTAAGTTAGTTAAATCAATTTAAATCAAAGAAGTTTTAAAGAAATTCTTAAAACACTATTCACCCCCCCTCTAGTGTTAAATAGCCTTAAGATCATCTTCCGCGTCCCTGTCATTTGGTATCAGAGCAAGTTTTTCAAAGTATTCATAACCTGATTTTTGAAAAGTAACAATGGCTACCAACACTGGTATTTCTAGTTCATTTGTAGAGGGTCAGTCCACTGCCAGACCACCACTTTTCAATGGCAGTAACTATGCATATTGGGCATGTAGAATGAAGATATATTTACAATCCATTAGTTTAGAAACATGGAATATGACACAAACTGAATACACTGAGCCCACAACTGATTTTGCTCAATGGACGACCGTTCAAAGAGAAGTGGCTCAAAACAATTCAAAAGCCATGAATATTTTATTTTGTTCACTAGATAGAAATGAATTTAATAGGGTATCTGTTTGTAAAACTGCATATGAAATCTGGAAAACTCTGCAAGTTACTCATGAAGGAACAAGCAAAGTTAAACAGACCAAAATTTCTATTCTTACTAATCAATTTCAATTATTTAAGATGTTGCCTAGTGAATCTATTCCAGATATGTATAGTCGTTTTCAGGATATTGTTCATTCACTAGTATCTCTGGGAAAAGCAATCTCCGAAGAAGATCAAGTCAGGAAAATTCTGAATTCACTCACTCCAGAATGGGATTTGAAGACACTGGCGATTGAAGAAGCAAATAACATCAGTACCTTGAAGATTGATGAATTAATTGGAAATCTGATGTCATATGAAGTTCAAATTCAGGAAAGAAGGGAGAATAAGTCATCAGAAAAAAAGTCCATTGCCTTTAATGCACTAACTGGTGAATCAGACTCTAGTGATGATGATGAAGAAATAGCCTTCATGACAAGAAACTTTCGAAAATTCTTGAAGTATAGAAAAATGAATAATCACAAGAGAAAAAGTTTTGGAAATAACACTGAATCACTCAACAACATCAAATGCTTCAATTGCAATGAGTTTGGTCATTATCAAAGAGACTGTCCACATCAAGAAAAGCAAACTCCTCAATCAAACAAAGAATATTCAAAGAAAAGAAAGAAAGCATTTGCAGCAACACTGGATGATTCAGATACGTCCTCAAGTGATGATGAACAGAAAACAGAATTGGCAAATATGTGTTTTATGACAACTCAGAATTCAGATAATCAGGATGATATGGAACTCAAACAAGGTACACGTTTACTATTTTAATTGGTTGAAAATTGGTTGCTTAGAATAGTTTATTAATTAAGTATATAATTGATTTTATTAACTTAAAAAATTTCAAATATCTTTTAAAAATTTATAAAATATTATTTTTATATATTTTCTGTATAATATATTTTCAAAATATATTCAGACAATAGTCATAATATATATAAGTATATATATATATATATAAATCTTGTACATGCTTGAAATCATTTTTGCAAAATCTGATGTGCATGTCGACATGGCACTTATTGGTAATGTCGACATACCTGTAGCAAATCAGATTTCTAAATTTGAATTCAAAATTCAAATTTCCCTCCACCTTTTCACTAACTCCTATGTTCTGAATAGTTATGACTCTTTGACCAGAGAATCCACCTATTCAACCTCTTTATATCTATCTTCTATCAACACTTATCCCCATCTTCAATTCAAATTCCAAACAACTTTTATCTTCAAACACTCTTATCTCTTCAAAAATGGCATCCACTAGCAACGTAGCCGGAATGAGGCTGTCAAAAGCCACCAAAGATCATCTCTACAATAATAGAGATGCCATACTTGCATACATTAATTATGCAACTTATGGAAAAGTTCATTCGGGTAGTTTTGCTATTTTTAATGACTTCGCTTCTTATGAAATTGATGCTCTCTTTCAAAACAATGGTATTCTAAGCTTGGTTGACAATAACCAAAATGATTTTGTTTGCTATCCAAACCTTGTCAAAATGTTTTATGCAAATTTTAATCGTGGTTTTTATAATGAAAGGGATGATGAAGTGTGGAGTAGTGTCAAGGGGACACAAATTGTTTTGGATACCGATGTTTTAGGAACCATACTTGAGTGTAAAAGTACCGGTTCCAATCTTTCTTCTTTTGAAATCGAGGAAACCGATCGTGAAACTTTTCACAATATTTTTGAGGAAGAAATGGATTTCAAAAACAATTTTTTTCGACCAAAAGCTCGTATTGTTAATCTTCTCCTTCAACGCACTATTACTCCGAGATCGGGAAATTACAATAACCCGACTCAAAAAGTGTGTAAGGCTCTTTTTTCAATTTTTGGAAATTATGATATTAATTGGGCACAAGTTATCTTGGATGAATTTCGACACAAAAACTTGGATTCGGGAGAGAATGCATTATATCATGGAATATACCTCACTAGAATTTTTAATTACTTTGGAGTGGATATGAGAGGTGAAGAATTCTTTCCACGAAAGGTTTTTAATCATTCCAATATTTCACTTATGAAAATTCCGCACGTGTTTCAACCATACGAAACACTAACGGAAAAAGAAGCACGATTGGGGTATGAGGAAATGCAAGAAGATGAGGAGGAAGAAGAAGAAGAGGAAGAGGAGGAAGAAGAAGGTGAAGAAGAAGAAGGTGAGGAAGAAGAAGAGGAAGAAAGTGAAGAAACTTCCTTAGAGAGTATTGATTTTCCCACACGACCATCAAACAAGATTCTCCTTCACAATCAACGAGTAATTGTAAAAAATCAAAAAGCTCTCAAACACTCCGTAAACAAAAAATTGGACAAAATGTCCAATACTATGAACAAGTTCTTCTCCAAGGTCAACAAGAAGCTTAATATCTCATCATCTTCATCCTCATCTACTAGTTTCTAGAGTTTACTTTTTGTATATCAATGAAATTTGGTATATTGAAAGTTGTATCTTTATGTTTTCTCTATGAGATTCATGTACTTCTCTGTTCTAGTATGAAATGAAGCTTATTCTCTTACTGTTACTCTTATTTATATCAAGTAATATATATATAAATCATATGTATATACACTGAAAATTCAAAAATAAGATGTGCAAAATCTGCTATGTATGTCGACATACTGTATAGAGGTCATGTCGACATATACTTGTAATATTCTGAATGGACATTTCAATTTGAAATTCAAAATAACTCCTTATGTCTATTCATTTCAAACGACTTTCCTGTCTATTTAAGTCCTATTTTCTTTCAGAAAACTTCTCATAACTTCTCTCTACTCTTATCTACTTATTTCCTTCTTACTTATCGTCAAAATGGCGTCATCCTCTTCAAATCTAAGTGATAATCTTGAAGAGACTCTCAAATCCTTCAAAGACATTCTTACTTTTATTCTACGAAATCAGAGGCACTTAGAACTGAGTCAAATGCAGATGATAAAGGAACAAGAAAGGCATTTCGATGCACTACGATGGATGATCTCCGCTCTCAACAAAGAGGATCTCCAAGTAAATCCACCGAAGACATTGCTCCAGGACGATGAAGATTGGGAAGTAATCAAAGCGGATCCCATCTTTGGAAAAGAGGGATGGGTTGAAGTTCCACGTAACATTTAACTTGTTTGATTTGGTTTAAAAATTGATTTGATTTGAAATACTTGATTTGGTTTTTAACATGGTTGATTTATGATAACTTACTATATTGATTATGTAATAAGACATAAATAGGTGTGCTTATGTTTGATTGATTTGTCTACTTATTGTATGCATTTTCTTTTCATTTAACAGTTATGTATATAGTAATATGAATAAAATAATCTGTGGTTACACGTATTATTCTCATTCTTATATTACTCATATATATCATTCTGAGTATACAATATTTAGCATTGTTATATCTAGTTTCAGTATTATTAATGATAACACTATCATTAATATCATAGATTTAGGGGGAGTTAATGTCATTTTTTTTGTTGATGACAAAGGGGGAGAAGTATAAAATAGGTTAGTTAGGCATAGATTAAGGGGGAGTTATTAGATTTAGGGGGAGTTATAAGGAGAATATAAATATTTTATAAACAAAGGTTGTCATCATCAAAAAGGGGGAGAATGTTAGTCTATAGGATAATGGTTTTGATGACAACAACTATAGAAGTGTTATAAAATATATATGTGCAGGAAATCTATATGCAGGTATCAACAAAAGAAGACTGTACAGTAAAGAAGACAAAGATCAAGAGTTCAAGATTGAAGACTCATGAGATTCAAGATATTCAAGAGTTCAAGACAAATAATATAGTTAGGTTAGATATTTGTTAAAACTCCTTGAAAGCACTATCATTCTTTTTTATCCAATTTACTCGTGGAATGGAATCCACTTCGTTCTTGTTAAAGGGATGGAACCCTAGTGAGATGGAACTCACGAAATATCTAGTGGAACGGATAGTAGCCCTATTTTGTTATCCACTAATTTTGATTCAAAATGATTTTCAAAATTATCTCTTGTTTTATAAAATGATTTTCAAATATTCCTTTTCAAAAGAAAAACCTTCGTTCACATTTCCAAAAATGTTTTAGCCTCAAAATCATATTTATCATTTTGTTATATTTTGATTTCAAAATTGTCCTTGATATTTTAGCCTCAAAATCTATTTTAATATTATATTTACTTTAGTTTATTTACTTTGATTTTAAATATATTTTAGTATATATACATATATACATTCATAAGTATTTCTACTTCTAAATACCTTCTACAAATACATAGAGTCCATTTGAATAAAGTTGCATATGTTTTAAATCATCATTTTCAAAGAAAAGCAAATCATCATTTTTACTAGACCATGTCGACATCATAGTTACTCGTCATGTCGACATGCTTTCCGTTATAGCAAAGGTTGTTTTTCAAAAGAAGTGTCTATTCGTTTAAATCTCTTTGAATGGACACATCCATTCATTCTCTATAAATAGAGACTGTTATGGACGTTTTCCAGTAACTACTTTCTTTATTTTCTCTCCTCTTTACTCTCTTATCTTATTTTCTAATCATCCTATCCATATTCTGCCGAAATCTTAAGTGAATCAAACCAGAATATCTCTAGTTTGATTCTCTGCCACTCTCTTCGAAGAATCTCAGTGCTTATCAGAGTTATAGATACATTTGTACTCAAAGAAACTTGTTTAGGGTTATAAAGGTGTGATCGTGTCCTTGGAAATCGATCGGGTGAACTTGTGTCCTGTGAATCAAGTGGTTCTACCCAGAGACCTGAGAATCTGGAGGGTGTACCTCGTTGCCTTGGAATCGAGGGATTGTAATCTAGATTATTATTGAATAGAAAGCCGTACGAGTTGTGCGGGACTGGATGTAGGGTAACACCGAACCAGTATAAAATTCCTGGTGTGTTCTTTCCTTTACTTGCTTTTTATTTATATTTGCATCTGTTTGTGATTCAGTGATTTGATCTGTGATTGTGTATTTGCATTAAGTTAGTTAAATCAATTTAAATCAAAGAAGTTTTAAAGAAATTCTTTAAACACTATTCACCCCCCCTCTAGTGTTAAATAGCCTTAAGATCATCTTCCGCGTCCCTGTCAGTTACATTGGAATTCATAAAATATTTACAAAGTCGGATTTCAAGTGAAATAGTGTCGTAAGTGCTCGCCATTCCACGCTCACGAGAGTGAAATCCTATCAACAGTTGCTAGCTTAAATGTTCGATCTCCAAGCTTATGTTCGATCACATATGGACCTTCCCATTTCAGGTCCATATACATGAGGCTTAAGAAGATTCATTTAAGGATGAGATCATCAATTTCAAAGGCCAGACTCCTGACCTTGGTGTTGTAATATCAAGGTACTTGTTTTTGGTGTGCGGTTGCTCTCAAGTCAGCTTCATCGTGCCTCTGATCGATCATCTCGAGTGACACCAGTAGGAGTTCTTCATTTATTCTGGGGTTGTAATGGGTCACTCGATGAGAAAGTACTTCTGGTTCAACTGGAATCATAGCATCTGATATGTAGGCTAGGACAAATGAAATATGGCCGGTTGCAGACTTGTGGGTTATTCAGTAAGCACAATGTGCTAATGATAATTCATCAACCAACTTACCCTTGGCCTTCTTCAGTCAATTCTTGAGAATGGAGTTAATTATTTTGTTTATGGCTTCTACTTGTCCATTCGCCTATGGGTGCGCTAATGCCACTAGTCTCTTCTTAATGTGATGCCTATGGCAGAAGCTTTAGAACTCGGCACTGTTGAACTAGGTTCCTTTATCAGGGATAATTGTTTGTAGGATCCCAAAACAATAGATGATATTTTTGACTACGAAGTCGATCAGTTTCTTAGTAGTGAATGTGGCTAGCGGTTCTGCTTCATAAAACTTTGTGAAATAGTCAATGGCGATGATGGCGTATTTCATAGCGCCTTTGGACATTGAAAGCATACCAATGATATCGATTCCCCAAAATGCAAATAGCCAGGGACTGACCATTTGCGTGATCTCCGTCGATGGGGCTCTAGGAATCTTCGTGAAACTCTGGCATTTATCGTACTTTCTGGTCTAATCAGCTGCATCACAGGTGACAGTTGGTCAAAAATACCCGTAGCGAAGAGTCTTCTTCACTAACGTTTGCCCCCTAGTGTGGTCATCGCAAGCCCCTTCATATACTTCCACTATGACCCGCTTGGCTTCATCTTTAGCAACACACCGCAACAAGGGGAATAAGACTCCTTTCTTATACAACACTCCTTCTTGCGTGATAAATCTCGAAGCTTTTCGAAGAAACTGTCGTCGCTTGTTCTTCCTATCTAGAAGGATTCCTTTCAACAAGTAATTCTTGATCGAAGTAATCCACGACTCACTTTCAACCTCCAAGATCCAACCGACATCCATTTGGTCAATGCTCATAGCTGATAATATCTTCACTGGAATTAAGCCCATGAATTGTGCATCTCTTGTAGCCAATTTGGCTAGTGAATCGGATTTTGCATCTTCCTTTTTAGGAATATGCGTTATCGTATGGTATTCAATGTCGCTCAACAACTCTAGGGCCTTGGTTAAGTAAGGAGTTAACCTTGCTCCTTTCTCCTGAAATTACTTCCTTAATTGGCACACCACCAGCTGGAAATCGCAGAAAATATGTAAAGTTTTGACTCCCACTTTTGCAATCTTGAGTCCCGCAATTAGTGCTTCATATTCAGCTTTGTTGTTCGTCGCAAAAAAATCGAGTTTCAAGGCATAACAGATCGAGCGTTTCTGAGGGGTCATTGGGATAACACCTATCACTAAGCAATTGTAACGACCCGTAAATTTTAATGATTTTATAATGTAATTAAACTGAAATTTTGTGAATTTTTAAACAATAGAATTTTGAAATAAAAATATGATATTTGGAATACGTCTACTTAAACATAGCAAATGGTAAATTTTCATCTAATAATATGGAAGTTATTTTCTTTTGTAATTCTATTTCAATTTAAATAAGTTAATATTAGATGATAATAAAATATTTTCCAAACTTGAATATTTTTATATAATAAATTTGTAAATCATCTTCTGAGTGAGACGTCATCTTTGGTTTTCCCAAGTTTGAACTGCTATTGCTTTGTTTATCTTATTTTCGACAGATTTGCAGCATTTTCGGTGCCGATTATCGACTTTTGATAGGATAATCGTACCACTGATATATGTGTAACATTTTGATCGTCTTGTCGTGCTGATTCCCGTAGTATATTTGTTTTTGTATTTTGGTGACTATTACGCGGCGAAAACCATGAGACGGTTAACCATATCGGTACCTACTTTGTGCCTTTTTGTTTCTTTTGCCTTTTCAAATGCCAGCCGTGTAATATCAACAGCCTCTAACTTTAAATATTTCCTAGATCTTTAGACGTAACTTTTCCATTCCCATTGTTCTGATGGTTTGGTTGTCTACTTGTTTCCTCTTCTTATTGTCTGTTCGTTATACTAATAAAAAATATATAGACCAGTTGCTTTCATTTTGCTTCAAACTCGCACCTCCATTTTTAGTCCCCTCCTCACTGCTAGCCGAAACCATGATCTCCCCACCTTCATTGGCCAACCTGCCCTCAACAGCATGAAACCGATCATCTTCACGCATCTCTAGACTACCACGGCCTCGCTCTCTCCACCATCTTCCGCCACTTCATCGACCGCAGCCCTACGCCTCATCACTGACCAAGCTCCGACCTGAGCTCCCCAACCCCACCACATCACTCCACCTGGCCGCATGCTGTGTCTCCACACATCCATACCATGGTCGCACGGCCTCTGCCCGTCCACACGTTCCACCTCTCCTTCTTGTTCTTCCCTTTGGCCGATATATATGCTGCTTGTATCCACCTTCTTTTTGTGCGGTGAGTTATATAGGTGAATATATTTGTATTTATATGAAGTTTACTTTATATGTTTTATATTTTATTATATTTTGAGCTGCATGTTCTATATAATAGGTATAAGTTATATATGGGTTTAGTTTACATGTTATTATATACACAGTTTGTATAAGCATTTCAAATAGTTGATCTGTTAGTTATAAAATCAAGCTGCTTATTTTTTTAAAGTATGAAAACTTATCCATTTTATAATATGGTTATACAAGTTGTATGTATATATATATATATTTACATTAGAGATATAACTTATTGATCTTATATAAAAGTTCTGTAAAAGTATATATATAAATATTTTATTTTATATATATATCAAATATGTTAGAGTCGTATATATATGAGAAGCCTGTATACATATTTTATTTGAGTCTGCATATATACCTATTTACTTCTAAATTTTTGATAAATATATATTTTGTGTATATATATAAGTAACTTTATATACATTTCGGCTTATATTTGTTACATATATATTGTTTATTTCAAAGTGTAATATACATGTAAGTGTTTATATATTAAGCTATATATAATATGTAAGTGTTCATATATGATGTGTGTACTATACGGTTGCTATATATAATATGTAACTTGTATATGTTATTTATAATTTGCGTGTGTGTGTGTGTGTATATATATATATATATAGGCTTTAAAATATTATCTGTTATCCTATGTATAAGTATAGGTAAGTTTGGTTTCAATTGTATATATTGTGTTTGCCTGTATATATGCTTTAGCTTGTAAAATTTTAAAGTACATATCAGTTTGTTATAGTATAAAGTATATATATAGATATATATTAGTCTGCTATGTTTTAATGTAAAAGATTTATCATAGTTTATTTTATATATATAGGTTGCTGTACGGTTGCATGCATATAAGATTTCAGTATTGGGAAATGATTTCATATACTATATATATACATGGGTTAGATATATATATTAGGTTGGCATATCCTTTGTTCAATGTCTGGGTTATATATATATATATATATATTGTTTTAAAATGTAAGTATTTTGCATTTACATGTATTTATTTCAAAATATAATGTATATATATGTTCGATTTTTTTATGTGTGTTTTAATTTGAAACAATGGATTTTGAAATACATATTTATTTAATTTAATATGTGGTTAAATTTGGGATATGATTTTTATGTATATATATAGTTATATATATATAGTTGTATATATATATATATAGTTGTATATATGAGTTCACTTATACCAATTATACTCATCGATCCAGTTCTGGTTTGATTTCATCTATTCCTATTTATCAGCTTCGTTCGTCGATTCGAGTTAAATCTTGCCTTGTTTTGAGATTCGTGCCTGGATTTCGTAACTCAACTTCATTGTCTATTCTCTCTAGCCTCGAAAGGTGAGCAATCACTCACGATTAACGTTCTTATATTTATTAAATTTGATTTCAATTGAAACGACAATTGAAATATGCTGCTGTTAGTTATTTACATTGCTATATATATGCCATTATCTGTATATGTTCACCTGTGACATCTGACACCGTTATCTGTTATTTATATTGATGTAATATGAGGAAATCGTCATGGGTTGAAATGATAAACCCAAGAGACTTTCATTGACATTGAATTTGGGATTGCGGGTTGAAAAGATATATACCCATATATATTTAAATTGCGGATTGAAATGATAAATATCTTTATCACTTGACCATAGGATAGAGAATTATATACAGACACCGTTGGTCTATATATATAAATATTTTGAAAATGATTTCTATGGTTTTAGAAAGGAGTATATGGTTTATTAAATATTGATTTTTAAGATATTATATATAAATGTATTTTATAAAGTTTAAAATTTAGATTTTCTAAAATATATGTTTTGAAAATTTTATAGTTATAAGTTAATTTTGTAATTATAAATTTTAAGAATTTATTTATAATTTTTCTATTTTTAAATATATATAAATAGATTAACATTTAATATTGTTTAAGTACTTATTTAAAATTTATATTTTCAAATATAGAGTTTATAATGATTTTTATAAATTCAGGTTGGAAAGAGGAATAGAAAATGGGTTGAAATTATATTTATTAAGAACTATTCTTAAATAAGTTTGATTTGAAATTTATTAAAATTGAAATTTTAAAGATATGATTTTATAACTTGGATTTGATTAAAAATGACTTAAATGAATATTTCAAATTTATATAAATTTAAATGGGATATTTTATTTATTTAAATTTGTAAATTGAAGTTGTATTTAGATGCTATTGAAATGATTAAGTAAATATTTCAAAACTAAATAATAGTAAAGTGAATTTGATATATATATGAAATTATCAAATTTAGTTTTGAAAATGTTGAATATTTAAAGCTTTGAAATATATTGAAATTGAAATGGCTTATTTTATGGTTCAAATATGTATTTGAAATCGATAATTTGAAATGGTTTATTAAGAAACTGAATTGAGTTGAATTTGATGCATTGAGATGGAATAAAATTTGAATTTTGGAATTTAAGTTGATTTGGAATCAATTTGTGAAATTTACGAAGGCTATTTTATTATATAAGTATTTTTAAATTATATTTAAACCTATTTATATATTTTACTTTATAAATTATTTTTAATATAAGCTATTTTAATATAAACTATTTTAATATGCTAATTATTTTAATATATAGAAACTATTTTAATTTAAACTATTTTATTTTTTTTAAAACTATTTTATTTTATATACTATTATTACTATCTAAACTGTTTAAAGGGAAGCGTTATGGTTTTCCAAAAGTGTTATGTTTTCGAAAATGTTATAGCTTTGGAAGTGTTATGGTAATGGAAATGATATCGTATTGATTTGGTTTTTGAAGTGAAAATGATATCGTTTTGATATGGTTTTGAAATGGAAATGATATTTTGGTTTTGTAGTATAACCATTTTGAAATGACCGTGGTGTTATAATAACGATTGGTTGTTAAAGAGACCAGGATCGGATATTGTCATACTCTCTACCAATACCGAAAACCACTTTAACAACTGTGTATGCGGTGGAGATTCCAGAATGAAGTAGGATGGTGGCGACGATCCTATATGAGGTATATACGTGGACCCGACTCCCGTGAGTTGGCATAAGGTGGCTAAAACAGGAGCGATTCTCGGGCCAAGTGAGGTCATTCCTCCGATCGGTCACATTCCTTCAATACTATATTCTGACTTTATGATTGATTTGGTGGCCACCCTTGATTTTTGATTTGGGAGTGTGTTCCGAGGTGGGCGGTAGAGGCTGCTATGCGTTACCACCAGCCCGGATGCGTAATTGGTATATCTACCCTGGCATTGCCTAGTTGTGCCGTGTCACCTACCTTATCGAGACCACTACGAGTTTGTTTTGTGCCATACCTATTGAGTGCCCTTTGACAACGCCCAGTACGGGGGAGATTACGGTACTGTATAGACTATGGGAATATAAAATGTGTTAAGTGGGATATGGGTAATGCCTTAACGCTACTTTAATAGTTTACTTTACTTTAGACATTATTATAATAGCGTATATTACTACATAGTAAATAGTTTAACGGACCCTTAGAGGATGGTTATCCCAAACATCCTTTGAGTTACTTGTATTTCAGTTGATATTTCACTTGAGTTGAATTTATTGATATAAGAATGTTAATCCTGACTCGAGTGTTTTGTGTTTTGATTTACGCTCGGAACGATTTTCTGTATCGGTATCGTATTTGAGCCTTTAAGTTTCTTTGTGCCTTTCCATTATCCACTGTGCAAATGAATTGGCATTAGCTATTAACAATTCAATCTTTGACTGTTGCTCTTCTCAAGTTAATGAATATTTCTGGTTCGACTTGCTATTCTTTTTCGGTTAATTCGTATGTTTGCTGATTCAAGTGTATACATATAGCAATAATAGTATTAAAAAAATGGAGAGTTGCTTCATCTTCACTTGTTCGTTTCTCCAACTTTTGGCCTCAGCTTTATCTCTAATTTCTGCCGTTCCACGTCCACTTTCACCAACCAAAAGCATGAGGCGCCACCACCTTTTCATCCATTCCCATGCCGAAACACGCCGACCTTAACCTCCCATCCAACAGCCGCCTTACACCCGTCATACGTCATAGCAGTGACAGCCGACCCCCTCTTCTTCCTCCTCACCCCTCAAACATCCATGCCAGTGCAAAGCTTCCATCGCTTCCACCTTCTCAGCCAGTAACCACCTCTCTCTCCTTGATCTCAGTCGAGCCTTCCTTCTCTTGTTTTTGTGGCTCACGCATGTGTACTATAGGTTAGTTTTAATTTTATTGCTTCTTAAGATCTAGTTCTCATATTATAAAACTTATTTTACCTGAAGTTGTTTGTTACTTTGTTTTACATCTTACGTTTATATATGTGTGTATATATATATATATATTAGTCTATATATATGTGTTATAGTCTTAATAAAAATAGTAGTTTATATATATATTTATATAAGTTGATGGTTTGCTTTTGCTATTGCTTGGATGAAGTATAAGCTATATATGTTAGTTTCTGTATATTTAACTTATTACATATAAAAAGTTAATACGTATATATATAAATTTTAACTGAGTCTGCTTGTTTCGTATATATATAGTACTGTTTGTTTATGAAAGTATATAAGTAGTTTACACGCTCTGTTATTGTTGAAATGGCTATAATCATACTAAAGTCGTATCTTATATATTGTTATAGTTTACATATTATATTATAAAATGGTTATGTTGGGAAGATATGATAACCGTATATAAAAATTTATTTATATATGTGTTTATACAAGTGTACTTATGTTAGTCTATATACATATTCTTCGCATGCCCTTATATATGTTAGTTTATATAGTGTAGTTTTTCCTGTTGCATGTTATATATATATTTTATAAGTTGCATATATATATTTTATATATTATTTGTATTTTTTTACATAGTGTATAGTTATATATAAATCGTATACATATATTAGCAACTGCATATGTGTAGAAATCTAATCTTAAAGTAGGATATGACCTGGTTGTATGTTAGTACTATTTAGTTTAGATACAGTTGATCAGTGGATTCATATAATTTGATTTGACTAAAGATTAATTTTTTGTTCATCAGTGATTGAGGTTTTTATTTTTTATTTTTTTTAGGTTCAGGTTCAATTGATGCGTATCAAATTGAATGCGGGAGATGTTCTGTAAGAATTAGTTAGGATTAACAAATAGGCTGGAGGGATTATCAAATTGGAAGGAAATTCAACCACCATTCAAGGTAAAACATTTACTTTGTAATCTAATACGATTATTTTTTTAAATAGTAGGATATATTTTATGATCATGGGAAATTTAACATGTTTAGTATAATATGATGTACAATCATATCAGATAATACATATTTATCTTGCACTAGAATAAACCACTTAAGCAATAAATATTAATGTGTTTGTAATAATTGTAGCATCAAGCTAAATTTTTGTATAAAATTACTTTTATACAAATGAGATTGTAGGGCAAAATTTTATGTCAGTCGATGTTTGCAATAAGTGTATCTTATAAGGTGTGTTTACCATGATGAAATTTGGTTTATTTGGACCGATTGTCAAAGCAGGGTTGATTTATGATTGAAGATGGTTTTTCTTCTCTTTGTTATTAGTTATTGATTTTCATCTGTAAGTATTATTCTATGTCTATAAGTTCACAACTTTGCCATTATGATTTCTTTTGTATCTGTGATGTTTATTGATAAAGGCTAGGTTTATATTTAGTTCGTTCATCTTGCAGTTATCTTTTATTGCTTATCTGGATTAATTGACTTGATAATTAATTTGTTACCTGAGCATTTTTATTACCTGAAAATACTCTATGCATTTGTAAATAAAAAATAAAAAAAAATTAGAGTTGAAAAGATTGTAGGTTACACACTAGGAATACAAGTGACAAGTGGTCGGTGTAATTATAAGATACAACAGGTATGCTTGACAAATGTAAAAAATTTATGATGTGGTAGCTTTGATTATGTTGTTATAATTTTATATTTTGGCTTTGTAGAACATCTGAGCTTTTTGGAATGAAAAGAAAAGGAGATTCTTTGTGCTTAGTGATGTGCACATTTTGATTAAAAATTAGGTATATACTTTACCGCCATTATGCTATTTGAGGAATAAATTTTCAGGCTAATTTCAAACTTTATAGTCATTTATTATCGTATCATAATTATGTGTAAGGTTTAATATGGAAAAAATGAAGAAGAAAAAAGTTCTATAAAGGAAATATTGTATAACCAGCACACACAATATCTTATTTTTCCATAGCTGTAATATTCAGTAAGATATGTAGGGAAAAAAGTGTAATTGGTAAAACTATTCGAGTTAGTACTGTATTGAACTTATATATAAAAATAGAAACTTGGGTTAAGTTGAAATTACAATTATACAGTTGAATAAGTTTCATTTCACCATATTCTCATTGCCTTAAAATTATCTTCATTTTATTTGAGAATTCATGTTAGGTGTTTACATGTATCTTCTAACGAAAGCGATTTCAATTCAACTTGAATTATACCTGCAGTTCATCAACCCAAATTGTACCTCAAGCAATATTACGTTCCGTGGAACCCCAATTGCCAGTTATGCTCCTGCCCATCGATATTTCAAGAAACCTTGATTTTTGTTGATTTTTTCTTTACAGCAGCTGAACGTGGAGAGGCAAGGGAGGTTATTGTGCTCTAATAAAAGATTATGACTCGCCATTCCACATTTGGATATTTGTTCTACAGCAGTAGATCACGACGATGAGCAAGATCGAGGGAGGTAATTGTTCTATAATTAACGATTTCGTCTTCAAGTTTATATAAAAATTGGTTCTTTTTTCTTTTGCTATTGATATTAACTCTTTTTAATTTTTTAATGTTTTCTTTGTTCATAAATTACGTTTTTGGACAGTAGGATGAAACCCTATGATGTACAAACCAATTCACAATTCATACAAGTTGGTTGTTATGTCTCCGACTGTACTTTAATTATTTACTGATGCTTCATTGGTTTAAGATATGATTGCGTTTAATTGTTGGTTTTGATTGTGTTATTTTCAGTGTTTGATTACACTAATGATTGGTGGTTTATTGTTCGTGCACTTAAACAAAAAAGTTTATAAAGTTGAACAAATGTAATGTTTTTATTTCAAAATATTATTTAGTACCAAGAATTTGAAATTTACAATGCTTTAAATTCTAATTTAATTTTCGATTTATGTCTTTTCCATATAAATAGAGATGTATTTTACAGTGAATCGTAACAATGATCATCCACTATACACTACCCTTCCAGTGGTATTCATAGCATCCGCTAAGTAAGATTTTTTAGGCTATAACTAATGTTTCCACTAGATTTTAATTTATGTTCTCTTATACTAATAACTAATGAATAAGATGTAAAGGCCGACGTTTATATTATCTTGCTTTCATTTGTTACAAATTTGTAGTTGAATAGTACTACCATTCATAAACAATAAGTTTGCAGATGACATAAAACTGTATATTAATGTTCTAATTTTATTATGTAAAAGGTTATCACTTGCATTGGATGTTCATTCAATGTCAATATGTTACTGCGGTGGTCAGTATCACAAGCATCACAGTTTGTAATTTCTCAATTAAGTATTCTTTTTTTATTTCAGTCCATATTTTCAGGAATAACCATATAAGTCCATTTAAAACTTTTTTCTATAAAACTACTTTTTGATCTTTACTTGCTTTACACGATTGCATTTACTAATCATAGTTTTATAGTTGGATTTAAGACTCAAAGAGCTAATGAATGAAGATGTTGATTTCATTGTCTACGATACATTATCAATGGTGTTGCTAATTGTTCTAATGTATCAACACTTTATTAACCTACTGCAAAATCAACGATTAAATTCAGAAACTTTATTTGAATAACTCTAAAGTGAACTTGATAAGTCAGTGGGATATTTAGTGATATTTTGAGGTAGGACTTGGTGCTTACTATTTGTGGACAACTCAAAAGCATAAGAGGATGGTTTTGTAAAAATGCAGGACAATCAATAGTGCTTCAATCTACAACAAACGACCTTAAATTCAGGTACGACTTATGACAAATCCTTCTTTTTAATCAGATATGATTGGTCATTTTCGATGATCCTTAGTAACATGTACTTTGAATTTAAATTTTTATAACTGGACACTACATTTAAATTCCTTTTTATCATTGCATTCCATGAGTGGGTAAATGATGAAATGCTCGATTGTCAACATAACATAAAATGCTCAATTAAATGACATGAAATCTTGGTAAATGTAGTATCAAATGAGCTACAATAACTATATTTTTGCATTAGAAAAAGAAACACATTAAAAATAGTACCCAAGATGTAAAGTCTTTGATGGTTCTTTCATACAATTAAAACATAAGCATTTTTATTCCATGTTTCATTGATTAATTCAGTGGGTCGGTTCTCATGTGGTTTAAGTCCTAGAATGAACGTTTCTACAAATGTTGTCATGCAAATTAAGTTATGTGGTCATGTAATCAATTTTTTGTATTTGATAATCAAATTTAAGTTTTGTTGTTATGCAAAAATGTGGTAAAGTCACTTTATTACAAACAAACTTATAGAAATTTCTAATTTTTAGGTTGATATTCATTGTATTTGGGAATTATTTTTACAAATAGGTATATTTAATATAAAGAGGAAAATTGCAGTAAGGTAAACTGGTGCTTGCTGATCATTGATAAATATACCACTCCAACAAAAATCGTGTTCAATAATTATTAGTTATTTTGAAAAATAAATGTATGAGTTTTTCTTCTATATAGTTGTTACTAATTCAGTCATTCGGTCTGCTTTGGATGTTTATATGGTAAGTTTAATTTTACAATCGATATTTTATGTCAATTTTGCTATTATGGAAATGTACCTTCATTGAATTAGAAACAAAATTAAAGCAAATTTTTATTTTTAAGCATCTACTTTTTTTAAATGGATTCAGTCATTGATTCGTTGACTTTGTATAGCTGTCTATATTGATAACAAAGCATTTAATTGGAATTCCATTTTATCATGGGCTTTAATAAGTGGATAAATAATAAATTGCTAAATTTTCAATGGAATATAAAATAGTTGCGTAAATTACAATTACCACTATAACTATAATAATATCAAATGAACTAAATTATAATAGATAATTTTTTGCATTAATGCACCAAATATTTTATGTAGATATTCTTAAAATAAAATGTTCTGACATCGCATGTAGGTGTACTGATGACTTTTGGCTTAGAGATGAAAGCAAATACTCCATCAAATATAAAAGTAGGGGAGAGCGAAAGCAACAAAAAAGTGGAGATACATAGATGATGTAGTTGCAAGATGTGTTAATGCTATATTATATAAAGGGTTTATTGATTTGTTGATGTTTCTTAATTTTGAAACGTGAAAATAGTAAACATGTGGAACTAATTATATTCGGTAAGGTTATGCAGCATACTTTTTTTCTTTTCGTTGTTGCTGTATCAACTGAATTTTACTGCCATTATGTTAAAAATCATTCTCAGTAAAATGACCAAGTTTTTTGTATCTATACTTGCAGTCGCTTGAATATTAGGATATTTCTTAACTGTAATGCTTACTGATTACATTGCAGCTAATATATATGACTATCAGAGTATGGTTCAGTTTTCATCAAAATGGGAATTTGAAATGTATATGATTGGTGCATAGATTATTGGAACTCATGATTATACCATTGTAAACTTACTTTAAAATGATACTACTTTTTATAACTTAATCCATGCCTTTCAAACCGTCAAAGCTATTGAGTGCCTTTCCTAGGTTTTTAATAAGTATGATAATATGGTAATAAATAAGTTTGGATGATCTGTTTTAATACAGATCAGCATTAATGGTGTGATAATATACTTCCAAAACTGCAGGAACTGAAAACGTCAATAGATGAACCATTTTCTTTTTTCAAAATGCCAATGTCTTTCATAATACTTCTCAAACACTGTTGAAGCTAACCAGTGCAATTCAACAAGTTCAATATTAGACAAGTAGTATGACACCATGGGAAGTGTATGACCAACAGGTTTAAAATCAGACAAGTAAAAGGATGTATTAAATGTCAAATAATGGGGCATAAGTTTTAAATTTTGGATGAATTTGCTACTAGTTACTGTATTCTTAACATTCTGTTTTTCTACGTGTATGTAATGTGGATATTTTCTTATATTAATGAATTTCATTTCCATCTTTTGTTGCTTTGATTTCCTCTTTCATTGGTCTGACCATTTAATATTTTCTTTAAACATATGTACATCTTCTGGTGGCAGTAAAATTATTGTACAACGCTAATGTTATGGTTGTTGTTTTACATAAAAAATTTAAATCTTTGTTATCTCTTATAGAATTTCTACATGAGTTTTCAGTTGAGAAATATCATAGATAAATCTAATCTGTTTTGGCTTACTATTCAAACATGGATCCTCAACTGAAATAGAATACATATAATATATATACATCTAATATATATATATATACATATAATATATATATACATATAATATATATAAATATAAATATAATATATATATATATATACATATAATATATATATATATATACATATAATATATATATACAAATAATATATATATATACATAATATATATATACATACAATATATATATACATATAATATATATATACATATAATATATATATACATAATATATATATACATATAATATATATATACAAATAATATATATACACATAATATATATATACATATAATATATATAGACATATAATATATATATACATATAATATATAAATATACATAATATATATACATTATATATATACATATAATATATATATACATAATATATATATATACACACATAATATATATACACACACATAATATATATATACATATATTATATATATATACAATATATATATGCATAATATAGATATATACATATATAATATATATATATATACATATAATATATATACATATACATAATATATATACATATAATATATATACATATACATAATATATATACAAATAATATATATACATATAATATATATATATATATATATATGTATATATACATAATATATCAATATACATAATATATATATACATAATATATATATACATACAATATATACATATATAATATATATATATACATATAATATATACATACATAAAATATATATATCTATATAATAAAATTGCTCTTACTTAACGGCGGAGACAAATAAAAGACAAAGGAGGGTTCTGATTTAAAAATAAAAAAGACATCAAATGGTTGTCAGCTGTCATCGTAAGTAAAGAATTAACTTTATTAACTTTGTAATGACGTCGTTAGTTCAAGCAGTTACTCCACGATTAATTTACACGCCAATCACTTCAACCTGCTACTCACATTTATTCATTTGCCCATTGTCTATTCAAATTTTGTTTCCTGAACTACCTCATTCCTCTTCTCAATTAATTTAACCATTCTATTTTATCAAAAACATCAATTAAAGGAATTGATAAATTAGTCATTTGGATGCAAGCATGATATAAATTTGTCTGCTCAATTATGGTGATGGAGTTCTGTTGTTCTGAGTTTCAATTCATTTAGGTACTTTCTTCTTTATTTATTCAATGTTCTTCTTTTGGGTTCATTTTTCTCATTTCCATCCCTATTGGTACAAATTTGGATACTTAGATTCTCAAATTATGCTTTTTCTTAATTGGATAATTTATGAGTGGTAATACTTTGAAAAAACGTACTCATGAATACTTTGTCTGTCATACTTCAACAAAAATAAAAAATGTTCTACTTTAAATTGATCTATTAAGCTAAGCAATATTTTTAAGTATGATTTTCATAATTAGTTTGCTTTCATTCACTGAATTCTGCTTAAGAATTAAAGCAAAAGCATGTTGAACATGCTTCTGCCTATTATACATTACTCCACATCATGTAAATTTTTCTTTGTTGATTAATGTGGAGCGTAAGTTGGTTAACTCTTCCAAATTAATATTGCTGTAAGAATTATGGAGATGACTTGTAATAAGAAGTTCCACTTCAATATTACCCAAATATTCAACAACCTGAACCAAAAACAAAATTGTAGGATGATGAAAACAAGCATATATACACTCATATATCAAAGAGATGTGATGCACCCCTGGCATCTTTGATCAATTTTGTAGCTACACAAATTTTGTCTGTAACTTAAGACAAAAGTTGGCATTAATTTGAATTGGCTACAGCTAAGACTGTAGAGGTAATTAGATCTGTTATCATCCTCATTTTTGAAATATTATCATATTTTCTCAATATATGTTTCTATTATCTTTTATTCATTTATCTATGGTAATTATTAACTTATGCTTCAGAGATGCTTAATATAATGGTTGTTTAGGTTCAGAGTTTATTACATTATATATTACAAAGTACAAACAATGTAATATTTAAACATAATATAACTATGGTTATTCATTCCCTTTGCATCATGTGACATAAATTTGGTTAAAAACATGCTACTCTCTACGCTTTTAGGATATGTAATGGTGTTGCTTTTATGACAAGTCGATTGATCCTTGCAAAATAAGGCTATTCTAACTTGGCTTTAATTGTTTCGGTCCAAGACATTGTTTCATCATGCCCTTATCAATTGAATCCATGTCTTAAATTATGATGGTAACTCATTGTCATATCTTACAAGCAGTATAAGTAAAGTATAATCCAAAGACATCCAATTTCATATTTACATATTTTAGGACCCAAGTTTTAAACCGTTCTTCTCAAAATAAGGAAAGAAACCTCAATAAAAGCGTTTAGACTATAAGGAGCTGTTAGATTTTGTTTCATATTGGTGCTCGTGCCAAACTTTTAATAAAGTAATATTGTAATATTTTCTCATCTTTTGATTATATATGCTACAAAAAAATGCATGAAAATACTCTTAGGTTTCAATACGGTTTCATTATTAACTTATGCAGAGCATTAACCGGAAAAAAAAAATAGCATATACTTTATTAAGGTCGGTTATATAATGCATGTATCAGTATAATTTATAAGTTAATATAATGAAAAAAATACCCTTGCAATAACTTATGCAAAAAAATTCTTCAACTTTACAATGCGTACATTAATGCATTAGTACATTAAAATAAATTGAGCATTAAATTTGTTTTGCTGCAGATTTGTTATATAACTTCTTAATTTTGTACAATCGCATTCCGTTTATATTTTCTTCAATTAGGCAAACAAGCAATCAAATTATCATTTCTTTATAATTTTAACTAGATTTTTGGTATGCATAACGCTTTTTTTGCATATTTTCCTTCATTACGCACTAAACTTCCGTCTTTTCTGTTTATTTCTACATTTATCTGTATATAATCTTTGTGTATATAGTCCTATTTCTGAACTTTTTTAGTTTATCCAAAACCACATTTTAGAGGAAGAATTACATTTAAATATTTTATTGTTTGTTGCAGAGTTTAGATGATGGCAAGTGCTTCTAGAGGAACAAGATCAGTGGAGGTATCAACTTTTATATGTTTTCATTTATTTCTATATATTGATGGATTCTAAGTTTTTTAATAGTGAACAAAAATTATTATAGTAACCTGAAACTTAACATGTTTAAAAGAATCATTTTTTTCATGCTATTACTATGCTTCCTGGAATGTGTTATAGTTACACCACATGGATTATTTGTAAATATAGGACAAAAGATAGCATAATCAGATCAATATGTTATTTGCATTATGTTCTTTAAATGTTTCTAAGTTATTATAATAGTTGTTTTTGTACGCCCTTTATTTTGTGCTTCAAGTTTTCCCAACTAAGTTTTTAAACATGGGTGTTTAGTATCTTATCTTAACATTTCATCTAATTCATTGATGTGGCTGTCAGCAAATTACCATAACATGTTGCATATTATTTTTTAGCATTCTTTTAGTGAATTAATTGTACGTCTATCATTTATTTAATGAATGTATTCCTTTTTAATTCTTTAGATTTTTGCATATTAATTAGTTGAATCTATTTGGGTTGATTAGATGTTTGCATATTGATTGCATCATTACAACGTGTATATATATATAATAATAATAATAATATTAAACTACCCACGTTTGTTAACGCTGTCAAAGCCACTTCAAAGTTCCTTGCTGCTTCATAACTTCCTACTCCACGATTGCTCTCCACCCACTCATCATCATTTCAGTCCATAATAACTTCCACTGCCCACAAATTTAATTTTACTTCGTTTTTCTCTTCTTCCTATTGAAAGACATCGTCCTCCATGCCAAAATTCGAGGTGCTTGCTCCCTCCACCAGATTTATTCCAACTATTTTTTATATACTGCCTTTACTTTACTGATCTGTTGCTTTGATACTGCACCTTAGATCTACTTTTACTAATTAGTATGTGTATTTTTTAATATGAAAACTTTTACATCTATCGAGTTTCCTTCTTCAAATTTGTAAATGTTGTTTGTTGTTATACTTTGCTTACTTCTATGTTTGTTCAGTTCTGCATTTATTTTTTTGATTTGAGAAATATGCACATGACGTGTTTGATTATATTCCTAAGCGAGTTTCACTTCTGCTCTTCCTACTTTACTGATCATTACATCCATAGTACAATTATTATTTTGTATGTTTGGGTTGTAATGGTGATGATTATAGAGAAAATGACATCTTTTTTCCTGTTAGACCTTTCTTCCAATCCTTTTGGGTAGTCTATTTTACGCACATCATTTTTTAAACTTTCACTTAAAATTTTATTTGGTAGGGAATCATGGTACCGTTTTATTGTCTGAAAGCCTAATATTGGAAAAATGACTCAGTTCCTCAGGTTCTACTTCTAATTCTTCTTTCTCTTGGATCTTGTTATCCCGCCTTTTGGCAAGGCCGTGACACCAAGAACTTGACTAGAAACCAATGACAGTTCGTCTTGAAGATCGGTTATACATAGGTCTACTATGGATGTCGGTAAATTTTTTCCGAGTTCGGATCGAGCTACAATTGATATGAAATGACAAGCAAAGCTAAGAAATCCAACATCCTAAATTTCAAGTCAATCGGAGTTTGTATGCTCAAGATATTGATCGATCACGGTCGAGAAAACCTAATTTGCATCGATCATATCTCGAGATCTACAAGTCCAAATGCTATGAAATTTCCGCAGTTGCTTACTGGCAACCTAAGGAATGTCCATGCTAAATTTCAGCTCAATCGGAGCAAATCTTGATCGATTCGAAGCAAGGGTCGAATCGATATGGACTAACTTGCATCGATCATATCTCGAGATCTACAAGTCCAAATGCTATGAAATTTGGACAGGAGCTAACTGGCGACCTAAGGAATGTCCATGCCAAATTTCAGCTCAATCGCAGTAAATCTTGATCGATTCGAAGCAAGGGTCGAATCGATATGGACCAACTTGCATCGATCATATCTCGAGATCTACAAGTCCAAATGCTATGAAATTTGGACAGGAGCTAACTGGCGACCTAAGGAATGTCCATGCCAAATTTCAGCACAATCGGAGCAAATCTTGATCGATTCGAAGCAAGGGTCGAATCGATCCCAAAGTGGGCCCGGATTTCCAAAGAGTGGGCATGTGGGCCCCCTCACGTACCAGAACTGGTCTCCCCGAATTTTAGGCAAAATATCAGCCTCCTACATCTATAAATAGAGCCCCTGGTCATTCAGAAAAGAGGTCGGACAATTTTAAGAGCTAAAGAGCGCCCAGACTCTGCCAGATTTACTCTGCATCACCGCCACTGCTTTAGTTTCAGAATTAGCTTATAAAACCAGTTGTAATACAGTATAAACAATTGTAATCTTCGAGTGTCGAGCAATAAAATCATCAAACTTCATAGTGGACGTAGGCTAAAAAGCCGAACCACTCTAAATCGCTTGTCTTTGCAATTTACTTTCTGTTATTTGGAGTTTTTGTTAGATAATCCACAGTTTTAATTTTCATTCTACACGTTTATCTCTTCAAAGACTTCCGAAGAGTGTTGTGCCCATTTTTGGTACAAACACTTTGGTGCTTTCACTGAGAAAAAATCAAGTTTTTTCTCCTGCTCGTTGGATCTACTACCGTCGTTGGATTGCAAAAATCTAAGGAGGAGATCCAGATCTGTTCATAAGTAGTTCCTTCTATTCTATTCAGATTGCTCCAGATCTAAGAGGAACTACATTCATCATGAATTCCATACCCATATTTTCGAATCCAGAAAAAATGCAATTTTTCGTATCCATGAAAATATGGTGATTTTCGTATCCATGTCTTCGAATCAATGAAAATATGGTGATTTTCGTATCCATGTCTTTGAATCCATGAAAATATGGTAATTTTCGTATCCATGTCTTCGAATCCATGAAAGTATGGTGATTTTCGTATCCATGTCTTCGAATCCATGAAAATATGGTGATTTTCGTATCCATGTCTTCGAATCCATGAAAATATGGTGATTTTCGTATCCATGTCTTCGAATCCATGAAAGTATGGTGATTTTCATATCCATGTCTTCGAATCCATGAAAATATGGTGATTTTCGTATCCATGTCTTCGAATCCATGAAAATATGGTGATTTTCATATCCATGTCTTCGAACCCATCTGGACCGAGCGTTCGTATCCATAAGCATAGCCTTACTTCGAATCCATTGTCTTCGTATCGATCAGAGACACAAGACCCTCGCATCCATCTACTTCGTATCCATCAGGGTGCGTTGTCAGGGTGCACTACTTCGTATCCATCAGGGTGCGCTACTTCGTATCCATCCATTTACACCCAATTCGTATCGATACTCAACTGCTATTCGAATCGATCCAACTTCACCCAATTCGTATCGATACTCAACTGCAATTCGAATCGATCCAACTTCACCTAATTTGTATCGATACTCAACTGCAATTCGAATCGATCCAATTGTGTCCAATTCGTATCGATACGAAATATCAAAAAAAAATATTTTTCGGGTACGACCCAGATTTCCTAAAAAGAGCCTAAAAAATTTTTTTCGGGGGAAACCCCCCGAACCCTAGCCGCAGCGCAGGGCACCCGCATTGTCGATTCAATCACCGATTTAATGAAGAAACATTCCATCCATGCTTCTGATTGTTCCATGACTGAACAAGACATAGGAGATCACAACAACAAATGTTGAGTTGCAATCAAGGAATGGGTAAAGAAATACTACTCAACCGTACTCCCAAAGGCTGGAGAACCTAGTTAGTATGCCAAGAACTGGGGTTGATTAATATATCATGCTTTTAAGGTGGAATGCAACTTCCTCCAATTGACCAGCTTTCAAACTCCTGAGTTGACAACTATGGTACGACGGCTAATATGACGACTCCCCTACACTGTCTACTCTACCGACTCAAAGCATAGCTGGTCAGCGCTTAACCATCTTCAAATGCCCGCATCTTAATCATTCTACGTCCACATGACTAAAAGCATGGCATACAACCTCAAGAAGACTTCCTTAATACCCTATATAGGTCCTCTATCTGGATGAAAGTTTGGGATAAACACCAATCTGTTAGCCCATTTTAACCAACTCACCATCCTATCGGCATTGCAAACAACTCGAACGCAATCATGCATACGTCATTGACCAGTGTTACAAGACCCCTGGGCAATAAAATGAGCCTGATCATAATGCCGATTGGGGAATCTTTCCTAGTCGAGACCTATTCGTTGAAACCATCCTACATGCAGAACTTCCAATGAAAATTCAACATGTTAACTATGTCGGTGTGTTATGGAAATACAACCCCCGGCACTACCTCATGAAGTGAGAATTGCGCATGGCTTACACCAAGAGTGATGACTGCTATCAAATGTAGCTGTCTTCCCCCATTCCTCAAAGAACATTGTCAATCGTGGTTAGACATACCAGATCTACTTCTTATATTGTTGAAGTGAATGAAGAAGCTGGCAGCCAACGAATTTATCCAAAGCCCGCAGCCAGTTGCTGCCGATACCCATAAATGAGTTCATCACCGGCGCTTATTTCCAGACTTTGACAAGAGAACTGGTAGACCGCCGTTGACAACTGCACCAACATGTCTAGGCAAATTTTGAGTTGATGAATCAGATGAAGGATCAACATAGCAGGATAAGGAGGGGACCTGCTCCATACTCTAGATCGGAAAACTCCTCTTCTCTAAATGGCTACCGTGAACGCCAACGCCATAAGGCTTCTCCGGGAAGGATAGCTCCGACCATATATGCAAGCCCCATAAAACGAAGGACCGGGAACATCCGACCCCTATCGATCAAGGACTTTGATCAAATTGAACCATTTGCGTTAGACTTCCAATTGAGAAGGGATGGAATGATGTGCAATAGCGAGCATACGACGCTGCCTCACTTATCAATGAGATTTGATCTGATCTCTTTTGAATTATTTCTAATTCAATTTCATTTACGTTGCGAAATATGACCTACTTGAATTAAACTACTTGCAAATGATGCAGGTAACCGAGTACTTAAGATTGGGTGCAAAACAACCTCCGCAGACCATGATCAAATCATTGAGGTATCATCGTGATGAGCATGATTCGACCACTCATCGGCTACTATATGCCCCTGACTGGGGGCAAGGCATCAAAGCGGAAGAGACCGACAAGGTCAGGACTTTAGTACAAAGTGGATGCAACCGACCATCCACTCATCTGCCTACGCAATTTAATTAGGAGATGTAAGAAAGACTTGGAGTTATATGTCCCTACAATGCACTCTCAAGCTCGCCAAAATACTTATGCTTCTTCTGATGCCCAATAAGAACGAAACCACACTATGGATGGACATGACGCGACCATCTATACATCAAATCTACATTAGACACTTGGGGTTATTTGAGAAAAGAAATTTAAAGTGGATGTGATTTGACCATTCACTCTCCATTTGCGTCTGTGATTCGACAAAATGATAATGCCTTAAACTGACTTCATCAGGGGCCAACCCTCAATTTAAAGTCATCAACGACTGATTGTCTACTCACTAACCATCACGAGTTGTCATTCAACTCTCTTCCTTAGCTCGATCGAAAGAATGCAAAGTATAAATTGGACATGACTCGACTGTCTGCTCCCCAATTCTTGCACCCGACTTAAGGGAAATACACAACTCAAAGTGGATGTAGTTCGACCATCCTTTCCTATGCTCGAGCACAAAGCTTGCCATAACACTAATCTTACTCCTTAGGCCTGGCAAAAGCGGAATCAAAATGAACATGGACGCGATCTAACCGTCCATACTCTAAACCTCATCCTTTGTTGAGGGGCCTATAAGTGGAAGTTAATCGGGATCCCGCCGATCACTCGCTAAGCGAAACACCTAGCTCAGGGACAAGCCCTCACATCAGGCCAGAAACGGGCTGATACACGACAACTTTTTACTTAACTCCGTACTCCCAGAGTGCGAGGCGGAGTATAAACATTTTCCTAAAACCCCAGAGTACTCCGAGAGCGCGAGCTGGGTACAAACTTTTTACTTAACTCCGTACTCCCAGAGTGCGAGGCGGAGTATAAACATTTTCCTAAAACCCCAGAGTACTCCGAGAGCGCGAGCTGGGTACAAACTTTTTACTTAACTCCGTACTCCCAGAGTGCGAGGCGGAGTATAAACATTCCTTAACTCCGTACTCCCAGAGTGCGAGGCGGAGTATAAACATTCATTCAACTCCGTACTCCTAGAGCGCGAGACAGAGTATAAACATTCACAAAACCCCAGAGTACTCCGAGAGCGCGAGCTGGGTATAAATATCAACAAACTCCAGCTTCCGAGAGCGCGAACTGGAGTATAAACATTAACTAACTCCGGATTCCGAGAGCGCGAACCGGAGTATAAACATCAACAAACTCCAGCTTCCGAGAGCGCGAACTGGAGTATAAACATTAACTAACTCCGGATTCCGAGAGCGCGAACCGGAGTATAAACATCAACAAACTCCAGCTTCCGAGAGCGCGAACTGGAGTATAAACATTAACTAACTCCGGATTCCGAGAGCGCGAACCGGAATATAAACATCAACAAACTCCAGCTTCCGAGAGCGCGAACTGGAGTATAAATATTAACTAACTCCGGATTCCGAGAGCGCGAACCGGAGTATATACATCAACAAACTCCAGCTTTCGAGAGCGCGAACTGGAGTATAAACATTAAACTAACTCCGGACTCCGAGAGCTCGAGCCGGTGTATAAACTACAACCAACTACGTCTTCGAGGAGGGTGGATCCATCCACCTAACGACTTCGACCGTATCTCCATTCAATGCAGCTTCGAGGAGGGTGGACTCGTCCACCTAACGACTTCGACTGCATCTCCATCAAGTACGGCCTCGAGGAGGGTGGACCCGTCCACCTAACAACTTCGACTGCATCTCAACCAAGTTACATTACTCATTCCCCGAGCATAGGCGCAGACTCAACACATGAAAATGAGTGATCAACAGCTGTCATAAAGATACAAGTCCCCAGAGTGTGGATGTTAAAATTAAGCAGTGAACAATATTGCATAACGCCTATTACGGCTTATCCCCAAGACTGGGGGCAGAAGTACAAATTACTGAAAGAAGAGAAAGGTGACTCGCTGCCTCTCCGGCTTAGCGTCCATTAAAACTTAAGGCAACGACTGCATGGAGGCCTTGATGCCAACCAAACATAATGACGCCCAAAGTTTCAAGCAACCGATCATATCATACCGCCGAATCGACGGGCAATGTCGATCTGCGCCTTTCATATCATACCATCGGATTGACAGGAAATAAGGTCCGAGCATTCTGCATCATGCCATCGAATCGACGGTTAATATCAATCTTCTTCAACTACAAATCAATGTGACCCGAGCATGCATCGAATATCTTCGACCAGCATAGCATGAATAGAAGTGTAAATCACAAATGAGTGTGACTTTACCATTCGTCCTCCATCGCCTTCCTTCAATCCATCAGGAAGAACATGAGACCAGATGAGCATGACATGACTGCATTTGAGCTGACATTATCCCTAGATCTAATGGGAGAACGTAAATCGAAATGGACATGGTTGATCAGCCAACTCCAAATGAATGAAATGCGACCATTCATTCATTGACTCTTACCATGATCCGACTCAAAGAACAATTCGAAACAAGTGCAACCTAAACATCTGCACACTGATTCTTACCCTGGATTCGACAAGGGAAGCACCAATCCTGCATTGGATCTGACTAGACGATTCACTCTTCAGTTTTTTGCCCAAAGTATGGCGACATAAGCAGCAGAGCGAATGTCATTGACCATCCAGAATCTAGCTTATGTCCGAATGTCGGCAAAGTAACAATGTATTCCGCCTAGAGGAAAGAACTAGAACATAATGCATGATAGGCACGAATCTGCCCTCCGTCCGTTAATTTGATCCTATGGTTCAATGGAATATAATACAAAATTGAAGTGGACATTGTCTACCTTGCCACTTATCGAGATACTCCCCAGACTTAGGGGCACGAACAAGAAGATAAGGTAATATGACTCAACCATTCATCAGTCAACTCCGGTTCTTAAAGCTTGAACTACAGTATAGACACAGCTAGGACAAGACTAGATCGTCCCCGTAATGCATCCGCCAACCCGAGGCTGGGGGCAAAAGAGTAATTATCCGAGAGTTGACTATGACAATTTGAACCTATGACCCATGCCTGATATTCATAACAACTCTAGGTTGCGACTGAAAGGATGCCTAGAGATAGAATCATCGGATCAATACCAGGACTTATGGGCGACTGATCATCATTCTGACCTTTCCAATGAGCAATGGATCGCAGGTACATTGAATGAAAAGCGCATCATTCAGAAACATAAGTCAATTCAATCTCAAAGCTGGAGCCAGCTATGTAGCAGCGTGCAATACAAGGCTAAGTTCTACTAATCCTTTGATTCAACGTCCTTGTAAGCCTGATCGTTTACCATTGCAAATAAACACATGAGGCACCTACAACCCATCACGAGTATTGTAGATCAGATCACAACTCTACGCAATTATGAAGAAAGAGTCAATTGTTTTACTTCAAGTGAATCTTGATGTGTTCGCTTGGATTCGACCTCATATATATATATATGGACTCTCGCTAGCCATGAAGAACCCTGCATTAAATGTCGACCCGAGGCATGTCTCGGTGAACAAAAACGATGTGACATGGATCCGGAGAGATCTGTTGCACTAAAAGAGGAGGCGAATCTGCTCAAAACCAATGAGTTTATCCATGATGCCCTCCAACCAAAGTGAATATCCAATCCTTTACTTATAAGAAAAATGAACAGAAAGTGGAGGACATACATCAACTACTCAGATTTGCATGGGATATGACAAAGCACGGCTTTCCACTCCCAATGATCGACCAACTGATGGACCTGACCATCATACATGAATTACTCACATCCATGGATATAAACTCCAGATACAATCAGATACCGAAGCATGTCCCAAACCAGGAATACAACTGTTTCGCTACTAACCTGGGCCTATAGTGCTATGCTGCAATCTATAGACTAAAACTTAAGGACACTTGTGCTACTTACAAAAGGACGATTAGCAGATCATTCAAAAATTAGATCGACCGACCGATGAAAGTAGATGTGGTTAATATGCTCGTGAGATCACGGCTATCAAACGACCATATCGATGACTTGACAGAGGTATTCAGTGCTCTCCAAAAAATGCAGGATGAAACTCGATCCTTTGAAATGCTCTTTCACCATTACATCAGAAAGATTCTTTGTTTTCATCATCAATTCTCATGGAATCAAGACTAATTTCTAGAAAATTATGACAGTTAGGGACACCCATGTACCGAGGACAACCAAGCAGATCTGATAGATCGCTTAAAGAGACCTCCCATTTTACCCGAACCTTTGGATCACGAAGATTTATACATCAATTGGTCCGTGTCAACACATGCCATAAGCATCGCAATGCTATGTGAAGAGAAACGAATCCAAAGACCAGTATATGTTGAAGGATGACTATTGACAAGCTCACCCCGTTAACGTCCATATCAACCAACCGTTATGATAGTTACAACAGCGGCCTTAGATGTCTGAAAGGATACTCGAATGGGATATCGAGCTAAGCCAATTTGATTTCACATATCTCCCTCGGGGAGCTCACCATGATCAAACATTAGCATACTTCATGTCTGAATCCATCACATCAGACGACTATCTAAAGAACAGTGGCGAACCGTCCAACCGATGGAGGACGTACACAGATGGAACTTCCAATAATCGGCTTTTTTAATGTCGGAGTTGCGTTAATGACTACTGAGGAACGATCGATCTGCCACGCCCTCAAACTTAACTTCCTTGCAACAAATAACGAAGCTAAGTATGAAGCCTTGGCGCTCAAACTTACAAGAAAACTAGGAGTGGAAACTTTGCATATATTATGTGATTATTGGTTAGTAGTATACCGAGTCAGGGAAGATTATTCAACTAGGGGGCAACATCTTGCTCCTCATCCTAGCTGGGTCCAAAAGCTACTAGTCGACTTCGACTATTACACCATTACACACATCCTCGGAGGGCCAAATGAAAAAACTAAGTCACTGGCCAAGCTAGCCAGTTCCGGGGATGCATGGCAAAAACACTTTATCCCAGTTGAAATGCTTATTATTCCAAGCATTGACATATGAAGATCAACTAGATCTTAGAGATGGATCTAGGAGAAGAATCATGGATGACTCCTATCAAAGATTATCCACAATCGGGGATTCTTATTGAATAAACGAATAAGGAATGGCATAACCTCCGTGAAGCATCACTGCATGATTATGTCTGGATCGTTTGACTCTGTCGATACAAAGCATTACTTTTGTATCCATCAATCCGAGATCCAATATTACGTATCCACCAATACGAAGCATACATTCCAACCCTTCACATCGATTCAGGAGAGGATCGTTACGAAGGAGCATTCAAAGACAACCATCAAACGTTGTTACAACTTGAATTTCACTTCGATCCAGGAGAGGATCGATACGAAACTCAATCCAAACAAAAACTAAAGAACTTGACAATGACTCGTGAACATGCAAACGTTAACGGGAGCCAGGTTAACATACGTACATATATGATAGACTAACATTCAATTTTCAAAATTTACAAAAATTGAATGCTCACCTGATGACAATTACAACAGCGAACAACAAATCACTAGCACTCGACACTCAGTTACAACATTGCACTACATAACCACTGACAGTGGTTCAATCAACATTTATATTACTGGAAATCAATCGAAGGTTACATCTTTTGACGAAAAGATAGCAACTACTCAACGAATCAGATAGAACTTTTTCAGAATGAAGGATGCAGCATTTCAAAGCACGTCATGTTCACACATGACGTACTTTGGGGGGCAAATGTTATCCCGCCTTTTGGCAAGGCCGTGACACCAAGAACTTGACTAGAAACCAATGACAGTTCGTCTTGAAGATCGGTTATACATAGGTCTACTATGGATGTCGGTAAATTTTTTCCGAGTTCGGATCGAGCTACAATTGATATGAAATGACAAGCAAAGCTAAGAAATCCAACATCCTAAATTTCAAGTCAATCGGAGTTTGTATGCTCAAGATATTGATCGATCACGGTCGAGAAAACCTAATTTGCATCGATCATATCTCGAGATCTACAAGTCCAAATGCTATGAAATTTTCGCAGTTGCTTACTGGCAACCTAAGGAATGTCCATGCTAAATTTCAGCTCAATCGGAGCAAATCTTGATCGATTTGAAGCAAGGGTCGAATCGATATGGACTAACTTGCATCGATCATATCTCGAGATCTTCAAGTCCAAATGCTATGAAATTTGGACAGGAGCTAACTGGCGACCTAAGGAATGTCCATGCCAAATTTCAGCTCAATCGGAGTAAATCTTGATCGATTCGAAGCAAGGGTCGAATCGATATGGACCAACTTGCATCGATCATATCTCGAGATCTACAAGTCCAAATGCTATGAAATTTGGACAGGAGCTAACTGGCGACCTAAGGAATGTCCATGCCAAATTTCAACACAATCGGAGCAAATCTTGATCGATTCGAAGCAAGGGTCGAATCGATCCCAAAGTGGGCCCGGATTTCCAAAGAGTGGGCATGTGGGCCCCCTCACGTACCAGAACTGGTCTCCCCGAATTTTAGGCAAAATATCAGCCTCCTACATCTATAAATAGAGCCCCTGGTCATTCAGAAAAGAGGTCGGACAATTTTAAGAGCTAAAGAGCGCCCAGACTCTGCCAGATTTACTCTGCATCACCGCCACTGCTTTAGTTTCAGAATTAGCTTATAAAACCAGTTGTAATACAATATAAACAATTGTAATCTTCGAGTGTCGAGCAATAAAATCATCAAACTTCATAGTGGACGTAGGCTAAAAAGCCGAACCACTCTAAATCGCTTGTCTTTGCAATTTACTTTCTGTTATTTGGAGTTTTTGTTAGATAATCCACAGTTTTAATTTTCATTCTACACGTTTATCTCTTCAAAGACTTCCGAAGAGTGTTGTGCCCATTTTTGGTACAAACAGATCTGATAGTTAAAATTGCAACTGTAGTATTCAAATAAAAATAGATAATCTTATTATAATCATAGAAAACAACGGAAAAAATGATATTTGCTTTTAGGTTATTCTGTTGATGGTGAAGTTGATTATTTTCATGATGCTGAATTTGAACTAATTAATCTTATCTTTTTATCAAGAATTAAATAGCAAGCGGTTAAAAGATAATTCTAGCTTTAAAGTTAAAATTTACATTCAACTTTGCTAATTTAACACTTTAATTTGGAGATCATATTTTTATTACATTGTTTTTCTTCATGTAGAAGTAATTTTACTGCTTAATTTCGATTTTTATTCATTCCGATAGTTTAGTTCACTAAATTTAGTTGTGAAGTTGAAGTTTGTGATATTAGGCTTTGTTTTTGGTATTACTTACTTTTGCAGTAGCCACTAGGTATGTCTACATTATAATTATCATTATTGTTGCATGTCATTATGATACAATATAATTATTATTGCATAATGTTTATTTCAGTTGTATTTTTGTGTGGTGACATTGTAATTGTAGGAAATTATTAGGCATCATTTACTTGGTTTATGATTTCCGTTTATGAACAGCATACTCCTGCTAGAGTAAGGATCTGGATTTTCGAATTTCGTATTTATTAGTTAGATTAAATATTGCGTGTGTACTTATATCATTGATATAGGATTTGAATATTGTTTGGCTGAAGATATGCTAGCACATAAGTGTCATACGATGATTTTAATTGTTTATTCATGTACTAGCTGGTGAAATATTATACCGTAAGTATTAATGCCTTTAATATAATGTCTTTTTTAACCTATTTTTCATTAGACTAACAACTTGAATAACTTAGTAGTTTCATGTTTTTCTCAGAAGTGTTATCCACTTTATTCCTATTATTTACAATAACATTCACGTAGAACTTAGTATTTATCAATGGTTATTTAATGATATTCCATCCTATTTTGAAAAAATATATATTTACGAATGGTATTTGGAATGTCCATTTACTAGATAGTAGTAAGGAGTGAGTTGCAGTGCAAAAGTTTCACACGTTAAGTTTTGCTCATTTACTAGAAAAGGTATGTTTATGTGAAGAAAAGTCCAATGTTCTAACTTTCTGTATGTTTTTTTAGCTACAATAAATGAGAAGACCAGTTTCAATATTTTTTGATTTCAAATATTATGTTTTTTTACATTAACCTTTGCACAATTTTTAATAATTCTATGCTACTATAAGATTTAAAATTAATGGTAACAGGTACTAATAACTAGCTGTAGAAGATCAAAAATTATAATTTTTAATGCATTACAAATCAGTTTTGTGCTTACTAATTGCCTGAGATATATATATATATATATATATATATATATGTGTGTGTGTGTGTGTGTGTGTGTGTGTTTTGTATTTTGTATGCGTATATATCTATATGTATGTACGCATGCCCGCCCGCGCACACATGCAGGTGTGTGTATTTAGATGTCAACTGTCTGCTTAATTGGATTTCCATATAGGACAAGGATAAAATTTACATATGATTTGTCATCGAATCCCAGAAAAAAAGTTTTCATTTGATTACATTTACTATACTTTGACAAATAAAATATAAGATAAAATATTCAAATGTTGTCTATCACTCAAATTTTGTGTAATGAAGTTCAGTTGGTTTTCTACATGGTCAGATTTTGAGACGGTATATGTTTTGCTATTGAAACTTCAATGTCCAATGTTTTTAAACTACCTAAAAAATATGAAAAAGAACCTATAAAAAACAAATATTTTCTTCACGCTCCTTTGATAACTTTGATTTTTACGTATGGTTCCTCTAGCTATTTCTTTATGATTTTCATTTTATCATTTCATGTGTTTTTTTCGTTTTGATTATAACTTTAGTGATTGAAATTCATGAAGTTTGAGGATACACTTATGTGGACACTTGCAAATTACGTCTGGAGAAACTAACAAACCATGAAGCCATGATAAGGAGTCCAAAGGATAAGCATTTAAACAGTGCTACTTAAGCCTGCAAACTGCCTTGAAGGAAGTAGCTAGCTTTATGTGAGACCATGACCACTGTTGGGTTCAGGTGAACGTTAAGAAAGCTGTAATAGTTTTGCTACCAAATGCAAATTGTCTTCGATTTACTTTACAATGATGACTACAAGGAATTGTATTTTTTTTACTGTTACTGAACCAATATGGATCCAATATAAAGGCCACAGGATAGCCAACCTACAAAAAAATACATCTAAGTGCTTTACCAAATAAGTCAATAGTCTAACTAATAGTGCTCAGCAATGCCAAATTACGCTGTAGTCAGTTTGTTTATTGCTGGCAGCTTGGCACCTTCCTTGCCACATAATATATAGTATGAAGTAAACTGTATGACATAAAACAATGGTCAAAATGTAAATGTACCATATATTTACTTTCCTATGTTCAGTTGATTGTTTTGTATATCGATATTTTTAGTCAGCATGTTTGAAGTGAGTATTATTACACACAATGAAGCTGCGTAGAATAATATTTGCAGATTTATGGATTTTGCTAAAGCAGAGATTTTTAAGTGCACAAGGTATTTTAGCGTAAAACCTCTTAACACCAAACCAAACTTTAGGTCCATGCAACATATAATAACATAAATTATAAAAGAAAAAAATTACAATCCGTGCCATCGGCACGGGCTACATAATATATATATACATACAATATATATATACATATATAATATATATATATACATACAATATATACATACATAAAATATATATATATACACATAATATATATATATTACATATAATATATATATACAATATATATATACATAATATAGATATATACATATATAATATATATATACATATAATATATATACATATACATAATATATATACAGATAATATATATATACATAATATATATATACATAATATATACATAATATATATATATACATACAATATATATATATACATATATAATATATATATACATATAATATATATACATACATAATATATATATACATAATATATATATACATAATATATATATACATATAATATATATATATATACATATCATATATATATATATATACATATAATATATATATACATATACTATATATACACATAACATATATATATATACATTATATATATACATACATATAATATATATTACATATAATATATATATACATATAATATATATATACATAATATATATATACATAATATATATATAATATATATTACATATAATATATATATACATATAATATATATATATATATACATATAATATATATATACATAATATATATATACATATAATATATATATACACATATAATATATATATATATGAATGCAAACTACCTTTTACTATTTGTTAAAAAAAATTCCACTACCTATGTATGAACTGTTCAAAATAAATAACTTAGTCTCATTCACATATAATATATATATATATATACATAAAATTACGTACACGTCAAAGTCATTTTGTAAAATAAATTAAAAACCTTACAAAGATTGTTTTTTAATATCAATTCCTCCTACGCACGTGCATCGCACGTGCCAAAGTACTCGTGTGTGTGTGTGTGTGTGTGTGTATATATATATATATGAGTACGTATATTTTATAGTTTATATATAAAGTATATATATGGGACGGTTGATGGTCATCTATACTAGAATTTGGTTTCTAATAGATTTATGTATATACTTATTTTACAACAGTATTATATATATTTGTATTATGTTAGTCATATTATATATATGTTCCAAATATTGACTTTAAAGTATGTTTATATATAAATTATATATATATATATATATGTATATGAAACCGTTAGTTGTTGAACACATGTATATAGTTATAAAATAGTTTATATAACAGTATACATACATACATATATATATATATATCATTTGGTTACTGGTTATATTTTTAGCTGCTCTATAAGGTGTTGCATAGTACTGTTTATATATATATATATATATATTAGTAGTAGTAAAATGTAAGTTGTATATATGTTTAAATATTGATTTTTAATAAGATAATAATATATTTTATATTTCGCTTCAGTCTATATCGAGCGGATTCTGATTTATTTCATCAATTCCTATTTATCAGCCTTGTTCGTCGAATTCGTGCCAATCCAGCTTTGCTTTGGGACTCGTGCTTGAATTCGTAGCTCATTTCTTAGTTTTTCCTCTCTAGCCTCGAAAGGTGAGCAATCACTCACAATTAACGTTCTTATATTTATTAAATTTGATTTCAATTGAAACGACAATTGAAATATGCTGCTGTTATTTATTTACATTGCTATATATATGCCATTATCTGTATCTGTTCACCTGTGACATCTGACACCATTATCTGTTATTTATATTGATGTTATATGCCTGTTATATTATTATCATATATGTTATCACTTTGCAAGTTCCCTATTAGTATAGAATTCCCTATGGGTTGAAATGATACATACCCGAACGATCTGTAGAATAGAAGGAAATCGTTATGGGTTGAAATGATAAACCTCAAGCGATTTTCATTGACATTGAATTTGGGATTGCGGGTTGAAAAGATATATACCCGTATATATTTAAATTGCGGATTGAAATGATAAATATCTGTATCACTTGACCATAGGATAGAGAATTATATACAGACACCGTTGGTCTATATATATAAATATTTTGAAAATGATTTCTATGGTTTTGGAAAAGAGTATATGGTTTATTAAATATTGATTTTTAAGATATTATATATATATATATATATGTATGTATGTATTTTATAAAGTTTAAAATTTAGATTTTCTAAAATATATGTTTTGAAAATTTTATAGTTATAAGTTAATTTTGAATTATAAATTTTAAGAATTTATTTATAATTTTTCTGTTTTTAAAATATATAAATAGATTAATATTTAATATTGTTTAAGTACTTATTTAAAATTTATATTTTCAAATATAGAATTTATAATGATTTTTATAAATTCAGGCTGGAAAGAGGAATAGAAATTGGGTTGAAATTATATTTATTAAGAACTATACTTAAATAAGTTTGATTTGAAATTTATTAAAATTGAAATTTTAAAGATATGATTTTATAACTTGGATTTGATTAAAAATGACTTAGATGAATATTTCAAATTTATATAAATTTAAATGGGATATTTTGTTTATTTAAATTTGTAAATTGAAGTTGTATTTAGATGTTATTGAAATGATTAAGTAAATATTGCAAAACTAAATAATAGTAAAGTGAATTTGATATATATATATATATATATATATGAAATTATCCAATTTAGTTTTGAAAATGTTGAATATTTAAAGCTTTGAAATATATTGAAATTGAAATGGCTTATTTTATGGTTCAAATATGTATTTGAAATCGATAATTTGAAATGGTTTATTAAGAAACTGAATTGAGTTGAATTTGATGCATTGAGATGGAATAAAATTTGAATTTTTGAATTTAAGTTGATTTGGAATCAATTTGTGAAATTTGAGAAGGCTATTTTATTATATAAGTATTTTTAAATTATATTTAAATCTATTTATATATTTTACTTTATAAATTATTTTTAATATAAGCTATTTTAATATAAACTATTTTAATATGCTAATTATTTTAATATATAAAAACTATTTTAACTAAAACTATTTTATTTTATTTTTAAACTATTTTATTTTATATACTATTATTAATATCTAAACTGTTTAAAGGGAAGTGTTATGGTTTTCCAAAGTGTTATGTTTTCGAAAATGTTATAACTTTGGAAGTGTTATGGTAATGGAAATGATATCGTATTGATTTGGTTTTTGAAGTGAAAATGATATCGTTTTGATATGGTTTTGAAATGGAAATGATATTTTGGTTTTGAAGTATAAACTATTTTGAAATGACCGCGGTGTTATAATAACGATTGGTTGTTAAAGAGACCGGGATCGGATACTGTCATACTCTTTGCCAATACCGAAAACCCCTTTAACAACTGTGTATGCGGTGGAGATTCCAGAATGAAGTAGGATGGTGGCGACGATCCTATATGAGGTATATACGTGGACCCGACTCCCGTGAGTCGGCATAAGGTGGCTAAAACAGGAGCGATTCTCGGGCCAAGTGAAGTCAATCCTCCGATCGGACACATTCCTTCGATGCTATATTCCGACTTTATGATTGATTTGGTGGCAACCATTGATTTTTGATTTGGGAGTGTGTTCGAGGTGGGCGGTAGTGGTTGCTATGCGTTACCACCAGCCCGGATGCATAATTGGTATATCTACCCTGGCATTGCCTAGTTGTGTCGTGTCACCTACCCTATCGAGACCACTACGAGTTTGTTTTGTACCATACCTATGGAGTGCCCTCTGATGACGCCCAGTACGGGGTAGATTACGGTACTGTATAGACTATGGGAATAAAATGTGTTAAGGGGGATATGGGTAACGCCTTAACGCTACTTTAATAGTTTACTTTACTTTAGACATTATTATAATAGCGTATATTACTACATAGTAGATAGTTTAACGGATCCTTAGAGGATGGTTATCCCAAACATCCTTTGAGTTACTTGTATTTCAGTTGATATTTCGCTTGAGTTGGATTTATTGATATAAGAATGTTAATCCTGACTCGAGTGTTTTGTGTTTTGCTTTACGCTCGGGTCAGACTGAGTGATACAGCATTTGAGACTCACCTTTGGAGTTGGAGCTTCGCTTGGAGATCCATCTATATTTATTCAGCTTCCAGTTATTCAGTTGACTCCAGTGATGTATTCAGATTTTGTGACTATTGTATTGAGACTTCTATGTATTCGAGACTTCTGTTGTATCTTGTTATAACTTTGTTATATATATATAGTAGCTTCATCAACTACTATTCATTTGTTTCCGCTGCTTATTGTTATATTACTCTGTGTTTGTGATTCTGTGATATTTATTTACTGTATATGCTGAGATTTGCCAAATATAAATTAACAATCTGATATTTTGAGCAATTCAAGTCCGACATGTATGGATGCGAATAGTTGAAAATTTCAGGATGTTACAACAATGCTCGTTGGATGCCCCACCAATATACATCTTCCATTTAATGCTCTTCTCCCCACTGCCCTTCCGAGTATCATCTTGAGCAGTGTACTCGGCTAAGAAATCCACCAACGATTGACCCAGAATCGCCCTTCGGGGATGATACGTTATATCATATTGACTCGGCTCGATGTTCCATTTCAATAAGCCTTCCAAAGGTCTCAGTTCGCTGTAAGACCTGTCTCAAAGGCTGGTCAGTCAATACATTAATCGGATGAGCCTGGAAGTATGTACGGAGCTTCCTTGAGGTGATCAACTGGCAGTACGCCAACTTTTAGAGCTTTTGGCAGTTCCTCTCTGCTCTAGCTAATCATTTGCTAGTGTAGTACATTGGTCTCTAAATTCAGGACTACTCTCGTACAAGTGTAGTGCTTAAAACATGCATCGACATTGTTAGATAAATAAATAAATAAGTTCTCTTTTTCCAATGGCTTCGACAGGATAGGGGGCCTCTCCAAGTGATCTACAAAACCCTAAAAAGCATATTTACACTTCTGCATCCAAGCGAAGTTCCTTTTCCCTTTCTTGAGAATGTTGAAGAAAGGTATGCACTTGTTGTGGCTCTTGAGATAAACTGGCTCAAGGCGACAACCTTTCCATTTAGGGTTTGAACTTCTTTCATTAAGTTCGGGGCTTTGATGTTCCTTAACGCCTCAATATTTTTTGGATTAGCTTCTATTCCTTTTGAGTTCACTATGAAACCCAAGAGCTTTCCTGACGCAACTCTAAATGATCATTTCCGTGGATTAAGCTACATCCCATACTTGTGGAGCGCGCTAACCATATCTACCAAATCCTCTATGAGGTTCATCGATCATCATGATTTCACAAGCATATCGTCCATGTAGACTTCCATTGTGCATCCAATCCGCTCCTTGAACATCGAGTTCATGAGTCTCTTATAAGTCGCTCCTGCATTCTTCAAACTGAAGGGCAAAACAAGATAACAATATAATCCTTGGTCAATTATGAAGCTAGTGTGTTCCTGACCTGGGATATGTATTGGAATCTAGTTGTAGCCAGAGTAAGTGTCCATAAACGATAATAGCTCGTGCCCACTGGTTGAATTCACCGATTGATCGATCTTTGGCGATGGGAAACTGTCAGGGTAAGCCTTATTTAGATCCGAATAATCGATGCACGTCCTCCATTTCCCGTTGGACTTCTTGACTAGAACTGGATTGGACACCCATTCCATGTATAGAGCAGATGAAGCCATTATCTTTCAGCTTGTCCACTTCCTCTTTCAATGCAGTGGAGTGATCTGGAGCCAGGCTACGTCATTTTTGCTTTGGAGGAACACATTTTGGGTTCACAATCAATGTGTGGCACACTACCTTCGTCAATATTCCTCACATGTCAGAATGCGTCTATGCGAACACATCCAGGTTCACCCGAAGAGAACTCGTCAGCTCTTTTATCATCCTCATGCTAAGTTGAGATACGATCTTCAAGACTCGTGTAGGATCGTTCTAACTGACTGGGACGTTGATCGTCAACTCCACAAGGGCCACCCTTACATCCTCTGGCTTTTTCCTTGGATCCATATCCTTGTGGAACCGGCTATGCTACTCGAGCTAAGGCTTAGGCAGTGGTTGCTATGCATCCAGTGACCTGGATGCAGAACATCTTCTCTAGATCCATTCCTTTCTCATGTCGCTTTACCTCCTTCAGCTCCACGACGTAACTTTCATGTTTGACACTTTGGTCTTCTTGGATAACTCCCACTCCATTATCCGTAGGAAATTTCATCATCATGCACCATGGGGAAAGGGCCACCCGAAAACTATCAAGGGCTGGATAGCTTAGAAAAGTGTTATAAGTTAAGAAAATATCTAACACCAAGAAGGTCACAGCCCGCACTCGCTTACATTCACCCTCACCTAAAACCACCGACAGGTCTATACACCCATAAGTTTTGTCGCCACTCCATTAAATCCCTGGATCGGGGATTTACATGGCTTAAGATCCTGACTATCCATCTTCATTTGGTCATAAGCTTTTTTAGACAGGATATTTACCGAGCTACCATAGTCGATCAGCACCTTCTACACAACTGCTGGCCCATTCGTGGCTGAATCACTAAGGGATCAAGCGTGGGCACTTGGACCCTGTCTGCATCTCTATTCCTGAAAATAATATCATCGTTCATTGTCTTGAGTTATTTTCCTAGAGCTCCATCTTTGATGACAAAGCAACGCTCGTTCATAGTATGCTTCGATGAGATTCCATATCTCTCCATCTCATTCCAGCTCTTCGTAGCTGGATGAGGTCCACCAGAAACCGTATTTATGACTAATCTTTTCCTGAGATGTCTAGACTCATCGTCGCTTGGCTAAGCATGGCCTCATTGGTACTGTTGTCCCTGGGGATGAGCATTTCCTTGCCCACCACCCTACGGGGTTTTAACAAATTGATGTAACTTCTTTTTTCTAATCAGATCTTTTATCACATTGGGTAGATGCCGACACTCATTCATGTTACGACCATGGGTTTCGTGAAAGCACAATACTAACCAGATTTATTCTCTTTCTCCGTTGACTCCCTTGGAGGTGGTTTCTTATAATGCTCAACATCCTGTGTGGTAAGGTAAATATTTTCAATCGAGTAATTCAGTGGTGTGTAATCCTCGAATCTCGGGAATCTCGGTCGTTTTTAGGAACCCGGTTTCCTATCTCCACCTCCTCGATTAACTTCTTTCTACACACTACCTTTTTTCTCCACATTCAAATCAATTCTACCAGAACTTCCTTTGATCTACTTCATACCAACATTACTCTGAACAACCTGAGCTGATTGCCCAATATTAGCTTTCCCGGTGGTAATACTCGCCTCTTCCAAGCGTAAGAACTAATTTGCCTTTCTGTAAAAATATATCCATTATCGGTGAGGGTTTCATCTTTAACTGTCTTTTGCAATCAGTATCCGGATGCACCCCCTTGATCAGGGCCATTAATATAATGTCTTCCTTTGCATTACTCACCACTATCACTGCCGTGTTGAATCTGCCCAAGAAATCTTTCAATGACTCTCCCACTCCTTGGAAGAGATTCGACAACGACATCACATCTTTCAGACGAGTCGTATGCAAATGGAATTACTCAATAAATTTCCTTGCCAGTTGATCAAATGATGATATGGATCTCGGCGGAAGTCGAGTAAACTGCATTATTGCTACACCTTCAAGAAAAATAGAAAAACATAGACATCAAATGACATTAGTTGTCCTAGTATTGTCTATGTGCCATTCGTACTTCAACATGTGCTGCTTTGGATCCATCATTCCACCATAGGACGACATCTTGAACCTTTGAAGGTATTCCTCACGTAAAATGTCCTCAGCGAATGGGTTCTTGCTAGGGGAAGTGTCATATATATCATTACTTCTATGCTAGGTCTCATTTACTAGCTTTCTTATCATCTCTGCCAAATAATTTGGCTCAACATGATCCATCAGACAACGATAGTCATGGCCTAACTCAAGTGTTTGACTCTGAAAACGTTCTCCATTAGTTCTATGACACTTGGATTCCTCTGGCTCTGGAAGAACCGTTCGTCCAGCTGATGCATTTTTATTCTTTCTATGAGGCGGGTCAGCGGCAACCGCCTGAACTCCAACATTCTGGCAGCCAATAACACAACCTATATTACCACCAACATCATCCTACAAGACATCAACACATTTATTGATTAAGTCGAGTATGGAGGGTTTGGTACCAATCCCTGCATTGGGTCGGTATCGATCCCTAAGCCCACACTTCGAACAACATCCAATCTCTCTTTCGAAGCACCTGTCTCTTTTCTTTTCATTTTTTTCTTTCCGTCTTAGTGTTGCTCTAACTAAATCGTCTTATGTGGCGTATGCATAAATTGGAGCGTTTTTATTAACAAACGTGACATTATAAATTATTAGGGTTGAACTTTTAGAGGCATCATTATTTTGCCTCTCCTTCTTGTAGGGGCAAATTTATCTAATTATTTGTCTTCATTATCAGTACTAATGACATTTTTAAATGCCTTTAATATCCCTATATTGGTAGTATATTGAAGGTTATTGTAACTATCAAAGATCATAACTGAAAGGCAATTACTAAGATGTTCAAATAATTTTAGTTTACAAATGTTGTTGTAAAATGCATGGTGTTATTGTGGTATTATTATTTAATGAATATCTAATAAATTATATGATGTGTGTTCACTACTAGAAAAACAGTATATTCCAACGCCACTGTTCCAACGGCCGCCAACGGCTATTCCAACGGCTTCCAACGGCCCGTTAATTTTTTACGTAGCCGTTGGAAGCCGTTTGAATCCATTGGAAATAAGCCATTTGCGGCCGTTGGAAGCCGTTGGAAATTTTCCTAAGATATCAGCCCGCGAGCCATCTTCTCCCTCATTCTCATCTTCCCCAAATCAAATCCCCAAATCCCACATCTCCTACCAAACTGCCGCCGCCCCAAAAACCATCCAAATCACCTCCTACGCCATCTACAAAGTACTCCGGTCCATCTCCATCCTTCTACGCCTCCAAATCAGGTATTTTTTTTCTATACCTAAATTTTTGGTTTTTTTGATTTAGGGTTTAATTTGACTTGTGCTTGTTTCCTACTTGTTATTGTATGCATATTACATCATGCTATCCCCTAATGTTAGTTATTATCCCATAATAAACAAGTTATTACCGATTGAAAATTTTGTAATTTAGGATATTTTAATAGTTTATATATGTTGATTTGGTTAGTATTGAACGTATGTGTGTGATAGGGTTTATTGCATTTGGAATCCGTTAGAACGGATATTGGATTTGTGCGAATACGATTTTTGTATTTGTAGGAACACGTGAATTTGTAAAAAATGAATTTTGTGTACAAATTTTGTGTATAAATGAATTTAGTATATTATGTAATAAAACGGTTAAATGTAAACCAATATTAATTAAACGAGTTATATATTCAAATTTGATATAAACAAATATTTAAATCCTTAGATATTATTCGGCCCCGTCTGACAAGTGTTGTATATGACCGTTTTAGGGATATTCGTTTTTTCCACAAAACGAACAACTCTATTCATCTGATACATCATTTGTCGGATTTGTCCCAGTATTGGACAAGTTACAAACACTATAAAGTAATTATATTCCGTCAATCATATCACTTTAAATGGTTCACAAAATTTCGACGGCATTTCCTTTACGTTCCTTGTGTACATGCATTTGTGTACGATACAAGGAACACGGGGGAAATGCTGCCGAAATTTTGTGAATCGTTTAAAATGATATGATTTACGGAATATAATTACTATTGTGTTTGTAATGGGAAGTAGGATGACCGACCATCAAAGAAAGACACATAAGTGGCAATGAAACAATAGTTGCTTATTTAAAATAAAGTTTGTGAAATTAGCAGTTTGCGGCCGTTGGAAAATTTCCTGCAAAATATAAAATGAATGATTTATAACATTTTTACTCTATCATAGGTTTTCTAGTAGGGAAACATGGTGGATTACTTTAATGATCGGAGCTGGATGTATCAAAGAAGGGAAATTAGTGGCGCAATAAGCGAACATTTTCTAAAAGGGGTACAAGTGTTCATCGAATTTGCTATAAGTAATATTGCAAACGATGAAGAAATTCGTTGTCCGTGTAGTAGATGCAAATTGTTGAACTATTTAGAACCGAATATGGCTAAGGTTCATTTGTGCCAATTCGGTTTCGTACCCAATTATTTGCTGTGGGATCGTCATGGAGAAATTGTAGCCCATAATAATCAAGAATAGTCGGTGGAGGTCATCAACGAAGAAGGTAGTACGAATCTCATAGAACATATGGTCGAAGATGCAGCACGATCAATGTTCCCTACCGTTGTAATTGATAACGACGATGTTAACATCGAAGAGGAACCAAATGTTGGAGCTAAAAAAATATATGATTTATTGGATCATGCTAAAAAACCCCTTTGGAATGGATGTTTAAGCGGTTCTCAATTATCGGTAACTGCAGAATACATTGCAATGAAATCAAAATACAACCTTACAGAAGCTGGATTTACGGCTGTTGTTCAAGCTGCTAAACGTTATATGCCATCCAATAATTTAATATGCGAAAATTATTATGAAGTGAAAAAACTTATGTCATCTTTCGGTTTGCCATATCAAAAAATAGATACATGTTTAAAGGGTTGCATGTTGTATTGGAAAGAAGACATCAATCTTAGAAATTGTAAAATATGTAATCAGGAAAGATACAAATCGAGGAAAAAGAAGGGAAAAGAAGTTCCGTACAAGCGTATGCATTATTTGCCCCTCACCCCTAGACTTTAACGATTATATGCATCATCTGTAACAGCGCATCATATGAGATGGCACAGTGTGAGAACACCTCAAGAAGGTACGTTGACACACCCATCCGATGGAGAAGCATGGAAACATTTTGACAAGAAATATCCCAATTTCGCAGCGGAGAGCCGAAATGTTAGACTAGGTTTATGTACAGACGACTTCTCGCCGTTTTCTCAGTTTGGTTCTAAATATTCATCTTGGCCTATAATAATCACACCTTACAATCTACCTCCGTGGATGTGTATGAAAACTCCATATATGTTTCTCACGATTGTCGTCCCTGGTCCTGATGATCCGACACAGGGCATTGATGTTTACTTACAACCGTTAATCGAAGAGTTGAAAATATTATGGTATGAAGGAGTTGAAACATACGACATATCAAAAAAGAAATTTTTTTGGATGTTCGCTTCTTTGTTATGGACTATTAGCAATTTTCCTGCATATGAAATGCTTTCGGGTTGGAGTACGGCCGGTCATTTTGCTTGTCCTTATTGCATGGAAGAAACACGAGCATTTTCTTTGCCAAATGGAAAGAAAATTTCATGGTTTGATTGTCATCGATGTTTTCTTCATATTAATCACCACTACAACAAAAAAGACTTTTCACAGCGTTTGAAAAACGCTGTTAAAAGTTTTCACAGCGTTTTTAAAAACGCTGTATAACGACATGCGGTCGTAGACCCTAAAGTTTTAACTGCAAAATATAAACGCTGTCAAAAACCCACTTTCTACAGCGTTTTTTAAACGCTGTTAATAATTTTTCTTCTGCAAGGTATAAACGCTGTTAATAGTTTTCTACTGCAAGGTATAAACGCTGTCGTAGGGATATGCATTTTTTTCCCAATGAATTGACAGCAATGTATAAACGCTGTCGTAGGGATATGTATTTTTTTCCAATGAATTGACAGCAATGTATAAACGCTGTCGTAGGGATATGCATTTTTTTTTCAAAGAATTGACAGCAATGTTGTGCCATTGCAATATTCACACATATCATTAATATAAACTACATTTAATTATATTTTAATCAGTTAATGTACATAACATAAACAAATCAAACTAAAAATTGTAAAATAAAAGCATAACTATTAATCACTTCCATAAAATAAGTTGAACACAATATCCATGAACAAAGTTTACATAAACCCGTAAAGAGAGATAAAATTTATAAACCAACTGCATACAAAATTAGACAAATGCACAATATCTAGAAAGCAAGTTTGCATCTAATATTATCGACAAAACGTGCATAAAAGTAGTTCAAATACAGGCTGAAAATGAAAAGTGGCAGTACGAAGATAGTTAGACATTGGTTTACTGAATTGTTGCCAACAGGGCAGTCTGAACTCGGCAAGATTCCTCCTTCCGTCTTTTTTTCTTGACTTTTTGTTGTTGAGCTATCACTGACCATGGCTTTGTCAACATCCTGTGAGTAGTAATTACAGTAAGCTTTAGACGTATAACTGTTAGTTAAATATAAAGAGTACAATTTCCAGTTGAAAAAAATGTGTTTTTCAATAAACATGTAACAAGGTCGGAACGTTTTATTCATTTTTCTTTTAATAGTTGTATATCTACTTTCTTTTTGGAATTAAATTGTAGCCTAGTCACTTCATTTAGCTCCGAAACTAAAGTTTGATAGCGATGTTAAGCCAATGAAACATTACTTGTTCAAGACAGGTATACAAGGGCTGTTTGATCTTGACATTCTCATTTTGTCATATTCCCAAATTACAAGTATTTACACCTTTTGTTATTTGCACTTGTGGTTGCAAATCAATTCTTTTCTAGTCCTATTCATGTATTGCAACTTACAAAACTAAGTGTCGGTCAAATACATAAAAGCTTGCTACTGTAAGCTTAAATGTGTACTCAATGTACATGTACTTAAACTTAAATTTCCTTTTAAATGTCCATAAAATAACATGTTGCTATGCTTTTGAGAAATTCTTTACTTTAAATTGTTCAGTGGTATAAAAATTGACCCGTGATACTAACATTAAAAGCTGCATCAGAATACGATTCCAAGATGACCATGTCTTCCAAGTAAAAGAGAGTATTCTAGGTTTCAAACATGTGAAGAATCATCGATTTCACTTGTAATAAAGCAATTCTTTGATCAATTAGCAAGGAACACCTAGTCATTGTTTTGGTATACAATATAAAGTTATCTTGCATTTGAAAAAATACAACAAAGAAATATAGAAATGATCAGGAATCTGACATGTGAGATTTTTACGAATAATATTGTTGTCATAGAAAGCTAAAGCCCAACACTATGTACAGTTGTCTTCACTAAAATATACATATCTTCATAATGAAAATTTAACAATGATTATATAAATAATGAAGAAGTTGGTGATGTCTTAGTGGATAATATTCAATTACATTTGCAATTAATTACTGGGCTTTCTTTTCTAATTAGTTCACACAAATGTGATGCATGATGCAGACACTTGATCAGACAAGCTACATACATGCTTACAGTCACCACCAACTAACGTAATATATTGTTAACCTTATTACACAAATAGCCTAGACAATAAGTTACTAAAACTACCGATGAACAATTCAAGTTAAATTTTCTAGAGGATGAACATTTCAGGTGTTGTTGGCCTTGGAGCTCTATTTTCTACTCAGATAAAATTTTAGTTTATATACATTTGACTTAACTGGGTTAAGCTGGACAACCATATTTAAAGTCCAAAAAGCTAATACCCTATATCCTATATATATATATATATCGTAAGTACTGTCTTGATAAATTATTTTATTCAGAAAAACATTAAATTAGATAAAATTTGATAAAAATTCTACTTCTCTTGATTACATTTATATATATTACCCACAGAGTTGTTTGTCACAAATCTTCTTAATTTTATAAAATTCCTCATCTGCATTTTAATATTCAGATCTCTTTGACGGGCTGTGATGCATTTTTTTTTATCTAATAAAAGTTTTTAAGACTTGATGTACCCTCCCGAGCATATTAAATAACTTGAAGTTCAAGGGTAGTTACCTGAAAACTGCCAAACTATACAAATATTTCAAACTGCTGAAGTTGAGTCCACACTAACATTCGCAGTAGGCCATGGTACCGTCGAACCAATAGCATCTGATAAGCATTCCATGAATTAGCTCAACTTGAAATGCAGTTCCACTTAATTCATCTGCAGTAGGCACATAAATTATACCAATTTGTTTAAGGATTTGATTACTATGCGGTATTTGAAACATCCAAATATCAGTGTTAAGCCAAATACGTGCTTTCTTAATTTTATATGATCTTATTTGAAATCAACAAGCAAAATTAATGCTTTAAATGCTAATGATAAAAAAGGAGGGTTAGCAATACCTTTTAATCAATTGACTAGCTTCAATAATTTCTTAATGGCTTCAGGTCTTATTGATAAACTTGTTTCGATTGCCTTACCAAACTACTCAAATGGTCATAATCCTATTTTGGTCAAATAACATTTTGATTCTTGTAAAGACAAAGGTACCCCTTTGAGATATTGTAATACTTGACATTTATCTGATAAGTATATGGAGTGTTTTAGTATAGGTTTTGCCTCCCATACTTGGGGTTCACCTCAATACAACTTCATACTTAAATTGAGTCAAAATGCTCACCCTGCGTTATCAAAATGCTCACCCTGCATTGGCTTCTTTTGCATTCTAGTCCTCCAGAAATTCTTTATCTCGTTATCAGTTCTCCCTGGTAGCTGCCTTGCAATTTTTGACCACCTCAGGGATGAATTTACAAAATAGTTAGACTACCTGAATTCATCTGAATAACCAAACCAAAATGCAAGATAGCTCACCTATTACCCCATTTAGAATGCAGGTCCATAATAAGAAGCTGCTCCTCTGGTGTGATATTTCCTCTGCGCACATCTGGGCGCAGATAGTTTAGCCACCTCAACCTACAGCTCTTTCCAGTATGCTTCAAACCTTATAGATAAATTCAAGAAAAATATCAATATTGATTCTTGATCAGTAAAAGAAAAGCTATAAAAATTTAATATGTGTATAGAATATACATATACCTGCAGACTTAGCCAAAGTGTTCCAGTTACCCTCTCCATGATTAGCGATGTAGTTAATAAGGATGAGATCTTCTTCCATTGTCCATGGTCCTTTTCTGACTTCTTGTATGTTGCTGCTGCTGCTGCTTCCACCACCACTACCGCCACTGCTAATGGTGCATATTATCTTCTCCATGCTTTTTGAGTATGATTATGTATATAGCAGAGATGCGAGAATTGGAGGGACAAGATAGATATTTTTGGGTGGGTTGGGATTTATAGAGAAACTGATATAAATATTATCACTGATCAATTCAGTAAAGATAGGCAAACTTGAAGGTACTTAATAGTAGCATGTATACTAAAACTATACGCACAGCCAGTTTAGATATGTTACTCTTTATAGTTACAGGGATACAGTTGTGATTAAGAGAGATGCATGTGCATTGCTTGACCATGTACACACGCACGAAAGTACTCAATCACCATTGGCTCCCATCTAACCAAACATACCATATTTAGAATTTCAAAGACAAAGCAGCAACTTGAACAAAATAAATCCACTCTAATAGACAAAATGTTTACACGATTATCCATCCACCCCATATTTCTTTATTTTCAGTTATTCGAATATTATCTAGCAGGCTTGATGAATGCAAATATAAAACCAGAGATTTTGAGACATAATGATCACAAGAATTGTGCAAAAATATGTTTCTACTCTTTTATTTGAGTTCCATAAGAAGCAAAAAAGTCAACAATTTATAGATCAAATTATACAGATTACAAAAGACTGTTCAAAGAATATTAGTGGTAAAAATCATATATAGAAATGCAATCCCTCTCTCTTTCTCCCACCTACTCAAGTGTTCATTCTCCAAAAAAATTACATAAATAATACAACACTAGGCGAATTTCATAAATTTGTACTAGAGATTACCTTAGTTCATGATAGGTTAGAGTCGCTTTCTTTTGTATAAACAAGGTAGAGACAAAATTATTGATGGTATGGGAACTACCTTTACTCGAATCCCTGTAGTTCTAGTAATATTTGCACTTCCATTTTAATCTCTAATTGCGACTCTCTACACATTTGAAACCTGCCATACTCATGGACACCGAAAAATTAATACTAACAATGTTATCTACAGTAAAAATAGAACTAGAATTATAAGAATATTTACTGATGTTAAGGTAAACAAATTATAAAGATAGTTTATGGAGTCATGATTATTTGGTCACTAGAGATGCCATGAAAAGAATACGAAAACTAAACACAATATAGAGCAACTAACAGACACTGCTCACTTCTAATTCATTCCACACATGGTTGTCATACTTGAATAATATCACTTTCATACAACAAACGTATGGAATTTGTTTATAGTTACTACGCATAAAAAGTATACGTAACGAGGGCCTAACTAGTAACCGGTGACACATTGCCCCGTTGTTTAGCACCATGATTACCTTACAGGGCTAGTCATTTTTCAAACCATTGAATTATTTGAAGTTTTTCACATGATATCTCAGCAGTCCATAGTTCCCTATAGGTAAGTCCCTAACACCATATGGAACTTGACATGATGAGGTCATAATCCAAATGCATAAAGGATTCCAGTGGTTGTGGGTTTACTAGAAAAATAAAGTTTTAAATACTTGAACAACAATCTGGTGTAGTGTTGAAACTTTTGTTGAGTATACAAGTTAAAAACATATAGTTCAATTGTGATTATCATACTTATTATAGGGGATATAGTATATACATACCTAGGCATCCAGGATTGGTTCAAAAGCATTTCGTGCTCTAAAACTTATGTAAATGACCTACAAATGGTACAAGTTAATAATATTTAGTAGACAATATATGCAAATTTCAAGTTAACATGTGTTTTACCGATTTTAACGTTCATTTAATAAATATCCACTTTGCTTTCAAAGGAACGGTATAAAATTGGAATCCAACAGTAAACACAAATGATAACCTCGTTGCCCACATGGAAAATATTACCAGCCAAATGATATATACAGCATTAATCATTTGCTTGTGGCATCAAAGGAAAATAACATAGATGTATGTATTTTAAATAATATAGACAATTGCTTGTTCATGCATATTCATATTCAAAAACTTTGAAAAAGCAATTCATACAGTAATCCATTCTCTTCAACCCATTGAGCTACTGGAGCCAAAGATATACTTTGATAAGATTCTATTCTAGAATTACAAAATAGTCTTGTATAATTAAACTTTGGTGACTTTTGTTGAATGCACTTTTTACTTTAGTTGGAGGTAAAAAAAATTACCCTAAGGCGTACACCTCATCGGCTTGAGGCATCGAGACTTAAGTTTTGTATGTCTCGCATGCCTCAATTTGCTAAAGCATAAGATTTAAAGGCAAAATGCCTTTCTCAACAAGTTTGAAGGTGATTTGACTCCATTTCGCCTTAAGGTTAGCATTTCAAACACTGATTACAAGAACAAGATGGGACAAAACAACTTAAGGCATGGGAACTCCCTTAAGAACAAATGCATCTAACCTCAGCTTGTTATGTCCAAAACAGCAACATATGGCTGCCATCGGCCTATATATATGATTAATATATGAATGCATCTACTAAGTATTTAGCATCTTTTATGATTAATATATGAATATTACAGCATACATTGGGTAATTTACTAAACTATTAACATGGATTGATATAAGCTACACCCATTAAAAAAAATCCAGAATGCTATCTTGAAAACTAATATTAAGAGAGACATTTAACATAACCTTAAATATAGCGCTAGTTCGATATTTTCAGTGGGAACATAAATTAAATCAATTTTTTTGATGGATTTGATCCCTATGCAGCATTCAAAACATTCAAATAACAGTGTTAAATAAAATATGCATTTCCTTTTTAATTTTACATAATTTCTTTTGAACTTCACATGCAAGTTTCATTGTTGGATTTGCTGTTTAAGGAAGAGACATGTCATAGCAAAGATTGCGCTAATTTGCAATAAGTTAGGTTACTTTCTATAGTAAGAACACTAGAGACAAAAACGTTGAAGTAATGGGAACTACCTTAAGAACAAATACATTTAACCTTAGCTTATGTATTATGTCCAAAACAGCAAAATTTAGCTTCCACTAACCTATAAATATCATTCCAGACCATAACAAGAGAAAATAAACCAAAACGGCAAACTCACCTCTACTGACAACCCTTGTAGTTCTAGTAACATTTGTACTTCATATTAATCCGATAGAACCTCCCCGCACATTTGAAACTTGTCATGCTCATGGATACCTGAAAATAAAAATAATTATTTACCATAAATACTTGTACAACAACCTATCAAATCATAAAATACTTATTAGGGAGCACAAGCAAAGGGTATAGCTTGATTGTGAGTCATTTTGTTTTTTATACAATCAATAAGGATATACGTACATAAACATCAAGTTGTATTTCAGTACTACTGAAGCATTCATTCGTGAAATAATATCATGCCAATGTGGACCCAGCAATAAAAAAGTTGAGTAGATTTAACAGCATATGCAAATTTTAGTTTGATGTGCATTTTATCAATTCGTTCGTTCTCTCCATCTCAAATTATCTGAGAAGCCACTCAGCTAACTAATTAGATGCACTTCAGTGAGGTTCTATGCTGGAATTAAATTGTCAAAAATATGTGTAGACATCTGCAAAAATACCATACATAAATTTTTGTTCTCAGGTTGCATAATTGTCTTGTATGATTTTGTTGAAGTTTGTAAGAGCAAGACATCTACACTTTCATTTTTAACAATTTAACCAACCATGCTTATTTACACAGTTTCATATGTTTTTACATATGAATATTTGGGTTACATTTTATCTCTCATGCTATACTGATATTGTTGTGTTTAAGTTGTAACTGAGAAGTTATCCAACATGGTAATATGGTGAGCGTTTATTTGATGTACAATTTTCTGCAAAAAATACTTACAAGATCATATGACGTGATTTATCATCTTAAATTTAGATGAAGTACAAAAAAACATACCATGCTATTAGCCTAATAGATTGTAAGCGATCCGTATTGGAACAAGATACATCAACACAACCTTAAATTCTATATTCTGAATTTTATTGTCTTCGCAGTCAGTATTATTTACTTTGTAGCATAGGATTATTTTCAACCGACGTATACAAAGGTTAACCTCTAATAATCCTGGTTTGATTTCCAAAAACCACAACTGCTGCAAATTTACTCTACTTACAACTTAGATGTCTAATTCAACTAACCATGAAAGGTACAACTATGCCACTTTTTACCAAATTGTAGTTTGTTGATCATCCCACTACAAGTAACGGTGTTGCAATCTACCATATATGTTAGCAATGAGTTAAAGATGTGTTGCTTTATTTCAGCAGATTTTGGAACAACACTTGGACATTGAAATTGGAAAGGTAGTAACCCATTTTGGAATTATGCAATGCAAGAAAAAATCGTAGCACAATATAAGTTATTACAAATAAGAAGGAAAACATATAAAACGTTGCTATGATACTTACAATACGACTTCAGGTGGCACATTTGGATCGATTTAGCTGATGATCCAAAGTGGTACGAAGGCAAATAGTTCACAAAACTAGCGACGACAACGGCGGTGAAGAGGGCTAGCAATGATCGTGAAAAAGATGTGGCAGCGACTAAGAATAAGAGAGATTTTGAAATGACAAAGATAAAGCTAGATGTGCTAGCGGCGACGAGACCTAGCGGCAGCGGTGAAGGGGTGTAGCGTCGTTAGGGTTCGATGAAATTTTAGGACAAAATTTTCTAATTGGGAATTTCTTTTTGATGTGGGAATTGAAATTTGGTTTAGTGGAGAGAGGGAATGTGAAATTTTACCGCCTTTGGCTATGATACAGCGTTTCACGGAATTAACTGCAGAGAAGACAACTTTGTAACTGCACTTAAGGTAGGAACGCTGTGTCAATTTGCAATTATATATGCATTTTCTTGTAGTGCACCCTTTTAGAAGAGACAAAAAAACTTCATAGCTAATAGACATGAGACTCTACGACCACCAACGGTATGGTCAAGCGAGGATATATATGAACTTGTAAAAGATTATCCAAAGATACACGAGACCGGACAACAAGAAGAAATTCAAGGTAAATCGACGTTTCATAATTGGTGCAAACAAATTATATTCTAGGAATTGCCTTATTGGAAAAATCTATTAATCCGTCATAACATTGACGTGATTCATAACGAAAAAAACGTATTTGATAATGTGTTTTATACAGTTTTGAATGTGAAGGGCAAGACTAAGGACGATCTGAAATCTAGACGTGATATAAAGCAAATATGTAATCGTCCTGAGCTTCATATGACTCCCGACAATAAAAAATCCAAGGCATGCTATGAACTAGACAGCAACCAAGTTAAAGTACTGTTACAATGGGTGGAAGGATTACGATTTCCCGATGGAATTTCCTCTAATCTTCGTAGATGTGTCGACTATAAAAATGGGAGACTGAGTGGAATTAAAAGCCATGATTGTCATGTAATGATGGAAAATTTGTTACCCATCGCTTTCAAAGAATTGTTACCGGTAAAAGTTTGGATGGTAATAACAGAACTTAGTTTATTTTACAAGGAGCTTTGTTCAACTACGTTAAAAGTTGACTGTCTACTTAAACTTGAAGAAGAAATTCCTATACCGCTCTGCAAACTGGAGAAAATATTTCCTCCGGGTTTCTTTAATGTAATGGAGCATTTACCTGTTCATCTTCCATATGAAGCACGTCTTCGAGGTCCTGTGCAATATGGATGGATGTATCCATTCGAAAGGTATGTTACTATATTGAGTATGTAAATGTTGATTTAAGTATAAATATAGTAGTTAATACTTAACCTAAATATTTTTTATTAGGTACTTAAATCATTTAAAGAAAAAAGTGAGACAAAAAGCTCGAGTTGAAGGTTCTATTTGCAAATCATATATCAAAGAAGAAGCTTCTTTCTTTTTCTCTCATTATGTTAAAGACCATGTGAACTTATCATTTGTAAGTGTTCCGCGTAATGAAGATCAGGCCGTTGAACAAGATTCTTCTTCTGAATCAGTATTATCTATTTTTAAACAACATGGCCGACATGCTGGAAAATGTGAGGAAGTATGGCTAGATGATAAAGAATACCATGTAGCACACACATATATTCTTCTTAATTGTCCTGAAGTTGCACCATTTGTTAGGTAATTAGCACATTCCAAGTTTTGTTAAATTTAATACTACACGTGTGAATAAATAATAATGTAATATATCATGTTTGTGTTTGCAGTATTTATGAATCACAAAATCCAGGCGGAGATTTAAGCAAAGATTTCAGTACTTGGTTTTCGAAATACGTTTTTGATCCCACAAATAATGTGCTCGATAAAGGACTGAAACATTTGGCGTTTGGACTGAAAAGAAAAGTTAATACGTATCCAATATTTTTTGTTAATGGATATAAATTCAACACCAAAGAATACGGTGCTGAAAAATTAACAAACAATACTGGTGTATTTGTTAAAGGCAGTGATGACCCTAATAATCATATAAATGATTTTTATGGCGTGTTAACTCAGATATTGCAGTTGACATATTTTACAAGACCCGTGGAGGATGTTTATTTGTTTAGATGCAACTGGTTCAGCAATGTTCCAGGTTCTGGTATTAACGTGCATCCACAATATAATCTTATAGAAATTAAACATACCTCGCGTTATCAAAAGTACGACCCATTTATACTAGCCAAACAAGCCCTACAAGCTTATTATGCCCCTTATCCATCTCTAAAAAGGGATAAAGCAGATTGGTCTGCGGTTTTTAAAACCAAAGCAAGATTTACGTTCGATGGACAAAATATTCCAGACGAACAAGCCTATCAAGCAAATCTGGAGGAAAATGCTGAAATAGCAATTACAGACGATCAAACTGATTTTGGACCTTTAAATGATGAGACAAATGTATTAGTCGAAGCATTTGAGAGTGTAGAGGAAAACGACATAGAGCACGAAACCAAGTCTAAATCAGAAAATGATGAGGACGACTGAGTAATATCTGGTAATTTTTAAAAGTATTCACATTACATTGATCTCTGATTAATAATGCATTTATCCAATTTATACAATTTTAATGACAATAAGTGTATTATATTTTTTAATGGTTCATCATATCATGATTATTATGAATTGTATATGTATGTATATATGGTAGGTATATATATTATGTCCGGTTCTGGTTCTGGTTTTGGTTCTGGGTCTCGGCGATGTGGCTCTTCACGTCATATTGGAGAGGGTAGTGGTGAGCAACCAGCTCGGCCACTTGTTTACTTGCAGCCTAAGGCTGATGAGACGTAAGTATCATAATTAGCAAGCATAGCATTTTAATTTTTTAATTGTACATGATATATCTATAATTGTCTAAAGTTCAATTTTATATTTAACGTAGTGGATTTGAGTTGGAGCCATCCAAAGTGGTTCTGAACATTTCGAAGCAGGCGTACATGGCTAGGATGACCGATTGCTGGCCCAAGTGGGGCAAGATCCCCGACGACGTGAGAGAGACGATTTGGCAAGATTTTCTGGTAAGTTTATACCGCTTTACAAGATGATTAATTAAATACAAATAAATAATTAGTAATATTTTCTCATTGTACAGGGCGCCATAGATTTGCAAGAGCCTGACGTCAATTTAGTTCAGCGACATTGGAACTCCAGGATCGCAAAGAACTATAGGGAGACTATGTCGGAGACTAAAAAAGTAGGAAAGAAGCCCAAGTGGATGAGCGCGACTGTATGGGAGAAGTGGGTTGAGTGGTGGAACTCTGAGGAGTTCAAGGTAAATCTACAATAAATCTCAACAATTTTTTACCGTTTAATAAATAATTAATCATTGTAAATTTGCAGGAGGAGTCAGCTAGGAACTCGGCAAACAGGAGCAGGAATCCTGTATCACACCGTGGAGGCTCCAAATCTTTCCAGCATCACCGCGAAGATTTGGTAAATTTATCTATTATCACATTTGTATATTGATCAGTTCAGTAATTAGTTATGTACAGTTAAATTATCCAAATTATCAATTGCAGGAACGTGCTCGTGGAGGCTCTGTTGGCTTAGTGGACGTGTTTGCTCACACCCACACGTCTAGGCAAGTAGATGAGGCTGGCAATATCATATATCAGTGGGGTGATCAAGATAGGGCGACCGAGGCATATGTATGCATTTTTAAATTTCTAATACTTACACCGATAAGTTTATTAATTTCTAGCTATGCAAAATAATTACATGCTATTATTTTTCAACTGAAATTGTTTTTTTTTCATTATAGTCGAGGTTGCAGGAGGCACAGGCTAATGCGCTTCAGTAGTCAGGTCATGATGCGCTGACACAGGAGGAGCAAGATAACATTTTTACCGCTGTTATGGATCCGGCGCAACGGAGTAGACGTTTTGGCTTCGGGAACCTAACGGTAATTAATCCTTTTACATATTTACAAAAAATCAGCGTTTAGATATATAATGTTATAATATTATATATGCTGAGACAACCCTTTAGCTATTATTTCTATTTGCAGGCTCGACAAGCTCAAAAAGACCAAGACAAAGAAGAAATCAAGGAGCTTAGAGCTATGGTTGAGCAGCTACGGGAGGAGAATCGTCTACGAGCCATCCAGGTGGAGCAACTGGATCAAAAGCTTGCGCAATATTTGCAGAATCATGGTACCCTTCCTTCATCGTCTAGTGCTTCGGGAGGCGACGAGGATCCTTGAGGAGGTATGTTTTTGAGTATTTGTGTTTGAACAATGTATATATTGACTTGGAGATGTTTTGATGTTGATGGTGATGTTGTATATATTGGTACGGAGTGGGTGAGAAATATTTTGATGGCATGTACATGGTTTATTGACATTTGTTGATGGTATGTACGTTGATGGTATATTTTGTGATGTTTGATCGGTTTGGTTTGTTTATATTGGTGTTTTATTGATTTATGTGTGTTGTTTGTATTGATATTGATATATATGTGTGGAATTGATTGGAAATGGAATGGAAATTGAATGGATTGGAAATGGTGTGGGTGGAAGGTAAATAGGCCTGTTGTTCTACAGCAAAATAATCCCGGTATTTCCAACGGCTTCCAACGGCTTATTGGCCATTTTATTGTAACGGTTTCTAACGGATTCCAACGGCTCCAAGCCGTTAGCGGCCGTTGGAAATGGTCCGTTGGATCCGTTGGAAATCATTGGAAGGCGTGAGATTTATTCCAACGGCCGCCAACGGTTAGGAGCCGTTGGAATAGCCGTATTATCTTGTAGTGGTTATGCTACAATGTTTATATCTCTTTTCTAAAATGAGAAATACAACATGGGAATTTTAAAGTTTTCCAAGTTGTTATTGGAATTTCTATAAGAACTAGGGTAATGGCATCTTATTATTTTCCACAATTCATTGTGTAGTCTACGTAGCACAGGTTTACATTTATTAACTTTTAAAAATCGAGATCTGGAGATTGACCGCAATTTTGATTGTGATCCGACGTCTCGAATTGCAGAAAATATCTAGGATGAATCAAGCAATTTTACCCAGCTTTCTAAAAGCCATATAAAATTGAAATCCCCTTCCGACATTAGCGCCTATCAAGATTGTAGTGCTTTGGATCTGTTTATGCGTTAAAATTGAGATGTGGGGTAGAAGTAGAACCCCTACCGCTGATAGTGCTTTAACGTCCGAGGGAGAGTTAACCAGTAGGAGATGATGTTAACAATTCTGGCTAAGGCTACGTCATGCCTTGTTCTAATTACTTAATGAACAGCTCATTTGCTAATGATTATGATTAATTTGAACCCCAACAACCAACTGAATCATTAACACTATAGTCTATACTTACAAAACAGAGAGGCGCCGCTGAAATCAATGTCTGTTCATAACTAGTTTTATTCTTATTCCTACATGGTTGCATGATTGGATTCCGAATGCGGTACATATGCATGCATCAGTTTATAAATACATTCTTTTAAGTTGACCTTTAACAAATAACGTAGGAAGTTATTTTGCTGCAAATCTGAAGTTACAAATTCATTTACATGTACTAAATATTGTTTCTAGCTATAACTGATTTTATCTAATGTTGAACTGGTAGAAGAAGAAGAAAAAAAAGTTTGTATACTGTAACACAAAGGTGAGTTGCTACTGTATAAATGATATATGAAAAATCTTTACTGAACAAACTTTGCCAAAAGTTGCTAAAGTTGATGATTAAGTTTAAAATATGATAGGTTAAAGACTATTAATTTGAACTAATTTAGAAATGGTTTTATTAAGCCTGGCCGCTTATTCTTATTGTCTTGACTGTTAAAAGGTCTAGCAGGATCTATTTTCCAATATTCAGTTTGTTTATTTTATTTTATTTTCTTCATGCCATCCACAACAGAATATTAAATCTATACAGGATGTCATAATGATAGCTGTACTTCGAATACCTTATGGTCAAATCCATTAACTTGTTCAGGTTGATGTTAATTAGAATTTTATTTATCTACGGAGAAAATAATCACGTCTAAGACTAATAAACTATGTCAATCAACAATAAGTGTACACAACCATCTTGGGTTCGTTTTATTAAACATGCATAATGTATGACCTAGTTAAAAATACATATTTTTAAAAGTGAAAGTTCCTATTAAAAATTAAAATGCTCAATATCTTGCTAGTAAGCTTGGTTATATTAGGTAAATGGTACATCATCTTTAAATTTTGAATGATTACAATACAACAAGAGTTAGGTATACAATCTCCTATTATATTCACATAATCTTTAGAGCAACTCCAACAGGTTTCAAATTCTTGAATCCGCACTCGAAATCAACCCCAACAAAGTGCGGGAATTTGCAATAGTGCAGAAAGTAGGGCGTTCGGGTTGAGAAATTAGGATAGAGTGAAGCGCATGTTCAACAGACGCCTGGCAACAGGGGCCCTGTTCAACCCCAACGGATATTTAATAAATACGGGAGCCTGTTGAACAGACGCCTGATGTCCAGACGCCTGTTCAACAGGCGTCTGTCCTCATTTCTGTTGTAGAAATGAGGGCTTCAACATTTTGGAGTGCGGAAAATTGAATTTCTGCCCTCCAAACTGTTGGAGATGCTCTAAGGTTTAGGTTCATGATTTCCAGTCTCATGATTATAATACGTTCAAAACGCACATGTTGGAACTTTTAAAGGGGAAATGAAATCTAAGGATAAAAATATATGAACTTGCATTTCAAAAAATTGTAACTACTTACATCCCTTTTTACTTAAAATAATTGTCATTGCACAAAACTTTATGCACTGAGCTTCGTTTTAAAACGCATCGACCTTTATATACATGCTAAAAAAGATACCGTGTAGACATACGATTCAGTTAGTTTAATCAAATTACATGCTTTGTACACAGAATAATGTGGATTTCAATTGAATACTTCAATTTAAAGAGAACAAAAATACAACTGATAGTACAGATTTCAATTAAATACCTAAGTATATAGAGAGAACTAAAGTACAAATAATAGAAGTATATAACATAAAGATCTTCATTTGTGTATATTAAGCAACCAATTGAACATAAATTACAGCCAAATGCAGATAACCCATAGACTTTAAGCAATTAAATGAAAAGGAAAAAATGACTGACAGAACCCTTTCATTTCCCAGGTATTTAAAATTAACACTCCACAAGAAGAAAACAAGCATTGACTTCCTTGATGTAAAACAACAAAATAATGAAAATCATGGGACATTAACAAATGATAAGACATCTTCAAGGTAATCCATTGCTTCAAAGGAAGTTAATGAGTCGATATTATCATCCCAAAAATTATCTGATAGTTCGATACTTGATTCGCCATCTAATGAAAATGAAGTATTGCTGCTCACAGAAGGCATAGCCTGTGATATTTTCGTCTCTTCTATATTTTCGTCACTCCCCTTAATCCACTTTTCATTTTTCAAACACGCATCAGAATGGTATTTGCTTTCTGTAGTTTTATCATTGATATTTACGATAGAATTTGAATCAAGAGGCTTGTGGGTTACAGGGTCTACACCAAGAAGCTTCAATTTTTTCTTGATTCGTGTGTTCCAATGATTCTTGATTTCATTATCTGTTCTTCCAGGAAAATGAGAAGCAATTGTAGACCATCTGCATCGCCAGCATCAACATCATTAATTTTCAACATGGGATAGTTTGTTTTGAAATTAATGAATGGTAATTATGTTTGCTAGATTCAAAAATATATGAAAACCGAGAACATATAGTCTTAATTCGTCGGAAGGGTTATAAATTAAATGCCTGTTTCCAAGAACTGAATGTAGCTGAATGATAACTTCTTCTTCAGATTCTGAAAACGATCCTCTTTTGAGGTCTGGCCTTAAGTAGTTGGTCCACCTTAACCTGCAACTCTTCCCACATCTCTTTAAACCTACATAGATTATGCAAAGTGATTGTTAATTCAAATCATTTTCATGATATTACACCCCACTTAGTGAATGCACAATGCAGAAAAAACAAAGTAAAAGTACAAGTTAAATGGAAGCTCCTACTTATGTTCTCTCTATAACATATAGTATCACAGTTGTAACCTATTAAAAATTTGAAATCCCTGAAAAACAGAGAAGAAATTGCACCAGAAAGTTTAGGAACTTGGCGCCAACAAAGAATGCCATTATCGAGAATGAAACTGATGAGCTTTTGATCTTCATCAATGGTCCAGGGCCCTCTTTTTAATCCTATTTTATCGCAACAAGGTTGCCTCACCATTTTACTAATTATTTATGATGATACAAACAACTATAAGAAGTTAATATGAGAAAGAGAGACAATGCAAAAGAATGAACCATAAAGACATGTTTATATACGTATGATGCAAAGATGCTTTGCCAGCTTCATTGGATGCAACTGTATTTCTAAATTTAATTAAGGGACCCATGATTGGGTTCAACGAATATCAAATAAATAACAAGTGATATTTTATGTATGATAAGCAAACAAGTATTGGTTTTTATTCTTATCTATGTTCTTAAAGATTATTTACTACAACACCCTCATTTTTTGGGTTTTTGGTGGTGTAGCAATGTGCGTGGCTTATGTATGAATAGGGTCGTTTTATGAAAGTGAATGTGTTTAAATTACCCAAACAGAGGAGGTTTCTTAAATTTAATCTACTAAAAACGTGCAAGTGCAAACTAAGCATTGTTCAAAAGTTGGTTCACTATAAAAATTAAAAGACAACTTAAGATTCCAATTCTCATATTCAGCAGCCAAGCTAGATATTTGTGTTCTTATTTATCAGAAGTATTGAAGAGAATGGATAGCCGCACATCATATTAGGGTTTTGTAATATAGTGAATAGCGGCTGTATATAATATGAGCCCATATACCCGCATTCTTTTACTTTTAAAACCTGTATAAATACTGTAGCAACCGAGAGTATCAATATCTTGTATCACTTGTATCATTGAATATTAATACAAAATATTTCATCTTTTTCATATTTTCTCTCAAATTCAAATATGGTATCAGAGCTTTCAAAACTGTAGAACCACAGATTGATCTTCTGCCAAAATCCATCAGAGATTGTCTCATCATTTGGATCGGCAGCAGTTCATTAGAGTTTTGATCTCATCATCTAAAACTGCTGGTGTTTCAATAATCTGTTTTCAATAAAAATCACAAAAGCCATCATCAAGCCTTGCCAAGAAGAGTTGTCAGAGAACTTTCATCATTCAACTCAACGGCTGCTTTCAGTTTTTTTTATAGAAAATCAAGAAAACTGAAACAAGAATCATCATCAAGCCTCGCTAGTAATCTTGATCACTGGCTGCTCTCAGATTCATTGCAAGAAATTGAGCAGATTCACCTGAAATCCAGTTTTTCATTCATTTTTTTTCTGTCTGCACTTTCCAGTGACTCAGGTTCTTAATCTTTTCTTTTTCTGTATACATCTTATATCCAGCCTTTCTTGATTTTTGATCATGGCCGAAGGGGACTTAGATAATAACTCATCAACCTCTGCAAATCCAAGATTGGATACTGCACCATTAACCACTACTGAAATTATATCAAAAATCATAGTTAGTCCACAGCCAAAGTTAATTCAAACTCAACTGGATGAAACAAATTATCTACAATGGAAATTTCAAGTTCAAACAGCTGTGAGAGGTTATGGGTAAGAAGAGTACATTCTTGGTACTAAAGAAGTGCCAAAGCAGTTCATTACAAATAATGAAGGAAATTCAATGTTGAACAGAGAATACACTATCTATCAAAGGCAAGATAGCCTACTATGTTCTTGGATTTTATCAACAATAAGTGCAAGTTTACTGCCACAACTCATAGGATGCAAGAATGCAAATGAAATATGGCATACTGTTGAACATGTGTTTAGTTCTCAATCAGCAGCAAGAGTGATGCACTATAAAAGACAGTTACAAAATTTAAAGAAAAATGGCATGCCTATGAGAGACTATCTTTCTAAAATCAAAACACTATGTTACTCGGTGCTGCAGGGTATGCTGTCAGTGACACTGAACAGATCATGTCTATCTTAGGTGGATTAGATGATGAGTATGAATCCATTGTGGCAGTGATATCATCTAGAGATATCACACCATCTCTGTCATATGTTAACTCCACTCTCCTTGCTCATGAAGGCAGATTGGAGCAAAGAAAACCAACTATTTCTGACCTTTCAGTTAATTGCATTTCAAATAAAGGGAAAAATCAAGAAAAGATTTAGTCAAGAAGTGAATCAAATAATAACAGTCAAAGAGGTAATCAATCCTACAGAGGCAGGGGAAGAGGTGGTAGATGGAGTAACAACAACAATGAAAGACCAAGATGTCAAATATGTGAAAGATTTGGTCACATAGCAAATAAGTGTTACTTTAGACTTGATGTTCACTACACACCTGGGCAACAAAACAATCAAAAACCAAGTGCAAACATGGCCAACATTCAACAAGATGCCAAGCAACAGTCTGAAACAGCCAAGATAGAAGATATTCAAGATGACACATGGTATCCAGACTCAGGAGCTACAAACCATGTCACAAACAATCTTAGCAATCTAAACTTAGGGAACAAAGAGTACAAAGGTAAACAGTGTATACACATGGGTAATGGTGAGTCAACTAAAACCATTCACACTGGTAGTGGTTACATAAAAGGTGAAAAGATATTATATCTTGATCATCTTTTAAGAGTTCCACAAATAAAGAAGAACTTACTCAATGTGTCTCAATTTGTTTGTGATGATAATGTGTATTTTGAATTCTATCCAAATTATTGTCTTGTAAGAGATATATTAACAAATAAAATTCTTTTGCAGGGTAAAACAGTGAAGGGCTTATACAAGTTTACTCTAGCTGATTCAAGAAGTAATGGAAAACAAAATATGTGTTGTAATGCTTGTGAAATATCTCAAAGTAAAAGGAGTATGAGTACTTTTGATATATGGCACTGTAAACTTGGTCATCCAAGTGTAGATGTTGTAAAGAAAATATTGCATAGTAATAAAATTTCCTTTGATAATGCATCAACTCCGTATGTGTGTACATATTGTCAGTTAGGAAAAAATCATAAACTGCCATTCAAAAATTCTGAAACCAAATACAATAAGCCATTAGAACTTGTGGCACAGACTTATGGGGTCCAACACCCATTGATACAGACTATGGTTTTAAGTATTATATATCATTCATAGATGCATATTCAAGATATGCATGGATATATTTCTTAAAAGCATAGTCTAAAGCATATTTTGCAATTTTACAGTTTATTGCATAGGTTGAAAAACAGACTGGCAATGAAGTCAAGGTTATACAAACTGATGGTGGCGTTGAATTTAAAACACTCAAGGAGTATTTTCAAAAGAAAGGAATATTACATAGAACTACCTGCTCTTACACTTCAGAACAGAATGGATTAATTGAAAGAAAACACAAGCATGTGGTTGAAACAGGACTCACCATGCTAGCTCAAGCATCCTTGCCTCTGAAGTTCTGGCCAGATGCTTTTGGGACAATAGTGTATCTGATCAACAAGTTGCCAACCAGGGTTCTACAAGGGAAGAGTCCAACTGAAATGTTATTCAATGTGCAACCTGACTACAAAAGCCTCAGAGTGTTTGGATGCTTATGCTTTCCATGTTTAAGGCAATACAACAGTCACAAATTAAGTTTCAGATCCTCACCCTGTACATCACTGGGATATGCAAACAATATTAAAGAATACAAATGTTTGGATAGCAAGGGTAGAGTCTTCATTTCAAGACATGTTGTCTTCAATGAAGACGTATTTCCATTCAGTGAAAAGGAAATAAAGACAACTCAGAAGATTTATAACTCAAAATTTTCTATACCTCCCTTACCACATGAAATGTATGCAGAGGATCAACTTAACGACACTGGACCACAACACACTGTACCCAATGATGGGTTAGGTCATAAGCCAGACAGATTGTCCATGAGTCCTTGTCATGCAACTCATCAAAATACTAGTTATCAATCTGTTGATCAACAAAGAAGTGATCAAATGCAGACATCTAGTTCACAAACGGAATTTGAGGAAGTATCAGATCATCATCAATCTCCTATTCCTGCAACAACCGGTCATCATATGATCACTAGAGCAAAAAGTTGAATCTTTAAACCAAAATTATATAATGCTAGTATTGACACTGAAGAACCATGTACCTATCAACAAGTTATACAAAGTGAAAAGTGGAAAGAAGCTATGGATGAAGAATATGCAGCACTCATGAAAAACAACACATGGAGCCTTGTTACTATACCAAGTCATAAAAATGTCATTAGATGTAAATGGACTTATAGACTAAAAAGAAATGCAAATGGGTCTATAACAAAGTATAAAGCCAGACTTGTAGCAAAAGGCTACTCACAACAACAGGGTTTTGATTTCAATGAAACTTTCTCACCAATTGTTAAACCAACATCTATCAGAATCATTCTTACAATAGCTTTATTTAAAAACTGGAAGATAAAGCAACTGGATGTCAACAATGCATTTCTAAATGGAATACTTCAAGAGGAAGTGTACATGGAGCAACCTGATGGTTATAGACAAAATGGAAGCAAACTGGTCTGCAAACTCAATAAGGCTATATATGGACTCAAACAAGCACCAAGAGTGTGGTTTGAGAAATTAAAAGCAACTTTGATTAAACTTAGTTTCAATCATACAAAATCTAATAACTCTTTATTTACAAATTTTGCTAAAAATACTATTATATATGTACTGATCTAAGTTGATGATTTTATTGTTACAGGAAATAATGAAAGTGAAATTAGCAATCTCATTCAGCAACTAAACAAAGAGTTCTCAATTAAGGATCTTGGTGATTTACACTATTTCTTAGGAATTGAAGTCAAAAGACTATCCAATTCTGCCATACAGTTAAGCCAAAGGAAATACATATTAGAAATACTACTCAAAACAAAGATGGATCAGGCAAACTGCAGTCTACCTACTCCAATGACAACTAACTTGCATTTATCAAAAAATAGAGGATAACCATTTACTGATGCAAAATACTACAGGAGTACTGTTGGAGCACTACAATATGTAATAATTATAAGGCCAGAAATTACTTATAGTGTGAATAAAGTTAGCCAATTTATGCAAAATCCTTTAGATGAGCATTGGAAGGCAGTGAAAAGGATTCTCAGATACTTAAAGGGTACAGTAAATCATGGGTTAACATTAAGAAACCGCACTAATATAAACTTGTTTGGTTTTGTAGATGCTGATTAGGCCACTGACCCAGATGATCGAAGATCAACATCTGGTTACTGCATTTATATTGGCAAAAATCCTATATCATGGTATTCAAAGAAGCAGACTACCATATCAAGGTCTAGTACAGAGGCAGAATATAGGAGTGTGGCCAACGCTACAGCAGAACTACTGTGGATCAAATCTTTGTTAAGTGAACTCAACATCACAAATAGGGCTACAATATGGTGCGATAACCTAAGCACTATTTCTCTTACTGCTAACCCAATTATATATGCCAGAACCAAACACATAGAACTAGATTTGTATTTTGTTAGAGAGAAAGTGCTACAAGGAATCATCGAAATCAATCACTTACCGAGCACTTACCAAAGGGTAGATATACTCACCAAAGCTCTCTCTACTAAGAAATTCCTGCGTCTGAAATAGGAGCTGAATGTTGAAGACTGCAGCAGTCAACAGTCAACCCCTGGATCTGAAATTAATCTCAGATCTAGGATCAGTTCCAACATCAATGGCTTACAATCACAGGTAAATCCAGAAAACATTGGTAAAGTCGAAGCTTCCAGCAGTCAATCTTATCAAAACCTTAAACTTGAAAGCAATTTTCAAGTTTAGGATCAAATCTGACTTTAATTGTTGCTGTATTACTGATACTTGTTGCTCTAAGCCATCGCTACAAGCTTTGAAGATCAAATCAGCCTTAAATCCAACTTTTCACGAAACCCTAATATGATTTTGTTCATCGCCACACAAGCTACGCTTGGCAAACTAAAGGCTTGAACCTCACTCTGAAGATTTGTGAAGAATTTTTGAAGAATTTGAAAAGATTTGAGGAAGACATGAAAATCGTCATAGAAGAAATCGCCGTTCGTATTGAGGGGAAGTATCAGAAGTATTGAATAGACTGGATAGCCGCACATCATATTAGGGTTTTGTAATATAGTGGATAGTGGGTTGTATATAATATGAGCCCATATATCCGCATTCTTTTACTTTCAAAGCCTGTATAAATACTGTAGCAACCGAGAGTATCAATATCTTGTATCACTTGGATCATTGAATATTAATACAAAACATTTCATCATTTTCATATTTTCTCTCAAATTCAAATATTATTTGCAAGTCAAATTTGACATAATAATATTTCATTTGGAACAATTTCTAACTGCCATTATTCGTAGGAAAACATAGGCAAACATCCCAATTCAAAAAAAATAAAATATACAAATGGAAAAAGAAAGAAATCGAAGAGGGAAATAGAGGGACATGATCTTTTTATAAAGTGGTTCAGCAAAATCTCATGCCTACATCTACTTGTTGTTTTTATAGATTATTCCTTTCATTCACAATCGATTTTACAACAGAATATCTGAATACAAGGGTTAGATCTCGGATTTTACTCAAAAAGGTTAAGAGAAAACGAAGAAGTGACAAAATATCTCTTTCTAGTTGAGGAAGACCCTCTATTTATAGATGAATTTCAGACCAGAATCGTTGACTCACCAGTTGAATCATTCAAGCATGTAGATCCAAGTTTTCAACATGAAAACTAGTCAAACCTAGTTTTTTCCCGTCACCACTATCATTCGGTACCAATTGATATTTTGTCCTCTATTGCCTTTCTTTTCACATAGCCCATGCATTCATTGAATGCTTCCGTTGTGGAAATCCAACTCATTTGGGGTCGAATGATATTGGTCGACACCGACCATCGCCACATATTGCCTTCCCATCTTTTCTTTAGCTTCAAATCACAAAGGGAATGCAAAGTGGTCCCATTGTAATCATTGGATCGCTCACTACCAACCCATATCATTCGGTACCGATCGATTTAAGTTCCCCAATACTTGGCCTTTTTTTCATTCCTCAATCCGGGCATCTCTCGAGTTTCTTAATCCATTATTTCATTATTCTGTAGTCTAGTTTATCTGGTTTGAGTCCATTCTAAGACTGTGAAAAATTTGTCTGTAATATTTGCCCCCTAAAGCATGCTTTTGTTAATAAAAAGCGTGTTTTGATCAAGAACTCGTATCGATGGTGATAAATTGTCGATAGTATATTTTGGTTGTCTATTGGACTAATCGTGGTTAATCATCCAATTCTCTCAGATTCACTTGGAAATCAAATTTCATTTTAGACTCATCAAGGTAAATAACTCATATCCCTGCCTAAAAGTCAATCATAAATCTTAATCATCTTGTGTTCTCTCGGGATTTATTTATCATATATACATCATATATCATGTGTTGGAATTGTTACCTTGATCCCATCGCTGGCGGAGTTGAAGTCGCAGAAGCGTCGACGAGGAAGGAGGAAGCCTTAACCCTAGAAGCGGAAGCAAGCTCCAGGAAGTTGCTAGAATTGTCGAACCATTATCTTGGTTTGGTGGAGCTGGAGTAGTGTAGAGTGGAGACCGAATGAGATACTTCGTTCGGTGGTTGGCTCGGTGTTGTGGCTATGAAGGCCGAACGAGTAGTCTTGTTCAGTGGAGGAGGCGATCTTATTCGATGGTGGAGTAGCAATTCCGGATCAGATTTGTGGTCTGGTCATGATCTCGTTCGGTGAATATGATTCAACAGTGGATGAGAAGGGATATGTTCCGGTGATTTTTGGTTCGGTGATTTTGTTCGGTGATTTGGTTCGGTGAAAGCAGTTTCCTTTGCCGCTCCATGTGTTTCGTTCGGTATTGAGGAAGACCGAACCAAACTAAGATGCCGGACCAAAATGAACATGAGCATACCAGTCCAGATCTTAAGTGTTGTTTGCCGAACCAAATGCTATTGGACCTTGCCGAAACAGATATACCGAACCAAACTCCAGGGCTGCTATATAGCAACTACACCTCCTCATTACTTCACCCTATAAATAGTAGAGCTTCTGGACAACAAAGGCAGCCATCCTAGAGAGCTGAAGCTCCGTAGAATTTTGTCTGTATTATTAATTCTTCTTATGTATAGCCTCCAAAAGTGAATCAATCTCGTAACTCTAATCTTTCAATGATTAATAAAATCTTCTCTCCCCAAGTGGAGATACACTGCCTTGCGGTAGTGGAACCACTATAAATACTGGTGTTATTTATTTTTCTACATTGCATAGATCTGTGACTGTCTGTTCTGGTGTTTAGCTCTGTTTGTTTCATCTCACTACAATTACGATCCAGTTGTTTTCCACTGCGTTGGATTTTAGTTCCCTTAGACTGATCATTTGAAGAGATTTTCCCCAACAGTCTGGTATCAGAGCTGCAAGACTGATTAAGGAGTGTTAGACGCTATGGAAGGAGAGGAAGCGACTCCAATTGTTACAAGACCCTGTACTAGAGGGATGTATATCGCGTCAGGATCACAGTTGGCAATTGAGAAATGGAATGGGGATAAAGACTTCGAGAAGTGGCAATGGAGGATGAAGGCTGCTCTAATGAGGAATAAAGTCCATCCAGTAGTGTTTTCCCCTGAGGAGTTGACGACTAACATCTCAGCCGCGGAAAGGAAGGAGATGGAGAAATGAGTGTTTACTACTTTACAACTAGCTATGGGAGAGAATGTCATCTCAGAGATTAGCAGTGAGACCACTGCTAAGGGCATTTGGACCAAGCTAGAAAATCTCTACTTGAAGAAATCTTTGATTAACCGTCTGATATTACTGAAGACATTTTTCACCATGCGGATGAGAGATGGTACTTAAGTGAAGGAACATCTTAATTTCTTTGATGATCTCGTGATAAAGATGAAGACTGTTGACTTGAAGATGGATGAGGAGAAAATGGCAATGATTCTTTTGTGTTCTCTTCTGGAGCGATACACAGGTTTCGCTAACAGCCTTATCTTCTCCAGAGACACATTGACAGTGGAAGATGTGAAGTCAGGCCTTCTATCTGAGGGCTTGAGAGATCAGATGAAGGAGATAAGTGAAGGAAATAGAGGTGGAAGTAGTAGTCACGACCTATTTGTTGAAAGAGGTAGAGAAGATAAGAAGAATTGACACTCTATAAGGCATTCCAAGTCCAGGAAGCCCGGTAATGGAAGCCCGGTAATGGCCGAAGAGGAAAGTCTAAGGACGGGAAGTGCTTTATCTGCAAGAAACCTGGTCAATGGAAAAAGGATTGTCCAGATTTTAAGAAGAAGGAAGAAACTAATCTTTATCATTTGCGGTGGAGAAGTCTGTATCTGACGATGTGAGTATCGGATGTCTCAGACCATTGGGTACTGGACTCGGGGGCGTCTTTCCATATGACGCCTAATAAGGATTACTTCAGTTCTTTCATTGGACGAGAGGGAAGCTCTATTCTTATGGGTAATGATGCTAGCTGTAGAGCAATGAGTGAAGGTACAGTAAGGATCAGGATGTTAGACATAGTGATACGCACTTTGACAGGTGTCTGATATGTTCTAGGTCTTCGGAAGTCCTTAATTTCTTTAGGACAATTGGCATTTTTGGGATGCAAGGCAACTATCGAGAAGGATAGTCTGAAGGTTCCGAGAGGTGCACTAGTTCTTATGAAAGAAGATGTGTTCCAAAAAATTTATTTGCTGAAAGGAACCACAATTCTTGGAGAGTCGTGTGTTAGAGTAGATAGTTCTCGTGCATTGGATGCCATAAAGCTTTGGCATCTCAGGTTGGGTCATATTTCGGAGAAGGGCTTAGAGTTGCTTTGAAGACAGAAGATGATAAAAGGAGAAAGCTTCAACAAGATGGACTTTTGCCAGGAGTGTGTGTTGGGCAAGCAAACTAAAGTATCTTTTGGAGTTGGACTCCATAGATCGAGGCGAGTACTTGAGTACATGCATACAGATGTTTGGGGACCGGTTGCTACTCCTTCTCTTGGAGGAGCAAATTATTTTATCTTTTTCATTGATGACTTTTTTTGGAAAGTATGGGTGTATGTGATGAAGGCCAAATCAGAGAGTTTTGTGAAGTTCAAGACTGGAAAGCGCTTGTTGAGAACCAATCTGGTTCTAGGTTGAAGGTGCTGAGATCTGATAATGGTGGTGAATTTGTCTCTAGGGAGTTCCTCGACTTTTGTAGACAGCATGACATTCAAATACATTTCACTACACCCGAAGATCCGCAATCCAATACGGTTGCAGAAAGGATAAACATGACTCTACTGGAGAAGGCTCGTTGCTTGAGATTGACGGTGGGCTTGTCTAGAGGCTTTTGGACTGAGGCATTATTAACTGCGGCGCATACCATAAATCGAATTCCATGCTCAGCCATAGATGGGAAGATTCCAGAGGAAAAGTGAAGAGGTAAAGCAGTGTATCTTGGTTACTTCTGAATTTTTGATTGTCCTGTGTACATTCACCATACAGGTGATGACAAGTTGGAGGCTAGAGCATATAAGGGCATACTAATGGGATACACCGATGGTATCAAAGGGTATTGAATTTGGAACCCTGTTGATTGAAAGAATATTATTTATTCCAGACATGTTACTTTTGATGAGTCTACTATGTTCAATCTGAAGGAGAAGCTACCTACCACATCAGAAGATTCTGATAGGCCTAAGGAGATGGAAGAAGTTCCCGTGTTCTAGCCAAATAGTAGAGTTGTTGTTGATGCTGTCGAGGAAAACGCAGTTGATGAAACACCACAGGATAGTCCGCAGGTACCTTTTAGTAGTGCTGGTGATGTGCATGAATCTAGAGGACGTTCAGTTCAAGGTGGAGCTGAAAGGAGTTTAGGCGAAGCAGTACCTACTCGGGTCAGTCGTAGGACTATTAGGCCGCCCAAAAGGTAGGGTGATTGCAGTTTGCGAACCTTAGCCTTGGTGATCAGTTTAACTATATGCCCTACATGTGGTTATGAGGAGCCACTTGACCTTGATGAAGCTTTGAAGTCATGTGATAGTTTGAAGTGGATGTGTGCTATGGAAGAGAAGTTAGAGTCGTTGAAGAAGAACAAGACTTGGGATTTGGTACCACCTTCTCAAGGAAGCTGAGCCATTGTAGCAAGTGGGTGTTCAAGGTGAATGATGATGGGAGATACAAGGATAGACTAGTTGCTAAAAGATTTTCACAAAAAAGTGATTGGAGTATGATGAGATATTCTCTCCAGTAGTGAGGCATACGTCCATCTGCATTTTGCTTGCTATCGTCGCAGCTCATGACTTGGAGCTGGAACAATTAGACGTGAAAACAACTTTCTTGCATGGAGACTTGGATGAGACCATCTCCATGAAGCAGCCAGAAGGATTTGTTGTAGATGGGAAAGAAAATTGGATTTGCAAATTAAAGAAGTCATTGTATGGACTTAAGCAGTCGCCTAGATAATGGTACAAGAGGTTTGACTCTTTTATGCTTTCACTTGGTTTTGATTGTAGCATCAAAGATGCGTGTGTGTACTTCAAGCATTTAAAGAATGGTAGATGGGTGTACCTACTCTTGTACGTGGATGATATGTTGATTGCTTTCAAGGATAAAGCTGAAATCGATAGTTTAAAGCTAAAGCTAAAAGCAGAATTCGAAATGAAAGACCTTGGAGAAGCAATGAAAATTTTGGGTATGGAAATCCAAAGGGATAGAAAGCTAGAAATTTTGAGCATCACTCAAAAGGAGTACATTCGAAAGGTGCTTGCTCGGTTTAGCATGGAAAGGGCAAAGGCAATCAGCACACACATGCCTTTGCACATACAGCTTTCTAGTAAAGGCTCTTCGATCTCAGAAAAGGACAAGGCTTTTATGATAAAGGTCCCCTATGCAAGTGTAGTTGGAAGCTTGATGCATGCCATGGTCTGCACTAGGTCTGACATTGCACAGGCGGTTGGATTAGTGAGTAGGTTCATAGTAAATCCAAGAAAGACGCATTGGGAAGCAATGAAGTGTATCTTCAATACCTTAGAGGAACTCCAAACCATAGAGTTCTCTTTGGTGGCAGAGATAGAGATTTCAGCTTGGTTGGATTTTGTGATTCCGACTATGCCGGTGATAGAGATCGAAGGAAGTCAACCTCCAGATATGTGTTCACCATTGGCAGGGACAGCGATCAGTTGGAGAGCGAGGTTGTAAACGATTGTGGCTTTGTCTACTACAGAGGCAGAGCTCATAGCTGCGGTTGAAGCAGCTAAGGAGGCGTTTTATTTGAGGCGACTATTGTGTGATTTGGGCTTCGTATATGAAGGCATGGATGTGTACTGTGACAGTCAGAGTGCAATTCACTTAACTGAAAATCTGGCATTTAGCTCGAGGACGAAGCATATTGAGGTGAGAGAGTCGTTCCTTGTCTCGATGAGTGAAGAGAAGCTAGTTCGTCTTCAGAAAGTTCACAGAAAGGAGAATGCAACATACATGTTTACCAAGTCATTGCCTGTTGCTAAGTTCGAGCATTGCTCGAACTTGATTCGCTTAATGAAGTGCTAGGTGCCACGGGGTGGCACGGGGGAGAGTTGAGATGGTTTATGGAGATGTTTGTTTTCATGGCGGATATTTATAGGTTCTACATGGACTGGGTACTTCAAACATTTTGTTGATGGGCGGTGGCCTTGTCGGAGTTCATTCACAGAGTTTAATGGGTAGTGGCATTACCGAAGCTCATTGGGTAAGTATCCATTGCGTGGAGCATAGTGGTGTAGACGGAGTTAGATAGCTTGATGGAATATGGTAACAAGGTGGAGATTGTTGGAATTGTTACCTTGATTCCATCGCTGGCGGAGTTGAAGTCGTAGAAGCATCGACGAGGAAGGAGGAAGCCCTAACCCTAGAAGCAGAAGCAAGCTCCAGGGAGTTGCTAGAATTGCCAAACCACTATATTGGTTCGGTGGAGCTGGAGCGGTGTAGGGTGGAGACCGGACGAGGTACTTCGTTCGGTGGTTGGCTCGGTGTTGTGGCTATGAAGGCCGAATGAGTAATCGTGTTCGGTGGAGGAGGCAATCTTATTCGATGGTGGAGTAGCAATTGCCGGGCCAGATTTGTGGTCCGGTCATGATCTCGTTCGGTGAATATGATTCGGCAGTGGATGAGAAGGGATATGTTTCATTCGGTGATTTTTGGTTCAGTGATTTGGTTCAGCGATTTGGTTCGGTGAAAGCGGTTTCCTTTTCTGCTCCATGTGTTTCGTTCGGCATTTAGGAAGACCGAACCAAACTGAGATGTTGGACCAAAATGAACATGAGCATACCGGTCTAGATCTTAAGTGTTGTTTGTCGAACCAAATGCTATTGGACCTTGCCGAAACAGATATGCCGAACCAAACCCATGGCTGCTATATAGCAGCTACCCATCCTTATTACTTCACTCTATAAATAGTGGAGCTTTTGGACAACAATGGCAGCCATCCTAGAGAGCTGAAACTCTATAGAATTTTGTCTGTATTGTTAATTCTTCTTATGTATAGCCTCCAAAAGTGAATCAATCTTGTAACTCTAATCTTTTAGGGGTTAACAAAATCTCCTCTCCCCAAGTAGATGTTCACTGCCTCACGGTAGTGGAACCACTATAAATACTGGTGTTATTTTTTTTTGCATTGTATGATCTGTGACTATTTGTTCTGGTGTTTACCTCTGTTTGTTTCGTCTCACTATAATCACGATCCAGTTGTTTTCCGCTACGTTGGGTTTTTAATTCCCTTAGACTGATCATCTGAAGGGATTTTCCCAACATCGTGCTATCAAGCAATTTTGGCCAGAGCAATTTTGACGAATCAATTAGTATCCTACAAAATCCCATCACACGCAAGCCCGACTAAATCAAATTATCATTAGAAAATAAACGAGTATGTATGCACGCCCAGGTGGGCCTGCATCTAATCATAATATATATGCATTAATTCAACAGTATAAATTATCCTATTTGGTAGATATAGCCAAGTTTGCATGCATCAAATTCATAACAGTGTGTTTTTAGGCAACGTTTCACATGCCGATATAACATTTATTTTTTAAGTTGGTTACTATATATATGGCTAAGATTCAAAGCAATCGGCTGTGATTGTTTTCTATGTATCCACGTAAGGAGAACATTGCCTTGTGTTGAATGTTCTGTCATCAATGTTTAGTAAACCAAGGTGAGTTGTAGTTGTACAATGAAAAAACAATCTACCGGGTTAATGTTGGTTGCGTGTTTCCATCTACCGGGTTAATGTTGGTTGCGTGTTTCTATCTGTCGGAGATGAAGAAACTGATGAAAATGAAGAACCGGAGTTTGAATTGTCCAGTCACATTAGTGCCATGGAAGACGGTTATGACCCATCTGATGATCGGTATGAAGAGGATTTATCTCAGTTTATTTGTGTGGTTTACGATATGTTGTTTCAGCAAAGAACAACGATCAATGCTGCTTTGCAGCACGCTCTTGGTTTGTATCCGAAGTTGAGGTATGCGTGTCATCTACCAAATTAGCTTTATTTGGTACACAGTTTGTATATAAAGGGGAAAAAAAGACGAAGAATGAGATTAAATTGTCTAGAGAAATAAGTACAAAAATTCAGTTTTGATATTCTTGGTAGTGAAAAGTAAAGAAATTAAAGTAACTATTTCAGACTTGTGGTTGATTTCTTTGAATGAAATTCATTTGTATGATAACATTTATTTGTATTCAAGAAAGCAACACACACAAATTTATGAAAATTCATCATCTGACATTGAGCCAAATATGCTACTAAGATGAAGGGCTGCTACAAAAAACTTAACATACAGGACCAACCATAGAATTAAAAGCACAAGTGTTTCTCTTGAACTGATCCTGATAAAAGAAATCAACCATAGAATTAAAAGCACAAATGTTAGTGCCTGCTGCTAAGCGTCATGAAAGGCAGCTGCTCAATGTTGCTAGAATGAATGCATGTACTTCTGACTCTCGAACTACTGCCCTTTGTTCTTTCCTGCCGCAGATGGAGCAAGTTGGAGACGTCACGAAAAGAGGCAGACATTATATGTCTGTGGCTGTGGCCCCTGCATCAGGAACTTCATTCTTCTCTTCTATTGTTTCATCACTGCACATACTTTGAATCAGACATTCTTATTTGCTTCATTACTATAACCATGCATCCTATGTTGATGTTTCCTCCCAGATCGTTGTATGGTTGATGGAACTGTACACATATAAAATAAATATAAATGCCTATAACATTTTATGCGTATAAACAATATGGGATGGCATTCAAAAATATGAAGAAGTGCACAGGTTAGGAACACTATTTAGTATAGAAACAAACATGGAATAGAACTAAAAATGATAAGGCGCCATCCACAACTTTAACTTGTAAGCATCGCTGGTGACTACATATCGATTGAATTGAAACAGATAAGTTATTTATGCCACAAACTTCCTCTAATTTAGATAACCACCTTGTGGAAAGAGAGTAGTAGTCAACTGTGAAGGAGAAAAGCAACAACACATCACATGAGAAATGAAGAATTTGCAATAATAACTCAAGGCTGCCATTACTCACTGACCTATATAATATAGCATTGGCTCAATGTTACTTCTATCATTCTATGTATGTAGGCTTACATTAACTCTTCACAATTTATATTAAAATTACCACCATCTCAGCTTTATTTATTCCTCCTTTATTATCTTTATAAGTGATCCCTCAACTGTATTATAAGTCTACAAATGTACTGCATTTGAAAATATATTTAGAGTTTACACTTTGGTTAACAGTGATTTAACATACGAATTTTAGGCATATAATTACACTTTACAAACAACAAACGATATTGGAAACCAACAAATGTACTGCCAATATATTTCTATTACTGCTTTCATTTTTTATTTGATTCCAAGAAGATTCTAAGTACCATTTATGTTCATATTTTAAGTGGAGCACCATTTAAAGTTGTAAAAAGATGGGTACAAAAAAGAGTTAAAATCTAACTTATATATAATATTCAACCAAGCAAGGTTTCACAACAAATATCAGTTGTGCACTGGTGTAATTATAATAAAGATTACCATATGGAACAAAAAGGAAAGGACAATTTATATTAAAATTACCCATGATGTGCTTGAGAGTATGAGCAAAGTTGGAAGCAATAAAGAAATAAGTACAAATGCATTTAATCATAAACTTTTAAAGATACGAATAGAAAGAAATGTTCAGACTTTGACCTGGTTTTCAGTTACAAATAAATATCCTTTTTAATGCATGTATCAGTAGATGTATCAAATGTAAGTACTATCCTAGAGTTTTTAATCCCAACTCATGTATTATATAGTCGAGTGTAAAAAAGGATGTACGTTAAAATAATTATAGTTGTTTTCAATGAATGGAAGATATTTGGTTGCCTTGTTTGCTGATGTCCAAACACCTTTGTAAAAATGTGTACAACACCTCACTTCTATCTAAAACAAATTAAAGCATTTTGGGACTAAATGCTTTAATTTCGACAGCACTTGACTTCTTTCTCTTGTACGCATAACTTTGCATCCAAGGGGTGTGTTGTCGTTGTATTTTTTAAAATAAATTAAAGCCTTTTGGGACTAAAGACTTTAATTTGTTGCTGTATTTTTTAAAATAGTATTTAAAGTTTATTTTCAAATAAAAATAAGAAGTGAAGGATTATCACTTAGCTGAAAAGATATATTCTCCTTGGAAAACTGTGATACAAAAACAGACTATTCTATGAAAGTAGTTGTAATATATTAAATGCATTCTAATTGTTTTAGTAAATAACAAATTATATATAGAAACGATTAAGCATATATTTCACAAATTAAATATGGAAACGATTAAGGTAAATAACAAATTATAACAAACTGATATATATTTCACAAAACAAAACCAAATTAAGCAAGAATTGCAACCTTTTTACCGATTCATTGCATGACTAATATAGAATTTACTAACAGATCTGACTCTGAAAATGTGGTTTGCTCATAGGTTTGATTTTGAAAAATACAAAATTCCTGAATGGACATAAAAGGAAAAATCCATTTGTTGATTAAATGTGAATAAAAATGGTGCAAGCATCCGCATTTAAATCTTTAAAAATACTTGAGAATAAGAAGGTAATACCACCAAGTAGACCAATAGCACAAAAATTAAACATCAGACCTTAACTAATGAACCAAGCCATCAGTGAACAAAATGAAAATTGAAGCAACAAATTTATTTTGACATCAAGAATAAACCATAATTCAGTTTCTTTTCCTCTACCATTTCAAATTCCTAAATTAAGCATATATCGTATAAGTATTGCAGACATAGGGCATGTGAAGCTTTAGCATAGAGCCTTTGTAGTTGGTATAAAAAATAAAGTAATAAAAAATGGATGTGAATTGTTCAATAATATTGGATATTTATAAAACTCGCCCATGGTGTAAGTGCATACCTTGTTTAGATGTATAAAACATATATTTCTGAATTCTACAAACAAAGGATATTTATATTTCCCGGTAAAATGTGAAAATCTTATAGGCATGGTATTAATTATTCAAGTTCAAAACAAAACTTAAGCTTCTTGATTAGAACCACTACATACATTATTGTTTCTCCATCAAAACAATACTCCAACTATATGTTGCTCTTCATGGCAGAAAAGAAGAAAAATGTATCTTACTTGTTGAAATTGTACAAAAATTACTTCTACAATGGCCATTGCTTTAGTAATTTGGATTCAAATTGATTCACTATATTTTTGTTGTGTATAATATAATGACTTTCAGCTTATATCAACTGGAATGGTATAATAACAAAAGGAAGGATTAAATTCATTTCATAATAGTTCTACCTGTTAACACATGACAAAATAACCAATTACTTAATCATGTTACAAACTTAATAATGATCAATAAGGAGGTTTGGAGAACATAGGACAATGATTGTTGAAAGAGGCAGACAAATTTTGCCTGGCTGTTCATAATCTACAATGCACTATGATTTTCTTCTCATCTAATGAATACACTAAAAGCATTAAATCAAAAGTCTATCTGTTTGATACATGCACAAAGTTTATTGCAAATAGCAATGAAAAGATTGGAGAGAGTTTTACCAGCTTTATCTAGCTAATCGTGTCAAATTGGACCCGGATTCTGTTTCACATTGACCAGCAATGAAAACAATAGCAAGTCCTCACAATGAGAAAATTGGTTTAATTTTTGCCACAATTACAAATGGAGATACGCCAGTTGGATGAGTGAGTAAAGAAATAAAGCTGAATCCTCAACCTCATAACTGGTTATAATATAATAACCTACATTGAGAAATGAAAGCATGAATACTGTATACTACATCATCATTTCTAAAATAAATTGAATGTTGTTTTGTTTGATGAAAAATATTGCCAAATTTAGATAGACAGAAAACTTGAGTAAGTTTGAATACATTATTGTGTAAGTTTTGATAATATTTGAATGGGAATAATCACAGTCAGCCACAACTAACAAAAGCCAGCATTCAATAATCAAATGCACATTCAATGGTGTAATCACAACCATAGTTATCACCAATAAAATTAAAATAAATATATGATACAGTTGTAGATTAGTAAAATTATTCCATCTTTTTTTTGAAGTTCCTTGTGAGTTTTTTCATGCTTCAATCTAAACCACTGTCCAAGCTAAGATTAAGAATATACCATAACTTGCATAATAATTCAAGCTTGGTCCACATACTAATTTTTTTAAAAAAACATAAAAAGAAAAAAAAGATAAATATAAAGCATTCAGCTACCTGCTTCATTTCGTTAATTACATGAAATCTTTCTTAAATGCACTATAATCTACAATGAGGAATCAAGTTCCTTTTTTATTAATGCAATAAAAATGCACCATAATCAGTGAAAAATAGCAACTGATGATTTTTTTCGTTAAATAATGAAGATTTTGTGTTACTACGATTAGTTAAAAAATATATAACTTTAAAGTAACTAATGAGAAATCAATTACTTCCAGTTATATTTTTTTTAACTAACTATGGTAACAAAGAATCATCATATTTAGGAAAAAACAAATCATCAATTATTATTTTCATTGAATGGTCATTAACATTGTCACTCCATGAATTCAAAACCTGTTTTTTTTTGTTTACTCGGGGTAAATAATAAAGGAACATGTGGATTAATGTGCATATAGTATATAAATTAACTAAGAAAATCAACAGTGAGCACAATTTTGATTGGGGAAACCAAATTTTGCAGCAAATCATCATTTATAGAAAAATTAAGTGAAACAATTATCATTAATGTACTCTAATGATATTGTTCTTCCAAAATGCACATGATGCAACATAAATAAAATGTTAGTGGCACATTCCATCGATAAAGTTATAGATTTTTCAAACATTATAGTGGAAAAAATGACAATATATCCTTTACTGATAAAAGATTCATCAATGTGCATCATCAAAATAATGGTGAACAATTTAACGAACGTACCTTTTTCGATTATTGAATCGGTATGTCATTGAATTTATTTCAGAACACTGAACCTGCAAAATAAGATTAACAAAAATTTGCAATAAGGACGACCAATTGATTAAAACGACTGAAGAGAATCATGGTAGATTTGTATGAACAAAATTTCTACCACTTCTTTTGAATGGGTTGGCAAAATCATGGTCAATAAGCACTTCTTGATTACAATTCATGCTTATAAAAAAGTCCATTTAATGGCATTATTGGGAAAAGCTTCAATCTGTTTTATTACCAATATGAACTATTGTGTTTATATTCTATTATCAGTGCGTGAGATGTCGAAATGCAATAAAAATTATCTAGAAAACTGTTAAAAACTTAAACTGTAGTTATAACTTAGAGTTATACATCATTTATAATAACAAACGATCCCTACAGCCCCCACCACCACACACACACACACATACACAGACACAATTTCCTGCCACCCATCAATATAAAAGGTACAAAATGTAACCATGGATAAATATTTCATTAAAAATTGTATTAACAGAGCATTCCAAATCAAAGACAGATATAATAACACAAATTTATTCATAAAAACTGTAAGTGCTCAATATGTAATAGTGGATATAAGAGTTGAATATGTAACAATGCAGCAGGTGCAATATTTCTCTCCATGGCCATGACTAATATATTAGCTAGCATTCATGACTACGCAATACCATATCATTCTTATCCATATAATTGAGCGAAAATAGATCCATACTCATTTTGTTACAAATCAAAGAAAACTTGAAATAACAAAATCATGGGGTGGAAAATCGATTTTAATCGAAACTACAAACTAAATTAGCAATTTCCTAACCTGAATACCTTTTAGTTCATCGGTTCAATCACACGTTAATACTCCGGAAATTTCCAAGTTGAAGAAGGTTAAGCTTTCCAAATCGACACAGCATAGAGAAAATGAGTTTAGTTTAGGTGAAAATTGTTGTATTGGGAAAAGGAAAATGAGGCGACGGTGTTAAGGATAAGGAAATAACGTGAACAAATCGTATAATAAAATCGCATAGTAAGATACCCACACTTATTATCTTTGCAATAATCCATATGCCTAGCATGAGCCACTCGCTATCTACAGACAATTTCCTTTGCTCGGAGGACATAGTTTTAATAATAATAAAACCTAAATTGAACTCGAAAAGGGAACCTAAAAATGCAAAAGACTTCAACAAATTTGGGCATAATTAAAAAAATATCTAAGTTTGATATCAATATCTAAGCTAGCTTCAAACATATAGGTTGTAGAGCTTTTGCTCAGTTGGTTTACTAAGTCATTGCACACTTGTATTTATGTATCAAACTCTGTGTAGAAAGTTGTCCAGTGCATGTGGACCTACGGTCATTTGCTAGTTGTCTACACAAAAACAGTAAATGGCTGATTAAATTTGATATCGGTTTGCAATGCTTCATCAACCTTAGAAGATTACATTAGATTTTTTCCCTTTTCAGGTGAATAAAAGCAGTAGAAATCTGTAGTGCTAAGCCAATGCATTCATGCTTGCATGACTTGCTTTGCTGGATAAACTTAACACGGTTGTTTTCGGTAGTTTATAGGTTTCCAATAATTTAATGCCATGTTTGATACAACGATTCATGAATTCAATCTTTCTTATTGCTGATGAATAACATCACGGTTAATGATGAATTTATGGAAGATGCTTTTTCAATCCACATTTTAATGAAATGTTATTCTACAGGTGTTGTTTATCAGATTTTACACTTTTGAAGTTCTAAAATTTTTAACCATAGCCTATATTATGTAACATGTTAGCAATTAACTTGAAACATAGATTGGTTACAACTTTTTTCAGAGTAAGTTGGCGCTCAAATTATGAAATTACTACAGTGCTATAAAAAACATATATGATATAATCTGTACGGTTCTTCAAAATATTATATTAAGGACATAATGGAACAATGTTACGTTTGTAAGAAACGGATAAATGATGCACTTTTTACTTAGGCGAATCTTAGAATATAATCTTCTAAATATTTGTTATATTGTATTCGTATCTTTCATATACACTTCAAAGTGCCTGGCTGATCATCCAGTACGTACAACAGTTTTTGCTAAGACTACATATGAACTGTATTAATTTTAATATGCCGATTTCGCACATCAATTGCTGTCAGTTTCCAATGCATTGAGAATTTGAGATGCACGTCATCAGCTATTCGGTTTGAAAAAACTTGCTGTTTCTTATTGGTGGCATGTAAATATGGTTGTCAAACAAACAAAATTGGAGTGCAAACATAAAATGAAGATGGACTTAACCTCATATGTACCGATGTAAATAGGCCATGTAAGTTTTTATATCGAACCCACATCAATACATGGAAATTTATGGATTAATTCAGCAATATCTCTTAGGCATTAACATATTTATTGATTTTAATTAAACTGAGCAACAAAATGCAAAGCAAAAAATCAAGGTGTCAAACATTTAATTGAGGAAAAACGTTCGGAAGCAAGCAACAAAGGGATTTAGGCATCATAAATTCCATGTGGTAATCGAAAATCGAATACTTACCTGAAAATCGAAAATCGAAGTATAAGAAACTAACCCTAATCGCAGTGTAACGATTTAGGAATCAAAAATCAGGTGAATCAAAAATCAATGTTGTAGATTCATAAATCAGAGCAGAATAAAAATTAATGTATGTTCACCATTCACATCACAGATCAAGGAAAACGAAAAATAAAGAAATATACCTTCAATTCAAAGAAGACAGTGATAAGATATCACTGGCGGCCATCAAATCGGTAGACGCGGAAGCAATATCTCTGGGGATGTTGGCATCAGTGAGTCGCAAGCGGGAGAAACCGATTTTTTGGAGATCGGATGAATTCAAGACCGTAGTTGAATTTAGGGAGGAACACAAATTGGTTGAGGGAGAATGGAAGCAGGAATGAATGCGTTGGGAGGGATGACTGGTTGGGTGCGGACGTAAAAAGGTACAAGGGTATTTTTGTCTTTTCAGAAAGACACGGTTGAAATTAGTTCGTGGAACTTTCATTATTAGTAGTAAAGATGTATATCAAGTATCAATGTACCAAGACAATATTTTGCTCCAAGTTAAAGAGCTAATTGTTGGAAATTAAATTGATGGGTGAGAACAATAAAGTGAAAGTGATGTGAGGTGTATCATGGATGAGACCACTACTTTGAAAGTGATATTTGACACGAGTATGGTGCAATCGATAATCGTGTTACACTTTTCAAGATTAACACAACGCTTCCCAAGATTTAATTTAGAGGAAATTGTAGAGAGAGGAGAATGAAGAAGAAAATTTTGTTTACTAAAGATTTTGTGTATTCCTTTTTTAAAGAAGAGAGAAATGAGAGATAATAAGATAAACGTAAAATTGTTCTCTCTCTTAAGCCTATCATTCACAATAAATAACATTTCATAAATAAAAACATTTTCTCATTAATAAAGATACAAAAGGTTAAGCAATGAAAAAACTTTTGTTTTTTTGTAATTATCCAACAATTCCCCACTAACTAAAACAAAAATCGAAGAAGATGAATGAAAATAACCTAGATAAGAAGAAAGTTTCATACGTAAGTACCAATATCTTTTGATTTAATTGGTACATAAAGAAGTGAGTTTAAAACCTAATATAACTAATGAATTTCTTCTTGAACTAAAAAGATTTAGGTTGAGATCTCACAACACGCACCATACTTTTGATTTCTACAAACTCCACGATAAATGTGCACTTTTAATAGCCATGTGCCTACCTTGGGAACTCACGAGTGATCTAGAGAGCTCAAGTCTCTCATAGAAGGCGGTCCACCTTCACACCAAGTAGGTGAGTCAATCAAGTGTTCCATTCTCGCACCACCACTTATAGTTATGGACTCATTAAGAGCTAAATGCTCAACTCATAAAAATAAATAAACATAATCCATCAAGTGTGTCTCAAAAGCACCACCAATACTGGCTATGAATTATATATGAGTAATAAGGCATTTCATCAAATAAATCAATGAAACCTATCAAGTGCATCTCAAAACAACCCCAATGCTGATCCATCAAGTGCATCTTAAAAGCACCAAAACTAGCTATGGAGTATACAAAAACAAAGAAGCTCAAAATTATAATAAATAGTAGAACCCATCAAGTTTGTCTAAAAAGCACAACTAAAAACTGATTATGGATTATCTAAAAGCAAAAAAGCTCAAACTTATAGCAAATAGTAAAATTCATCAAGTGTGTCTCAAAAGCACCACCAAAAACTGGTTATGAATTATATAAAAGTAAATAAGCTCAAACTCATAATAAATAATAGAATCCATCAAATGCATCTCAAAAGCACCATTATATAAACGTAAAGAAGCTCAAAATCATGTCAAATAGAAAAATCAATCAAGTGCATCTCAAAAGAAGCACCAAAAATTGGTGGTGGATTATATAAAAGTAAAGAAGTCCAAAATCATATCAAATAGTAAAATTCATTGAGTACATTTTAAAAGCACCACAAAAAATTGATTATGGATTAAAAGTGAAGAAGCTCAAAATCATATCAAACATAAAAATTCAATAAATGTGTCTCAAAAGCACCATCAATAATTGGTTGTGGATTATATAAAAGCAATCAAACTCGTAAACGTAAATATATTAAGGGAAAGAGTAATCATATTTCATTGTTTGACCACTAATGGGTATTCATCATAGTTTTCTCTACTCTAGGCTCGAGGCACATTTGTATTGAAGATTCAAAGACTAATTTCCTTTGAATAATTTAGAAAGCAGATCCATGATGTTATATTTGATCTTATTCATTTTTATGAAATCACATCATCTACTAATTTCTCAATTGCTTTAGGTTCGAAATAGATATGTCTTCTTTTTCCGTTACATGCTCTTACAGAAATTCCAATGTTCATCAAAAGGGATACAAATGTAACTTCTCACATCATAAGTAATAGTATGTTTAATAATTTAAGGGAAACATAACGCTTCCTCCAATTTTACCACATTCATCATTTGGCTAATTATGTTATTTATTCTTACATATGCAAGAACTATAGAGATGTAACATAAATTCCATACAAAAACATTCAAATCTTTCTAAGATTTTCTCAAAGTTGTGAGATTAACTTTAAAAAAATATTTTCGATCTTTTCATATTAGCCTCTTGTGAATCTGTTGCCATATATTAGAAGGACAAGAAAGAACTCATAATAAAACGCCTAATGTCCATTATAGATTTTTCCAAACTGTGATAGACCCACTTTAGCTAGATACCCCTACACTTTAAAATTTATAGTTTGGAGGAATACCTTTTCATAATCTATTATAGTTCTTTTAACTTTTTTCATGAGGAACCATGTTGAGTATGAAATAATCTAACAAAATAGTTTTTCCCACATCAATCTAACTTATGAAGATTGGTATCTTCAATTTTATATTATCAGTTACATTCAATATTATATTAACATGCTTTGCATACATACAAACAAATATCAACACAATACTTGTAAAAACTATGATCAAATAATACCAACATTTATTAATGCAACACTCAATTCAACTCAAGTCATTCTTCAATCATGTATACATGAACTCGTAAAGTATGTAATTATACAATATGATATGCCAAACATAGGGCCTTAAAATAATGTCATGTAGAGAGGAAAATCATATCAATCTAGAACAAACAAAACTTCTTATATATATATATATTTGTGTGTGTTAAATCAAAAGTTGGTTTAATACCTGAGATGTTGTTCAAGGTGGTATTATTTGAAAATGTTCTGATAATACCCATCAGTTTCAGTATAGTCACGAAGTTGTTCTAAAGTTCAAATCATACGTTCGAGGGTGAAATAGGTGAATCGCATAAATATGCAACAGTCCTTCATTCATATGTCAGTAGGCAAAATAGGAAATTCACATATGTTACAGTTTGTTGTTCATATGTCAATGGGCATAATAACCAATATCAAGGTAAACATCAATTTATCTAAGGGCTTAAGTGGCCTTTGTGCAAATTGATAATATGCAAGTCCAAGTTCAAGAATAAAGTCATATATATCCATTGTCATAGATAGCTAAATAAGCAAGTACAAAAGAAGTGTGCTATGTGGGGTTAAATGTCCAAGTCCTTGTTTGCAAAGAGTCTGAGAGTTAAAAGTGGCTCTAGAAATCCCCAAATCGATTTAGAGTTATAATTTATAATTGAGAAATAGAGAAAGAAATGATTTGCCCCTCTCAAAGTGGTGGAGGAGGTCTATTTATAGAGATGGCAAATATGTGTGATGGCTGACACATGTCCTCTAGCCATCCTTTCATATGGTAGATACTCAATAACCCTTGTGTCTTCTAAAGTTCGACATCTCTTGCCACTTGTAAAAGCTCTCCATCCTTTTCTAATGTTGAAACTTGTCATTCTTTTGGAATTCGTTATCCCTTCTGTTTGTAGAAACTCGATAACACTTCTTCATAGAAGCTCGATATCATTTGTTGTTTATAGATGCTCGACAACAACAATTTCAGGCTTAATAATAGTTGTTGTATCAAAGGCTCATTATCCATAGAAATTCGATATCCTTCCCTATTGTTAGATGCTTGACATCACCTTTTCCTTGATGAAACTCAATAACCTCCTTTTGTAGTTAGATGCTTGGCATCATCTTTTCCTTGATGAAACTCAATAACCTCACCATGTAGTTAGATGCTCGACATCTTCTAGTGGCGCGACATTCTTCCTTTGTTACACGCTCTACAACACTTTTTGTTGTAGAGGTTCGACATTCTTTTTACATTTTTGACAACCCTGCTACCTTTAGACTCAACAACCTTTGTGTTGTAGAAGCTCGATATCCCTTAGAGATTCGGTACCTCTTCACTCTTTATTAGGGCTTGCTAACTACTTGGATGCTCGACATCCCTAGTGTTGTAGAGGCTCGACACCACTTTTTGTGCTTGATAACCTTACTGTCTTTAAGTTTGACATCGCTTATAGCTCAACAACTCTTAGTATTCACCAATTCCTCTAAGCTACTTAACTTTTGAGTAGGAGATCGACATATTTTCGTTAGATGTTGGGTACACTTGTTGATAGAGCACTGTTAGAGGTTCGCTACGTCGTTGATTTGGAAGCTTGATATATCATCATGGATTTATTGGCTCATCTATAACCACGCATTTATAGACTCGATGTCAATTTCTTCCAATGTTTCTATATCCTTCTATGGATTTAGTTGCTTCTTTTTCCCTTGATGATTCCTCAAGCATATTTGATAATCGAAAAATATGTAGATAACATTTGCCCTTTCCTTGTATAAAAGAAGTTTTTTACACTTTAGTGTAAAACTAAATATCCTCTTACTTTTCCAGCTCTTATTTCTTATGAGACTTTCTCTTTAAATCCTTCATTTTTATAAAGTATATGGTGATGACTTCCATAATTTTAAGAAAATATTTTTTTCTCAAATTGACCATTTTTCTTTATAAATGTCAAAGAAATTTTTGAAAAAGTTTTCTTGTTGAACTTTGAAAGTTTGAAAGCTTGGTTTTGAAAGTCACTTTTGGAATGATTATTGTATCAGCAAAATTCTAAATAAACCTTTCGAATTTGGTAAAAATGTAAATCAATTTGCCTTCTTATCTTTCTAGGTTGAATGATTTCATAGACGAATATTTATTGCTTAAATATTATTACCATGGCTGGTTTTTCAATGTAAACTTCTTTCTCTTAATATGAGTTTCTTGGATGATTATTCGATGATTTTTCTTTGTCACATGAGATTATATGAGCATGAAAATTTACCTAACTTTTCCTAAAGGTTGCTTTAACTTTACATTAGGGGCAAGGTTGATCGTGTTTGATTGCTCTTCCTCTAGAAGATTGCTTTGGCCCATCTTTAAGATGGATTCAGACTCATTTGATTAACTTCTTTATATAAGGTTGCCCCTTCTGTGCCTTTTAGGTAAGGCTTCAGGCTGGTCGGTGCTCTGGTCAGGCCATCTTAGGCAGGACCAAAGTCTAACCCATCCTCCTTCTAGCTCCGAACAGGTCTTGTAGGTGGGACTGATGGAAGTTGGTCAGTGCTTTGGCCAGGTTATCTTAGGCAGGACTAAAGTCTAACTAGTCCTCCTTTTAGGAGGTGCTCCAGACAGGCCTTATAGGCAGGACCGAAGGCTGTTGGTCGATGCTTTGGTCAGGCCATCTTAGGTGGGACCAAAGTCTTACATGTCCTCCCACTAGGAGGTGCTCCAGACAGGCCTTATAGGCGGGACCAAAGGCTAGTCAGTGCTTTGGCCAGGACATCTTAGGCAGGACCAAAGGCTTACTCCATCCTCCCTCTAGGAGGTGCTCCGGGAAGGCCACGTCGGCGGGACCGAAGGCTTGCGATGCTTTGGTAAGGCCTTATAGCGAGACCAGAGGCTTACTTCGACCTCCCTTTAGGAAGTGCTGCAGTTAGGCCTTATGGGCTTGATCGAAGGCTTATAATGCTTTAACCAGGCCTTTATTTTATGAGTTTCTTTCTTTCCATTGATTATTGATTCCGTAGATATACTTATCTCAATCTCTTTATTTATCTATTATAGAAAAATAAAGTTTCAGATCCTCAGCATGTTAGTCGCGTAGCGTCGATCAATGTTACTTAGAAGTTGCTATGCACTAGATCGATGATGGCCAAATATATATATACAGAATTGAAGCATTGTAATCATAGCTGCATCAATATAAATATAATAGCAGCAAAAATAAATAGTAAAGTAAAGCAAGAAACAGTCACATTAGAGTTTTCATACTAGTTCGGACCTCTTGTACTACGTCCAGTCTCAGACTCATTCTGGAATTAACTAATAAACACCCTCACTTCGCCTAGAGGAATAGGCACCTGAGCAGCAGAACAAAATTTCAGTACACTTGCCTGAGTAGCCGAAGGGACTTCAACCTTTTCTATTACAAAGAAATAATTTGACTATATATTGTGTCTTAAATACATTGAGTAGTTGAATTGGAGTACAACTCTATAACCTTTAAAAACGATGTAGAATGAGTGTGTAATGGTTGGAAAGTGGATTAAGACCAGACTCAAATATTATGGAGTGAAAGAGCGCTGGTCTAGGGTTGCTTTTGATTCTAATATGGATTTTAGAGCATTTTGAAGCAATATGAGAATGATTTGAAAGAATAGAATTATATTTTTACTTTTGGGTTAGTGGGAGGCTTATATAGGAGTGATAAGATGCCACTGAAAAAGAGCAACCCTTCAGCAATTTAGTTCAGAAGAGATGCATCCATTGGAACTTCGCAAAACTTGAAAAAGGAGCTTGAATTCTCACCTTTAACATTCGCCTTTATAATGGTTATTTATAAAAGTTAGTAAGCAGCTATTTGGGAGCAGGCGTGGCTTACTGGTAGGGTTGCATGCGTTTCTCTTGGATGGTCTGGGTTTGAGTCCCACCTCCGCCAATTTTTGAATAATATAATTTTCCAATGTCTATGATGAAATAACACGTTATCTGCATGCTTCTCAAGAGCGGGTGTGGTGTAATTGTAGGGATGCATGCTTCCATCTTAGGCCGTCTAGGTTCAAGCCTTGATTTGTCTAATATTTTGAGCAACTCATTTTCTATATTCAGCATGTAACTTTGCTAACGAATGAATGGGCAAAAGCGGTTGTGGCGCATTGGTTTGAGTGCATGCTTTCTCCTATGTGACCTTTGGGTCGAATCCCATCTCCACCGTTTTTTCCAATTATTCATTTCCTTTGCTTTCTCATGGAAATTTAGTAGCAAGCTTCATCACAAAAACGGGTGTTATGTAATGGTTGGGATATTCATTCTTCAGCCATGCCATTTGGGTTCAAGTCTCGCATTCTCCATATTTTCTTCTTATTTTTTCACATTTTCTACCCCAAATATAAAACTGCTATTCAACATATACACATATGCATTTTAGTGCAGTTCCTGTTGCAATACATATATTCTACGTGACCATATTTTGCTTTTTACACTATTCAATACAGCTTGTATAAACTTTTCTTCCATCGTATAGCTACTTAACCTTAAATTACTCAATAAACACATTACTAGTATTATCATATAGCTATTGTCATCAAAACACTAAAATCGTATTCTCCACATTCTCCCCCTTTTTGATGATGACAACTATATGACTTTTTACAATAATATTATATTGCTCCCAATTAATACTTACTTCTCCAAAATTTATATACTCTCCTTATTAATATGCTCAATTTTCTCTCCCTTTGTCATCAACAAAAAAGTTGAAAGTCATCATAGGCTATGGGTCGTATATTAATTTTCAAATAAAACTCTATTTTTTAATTAGATATTTGTATATCAAATACTCGTACTCTATTATTTCCCCATTAATTTTTAATATTTGGTACAAGGAATGAATAGTTTTGAATGTGTGCTATTATATATTTTAAAACTATCTTATATAGTATCTATTTTTTTTTTAATTTCTACCTTTTAAGGTTTTTCAAAATATCTATAATCATTAGCCAACTTCGAAAATATTTTAACAGAAGGTACATAATATTGGCTAATGTTAAGTACAAAACATGATTTATACAATGTTAAACATAGTTATACATTTTAAAAATATTTGTTACTTTCAAAAAATATTTTTATTTTCCTTGAAATATTTTTTCATACTCATTTAGCATAATGGAAAATGTTTTAAATATTTCTAGTACTTTTGAAAGCAACGTCTCATATAAAAAGAGTATCCGATTTATTTGTTCAAAATATATTACTTTGCGATACTCTAAAAATTAACAATACCAACCCCTAAACTATTTATAAAAAGAAAAATGAATTAGATATACCAAATCTGCTATAGTTTCGTTACCCATAAATGCTCGTTCTTCATCATATGTATGGAACTTTTGTTATTCAAAATCTGTCTCATCCTTTTGTTTTTCTTGGGTACCTGCAAAAAATAAATTCTATATTTTGGTACCCACTTCCTACGTTAGGGTCTAGGGAGTTAGATCGAAGGTAACCATACCTAAGAGGGTTTGTTTGAACCTTTAAAAGTAAATTTTATTATTATTAATTACTATATCAAAATAATCATTAATGTATTTTTCTTTGTTTTTCCAGTTAACGAGAACCCAAATACTTCGATATGTATTCATATTTCCTGTCAGTGATTTTGTACTTCTAAAGATATTATAACATTATTATTGATCATAGAAGCACTTGAATTTCTACAAAAATTTGACTTAGACTTTACTCAAAATTTAGTACTAGCACTAACAATTTTACTATACATGAAAGTATATCTAGTACTATCTCTACGATTAGTATTATATCCTAAACCACTTTTTTCATCTAAAGGTCTAGAACTAGATAAAATCATGTTTAAATCATTTTGACCGTTATTAAATTTTGGGAATTCATTTTAAAATTTTTCAAATTTAGTTTTAAAGTCATAATTGTTATCTTCAAAAGAAATATTGCTATTTTTCAAAATATCAATTGATTTATTTAATTAAGAATTCTCATTTTTTAACGTATAGTTCTCATGGTAAAAAAAATCCAGATTCTAAATTACTAAAGAGGATTGTAATAAATCATTTTGTCATTCCAAATCGAAAATTTCTTTTGAAAATTTTTCTTTACCATTTTCAAATATAGTGTCATGTTCATCTAGAAAAATCTTTAAGAGTTATAAAATTATTTTTCAAAACACCAAGTTGATTTTCTAAATTTAATTTCTCATTTTTCATTTTCAAATTCGATAGATTTTATTTTTTCTAAAGTAACAAAATTAAGCTTTGAAAATCTTATCGTTTATACTAACTAATTCATTATTATCTTTTACTGAAATTTGCAAATTAGAAAGTACCTTTGTGTAATCCTTACCGACGATTTTGACAGTATTCGGGATTTTGCTTGTTGAATTTTGACCAGATCCTTTTTTGACCATTATTTTATGATGTTGTGACAATCGATAGAATTTTAGGCTCTAATACCACTTGTTAGTCGCGTAGCATCAATCAATGTTACTTAGAAGTTATTATGCACTGGATCGATGATTGCTAAATATATAGATACAGAATTGAAGCACATTAATCACAGCGCAGCAATATAAATATAATAGCAATGGGAATAAATAGTAAATAAAGCAAGAAGCAATCACACTAGAGTTTTTATACTGGTTCGGACCTCTTGTCCTACGTCTAGTCCCAGACTCCTTCTGGAGTTAACTAGCAAACATCCTCACTTCGCTCGAAGGAATGGGCACCTGAGCAGTAGAAAAGGATTTCAGTACACTTGCCGGAGCAGCCGAACAATACTTTAATCTTTTCTTTTACAAAGAAATAACTTGACTATATATTGTATCTTCAATACACTAGGTAGTCGAATTGGAGTAGAACCTCTATAACCTTTAAAATCGATGCAGAATGAGTTTGTAGAGGTTAGGAAGTGGATTAAGACCAGACTCAAATACTGTGGAGTAAAAGAGCGCTGGTCTAAGTTTGCTTTTGGAATTAGTATGGTGTTTAAAGCATTTGGAAGCAACATGAGAAAGATTTGTGAGAATATAATTGTTTTTTTTTGCTTTTGGGGTGGTGGGAGGCTTATATAGAAGTGATAAGATGCCATTGAACAGGATAAACCCTTCAGCAATTCAGTTCGAAAGAGATGCATCTATGAGAACTTCACAACACTTGAAAAATGATCTTGAATGGTCATCTTTACTATTCATTTTTATAATGGTTATTTATAACCGTTAGTAAACAACTATTTAATAGCAGTCGTGGCCTACTGGTTGGGGCGCATGCATTTCTCTTGGATGGTTTGGGTTCGTGTCCCACTTCCGCCAATTTTTGAATAATTTAATTTTCCATGTTCTATAATGAAATAACACGTTATCTGCATGCTTCTCAAGAGTTGTTGTGGTATAGTGGTAGGGATGCATGCTTCCATTTTAGGCCGCCTAAGTTCAAGCCTTGTTTTGTCTAATTTTTTGAGCAACTCATTCTCGGTATGTAACTTTGCTAATGAATGAATGAGCGAAAGCAGCTGTGGCATGTTGGTTTGAGTGCGTGCTTTCTCCTTTGTGACCTTGGTTCGAATTCCATCTCCGTAATTTTTTCCCATTCTTCATTTCCTTTGTTTTCTCATGGAAATTTGGCAACAAGTTTCATCACAAAAGCGAGTGGTGAGTAATGGTTGGGATGTGCATGCTTCAACCATGCTATTTGCGTTCAAGTCTTGCATTCTCCATAATTTCCTTTTATTTTTTCATGTTTTCTGCTCCAAATATAAAACTACTATTTAACATTTACACATGGGTATTGTAGTGCAGTTTTTGTAGCAATACATATCTACTTTGTGACCATATTTTTCTTTTTACACTATTCAATATAGCTTTTATAAACTTTTCTTCCATCATATAACTACTTAACCTGAAATTACTAGTATTATCATATAGTTATTATCATCAAAATACTAAAATCGTATTCTTAACACGACATTCCAAGTTCTTGATATTACATCACCATCAGGCCGGCTTAGCCGATAAGTTTCTGGTGGAATTACTTCGTGGATAACGAGGGGTCCTTCCCAGTTTGGTCTGAATGGTCAATCTGCCGGATTTTTGGTATTTTCCATGACCTTTTGGAGCACCAAATATCTTTTTTGAAATGATATTCCTTTAACTTTAGAGTTGTAGTATCTTGATATCTTTTTTGATATTCAACCGTTCGTATGACTACTTCATCTCTTAGTTCATCGATTAAATCTAGGGATTCTTTTCTTAACTCTTGATTGAGATTAAAGGCATATGCAATCCTTCGATGGGATGGTATTTCAACTTCAATTGGAAGCATTGCTTCATATCCATATGTTTATAAAAATGGAGCATGTCCTGTTGTAGTCTTAGTAGAAGTTCGATATGCCTAAAGCACAAGTGGTAGTTCTTCTATCCAATTTTCTTTTGCTTTGTCTAGCCATTTCTTGAGGATGGTCTTGATGATTTTGCTAGAGGCTTCGACGGCTCCATTAGCCTTGGGATGAGCTATAAATAAAATTCTTTTATTATCCCATTCTTATTGTAGAATCTAGTGAATTCCTTATTTTCAAATTGGGTCCTATTGTCGGATATTATCTTATTCAGTATCCCAAATCGGTTGACTATGTTCTTGATCACAAAGTTTAGTACTTTTCCTAACTGTATATTTGGCAGTGGTTCTGCCTCCATGCATTTGGTAAAGTAGTCGATGGCTACTACTGTAAACATAGCTCCACCTTTTGATAAGGAAATGGTCCTATTAAATCGATTCCCCCACTACGCCATAAATGGCCTACTGCAACACAAAAAAAATGTTGGCTCAGGCCCGAAAAATGTTGCCATAGGTCTATGGCAACACTTTTAGGGTGATGCAATTTTTGCCGTTGCCTTAGACCTCAAAGGCAACATTTTGACTATCTAAGGCAACATAAGTAATATTGTTGCAATAGAACCCTATTTGGGTCTATGGCAACACCCATAGGTATCTGTAGCAACATTCCAAAATGTTGCTATAGATATGAACTTTTTGAATTTGTGGGGTCCACAATGTAGAGCATATTTGATTTTTTAATAAAAATAAATATTTATTTAATAAAATGCTATTGCATAGAATTTGATATTTAAACAGTAATTTATTTAAATAAATATTTTATTTCAACATTTGAAATAGTACAAATTCCTGACTCCACTATTTTACAATTCAATGATATATAACACTGATATTCACATATACATATATTCCTCACTACATCACTCAGTTCACTCATTACATATGCAGTTTCAATTTATACAGACACCGACACTGACAAATATATGCCGAACCGAAGGCGAGCCGAGTGCCGAGCCGAAGGCGAGCCGAGAAGCGGGTCCGGGCGTAGCGCCGGCGGGGATCCGGGGCACCGTAGTCCCGGCGGGGATCGACCTTCTTTGAAACGACGTAAAATGATGCACAAATGAACACCTCCTGCGAATTTGAACACCTCCTCGATGATTGACTTTTGCAACTCTTTCATGGCTTCTTCTGAATCATCCAACCTTTTTTCAGCCATCATTATTAGCAAATTGTTCAGTGGAAACTGAAATAACCTTGCTTTTAGCTCTGCCTTGGTAAAAGACCTGAAACCATGATAAATAAAAATTGACATTTCATCGAACATGTTGCGTGTTAATAAGTAATACATTACCCTTCATCGAACATGTTGCCTAATCACCTAATCACAATCGCTGGCATAACCACCCATTCCTTCCTTCCACAAAACAATAACAGCAACCTACCATTCCACCACCAACTTCCTTTCACCAATCCAAACTGCCTTAACCCAAACTCCTCCCTGCTACATTTCAAGCAACAACAACCTTCTCAAGCAACCACTGCATACTTCATTATCGAAACCCCTACCAGCAAACTGCATTTTCTTCCAAACTACCATCTCACAACTAAAACATCCCAAACGCGCAACAACAAACAAAGCTCTAACCTATCACTTCATATACTTCAACCTCCATCACACCTTCATATCCAACTTCTACAAACTGCGACAACCAGATTCACCATCCAGCTACAATCAGCCACAAACTCCTGCCCCTATCACCTAACGAACTCGAACCATTTCTGCACATAGCACAACAAATCCCTTCCTCTGCAATCTGTCACAACCAATTCGCATCTCCTCACTAACCCTATGCCTTCACCATCACAACAACCACCTACCTGCCTTCTTCGACAACCCGAACTACCCCTACACCCTAACTTCCTCACTAATCAAACTGAAAACCAACCTGTTAAAAACTCCTCCAAATCGCGAACCCACCAGCGCCTCCCATATCAAATTCACCAACCGCAATTTCAGCAACCCATTGACCAGAACTACCTTAAATCACCATTGGCCTCACCTCCATCGCTTGAAACTTCAATCGCAATCACCCACTGTCGTAACCCAGTCCAATCATGACCTAACTCCAACAACAATCGCCAATTCACAAGCCGAACAGACATTTCCAGATCTCGACAACAAAGCAAACGGGGCTCGACATGTAGGCAAACAACAACGAAATTGGAGGTGAGAACGAAATGGGAACGAAGCTTGTTTGAGATCACTACCAAACTTTAAAAAAAGGACGAGATTTTGTTTTTGGAAGAAAAAAAAAGAAACGAAAATATGATTTGGAAATTAGGGATTTGGAAATTGGGGGTGAGAACGAAAATGATATGAAAAGTAAAGCGGGAAAACGAAAATTTGGAGCAAATTGTAGCGGTGATCCAGTTTAACAATCAGACTAAATGTAGACCGTTGGATCGTATTCACGCGGATTGCTAATTTTATTAATTTTTTAATCTGAATATATCTATAGCAACACTATATAAAAATGTTGCATCGTGTTACACTTTTTTAGCTAGAGCAACACATTTTTATGGCTAAGGTAACACCATAAATACAACGTTGCAGTAGGACCAAAATTTTATATCTATCGCAACATTTTAGCTGGCAACACCTTGCAAAAATGTTGCAGAAGGTCATTTATGGCGTAGTGCCCACACATCAAAGGGTCATGGACATGAGATCGGGGTTAACTCATTTGGTAGTATATATGGGATTGTTGAAAACCTCTAACATTTTTCACATCTCTTTGCATAATTCACAGCTTTGTTATTCATGTCGGGCCGGTAAAAAACTTGTCTCATGACTGTTTTAGCCAACTTCATGCCATTAGAATGATCCTCGTAGATACCTTCAGAGACTTCTCTTAACAATTTTAAGTCATTCTCTAGATTAACACACCTTAAATAACGGAGCAAATATCCTTTTTTATAAAGTATTCCATTCAACATGGTAAAAGTTGGAGCTTGGTAGCTTATTCTACTAGCTTCTCTTTTATCTTTTAGTAGTTTCCCTTCCACCAAGTATTCAAGGTGTCATCCAATTATTCTTATAATGATTATTTATTTCGTATGAATGGTTCCTTCCTGGTTTTCACCATTATTACTTCCTGGTTCATTTTCGTTTTCCAGGTGTATAAGATCTTGGGATCTAGTCAATACCATAGTTTCATTTTATGGTTCGAGGGCTTCTTCCTTAATAATGGGACTTTGTTGGAAGCCTACTGGCATGATTTGAGTTTCTGGGACTCCTCGTGCGCTAGCTAACCTGGCCAAAGAGTCGGTTAAGAATGTCTTCCTCTAGGTACTTGGTTATCGAAAAATCTTTAAACTGGGCTAATATTTCCAATATCTTCTTGACATAAAGGATCAATCTTGCATCCTTAATTTGATAAGTTTGATTCAGCTGATTAACCATTAATTGGAAATCACTAAAAATTTCAGTCCTCGGGATTTTTAAATGAAGTGCTAAGGTAAGTCCTGATATTATTGATTCATATTCAGCTATGTTGTTGGTAGCGGGGAAACCTAACTTCAATGCATAATGTAATCCATGTCCACCAGGGTAATGATTACATATCCCGCACTAGCCCCTTGCTCGTTCGAGGCTCCATCAACGAACAATTATCATTTATGCTTTAGATCTTTTTCCTTTTTCGATTGTTCTTCAATAAACCGTATGCATTCATTAACGAAGTTAGCCAGAGCTTGTCCTTTGATTGCCACTCATTGATGGAATTCAATCTCATACTGACTTAGCTCTATTCCCCATTTTACTAGCCTTCCTGACGTTTCAAGTTTACTGAAGATTTGCTTAAGTGGAAAATTAGCTAAGATCTTGATTGGGTGCGCTTAAAATTAGGCTCTTAGTTTTCGAGCAGTGAGAATAAGACAGTATGCCAACTTCTTTATAATTGGATATCTAACTTCTACCTCTTTAAGTCTTTACTAGTATAGTACACTGGAAGTTGAGTCTTATTTTCTTCTCTTACTAGAACTGAACTTATTGCGTGTTCGGAGACTGCCATGTAAAGGTACAAGTTTTCTCCCTCTATGAGATTAGATAAGATTAGAGGTTTTTCAAGATGGTCTTTGAATTCTTTGAAGGTTTTTCAGCAATCTTCTCCACACTAAATGTTCTTCATTTTCTTAATCACATCAAAGAAAGGGATGCACTTATCAGTGGCCTTGGAGATAAATCTGTTCAAAGCTGCCACCCTTTCATTTAGGCTTATGACATCTTTACTTATTTTTGGCTCTGCCATATCCTTAATTGCTTTGATTTGGTTAGGATTGGCCTCAATTTCTCGAGCACTCACCATATGTCCTATAAATTTCCTAGATTGTATTCCGAAAGAGCATTTTTGCGGATTCAGCTTCATTTTATACTTTCTTAGTACTCCAAACATTTCCTCAAGATCTTTCAAGTGGTTACTTTCCTCTTTGGAGTTAACTAGCATATCATCCACATACACTTCCATGTTTCATCTAATTTGTTCTTCAAACATTCTATTTACTAACCTTTGATACGTAGCCCCTGCATCCTTCAACCCAAAAGGCATAACTTTGTAGCGGTAAGTTCTCCAATCTGTTATAAAACTTGTGTTTTCGTCATCTGGTTTGAACATGGGAATTTGATTATATCCTGAGTTTGCATCCATAAAGGATAACAGTTAATGTCCATTGGTGGCATCAACCAATTGGTCTAATTTTTGGGGCATGCTTATCCAAACTAGTATAATCGACGCACGTTCTCCATTTTCCATTGGACTTTTTAACTAGTACGAGGTTAGCCAACCATTTGGGGTAGAGCACTTTTCTAATGAACGCATTCTCAAGCAATATTTTAACTTCTTCCTTTAATGCATTAGCTCAAATTTTATCAAACTGCCTTTCTTTTTTCGAATAGGGACGATATTTGGATCCATATTTAGAGCGTGGCTCATAATTGTTGGATCTATTCTGACCATATCTGAGTGAGTCTAAGCAAACACATCTTTTCTAGATTGGAGGAATCGGATAAGCTCTCTTCTAAGATTGTCCCCTAGTTTTTTTTTTCCAATTTTTACTGTTATGGTTGGATCAAGCGAATCTAAGCTTACCTCGTCTAGATCTTTAATAGATTTCATTCTTTCTTACTTATTTATGCAATCTAATTCTATAGTGATTTCCTCACCCTCTATTTTATCGGTTATCTAGTTCGCTTCTTTTTGCTTTCTTTTTCTCTTGGAGAAGTTGAATCTTTTTAGCACATTCACGGGCTTTTCAACTACTTATGTTTGTTTATTTGCCTTGGATGGTAGGCTTGAACAACTACCACTCAACGACTTCTCAGTTTTACTTTTGTCCAGCTTACTTTTCTCTGAGTTGTAACAAGAAGTGTCATCTTTTTTGAATTGCTCGAGTGTAGAAAAGTACAGTTCTCGAGAGCTAAACTGCTCCCTCCTTATGGTTCCTCAACCATTCTTAGTTAAGAACTTGACCATTAGATGTTTAGGTGAAACAAATGCATCCATTTCATCTACAACATGCCTCTCAAAGCCTCTCAAATATGCATAAAGAACTTTATCTGCCCCCATTGGAGTTGATCCCTTACTGAATCCAAAGATGGGCTTAAGGCTTGGTTCCAACTTCCCCTTTGGAACATTCATCTAGTCAAACGTGTATTTGAAAATGACATTTACTGCACTTCCAGTGTCTACCAAAAGCTTCATCACCATAGAGAGCCTAATTTGAGCAGTTATCATTAGCAGGTCGTTATGTGGGTGACAGACCCCCCTTAGTTCTTGTTGAGTTATTGTCAAGTTAGGAATTTGGAGTTAAGGCCTGTGTTGCTTGAATGATGGCTCTTCTTAGATGGAGAAAATTCCATCCTTTGCTTCCCTTATATATCCGCTCTTAGCTCCTCTGCTATTTTCGACGATGTGGGGACCTCCGTGAATGACATCTATGCGATTAACTGGAGGAATAAAGTCTTGTTGGGATCATGCTCCATAAAGTTAGTGGTGTTGCTCGAATGCCTTTGACTATTCCCCTCGGGATGGGAAGACTTCCGAGTTTCCTTAACGAACTCCTTCAGAGATCCTGACCTGATCATATTCTGAATTATACCTGCCAAGAACGACATTCATCAGTCTTATGCCCATTTGCTTTGTGGTAGGCACAATAATCTCCCCCTCTCTTAGGTTCAGGATGGTTCCTTTCTTTGTTGGAGGTGGGGAAATTTCTACTATCCTTGGCCATAGGAAAAATTTAGGAGAGGGTTTGTTCAAGTCTACATAATTGGATTTAGGGATCTCCTCCCATCTTCCTCTTCTATTTTCGTCGCATTTTGGCTTTTTGTTGGGGTGATCAAAACCAAACTTTCCTTCTTCTTTCTTTGACTGAGACTTCTTCACGGCATAGTATATTTCGTCAATGTAGATGAATTTATTAACTTGGAAATGGAAGTCTTCTAGATCTCTACACCCATGAGCATAGAACTCTTTCCAGAAAGGAGTCTGCTAATTATCCTTGAGCATAATACCAACAGCTTCTCCCTATCGGTCATATTTCCTGCTCCCAGCACTTCTATATTGAATCTTCTTAGATATTCACCAAGTCATTCCCCTATCTCTTCTTGAAAGCCGCTAGCACATTGGAATCTATGGTAGGTTCTTTGGATATACAAAACTATGCCGAAAATTCATAAGAAAATTGCTCCCAAGAATATATGGTCTTTTCTCAGTAGTGTCTATACCTTTTGGCAGCTGCTCCATGAAAAGTTGTAAGGAAAAGCTTACAACGAACTGCCCCAGAAGCATTATGCAAGTCCATTTGGCTCTCGAAAGTCAAAAGATGATCGTTAGGATCAGTGGCTCCATCATACTTCAATGAAGGAATTTTAATATGGGATGAGATTTTGTCAGACATTATCTTCTCTGCAAAAGGTGCTTTCCAAAAATTATTATTAACCCTTGGATCAAGGGTTCTATTTCCTTTAAGGTCAAGCATATCCTTCACTATTTTGTTGGCTTATATCCTTTGTATGAGATCGACCAGTCTGATTGGTTGAGAGATCTTCCTGCTAGCCTTTCTTGGTTCTTCTTTTGATGGTTCATCTTAGCCTTGTTGTCTTCTTTTGCTTGCAATTTTGAGAATACATTGTCGGTCCTTCATTTTGGGTTTCTCTCTTTCTTTGTGGGCCCATGGTGCTTTTGACCTTATCTTTACTTTTAAGTATTGAGGCGCCTAGGTTTCTTCCTGAAGACTCCACTTCTTCTTCCCCTTCAGTAAGCTTGGTCGTCTTAGAGGATTTTTGAGAAAGAACTTTCTCAAGAAGCTCTTACATAACTGTAAGTCACTATGTTAAGTCTTGAATTTTAGTTTCATAACATGTAGGCTATGCTAGGAATGAAGGTTGTCCAATATCTGTATTCTCCAAATTGAAGTTCGAAGTGACATTATCCTCCAAGGCTGTCTTCTGTACAACTTCTTCATTCAAAACATTGACTTTCCTCATCCTCACCATTTTCCTGAAACAAAATTTTACATAGTCAACTTCAAAGTAAGGAAATAATAAAACGAAGGTTCGAGTCTTCTTCTAGTGTCAAAAATGTTAAACCAAAAGTTGGTTCAACACCTAAGATGTTGTTTAAGGTGGTATTATTTGGAAATGTTCCAATAATTTTCATCGGTTTCAATATAATCATGAAGTTGTTTAATAGTTCAAATCGTATGTTCGAGGGTGAAATAGGTGAATCGCATAAATATGCAATAGTCCTTCATTCATATGTCAATAGGCAAAATAGGCAATTCACATATGTTATATTCCTTTGTTCATATGTCAATAGGAATAATAGACAATATGAAACGTAAACTTCAATTTATCTAAGGGCTTAAGTCGCCTTGTACAAATTGATAATATGCAAGTCCAAGTTCAAGAATAAAGTCATATATGTCCATTGTCATAGATAGCTATATAAGCAAGTACAAAAGAAGTGTGTTATGTGTGGTTAAATGTCCAAGTCTTTATTCACAAAGAGTTCAAGAGTTACAAGTGGCTCTAGAAATCTCCAAATAGATTTAGGGTTATTTATAATTGAGAAATAGAAAAAGAAATGATTCGCTCCTCTTAAAGTGGCAGAGGGGGTCTATTTATAGAGATGACAAATAGGCATAATGGCTGGCATGTGTCCCTTCGCCGTCCCTTCATACGGTAGATACTCAATAACCCTTATATCTTCTGGATTTAGCATCTCTTGCCGCTTGTAAAAGCTCGTCATCCTTTTCTGATTGTCATTCTTTTAGAATTCGTTATCTCTTCTCTTTGTAGAAACTTGGCAACACTTCTTCATAGAAGCTTGATATCATTTGTTGTATATACATGCTCGACAATAGTTTGAAGCTTGATAACAATTGTTGTATCAAAGGCTCATTTCCATAGAAACTTGATTTCCTTCCCTCTTGTTAGATGCTCGAAATCACATTTTACTTTATGAAACTCCATAAAACCTCCCCTTGTGGTTAGATGCTGACATCACCTTTTCCTTGATGAAACTCGATAACCTCCCATTGTGGTTAGATGCTCGACATCTTCTAGTGGCACGACATTCTTCCTTTGTTACACGCTCTATAACACTTTGTATTGTAGAGGTTCAACATCCTTTTTACATTTTTGACAACTCTACTATTTTTAATCTCAACAACCTTTGTGCCGTAGAAGTTTGATATCCCTTAGAGATTTGGTACCTCTTCACTCTTTGTTGGGGCTTGCTAACTACTTGGATGCTCAACATCCCTATTGTTGTAGAGGCTCGACACCACTTTTATGGGCTTGATAACTTTACCGTCTTCAAGTTTGACATCCCTTGTAGCTTGATAACTCTCGTTACTCACTGACTCCTTTTAGGTACTTAACTTTTGAGTAGGAGCTCGACATATTTTCATTAGATGTTCGACACCCTTGTTGATAGAGCACTTTTAGAGGTTCACTACATCATTGATTTGGAAGCTCAATATATCATCATGCATTTATAGGCTCGTCGTATCACCATACATTTATAGGCTCGATATCTATTTCTTTCAATGTTTTCATATCCTCCTATGGACTTAGTTGCTTCTTTTTTCCTTGATAATTTCTCAAGCATATTTGACAGTCGGGAAATATGTGGATAGCAATATATATTTAACATAAATATTTTCAGTTCTCAATACCTATAATTAAATTTCAGTTTCATACATGTAAAATCAAATATTTCCCGTATTTTCATAAACATCATATCCACCAACTTATATTGGCAACCTAAATAAATATTCTCGAAACATGAAGTTTTCATAGTCTCGCATATCAGTCAAAATTGTCAATTTTCATAATCAAGATCATATGAGCATGTTTGTTTATAATTATTAACATATCATTACAAAGCACTTTATGAGATATTCAAACAATTACTTGTTCTCTTTTATTTATAGATATCCTTCATAAATATATCTCCCCTCACTTTCAGTATCCATCATTTTATTTAATTTCAAATATAAACTCATCTCATAATTTGCTACTATATAAGTTTTGTGTAAATTGTGTCAACGTTATAATGTAATGCATAACTTATTTCATTATTTCTTCTCTTTCAATAAATTCATTCATGTTAACAAAGTGGCAATGTTTCAAATCTTTTTTACATATATTTCATTTTGAATTGTGTTGTTAAGTACATACACACATAGAAAACAAGGATATGTTTAATAGAAAAATTAATCAAATTCTAAAATATACTCATGTTATTAGGATAATTATGTTCTTGCTCCTTTTTCGAAAACATTTTCATAACTAACATATGTAGAAAATATTCATAATTTCTCCATTCACGTAATTGACTTAATATAAAATCTTGATATATTTAACATAACTTCTCCGCTATAAAATTTTATACACAAATGTACTCTTAACTCTAACATTAAAATTCATAATAATCATTTTCCAAAATAGGCTTGTGGTGACATCGATATTATAAAAACCCATAATCTTTATATTTAAAATCATTAGATTTTTTATGTTCTTTTCCTAATAAATCTAACTCCATAAATCAATAAACATAAAGTCTTTTTGTTAGTTTCATTTTTCTTTTTATAATGATGTGTCAATCATATTCCTTTTTCATTCAAACATTAAACAAAGCATTAAATACTCTTAATTTGCTTCCATAAAGTCAAAACTAAATTATATAACAATTCAAATACCATGCTTTTAATGTCTATAAAATTCATAATAAAAACAAGTAAAGAAAATCAATATTTTTAGCATTTGCTTATATGTTATTTACTCATTGGTGGGTTTCCAAGTAAAGCCAAACTTATATGTTAACTCCATATAATAAATAAATGGGTATATTTTAATTTTCAACTCTTAAATATGTTAAAAATAATTATATAAAGGGGATTTTCACTTCAAGGGCTTATTTGTGCAGGTAATAAGTTTTAAGGACACTATTTCTAAAAAATTAGTTTTAAGGACATTTTACAGGAAAAAGATAAAAGAATTTATCATTTTCAGTTATACAGAAATAATGATAAAAAGATTTATCATTTTCCTGTATAACTTAAAAAGATAAATGAATTTATCATTATCCTGTAATTGTCCTTAAAACTAATTATTTAGAAGTGTTGTCCTTAAAACTTATTACCCTGAAAATAGAAGCCCTTCAACATAATTTCCACTTATAATAAATTCATTTAAAAGTCTATGCATTGGATACTTAAATTTTATTATCAGAAAACAATAATGAATACTCAAGAAAATGAAGTGAATCGTTAAATTAACAATATTATATTTACAAGCATTTATGATTTATAAATGTTTTAACTCCTTCTACAGATGGAAAGACAAAATTTATATTTTCTATCAAGAGTTTCATTAGCTCATAATTACAAAGGTTTTATACTATAATTTTTCACTAAAGCTTACATTTTAAATTAATGGTCTACATTGGAACATTTTTATAAATGAATAGTCTTTAATTTAGATAAATTTAAATCTACAAAACATATATTACATTGTCTCAAATCAAATTATATGATAAATTCATACAAATCCAAACACGTGGCCATTAACTATAACTTGTGTCACATTTAACAATAAAATATACTAATTTGAATTTTATTCTACATTATATCTGATTCATTATTACATTCCATATATATAATGCAATAATTTAAATCAAAGATACACAATCATAGCGCCTAAATTTGTAGATAAAGAATATTTAAGTATATATTCTTTATTCTCATACATTTATTAAATAACTTGATAACAACCTTAATAATTCTTTTATCATAAACTTATATATGTTAGTAAATACATTTTTGCACCATAGCATATCAAAATTTAAGTTGCTATGATTAACATATATCATTAACCAAACCAATTTCTTAAAACATGACACGTTCTCAACAATATCAACGATAAGAAGTCATTATCAAAACCCAAAAAATCAAACGAGAGGACCTATATTTCACGGTTCGTCACCCAATCTCCCTGGTTAGAGGAACTATAAAGTATCATTCATTTATCAATCCTATAGAAATATAGAAATAAAAAATCATGTCCAGTTAATATCCATCATCAGATTGTTCAAACAACATTATTCAAATCAAAGTGCATTAAATGAAAATCGAAACGATAAGTCCAATCAAGGATTACCTTCGAGCTTATACTCAAAGCATGCCTATAGAAATGATAGAAATCACATACATGTGTAAGCAGCCCAAAGGTAAATCTTTAGGATTTATTGAAAGAAAAAATAAAGCAAAATGCATAAAATAAACTTAATCTCAATCCACCCCGATCATAGGATAACCATGCCATTTCTAAATCCTTGGCTTCAACCGGTAATATTCGCTACAGTTGGTGGTTGCGCCTATGGCACCACTGCAGTTGTGCTACTATTATCAAGCTTCTAACATACTAACGCAATCGGTTGCCTTAAGCCCGTTCCTGTATCAGATATCTCAAGTGTATGCACTTATTCGCCTTGTGTCCATCTAGCTCATGAAATAGACAGTATTTCTCAGACTTCCTTTCTCATTATGTCGGCTCTCTCTTAATGAGTTTCTTGTATGGAATATGCCCCTAATATTCAGATAAATCCTTCCCGGGGTTTCAGTTAAGTCAGTGTAAAAGGCAAACTTCTGTTCCCTCTTTGAATATTTTAAATCTCTAAAACCATCATCAGCCTTTCCTTTTCCATTATCATTTCCAAGTCCTGCCTTGGATGGTCCTCCATTCTCTATAGCATTAAATTCTGTAGTCTCGACCTTCGCATTTCCTTAACGCAAATATCTTTCAGTTTAATAGTAGAAATTTTCTAGATTCATCGGCGGATCCCTTTTCAAAGCCTTCTTAAATTTAGTCTTATTAGCAATTTTGGCAACAATCGCTATAAGAGCTATTAAAGGGTCTTGTTTGGAACTACAGCGGCTGTTGCATTAAATTTGGTCAAGTAGCTCCGTAAAGATTCATTCCCCCTCTACTTCATGTTCGAAAGAGTCACTACATTCCTCGATCAAACTATATAAACACTAAATTGGCTCATAAATCTTCCCACTAATTCAGTCCATGTGGTAATGGATCCATTGTCAAGTTGGTAAAATCACATGGCAGCCATATCAGTCCGCAGTGTACAACAATGTCCCATTACTACCTCGAAGCTTCTAACACTCTCATATATTGGATGTATCTCATCAAAGGAATTGTAGCATCAGTCCTTCCATTATATGGTTGCAATGCAGGTAGCTTGAAATCAGGTGGATTCATAGTGATCGAATGTTTAGGGGTGAAGGGGTTTTGGTCCGCATCCTCCAAATGTCGATTTAAAGTTCCACCTCGAAGTATCTGTTGTACCATCTCAGCTATACGATCTCATTGATTCAGCCAAAATTTATAAGGCTCAATATGCCTTTATTTTAAAGATTCCTAATGCCTCCGTTTTCTGCGGGGACCTTTCAGTTCTCTTCTATGTTGCTATAAATTTGCATTCTGATCTTGGTTCTTAGGCTCAAAATCACATTTTCCTATCCAAGATCTAGGTCAACTCTGCCCCGATCGGTCGGGATCAGTTAGTATCGACCGATTGCGGGAACTGAGGGTTGAGTCGAATTTGCTCTATCTCTTGTCTCCATGCTTTTTTTTCATCATCTTTGTTTTCTGGCCTTCGGTTTTGATTTCCAACAATTTCAGTCGCTCTTTGTTGCTCCATTCGTTGGAAAAAGCTATTCAACATTTGCTCTTGTCGAGCCAATAATCTTGCTTGCATGCTTGTCATTAGTCCTTCCGTTTCCTTTTTAGTCACATAGATGAAAAGTGGATTTGAACTAGATGACACCTCCTAGTTGTCCTCTTGCTCTGTTGACTTCCCCGGCTATATATTTCCTTAGAGTTGGCTTCTTCATCTTCAACAAATGAGATCTTAAGGTCCTCTTCATCTTCAACAAATGAGATCTTAAGGTCCTCTCAGTGAAAACAAAAAAAATGTTTGAACAACAAAATGAGCAAACACCCCAATTCAATCAGAAACAAATAAACTAATGGAAAAAGCAAGAAATCAAAGAGAAAAGGCGAAAAAACATGATCTTTTTATAGTGATTCATTTCTATCCTAGTCGATTTATAATGGAATATAGGATTACAAGGGTTAGATCTGGGATTTTACCCAAAATGGTTAAAAGAAAAGGAAGAAGTGTCAAAAATCTCTTTCTAGTTGATGAAGGCTCTCTATTTATGGATGAACGTATCAAAATCGCTGATTCACCAGTTGAATTGTTCAAGCATGTAGATCCGAGTTTCTAGCAGGATGAACAGGTCAAATTGAGCTTTTTTCGGTCACCACTATTGTTCGATACCAATCAATATCGAGCAATACTGATCGGCATTTTGTTCTCCCTTGCCTAGTTTTTCACATAGCCCATGTTTTCGAGTCTTTGAGTGCTGACATTGTAGAAATTCAAATTGTTTGGTGCTAAATGATATCGTTTAGAACCAACCAATGTCACATCATTGCCTTCCCATCTTTTCTGCAAGTTCAACCCATTGAGGGAAACTAAAGTGGTCCCCCTTGTGATCATTGGATCGTTCGGCACCGACCTCAGTTTCGATCAATTTGAGTTTCTAAGTATTTAACCATTTTTCTTCATTCCTCAACCTCGGCATCTTCCGAGTTTCTTAATCTATTTTTTCATCATTTTATAGTTCGGTTTCTTTGGTCAGAGTCGATTATATGACGGAGGAAAATTTGAGGCTTTTGTTTAACTCTAGCAATGACATTGGCAAGATCTAAACGCTTGCAGTTCATAAACTTTGCACGCAGGATTAAGAGGTCAACGATACCAGAAGTTAGTATGTTATTATTGAATCTGACATGCATAAAATTATATTATTTACCGACGACTTAGCAATACCAAAGATATCGGTGAGTCAATGATAGGTAGTTAGTAAAAAGATTGAGACATGTAAACAAACCAAAACAATTAAATTAAGAGCAATTAATAACGACAGCAACTTTCTTCGCATGTTAATCCTGTTTTCAAAGTCATGTGTACGTAAAATATCCAATAATTAAGATAATAAAATTTAATTTTCAGTTGTTTTACCATAGTTGGCCTCCTGTAACATTAACTGTTCAGGTGGTTTCAACTTTACAACTAATTTTTATTTAATTTATTTTTCTGCTTCTTTAATCTTTGTAGACATCTGTACAGTGATCGAGTTTGTAATATTAACATACGTGGATAAATGGGGGAGAACCTGCAAAAAGAAAACGATAACAGAATATCTGATGCAACATAAAAATAAAAGGTCAATTGGTAATAAGTTCAGAAATATACTGTACTGATTGTACCATATTTTCACCAGATGGATGCAGTCTACTATAATCGCATTTAAGAAATTTACTCTCCAATTAAGAATGACAATAGATAGCAAAATGTAATATTTTATTGAATATATATATATATATATATATGTATGTATATATATATATATGTATGTATGTATATATATATATATGTATGTATGTATATATATATGTATGTATGTATATATATATATATGTATGTATATATATATATATATGTATATATATATATATATATATATATATATATATATATATATATATATATTCTTTATCATTGCATTTTCCATTGAAATACACATTATACAACTATCATGATGCTTATGGTACAGTACGATGGATAAATATTGTAAAACAAGTAGCCATGCATCGATTATACCGACTAGGTATGGCAAATACATATTAATATGTTTTATGAGACCAATTGTATGGATGTTAATTTTGAACCAATGCATAAAACCTTAATTATATGAATGTAAACGTGCATCATTTAGATTTTTTTACAGGTAAAGCAGATTCCCTAATCTTTAAAAGAATTTTGACCTTATTCACTCAGTAACTCTTGATGTGATTACAAGTAAAATGACTATTCTAACTACTAGTGATTAAGGTGAACATGTACGGACATATATAATTAACGTCCTTTAAATTTGATTAAAAATGTTACGGTAGATGGAAGAGGTCAAATTTAGCACTTCGCGCAATTGAATGATACAAAATTGCAAACAAAACACTATGTGTACTTCTCCAGCAAATCAGAAGCTTTGTTACAAATTAAATTTTAGCACCAAGTTGATCAATAATTTGACATTGTGAAATCTAACGAATTAGAAAAGGATTATAAAGTATATTTATTAGGGGATTAGTTGGCATAAAATGATTAAGCAACAACTTGTTGTTGATTAGAAAAACAACACTGCTAAAATATGTTTACAATCAGACCATACACTTAGAGTACTTTAAGAATTGCAACAATTAAGGTTATTATTTGTAGTTTGAAGTCAGCAAAGAAGTATAAACAAAATCAAAATGAAAACCAAGTTAGGTACTCGTACAGAACAGATATTTGATTCTGATTCATCAACTCGTACTGTATTATTTTGGGGCGCTTTCCTATTGATTCTTTAACATCATAGAGAACAGTTTAAGCCATTCCAACAATATAAAGTTAAAGTGTGTGAATATATCTTACTGTTACAGTACCTATTTTGATATTGCCAGGCAGAAATCTGGAAGAATGTTGAGTGAAACTGGACATTTTTAAGCATATGCAAATCAAACCTATTATTAATTTTGTATGTTCAGTTGAAAATTCTTTACATGTAAAAGTGAATGAATTCGCGTATTTTCAAATTCAGATATCGTAAATACATATTTTCGTGTGTAACAACACCAGGCATTTTGTTTCCTTTTTTTTTCCGTTGCTTTTCTTTTCTTATTTTATTCCCTTTTATTTTTGGAAGATGGTTACTTCTATCTATTACAAAAGGTTGAAATACACCGAACCATGAATCAACTGAATTAGACAGAGGTAACTAAGCATAAAAAAACGTAGAAATATAATTTGAATTGCTTGGTGTGAATAACCTTACCGGTTAGGTTCGTTGAAAACTGTTAAAATTTTAAGTAAACTAATTTAAAAAAATTAACGGTAACAAAATTCGTAATGTACAACGCTGTATAGCTGTAGTATATTTATGAGTTATTACTATTGAGCCGTTATAAAAATTAATGATGATAAAATTCGTAACGGATGAAAATAATTTCAGATCCGTTCTCTTATTTCAGTAACGCATACAATTTTGGGGCTTTGCACGAAAGGTCCCTATTTCTGATAGTGTTACAAGAAAAGTCCATGTAGAAATGAGTATGTAAATTAGGTCCCTGTTTTTTCTAAATCATAAAACGCAACTTAGCTTGCGCTTTTTAAAATTTCAAAATTTTCAAAATCAGAAAGCGCAAACTAGCTTGCGGTTTTCTGATAGAAAACGCAAGTTACCTTGCGCTTTTCATAAATTTCAAAATTTTTAAAATTTTCAAAAAAAATTCAAAATTAGAAAGCACAAACTAGCTTGCGCTTTCCTGATATAAAATGCAAGTTAACTTGCGCTTTCGAAAATTTCGAAAAAAAATTTCAAAATTAGAAAAGTGCAAGTTATCTTGCATTTTCTATCAGAAAAGTGCAAAACACTTTGCGTTTTTTATTTTTGAAAAATAGAAACCAAATTTACATATTCATTTCTATAGGGATTTTTTCTATAACAACATCAAAATCAGGAACCTGTGACTCTTTTCTTGTACAATTTTTATTCTGTCTATTTAAATGATAGATAAGCAGAAAGAACAAAGGAAAGGCAACAGGTGATTTTTTTTTCTTTTCTTCTCCCTCTGTCATTTCTCTCTCTGCAGAATTCTTCCGAACAATTAAATTAGAAAGTGTTAAATTCAAAATGATTTGCACTCATGCAAACAACAAATCGACCAAATTTTAGAAGCTGTTTTACCTCGGGGAAGAAGCGGTTGATAGCTAGTCTTGTATCATGAGACTAAGCCGCGAATCGTCTTAAAGAAAGTAACAAAGTACGAGATTCGGTCATTTTCAACAGTCAGATCTAACAATTTAAGATGATCACACCTGTTGGAAATGGCCGTGACTGGCGATTTTACTGGAACGGTACCGCCAGACACCAACGAACCTTCTCGAGAGGCTGAACTTTAAAAGGAGGCAGAAGATGCAATTTTACTTGACAATGAAAAAGGCGGTCTATGTTTTGACCACTGATGAATTACCACTGTCCAATTCACTCACCGAAACAGAGAGTAAGTAGCAGCAATCCTGTATCGAGTATGACTACTTGTGCAAAGACTTCTTTCTAAATGGCCTCTGCGATAACCTATATGACTACTACAACACATAGGACAAATCGGTTAAGAAGATCTGGAAGGCGCTGTAGAAAAAGTACGACACAGAGGAAGTTGGAGCACAAAAATAAGCAGTCAGCCGCTACATCAAATATCATATGTAAGATGACAGGTCAATATAGACGCTGTCTCATGAACTTTAAAAAATAGCTAATGAGATCGTCTTCGAAGGTATGACTATTGATGTACAGTTTCAAGTTGTAGTACGTATTGAAATCGAATCACAAAAGCTTTAAGAATCAGAACCGTAAGCCTAACTAGAACCGCAACAAGAATGAGAACCTTCAAAGGAACCATACTGTACTACAACAACAACCACTCTTAAAGAATGTTTCTGGCAGTTTATTTGTTATAATTGTAACAAACTAAGTCATATATCACGGAAGTGTCGGAACATGCATTGTCCTACTCTTCAGACGAACATGGCTGAAGAGCAGCCAATAACTGCTATGATTATAGAGATCAACCTTATAGGGGATCAGAAGGATGTTGTGTGGATACTGGTGCTATACGCCATGTCTGTTATGACCTTGCTATGTGCATAACATACACGGATGTCGAGGTCAAGAAAGTGCCACTAACAGACTCTCACACCACTACTGTTGTTGAGATTGAAAGCGTTGAGCTAAAATTTACCTCTAGAAAAACTGTCATATTAAAGAACGTGATGCACAGTCCAAAGATGAGAAAGAACTTAGTTTTCGGTTGATTATCTTCTTAATAAGGCTGACTTTACTCAAAGTATAGGGGCTGATTTGTACAGCATCATTATGAATTGTATGTTTATATGTAGGGTTTATGCAACTGAGGGCATATTTAAGTTGAATGTTGAAAGTAATAAATTACCTCTTTCTACTTATATTTTGTGTTCATTTAATATATCGCATGCTAGACTCTGTCACGTTAACAAACATATAATAAAGAAGTTGAGTAGCTTATGATTAATTCCTAATATGTCTTTAAAAGATTTTGAAAAATACGACTTTTATATTCAAGTAAAATGCGATTTTGAAAAAAACTCTACATAAATATCTAATTAGAGAATATGAATCTTTAGAGTTGATTCGTCCTAATATATGTGAATGAGATGGAACTTTGACTAGAAATGGATATCGCTATATTATCATATTTATTGATGACTACTCTGATTTTACTTATGTGTACTTAATGAAAAATAAAAATGATGCATTCAAAATGTTTAAATCCTTTATAGCTGAAATTAAATATCAATTTAGTAAGAAAGTTAAAAGACTACGGAGTGATAGAGACACTGAATTTGAATCCAGTATGTTTATTGAATTTTATAATTCACATGGTATAATACATGAACGAACTGCACCCCACTCACTTGAAATGAATGGTAAAGCTGAAAGAAAAAAAAGACTTTACATGAGTTTGTTGTAACTATTTTACTTAATTCAAGCACATCATCACATTGGTGGAAGGAAATCTTATTAACTATATGTTTTGTGTTGAACCAAATTCCTAAATGTAAGAGCAAAGTTTTCCCCCGTGAGATTTTGAAATATCATAAACCTAATGTGTCATATTTTAGAACTTGGGGTTGTTTAGAATATGTTTGTATACATAGCCTAAAAAAATTACACTGCATAAGAATGTATATTTATATATATTGGCTATGTTATTAATAACAAAACATATAGATTTTATGATCTGAATGCACATACTGTAATAGAATCTAATGACGTTGATTTTTATGAGCTGAAATTTCCTTTTAAGTTAACGAATAGTAGGGGCACATCTAGTAATATTATTTATGTAAGAAATGAACAAAATGACTCTTTTGAAAACGAACATAGAAGAAGTAGAAGAGCCAGAATTGCAAAGGTATGGTTCAGATTTTTGTGCTTACACTTAGAGAATGTCTTCTTATGCCAATTTTTGGCTAGAGGCTATAAATGATGAGATGGATTCCCTTGAATCCAATAAGACTTGGCACTTAATTGATTTACCATCTAGTTGTAAGACTATAGACTGTAAATTGGTACTTAAAAGAAATTAGAACTCAAGGGAACAATTGCTAAATATAAAGCTCGTCTAGTAGCTAAGAGTTTTAAGCAAAATGAAAGTGGCTTTTTGATACCTTTTCATCTGTATTTAGAATTACATCTATCCGAGCATTAATTTCACTTGCTTCTATTCATGATTTGATAATACACCAAATGAATATTAAAACTGCATTTTTAAATGGTGGGTTGAAAAGTAAATTTATATGAACCAACCTAAAAGTTTTGTAATACATGGACAAGAATATAAAGTTTGCAAGTTAGATAAAAGTTAGATATATTTTTATATGGTCCAAAACAAGCACCTAAACAATAATATAAAAATTTTGACAACTTGATTATTTCACATGGTTTCAAAAGTTACTTAGAGTGACAAATGTATTTATTATAAATATGAGAACGACATTTGCACTATTATATGTTTGTATGTGGATGATCTACTTAATTTTGGTTAATTCATATTATTAATACGGTTAAATCTCCTTTAAGTGTCAACTATGATATGAAAGACCTAGAAGAAGCAAGTGTAATCCTTGGTATTAAGATCACTACGCACAATAAAGGCATTTCTTTGGATCAATCACATTATGTTGAAAATATATTAAAGAAATACAAAATCACATTATATTGAGAATCTATTAAAAAAATACAAAATCACATTATATTGAGAATATATCAAAGAAATACAATTAATGTGACTGTAAAACTGTTTGTACACCGTATGATCGAAATGTAAAACTATTTAAGAACACCAATGAAGGTGTAAGACAGTCTGACTATGCGAGCGTCGTTGGTAGCCTTCGGTATGCCACTGATTGTACTAGACCCGACATAACATATGTCGTGAGATTATTATGCAGGTTTACTAGTAGACCTAGTATTAAGTATTGACATGCTATTGAAAGGGTTATGAGATACCTAAATGAACCAAGAACTTTGGATTATACTATGGAAAGTTTTTCAGCTGTACTTGGAGGATATACCGATGCAAATTGTAATACTTTATCCAATGATTCTAATGCAACTGGTGCCTATATTTTTAGCATGGTTGGTAGGGCTAATTCTTGGAAATCCAAAAAATATACTATTTTTGCCTAGTCCACTATGGAGTCGGAGATGATAGCACTAGCAACAACTAGTGAAAAACATTTTACTTAAGAAACCTGCTAGCTGAGATTACTTTATAGGAAAAACCAATATCGGTCGTGTTGATCCATTGCAATAGTACCGTGACTATTGTAAAAGTTTAGAACCGTTATTATAATAGTAAGAGATGACAGATACGTCATAAGCACAACACTTTAAGAAAGTACCATCTTCAAGTGCTGTCAGAGTGGATCATATTAACAATGATGAAAATTTGGCAGATCTTTTAACGAAAAGATTGATCAAAGAGAAAGTCCATAAAACATCCAAAAGGACGAGACTACTGCCCTTAGACACTCACACTGGTAACCCAACCTATATGACTAGAGATTCCAAAAACTAGGTTCAATGGGTAGAAAGTAAGTTGTGAAGCAGTAAGAGATGAACATGTTATATTATAAAATGTTTAGAAGCATGTATTCTTGTAGCGATTAGAGGATGAGGTAATAGAAACTCTTGGGTACCTAGCTATACGAGTACTTCTGATAGACCCACCTTTGTGAATGTGGGAATGATGTCGTTTCCTATAAAAACTCTAAGGGCAAAAGTTTTCTAGATTATTCACTAAACCGGGATAGACGTGCATGACCATTAACGCATGAGCTAGTTGAAAACACTAGAAAGGTTGTGTGCGCTTTGATGTCAGAGATAGGGTTCAAGACTACGTGTCACTCTAGTATATTTTGAATCTTACTTACTATGCAAATGATCAAATAGAAAGACACATTTGTTTATGCACAATCTTATATTTTCAATAATTGCTTGAAAATGATTTTTTTTTTTAATTCAAGTGAGGAATTGTTGGAATTTAAGTGAAGTAATTTGAAAAAAATTAATGGTAATAAATTTTGTAATGAATGACATTGTATAACAACAATATTTTTATGAGCTACTGTTATTGAGCCGTTGTAAAAATTAACGGTAATAAAATTCGTAACGGCTGACAATACTTTCAGATTTGCTAGCAATATCTTATTTTAGTAAGGCATACATTTTCCCTCTCCACAGACAATTTTATTTCTTCTTTTTCTTTCTCTGTCATTTCTCTTTGCAGAATTCTTTCAAACAATTAAATAAGAAAATGGACCAAACTTTAGAGGTTGTTTTATCTTGGGGATGAAGCAGTTGATAGCTAGCATTGCATCTTAGGGCTAAGCAGCGAATCGTCTTAAAAAAAATTACGAAGTACACGACTTAGTCATTTCCAGTAGTCAAAACCAACAAAAACATATTAAAGAAATGTTGCTAGTAGCTATGGCAGTGTTTCTTAGGTGGAATGCTGTAAAAAAGCGGGATTTTTTTTCAAAGTAATGGCATGACATAATTTCAAATAAACAAATAATCTAAGTTAAATTATTTGAGCTTTCATCAAAACAGTTGCTGACCAGATATTGAAACTGTAACAAAGAATTCGCTCAATTATTTGTTCGTAGATAAAAAATCAACATGAAACAAAGCAATTCTTACATTGGAATGTGCCCAAACAAAATTAAACAATATGTTCATTAATCACTTCTCGGTAACATTAATTACTCAGTATCTTGTAACCATGGGAATGCATACAAAGACACGCATAACGACTAGTATCTAACTCTAGTACGAATGTGATATCGAGATGAAGCCATAGCTCTCAAATTAGCTCTAGCAGAATCTATACTGCGCCGATTGGAACTCCCACTTTCATTGCTTTGTGCTTCCATATACTCTTCCCTTTGAAGCCTTAAAGCTAACTCTTCATCTTGATTTTGAGTTAGAAGAGCTCTTCTTCTCCTAGAAACACTGCGTTCGATATCTCTCTCAATTGCACTAATTACTTGAGCTGCAGTTGTGAAATTAGTGCTCCTTGGCATGATGCTTCTATCCCTCGTCGTTTGTGTTTGAGCTGCAGTTATAAAATTAGTGCTGCTCGTTGGCATGACTCTTGTATTCCTACTCGTGTGTGTTCTATGATTTGTAGGTTCATGGCTATCAGGTTTTGTAGAAACTGCATTCTTTCTTGCTTCGATGTCATCGGGAAATAGAAGTTGGATTGTGTTCCATAACACGGTGTTTATAGTACAAGATCTTGCATTGCTGAATAATACCATGATTAATGTGAATACGTATTATTTTGCGAATTTCATAACTAATAGGAGAGTGTATTAACCTGATCAGTTGCCTGCACTTTGGACACTTCTTCCCACATTTGGAAGCCGCGTGTTTCAAACATTTCATGCAGAAACTATGCAATGGTTATGATAAATATCTTTCAGTATCTGACATATAAACGTGGAACAAAAAGAAAGAATACAGTTTTGACCGCTGGACTACGCAGGAAACTAATTTCATATCATTAGTTCAATATGTACAGTTATATATAGGACCATGAGTTATTTCGAAGTTCATATTTTCAATGAGTACTTTGATTTTAAAAAGGGACGGCAATTTAGTTGACATTCTCTCTCTCTAACTTGTAACATTCTAACCATTAGAAGCATGCATTTTTCTTAATCCCAGAAAATTTGTCATAATATTGAAGCATTCTTTTTGAATAAACGCAATTTCTTAATTCTTACTAGGTATACACCTTCAGAGTATTAAGTTTAATTACCTGTGTCCACATGGGGTAGTGCTTGGTTCAAAGCATATCTCCAAACAAATCTATAAGACCAAGATAATCAGCGTAGGAAAGAAAGATAAAACATATATAAGTTGCCTTTTGCAAATAACGTAAATAACGTAAATGAACGCAACTAGTTTATAAAACAACTAACCGCGCATGAAAGCTCCTCTCTCAACTTATCCATACATGCTATTCCTTTATTAGAAGAATCTTTCTCAATAGATTCTACTTCTTTGTTTTTCTTCTGAACTTCTTCAACAACAGCATCCTCCTTTTCTTTGTTTTCAGCGATATTATCTATAAAATCCGAAGTTCAAATGCTTATGTTAATCAGAATGCTAAATAAGTCTTTATGTTTATGATTTTTCATTAGAAAGATTGTAATATCCACATAAATAAAAGGAATTAACACCTATAAATATATACAAGTAATTCAGAAATTTACCCTTTTTAGTATCACCATCTTCATCATCATCTAAACAAAGAACTACTGCTGGCATTGGATCAGTTGATTGCCTCCGTAGCCTCCTTTTTCTACAGCAAAATAAAAGAGCCGGCACTTTTAAATCATAGCAAATCAAGCAAAAATGTTAAAAATAGTGTTTCTTTTCTACTAACACACCTTTTAGAATTAGAAGAGGACTTAAACTTTGGTCTTTTGCTATGCCTTGATTCTCTTATTGGTGTGTCTTCTACAACAAGACTAGCAAGAAGAGCCTCCTCATCCCATCCCGCCATGGCAGCAGCTGATTTGAATCCAGGGCTGATAATTGAATTCCCTAATATTGGGTTTTTCATATCCTGAGTGGCCATTATTGATGTATGTTTCTAGTTCTTTTTGAGGATTCAGATTTTCTTATTCTCGGAAAAAGGATTCAGGTTTTCTTTTGTAAGAAGAGGAGAAATATTTGGAAAGAGAAGAAAAGAATGTAACGGTCGAATTTCATTTGAATAATGGAATGTTCGTAAAAATAAAACGGCTAAAGCGGAGATTTGAATGCCTGGCAATTCTGGTGGGCCTTGTAGGTAACATATTCTGTGTCTAAACCGTCAAAATATTAAACTGAAAATGATGCTCTCAGAGCACAGTGAGGAAAAAATGCTATTCGGACTGAAAATTCAAAATTGGAAATGCATGGATGTAAGCACGGAAGGTGGTTACAAGGTATGCTGCTTCGAATATGCTAAACCCGTTGGTGTTCGATCAAAAAAGTTTGGAGCAGAGAGGCCCGAATATATGCGGGAATGAAATGAACCGTCGAAATTTCAGTACCCCTGAATTCCACCCGTTGGATTATAAATCGCACATTCCCGCATTATTTTTTCCTGGCTTTGTAGCAAAACATAAATCGAAAACTGATGAGTACGAATTAGAACGAGAATGGGAAGGACCGTAAGATTCAAAAGCATGACTTTAGAGGATCATTGAATTTTTCACGTATTTATTAGACACTTCATTTTTGTTTAAAAGAATTTTATTGTTGTTTGCGCCAAAATTGGTCACAAACACCCAATTGCAAGTGAAAGCACCAATATCCAGTCACAGATCATAGATAGAATATATGTAGAGAATATGAATATGAAGAACAATCAAAATTAAAATAAAAACAGTAAAAAACGAGATTTATAGTGGTTCGGCTAACTCCGGCTTACGTCAACTTCAGAAATTTCTTTTTTATTATATTGAAATCTGATTACAGTTACAGTCCGGAATTTCTAAAACAAAAATGGCAGAGTAGTTTTTTGTAGAAGAAGATGAAGAAGAGCCGAATGAGAATCCCCTTTACTGAAGCCACGCCTGCTGTATTTATAGGCAAAACCTTGGCTACAAGGCCTCCTCACTTACATGGGCCCACCATAATGACCGTCGAGCCCAACTCGTCAATCTACGCCGACCTGAAGTAAAACTCGAAGCAGAACCCGAAGCAAGCTCATATCTGACTCGAAGTAAAACATAGCCGGCCCCAAGAAACATGTATGCCGACCCCTTTGAACTCTCCTCTGCCGACCCGAGTACTGACCCGAAGCAATCTTGATTCTAACCCGAAGTAATATGAACGCCGACCCCAAGCGATATGTACGCCGACCCCTTTGAACTCTCTTCTGCCGACCCGAGTACTGACCCGAAGTAAACATAGTGTCGACCCCAAGCACTCTCATATGTCGACCCCTCAAAATGAAACACCTCCATCCCAATGCCGACCCCAAGTCTTACGCCGACCCGGAGTTTACCTGATGCCGACCCGAAGCTGAGTGCATGCCGACCCCAAGCAAATGTCGATCCCAAGCATTTGGTGTAGTGAAACATGCCGACCTGAGTTGCTTCTACAGCTGACTCCAAGTGGACCAACTACTAACCCGAAGTAAGTGTCTCCCTGACCCGAAGTGAAACCTACTCCGACCCAAAGTTGTTCCATATGCCGATCCCTCAAAGTATGCCTACCCCATATCTCTTGATGCCGACTCGAAGCCTTATCATTGCCGACCCGAAGCAAGGCCGATCCCAAACAACATGCCGACCTGACTCCTTGCCGACCCCAAGCACCCAGTATGCCGACCCTAAGTATTACTAGCACCAACCCCAAGTAGATGCCGATCCGACCCCAAGCAAGAGCAACGCTGACCTGACCAAAGAGCATCCAATCGTGACCCGAAGTAGAACCCGAAGCAATACCAATGCCGACCCGAAGCTGAACCCGAAGCAATGCCATTGCCAACCTGACCGAAGTACATCTTGTTATGACCCGAAGTAGAACACGAAGCAAACCACATGGTGACTCGAAGCAACCCCTTGGCTGACCTAAAGCAACCCCTTGGCTGACCTAAAGCAACCCGACTTTTCTCGAAATCCATATTCCAAGTACCCGACATCGTTTATCCATAGATTGTGCTGATTCCTGGCTTCATATTTATATTTACTATCTGTAGCTGATTGTCCATCCATTCATCCGAATCAAACCCATAATATTCCATCCTCGATAACCGTGTAGTTCATTGGGTTAAATCCGCCTTTATACGGCCTTGCCAAAAGGCCGGTTAACACTTTGCCCCCAAAACATGCCTTGCGATTGGAAGACGTGTTTTGTATTGCCATAAGTCCAAAATCAAAAGTCCAAAATCCACTGATTGTCATATCATCCAACCTAAAGTCCAATCCATTGCCAATCCGATTCCTTGATCTCTCCGGATCATCAACAAAATCGATGACTATTCCACGTCGATATCCAGTTCCGAATCCATACCAAATACATTAAATAAATCCACGTTCTCTCCGGATCGTTTTATCTAAGTCCGGGACCTCTCCGGGTCCTATAATCCAAATCCGGGACCTCTTCGGGTCCTGTAATCCAAATCTGAAACCTCGCCGAGTCCATATCCAAAGTCGGGACCTCTCCGTGTCCGTACCCAAAGTCAGGACCTCTCCGGGTCCTGTATCCAAAGTCGGGACCTCTCCGGGTCCAAATCCAAATCCTTTGACCTCTCCGGGTCATTTTATCCTACTCTGACCTCGACTCTCCTGTCGAGGGCTTATCCATGGTTTTCCTTCTCCAATCTCGACTCTCCGGTCAATGACTTTATCCGTGGGGGTATCCTACTCCGGCCTCGATCCCCAGTCAAGGACTTATCTTCTCCGGCCTCGACTCTCTGGCCGAGGACTTTTCATCTCCGGCCCCGACTCTCCAGTCGAGGGCTTATATTCTCCGGCCTCGACTCTCCGGTCGAGGACTTATATTCTCCAGCCCCGACTCTCCGGTCGAGGACTTATATTCTCCGGCCTCGACTCTTCGGTCGGGGACTTATATTCTCCAGCCTCGACTCTTCGGTCGAGGACTTAATCCATGTTCGAGTCCGTCCTGTCACTCTCCGGCGAAGGGACTCGTAACTCGCGGTTACTGCCCCATCTCTCCGGTCGGGACCGTAACCGTGACTTGAAAAAACAAAATTTGCTGTAAACAGAAAAAAAAACAAGATTTCATAAACTCAAGCACCATGGTTCATCATCATCTCAGAACATGCCTAGGGACCGTTCTCGATCCCGTACATGTGTAAGTGACTTAACCGCATTACTACGGGGCTTATTACTTATTCCATACCATCAAGAGATGACGACCTGTGCCCTTAAGCCGGGCTAGCTCTAATTATGATGGAAGATAGCTGCTCATGTTCCATCATCGCTATTTGTTTCCAAACAAAGTCATCCAAGTCCATGCCCCTAGTTCCATGGGTAGTTGTGCCAATCCATTCTCCTTGGTTGGGGTTTGCCCCCGGCTGATCTAATCCATACCTAAGCCTGCTAATTTCCGCTCCAAGTCCTGGATTCCAATTTCCGGCTGTTCCAGCATCCATAAGTGGTCTCTGATTGTCATTTCCATCCTTCCCCCGAGTCCGCAAGAAAATCCTAAAACCTACCCTTCTGGAGGAGCATCCATATCCTGATCAATGCCAAACTGCATAGCACTGCCTGGTATCCTGCCTGGAATCGAGCCAATATGATCCGGGGGCATGCCCCCAAGTTCAGGGGCTGCTCCCGATGGCTCCACTCTATCCCGTATCCTGGTTGTTCCATTTCCTTGGTTCTGATTCTGGACTTCCTCTATTCCTTCTGCTCTAGCTTCGTGATCCACATTTCCAACATTCCCTGCAAACTCCATTCTCTCGGTTTTGCACTCCAGCTTATCCAATCTGTCGGAATAGGTTCTGCATCATTTCCTCCTGCCTTTTGAGCATCCTCTCTTGCATAACATCAATCATCATTTTCATCTCGTCTCTGGTGACGAAGATTGAGGTCTGTTTAGCCCCTGAAGAAGCCTCCTGGCTTCCTTCATGATAACACCTCTCTGTCCTCTATCTCCTTGTTGATTACCTAGCCATAGCTTCCTAAATTCGAGTTCTTGAGTTTCCAAATCCAAGATCCAAGCTTTCAAATCCCTAAGTGCTAGCGTTCTCAGTGAAAGCACCAAAATGTTTGCGCCATGGTCACAAACACCCAATTACAAGTGAAAGCACCAATACCAGTCACAGATCATAGATATAATATATGTAGAGGATATGAATATGAAGAACAATCAAAATTAAAATGAAAGCAGTAAAAAAGATGAGATTATTGTGGTTCGGCTAACTCTGGCCTACGTCCACTCCAGAAATTTCCTTATTATTATATTAAAATCTGATTACAGTTACAGTCCGGAATTTCTGAAACAAAAATGGCAGAGTAGCTTTTTGTAGAAGAAGATGAAGAAGAGCCGAATGAGAATCCCATTTTCTAAAGCCACGCCCGCTGTATTTATAGACAAAACCCCGGCTAAAAGGCCTCCTCACTTACATAAGCCCACCATAATGACCGTCGAGCCCAACTCGTCAATCTACGCCGACCTAAAGTAAAACTCAAAGCAGAACCCGAAGCAAGCTCGTATCTGACCCGAAGTAAAGCATAGTCGACCCCAAGTAACATGTACGCCGACCCCTTTTAACTCTCCTCTGCCGACCCGAGTTCTGACCCGAAGTAATATGAACGCCGACCCGAAGTAATATGTACGCCGACCCCTTTGAACTCTCTTCTGCTGACCCGAGTACTGACCCGAAGTAAACATAGTGCCGACCCCAAGCGCTCCCATATGCCGACCCCTTAAAGTGAAACACCTCCATCCCAATGCCGACCCCAAGTCTTATGCCGACCCGAAGCTTCCTTGATGCCAACCTGAAGCTGAACGCATGCCAACCCCAAGCAAATGCCGATCCCAAGAAAACATGCCGACCTGAGTTTCTTCTACAGCCGACTCCTAGTGGACCAACTACTGACCCGAAGTAAGTGCATCCCTGACCCGAAGTGAAACCTACTCTGATCCAAAGTTGTTCCATATGTCGATCCCTTAAAGTATGCCGACCCCTCGAAGTATGCCGACCCGAAGCCTTATCATTGCCAACCCGAAGCAAGGCCGATCCCAAACAACATGCTGACCCGACTCCTTGCCGACCCCAAGCACCCAGTATGCCGACCCCAAGTATTACTAGCACCGACCCCAAGCAAGAGCAACGCCGACCTGACCAAAGTGCACCCAATCGTGACCCGAAGTAGAACCCAAAGCAATACAATGCCGACCCGAAGCTAAACCCGAAGCAATGCTAATGCCAACCTGACCGAAGTACATCCTGTTATGACTCGAAGTAGAACCCGAAGCAAATCACATGGTGACTCGAAGCAACCCCTTGGCTGGCCCAAAGCAACCCGACCTTTCCTGAAATCCATATTCCAAGTACCCGACATCGTTTATCCATCGATTGTGTTGATTCCTGGCTTCATATTTATATTTACTATCCGTAGTTGATTGTCCATCCATTCATCCAAATCAAACCCCTAATATTCCAGCCTCGATAACTGTGTAGTTCATTGGGATAAATCCGCCTGTATATGGCCTTGCCAAATGGCGGGTTAACAATTTTTTTTCTAGATTATTCTTTTTTATTACTTTCACTAATATGGATAATTAAACAGCCATCAAAATTCAACAAAGTTAATGGTTTTCCACTAATATTTTCTTGTCAAAATTTAGTGAGCTATGAGTTATCATCTAAGCTTATTTTACTTTGGTGTAGTTTTTCTAAAATTCAAATAAAAATAGTTTGAGCATGTGAATTTGTTATGGGTTAAATTTCACCCGATTAATTTTGGTTAAATCTTGGATAATATGACAGCAACATAACTAACTAAATGCAATCAAAGTCGTAAGGAAACAATATTTTTGTGGATGAATGATTTAATTAATCTAAGATCAAGCAGAAACAGATAAGAACGTTAGAAAATGACAAAGGGTTGCAAGTTGCAACAACTACAAAAATCCTTAACAATGTTTCAATCAAAACTTGGATGATTGCAACAACCCACCACTTATAATATATACCTTGAATCAATAGTAAACTACCACATGTGATTCAGAGTACCATAAGCGACGAACAGTCAAAACAAATTTGAACAAGAACTATCTAACATAGTATAATCTCACAACAGAATAATAATATATAATACTGAAATATGTATGATAAAATATGATATATATGAACCAGTGTATGGAAAAAGAACCGATAAAATTATAAATAAAGATAATCTTGATGCATCAACCCCATACATATAGAGTACTAAATGAATACAACATATAATCTCATAAATAAATAGTCAAATCAGTCATACATATATCGAAAATACAAGTATATAAACCATTGATCATCATACTTCCAAAATCCAGTTATCCAACTAGTGCATCTCCAATATAAACCCGATTCTCAGACTACTCATAGAAGTAACCAAAAGTTGTTCGTATAGGAAAATAAATGAGAGAAAATGAGGGTACAAAATTTTGGTGAGAGAAATTAACTTCATGGCATTGTAGATAAATAAACATATTGTTGGTGAGATTTTTCGTCCCACAACACCTCAATTGATTAAGAAAGTAATTATTTGACGTTTATCCATAAATTTGAATCAACAAACTTAACTTGTATTAAGCTTACCTTCGGGTTGTAACTACGTTGCTGGATGCTTACATAATTATGTAGTTGCACTCCAACTGTTTGTTAGAATGTCAAATCCATTCCGCGATTGCTTCATGAGTTATAATCCGATGCAAATATTAACAGATAATGTGGCATGAAAGTAAAAAGAAACAAATTTTTTTACATGGTTCGGATTTCTTTAAATCCTACGTTCACGGGTCAAGTTCTTTTTGTATCTCTTTTTTCATATACAAGTGTTTGATAAAAAAAACAATTTTTCTAATTTTAAAAAGAAAGAAAAAGAGAGTCCCAAAAAGAAGAAAAGTCCCCATAAATCTTCCCGATCATCCCCTATTTATTATGTTGAGGATGCATGTGGATTGCCACCGTCCTTCTTCTGCAATTATGTCTCCACCTTTGGATCATGCCATGTGTCCCCCATCCACATTGTTGGTTTGATGCATCTGGATTACTGACACGTCTTTGGCGGAAAGGCATAATTTGGGCAGTTGAATTATGGTCTTTGGCGGGAAGTTTGAAATGAAGGCGAGAACTCCTGAAATTAAGGCATGAATATCTGAAATTGGAGTGGGAGATCTCAACGACTGCACATTTCTGATCTGATGAAGTGAGGAGCTTGTGTACTTCCCTAGGAGGGCATTAAAAGTCTCTTGTTGGTTTTGGGGCACTGCTGAATATTCAGAGTAAGGTTGTATTGGTTGATGTGCGATACTTGCATGATGTTGTTGTGCATGTCTGATGCGTAGGTGTGATCGTCCTGAGCTGCTTTTGGCTTCAGGATGCGTGATTTATTGTTTCCTACGAGTTAGTTCAGTACATGTATGAACATGATTTGAGCCGACTAAGTTCTGAGCTGGCTGTGATCTGAATTGCTCTTGTTTCTACTATGCACGAGTTATTAATAGGGCGACTCATATTTTTGCTCTCTACCTGTAAGTGTAGATCTGCGCTGGAGCATTGTTTGAGTGGCCTTACTTGTAGCCCTTTGGGATGCTTCTGACCCCACGTGGTACTGCTTAGGTAGACCTCATTATGCGCAATGCGAATCTGCTCTTAAAAGTGTTGACAAAGTATAAGTTTTGTTGGTGTTGACAGCGAGTTCAATCATCCATTTATTGTGGCTCATAACAGCAGTACTTTATTGCCTACTTCTCACGATTGTGTCAAATTTTGGTTTTAGTATCATAATGTAATATTGAGACTAAGGGATGAGTGCAGGTCTGATATTCCCATGGCCTTCCTTACGAGCACGATATTTCATTTATACGATCTCTTGTGTTTTGGCTGCAGCTCTTTTGGTTGAGTCAAGTGTCACGACTGCAGGCTAGGCGGCTTGCTTCCCTTCTCGACTTATTGTACAGGATTGATTGGGTTGCTTCAGTTCCTTCTCTTTTTATCTTAACCATTACTGCAAAGGCAGTTCTCCTAGTCTCATATATTGCTTAGCCCATATTTAACATAGTTTGAGAAGTACAGGTGCAACACTTGACCTCCAAGTTTGCGCTGATCGCTGATCGGCTGTAGACTTGTCATCATTTACATTTAGTTTGCACATCCCGTCGCTTCTTTCTAATTGCTCTTTTCTTTTCGTTAGTGGAAAAAGTCTGATCAGTTACTTTCACATGTAATGCTTTTTTCCATATGTCATTCCCTCATTCAACCAATATATGAACCTTTCGTTTTTCTAGGCAAATCTGTATCAATCTTTGCATTATTTTGGCAACTTAATCGATCAACGTCTCATAAATTCCTTTATTATTTCGATCAATGTAGTTATTATTCAAGTCAAGGTACGTATATATTTCCTTCATCTTTTCTTGGTTCATTTTTACATTTTTACTCAAGAAAGGAAAAGAAGAAAGAAACAAGAAAATCCGCTACTCGCTAGATTAATTTCATCACTAGATTCGAGTTTTCTTTTCAGATTAAAGTAAGAAACTTGTTTTTGTTTTTGTTTTAATTTTTGTTAGACCTCTTATTTTAGCATTCTTTCTTTCACTAAATCTTGAGATTTTGATATGGCTTCCTCTTCATCTTCCCCTTTACTACCGCCCTCTAGAATTACCCAGTTGGAAGAAGCCACCAGTATTTTGAACCAATTTGGGTTTTTGCATTATGTAGTTAGGGTTCCTGAATCCCATGAACATATCAATACTCCCCTAGTTGGGTCACTCCCATTACTCCTGAACATATGCATTGTGGTCTCTAATTTCCCCCACATCCAATCCTTCAGCAATGGCTTTCTTCCCTTGAGCTTATACATGTCTAACTTTCCCTTCTTTCTTATACTATTGTGATAACCACTTTCATCCTTTATGCTAAGAATGGTCTCAACCTCACTTGCGAGGAGCTTCAGTTTCTATTTGACATTAATAAGAATCCTTCAAGAGCTAGCTTTTTCTACGTCCAAGTCAAAACGTCGGTTCTTCCGGACGTTCCTTGGAAGACCCAGAAATAGGTCGAGCTGTATTTCTTTGTTTCCAACTAAATAATTTTATTTCTTCCTTTCGCCAATTTCCTACTCAATTCGTGTTTTCTGAGGAAGATGACAAGTTATATGAATCGTGTAGGGATCACATTCTAGCATTGGATGAAAAGGAGAGGAAAACAAACAAGATTTTTAGCAAATAAAAATTAAAGGGATATAATTTTTTGCACCCACATCATGTATTTTCTCATGACATTTTTAAGCCTTCCCTGACTTCGTCTGAGTCTATGGGTATAATATAATTTATGTTTATTATTCCTATGGTTCTATTTTTCGTAGAAAACTTCTCCTGATTTTTACATTTTATTCTTTTTATATGTATGTGAGATGGATGCTTCTGTTATAGCTGCACTTCGCCAGTCGAGGAAGTTAACACAAAAGGATGCTTATAAGAGAAAATGTGATACGACCTAAAAAGTCGGTTATTACTTCCTCTTCTCCTCCTCCAAACATTCCCTCCCCTTCTAATTCGGTGGTGCTAACTGTCGCTCCATTGCATAGTAGTCCTGCCCCCAATACTCGCTACTTGCCTTTGCCTGAGGGGGCTATATTTGATATAGTAGAGAGAGTAGGGAAAACTACGGTGCATTTATTGTCTCATATTGCCTCGTCTTCTCCATCCTCTCTCCTTTCCCTTCTCTCCTTTTCTTTCTCCTTCTCTTCTCTCTTTTTCTATCGTATTTTCTTTATTTTTATAGCATGCTAGTAGAAGCACGAGGGAGGGAGAGTGATCAAGCCACCACTTTTGATTAGGTGGCTAAACTTGAAGCGGACCTTGCTTCAGCTAACGTTAAGAAAGCTAGTCTTGCTTCCGCAAAGGCCAAGATCGAGGAAGATTTTAGGGTGTATCAGGAGAAGGCCAAGAGGGCCGAAAGGGAGCTAAAACTACGGCGAATGCGTTGACCTTAAAATAACACAAGCTGAAGGAAAAAAGTCAGGAGCTGGTCAAGGTGGGACAAGAGCTGGCTAAGTCACATCATGAGCTTGCGTCATGTACTTCTGACGTAGTCTTCAATTTATATGTCTCGTCTAAGGATCAGTTTAAGGAAGAGATCGACCTTAGTTTTCCGGGGTGAAAAGTCTATGGTTGACTCGGTTTAATAATATTGCCAGGATAAGTGGAATAAAGAGTTTGCTGGGCATGACATGCTCCTGACTATTCAACACACACCAATAAGGATGAGAAGGCGTCAGAAGATTGTGAGGACTTGACATTTAAGGTTGCTGAGGGGAAAGCTAGAAGGGGTTAATTTAAATCCTCATATAAACGTTTAATATTATGTATGTGAATTCCAAGATCCTCTTTTGATATGTAATTAGAACTTATCTTATGTTGTTTTTGTTGTTGTTGTTTTGTGAATGATAATGTCATTTTTATTTGTTTTAGTCTTATGAAGAAGTTCCTAAACTTCTGAGGGAAAGCGAGGAATGGCTCAAAACTCAAACTTTAGATCATCTTGGTCTTAGTGCCATAGCCATCAGTAAGCGCGAGAGAGAATTAGGCAAGTCTTATGTCAAATTTAGGGACGAAATCCAAGAGTTGCTCTTAAGGATTGGTCAAGCAGTTAAAGAAAAAGAGGCGCTTAGTGACTTTGTACTACGTCATTGGCAATGCATCCAAGAAAATAGTTCCTTTTCACCTGTAACCCTCACTCGGAATGGTTTAGGCTTAAACTTAGAAATTAGCATAAGGATTGAACTTTGTTTTACTTTTGCTACTTTTCTATATATGGTTCTGTTGAATTAATGTTATTAATAAGAGAAGTTTATATTGGACCTTTGTTTGGTGTCTTTTAATTGTCTTTAAGACTATATTTTTTTAGGGTACTTTTGGCACAGGTCCTTATTAAGGTTTAAAATACACGAAAAGTCCTTCACTAAATTTCAGTGTAAATTAGGTCCCTGTTTTTTATTCACGATTATTGCAGAGCATGATGCAACTTTTCATAAAAGTTGCTGACATTTCCGCAACTTTTCTATACACTGATATGAAAGTTGCTGAAATATCAGCACTTATTTATAAAAGTTGCTGACATTTCAGCAACATTTATGTACACTGTGAACACAGTGTATGAAAGTTGCTGAAATATCAGCACTTATTTATAAAAGTTGCTAACATTTCAGCAATAATTTTTCTTTGTTTTTAGAAAATAGGGACCAGATTTACAATGAAACTTTGACAGGGAAAGTTGCTGAAATATCAGCACTTATTTATAAAAGTTGCTGATATTTCAGCAATAATTTTTCTTTGTTTCTAAAAATAGGGACCAAATTTACAATGAAACTTTAACAGGGATCCGCTTTACAATATGAAAGTATGATAGGGATGTCTCCCTAATTTCCACTTTTTTTTAACTAATTAGGCCGGCTCCTACAAAATTTTGCCTGAGTCTCACGAAGTCTTCGCACTAGACCCTCCTTCAGTGCCCATCATTCCCCGGTTGGATGAGGTAGCGTGTCTGAGTTTGAGATCTAGGTGAAGGATCGTCCTGCTGCCATTGAGGCAGAGGTTAGCTACTTCAAATTAGAGAATGAAAGGTTTGAGAAGAATTAGAGTTTGTTCGTAAGGAGCTTAAAGAAGCCGAAGATGCGCTTATCCATCGGTATGAATATAACACTAAGTTGCATAGTGGGCCTAATGTTGTTGAATCAAAGTTAATTAAGATGCAGCAGTAAATAAAAGACTGGGAGAACCTTTATGGGATTGTGATTTAGAATGAGATCAATTAGTAGAAAAAAACCATTGAGGATATGTTTTCGGAGATTGCCCACCTAACCGTAGAGAATGAGGCCACTAAAAGCGAGAAGGCAGTTGCGGTACTTCGCTTGGATACAGTTCCAAATCGTTCTATGGATACTATGCCTTCTTTGACGACTAATCATACAAGGGTAGTGGAGCCGAGGGGACCTTCCCATTTGTGGGTCGAGGGATAGAGAACGGACGCCCATAAGTTTTTTGGTGCTTTTTTGAAACGAACTAAGAAAACGAAGCCGAGCTAATTGATACCTTAGAGAAAACAAGGTAGAAGGTTGTACTGAAGATTCATGATCTCGAGGACCCCTATGGTATGCTCAAGGTAGGATTGCTTCCTACTTGGAGAAACTTAAGCGGGAGAAAATTAAAGTAAGAGGGTGGAGGCTCTTCTGCGACGTGCTAAGGATGTCTTAGAGTTCTTTTATCCTACGCCGGATTAATATTTTTTACGCAATACAGTGGGTTTCAAGGTGTCCACAGAAGGGCCAATAGACCGTTGGGTTGGAGCTTGTTATGGCCCCTGAAGGACTTTCTCTGTTAGTTCAGCGCTGCCTTTATCTACTATTCCATAGGTGTTTTAGGATAGTTTTGTTGGAGCCCATGTTTAGGGAATGATTTTGTAACTTACATCTTATTCGAGGCAATATAAATGTTATGTGAATTGATATTTCTTTGTGAAGTCTGCAAGTTTTTTTGTACTTACTTTACTTATTTATACTCCGCTTTAAATTCATTTCACGTGGACTCGTTTAATTTCTAGCCCGCTTCTTTTGATGAAGATTCAAAGGTGGCTGCTTTTAAAGTGAAGCTTGATTCTGCCCTGGCCAGAGTTGTAGAGTTAAAAGGCTTATTGAAAGATGCTAAAAATATTTATGGGGTTGTATACAAGGATCAAATCAAGGCTTTGAGACAAAAGAATGAAGAATTGGATGGGGGGATTGCTAGGTAAATTAGTGCAGAAGGTGCTCCTTATGTAACCTTGACCACTGGCACCTCTTCTAGATTAGGTGTTGCTCCCGTGCCCTCTCCTGGGGCCGACCCATATGAAGTTTTTAGGTAGAAGAATGAGTTGATAAATAATTATGAAGCTAAGTTTAATGAGCTGGAAGATCATTTTAAAAAAGAATTGGATACGCCAAGTACTCGTTTATCGCCCTTCATCTTTACCGCGGAGGGTCTCTTTAGCCCCTTCTCCAGGAATACTGAGAAAATTAGGGAACACCTTTCAGGTGAGGTTGAAAGAACTAGAAGGGTGGCCATGGAGCATGCGAATGCCGTTGACGATAAGCTATTCAGCTTAGAATGCGAAGCTCGTCTAGAATCCATTGCTGTTTTACGAGGTGGGATGGATATGGCTTCCTTGTTAGAGCAACTTCATGATGAAAAGGTAAAGAAGGTAATAGTCGAAATTGCCAGGAGGCGTGCAATCGATGTTTCCAAATGTTTCTCACCTGGACTTGACCTATTTTTTTATACAACCACGCCGATTACGAGTATGACCCGCAAGATTATGTAGATACTTGGGCTGGCGCTAATTATGACCCATGTATGGTTTACGGTGTTACTACTTACAGTCGTACTGCTCCTATTTATTCATCAGTTGTTATTACATAATTGACTAATCCGCCTTTTACTCTCTAATTGTCAAGCAGTTCTCCTCCACGTTCGACGTTGCATTCCCGCAGATCATCCCACCGCAGAACGATCGAATCTAGCTCTTCTTCTGAGCTTGAGTTAGATTCTTAGCATTATTTTTTATTTTGTTATGAGGCGTAGCTTTGCGAATTTTATTGAACTTGTTTTGTGATTATTTTTATCTATCTTTACTTGTGAAGTATGCGTAGATGTATCGAATCACATACAAATTTTTTGGTAAGTAAAAATAAATAGAACTAAGGGAACTTGAGTAAGTTTTTAATTTCTGATGTTTACCTGGCAAGCTTTAGTTTCTAGAATTGCACCTGACCTATGAGTTGCGTTACATTCCATACACCGCTTTTCCTTGCCATTTTTGAACTAATTTCTTATGCAGTTCATGAATACTAAACTGAACTTATGACATGCGTATTCCACGATATGTAGTGCATGACGTGCCCTCCCTTTTTTAGAGATAGGTTCACATTCGTGCGCTTGGCATAGTCTGCTCCGCTAGTTGGGGGCAGATTGATATTTAACTGTGAAGTTAGGTCATGTATTTACAAACTTATCATGTGCATGGTTTTTTGTACTGGTTCGGTTCTGGCCGTCTAGTATCCATACGTCCAGTGTGTTATGTTAGCAGAACTAACAAAGAGGGGGTTTTATACTGGTTCGGGCCCCCAATATCCCTCCGACCAGTTTGGCTAAGAAGCTGAGTTGCGTTATAAGTAGCTCTACTTCGATAACTGGTTCAGGCAGTCTAATATACCTACGTCCAGTTTGGCTAAGAAGCCGATCTGCGTTATGTAGTTTTGATAGCTGGTTCGGGTCGTCTGGTATCCCTACGTCCAACGTGAGTTTTTAACTATGTTAAAAGAACTAACACAGAGGTACTTTTATATTATTTTGGGCCATCATCTTTTTTTTCCCTTTCTTCTATTGGTTCCCTGATTTGGTGAGAGGTTGGATCGTGGTTTGGATGAGATCCATAAGGGCTTAAGGAACTATGAGTGACCACTTTTGAGTGAAGGGGATGAATGGGTCAGCGGGATTCATGATTTGTCGGGAAGCGTCGGTAAACTCGCCGGAAATAGAAGACTAGGAATAGAGGTTAGGTAGATTTGCTGGAGATTAGGAAAGGGGAACGGAGGTTCATGCTCTCCTTCTAGCGCCAAAAATGTTGGTGAGATTTTTTGTCCCACAACACCTCAATCGATTAATAAAGTAACTGTTTAACGTTTATTCACAAATTTGAATCAACAAACTTAACTTGTATTAAGCTTGCCTTTGGGTTGTAACTATGTTGTTGGATGTTTATATAATTATGTAGTCGAACTCCAATTGTTTGTTACAATGTCAAATCTATTTTGCTACTACTCCTTAAGTTATAATCTGATGCATATATAAACAGATAATGAGGCATGAAAGTAAAAGGACATAGAAATTTTTACGTGATTTGAATTCCTTTGAATCCTACGTCCACGGGTCAAGTTCTATTCTTATCTCTTTTCTGCTGATATAGATGTTTGATAAAAAAACAATTTTTCTTATTTTAAAAAGGAAGAAAAAGGAAGTCCCAAAAAGAAGAAAAGTTCCCTTTATCTTCCCGGTCATCTCCTATTTATTGTGTTAAGGATGCACCTGGATTGCCACCATCCTTCTTTCGCCATTGTATCTCCACGCCTCATGTCCGTCATCCACATTGTTCGTTTGATGCATCTGGATTGCCGACAAGTCTTTAGCGAAAAGGCATAATTTGGGCGGTTGAATTGTAGTCTTTGGTGGGAAGTTTGAGATGGAGGCGGGAACTCCTGAAATTAAGGTGAGAATATATGAAATTGGAGCGGAAGATCTTAGCAGGCCGTACATTTCTGATCCGATAAAGTAAGGAGCTTGCATACTCCCTAAGGAGGGCATTAAATGTCTCTCGTGGGTTTTGAGGCGGTCGATGTTCGATACTTGCATGATGCTGCTATGCTTGTCTGATGTTCAGGTGTGATCGTCCTGAGCTGCCTTTGGCTTCAAAGTGCATGATTTGGTATTTCCTGGGAATTAGTTCAGTACATGTATGAACATGATCTGAGCTGATTGTGATTTGAGTTTCCCTTGTTGCTATTATGCATGAGTTATTGATAAGGGTGACCCATATCTTTGCTCTCTACCTGTAAGTGTAGATCCGTTCTGGAGTGTTGGTTGAGTGGCCTTGCTTGTAGCCCTTTGGGGTAGACCTTAGTATGCGCAATACAAATTTTCTCTTGAAGGTGTTGACAAAGTAAAAGTTCTAGGGGTGTTGACAGTGCGGTTCAATCTTCCATTTATTGTGGCTCGTAACCGTAGTACTTTATTGCCTACTTCTCGCGATTGTGTCAAATTTTGGTTTTAGTATCATAATGTAATATTGAGACTAGGGGATGAGTGGGGGTCTGATATTCCCGTGGCCTTCCTTACAAGCGTAGTATTACATTTCTATGATCTCTTGTGTATTGGCTATAGCTCTTTTGGTTGAGTCAAGAGTCACGACTGTAGACTAGGCGGCTTGCTTCCCTTCCCGACTTATTATGCAGAATTGATCGGGTTGCTTTAATTCCTTCTTTTTTTATCTTAACCTTTACTGCGATGGAAGTTCTCCTAGTCTCATACATTGCTTAGCCCATATTTAACATGGTTTGAGAAGTATGAGTGTAACACATATATATGTACTAAACATGCAAGGATCTATATGATATTACTATAATATATAGTACATTAACAAGATATGTTACTAACAATGTGATAAACGAGTATAGGAGTAATACTAATCTAAGTTAACCTGAATGTCAAGGAAATAAAATGATACAACTATGTTACACGCTAGCATTTAACCACCCGTCCCTACATATAAATTGTATATGAGTAATAATCGTATGTTAGCACTAGTTGGATATACATGTGTGATTTCTATGTGACGAGTACTATCCATAGAGAATGCACTAGCAAAGAGTTGGTACAGTGCCACTGACCCCTGTAGGCTCATCCCATCGACCTACTTAGATAAGCGTCCTCATCTCTCTCCAACCATGGCTACAGAATCACATAGCAGGTTGCATCCTTCTTTCATGGTATAACAAATTCATTTCACAAGTGTTCATACCTATTAATGGACTATGTGTTTATTGCCGTATCATATTCCTCCAATTTTCTATAACTAAACATATTGGAGCATTATATGCATAGCCCAATACTGCATACACACCCGCTCAAACATAAACATAAGAATAAAGCATCATCGCCTTTGTATGAACCATACAAGAGTATCATACCATCCCGAATGTCGACATGCAGGCTCCCTGGATTCACCAGACAAATCTCGAATCAATGCTGCTAAATATAAAGCATGTCGGTTGAATTTTTTTTGGATCAGTTGACTGGATGTATTCAACCAGTCAATTGAAACATGCTCAAATTACCTTTTATACGCTTTATCTTCGATTGGAAACCTACCAGTTGACTGGTAGGCTGAGCCAACCCATGTCAGATTGCAAGGTGAGATTCTTTAGGGAATTCCATCCACTTTTTCATTATCTCCTCCACTCTCCTTCGTTCCTTTGAGCCACCTTGACCATTCGACTTGACTTTGCACTAGCACCCTGACACCACTCCAGGTTCACCATTCAGAGTTATTCCTTCATCATCAAAATAGTATATTTGAGATGCTATATGATAGAGTGAACAGTGTGCTTTAGGGGAAATTATCTATTTTTATATAACTTAATTCTTATAAAAAAATTTAGTTCGAAATAAATATGCTTCTGGTTTTATTTTCTTTTATATATGTTGTTATATAAAGATATAAATAATGTTAATAGATGCATTAAACATATATAAGTAGAAAATCCTTAAGAGAAGTACTTTATCGATTGTAGTTATGAATGAGTTCATAACTATGAGTATTGAATCGATATATAAATACTTATTTCTTAAAGGTTTCTAGTCAAGTCGTATGGAGAAAAGGGTATCGATACGTCTGTTGAGACTAGTTTATGTAATGCTCTTCATACGAAGGAAGGGGGATTACTCATGACCATTGTGGCACTAAGGGTTTATGTACTTATGGTTGTTTGGACAATCTTAGAATGACTCGATGGGAGTACCTTATAGGATAATACAATTAAGTCAGAATAGAAGATCTTATGCTAATGACATATAATAGTCTCCAGACTTGAGGGTATCGTTGATACTAAGTAGCTAGGTTGTACTTCGATTATGGTTAAATACATGGCATGACATGGCGACCATGTTACGACCATATTTGGATATGCGTTAAAATACTTGAAGTGAAACACTGCCTAAGAGAGGATTCGTCTCCTTCATTATAGAAGGTTAGTATCACCATAATTGGCAGTCGACTTAAAGTTAAAATTACGGTCGTAGTAAATCAGTTAATGAAAACTATTATCAGGTTGAACTAAGGATTCTAATGTAGTTCACACAACTAAACATGGATATTAATAGAGTTTTTGACCTTAGACCAAACTCTCGATATTTAAGTCATACAGTGGCGACGAAAAGAAAGTGTGTAAAAAATATCGTTACTATGTAAACTTAATAAAGATTAGAAATTGAATTTCATCTATATGATATTTAAGCAATTGAACTTGAGCCAGATACTATACTTTAGCAAAGCCTGTATAGACTTCACTATTTAACTATTTAAATATTGACTAAGGATCGAGTTCACTCCAAAAGTCAACACAATCGCGTTGTTGGTTAATTTTCGAGTTCGACCAATGTAAAATTAATTTATAAATATTATAACTTATTTATATTATTAAATAAAATGTTGTATTAAATTTTAATGTCATTTTAATTATTTATTTAAAGCCTAAAAATTAATTAAAACGATGTATAAAAGTTATTGATTTAATTAGTGAACGAGCTTAATTTTTTGTTTTGAAATTGGATACTTAGGTGGTAGTCATAGTTGTACTGCAAATCTTAGGTAGTAGATATGTAACAACCTGCTTTTTCGACCCCGGGTTCAATGGCCGAGCCGACGTCAATACCTATAAAACCAAGGAAAACGAGTCGTTGGAATATAATAAGAATAAGCAAACACAAATCTGATTAATAACCTTCAGAGTCCCACATCGAAAGAAACAAAATATAATACAATAACCATAATCGTATCACATTACCATTACATGTCCATACTATCAGATACATATGTTTCTATAATACAAATGAAATCCAATCCATACACAAAATCAAATTCAGGTCACAATACTTATCTACATCGTATATAATATGTACAAATGAATCCACGTCTCCCATACCATCTCATCTTCAAACTCCATCAACTTGGATATATTAAATAAAAGGAAAAATAGGAGTGGGTCAGGCATAAGTCTGGTGAGTGAGCCATACTTTACTCTATATACACTACAAAAATAATACTATAGCATGATATGAGCATAATGCTCGGTCATTACACATCCTGCTGGTCATATCCTACCTAACTATCGTATACATTTACTCATATCATGTCACATCTATGTGGACACATTATCCTGGACCTACCTCGTGCGCACAAGGTCGCTTGTTGTCCTCATATATAAACTAAACTTGCACCCTCGACCTACTTCTTGCACTACAGGGTTGCTTACCATCCATCCTCCATATTTTCTACCAAAGTACTATAGAGGAGCAACGCTATACCTGGATCACCCACTTGTCTCACAGACTCGTACCCTGAGCCGCCTACTTATGCCACAGGCTCGTTCACGTTCATGTCAACATCATATCAAATTTCCATATCACAGACAACGTACAATTCCATCTTAAACAATGATCAATCATCACATACATTCACCTAAATTTGTAATGTCATCACTTGCCTTGTCAATAGCCTCCAAACTCCTTTAGGAAATAGAAGAGACAAGACTTGAACTGATAAACGTTGTTATATATTGGCCCATTTGGGTCCCGATTCAACCTGCGCCCAGAATACGCCACCGGTGGATCGGTCTACGTGAAAATTTAAGATTTCCCGGCCATGGATTTAGTTGTTCCACCATGTCATTTCATCACCAATCACCTCCGTTCCACCTTCAGTCGCCTGAGAACATTCCTAACACCTAACTCTATGTTTCTATGTATGGTTTATGCTTTAATGCATTAAATTTCATTATATCTTCACTAAATTCGAGGAAAATGTAAAATCTAGTTTCTATTTTACTGTTTCTATCAAATACCTCCTAAACCCCTATTTAATCCAAATTTAAGCGATTATAAATGATTATCTACTACCCCGATATAGACTACAAATAATCATTATAGGATCAAGATTGCATTATATAGAGAGGTAACCTTGAATCACTCACCTAATTCGACTTTCACTACTTGAGTCTGTGCTATCTAGACTGCTACATCTCTAAGCCTCGGATTTTCATCTCTAAATCGGTATAGATACGCATCTCTCTACATTAGCTTCATGATGTCATTGATTTCGTTGAGATTTGGGGAAGATATGGCTATTTGAATTTTTGTTTGCAAAGAGGTGGAAGGAGAGAATGACGGATTAGTTTTTGAACGGAAAATCAGTTATGTGGTTTAGTTTATATAGGCGGAGGGAAAACAACTCACGCTTAATTCAAAATTTGAACTTTAATGCCCACTTAGATGAACACAGATTCGACCATAACTCCTTCATGCGGATTCCAAACAATGCAAACCAATATACTGCATGAATCGGAAAAATGAGACTGTCGCGGTGATGCAAGTTTCATCGTCAACTTCCGAAGTTGGATAAATGTCCATTACCCCCTCCTTATCTAATATTTATTTTATTAACACATTAAACTTAATTATTTCTATTATATTATTAATATTTAATTCTAATAAACACAAAAATTTTGGGTTATTACAATATAGCATATTACAACTCAGGATACATCCAGTGTCTCAAATCACGCACTATGCATTATTCAAATCTATGACCTTATGGACCAAAATCGGAGCACCTAACCATTGTGAAAGTGGTGCTGGGCATGAATGGAGTTAAATTAATTAATTAAATAAATGATTTAATTGTTAAAATTATTTTGGTCTGAAGTTTGGAAGCCCAAACCCATATATAAGTCGCCATTGCATTGTAAAGGAGGGATGGGACTTGGTCTTCTTAGGTTAAAGAGAAAGGGGCTTGTATTTGTGATCTAGTTGACTATAAATTGCCACCCCTTTCATTCTCTCTACACACTTGATCAAACCTCCATAGTCTCCATTACTAACTTTGGTGAAGCTAAGGAGAAAACGTTACATTCCATAGCCAAGGAGATAGAACGAGGAATTCTTAAAAGGAAACAATTAATGACTTAGTTGTTCGTCAATTGGCATGATTAGAGTAAAGGGGTAACATTATATTTTATTAATTCATATTTGTATACATATCTAGACGCAAGCTCCCATATACACATATTTATTTCGACCAAAAATAAAATAATAAATTAATTTTTTGAAAATTAACATATCTAAGTAATTATATAAATAATTAACATGTTAAAATATGTATATAAATATATATTATATATTATAAAAAAATTCAAATATGAGTGTGTGTATTTAAACAAATGTTTTATGTTTAAATCTTTTTGCTTTTTAATATTATAAAAATATTTACTTTTGTTGCTCTCGGCTTTAATGAGTAAAAAAAATTAATACATATGTATGTATGTATGTATTTATGTATATGTAAATATATATAAATATATATACACACACGTACATAATTTAATACACACACACATTTATACTCTTAAGTTACAGCACCAAAAGAACATATCTTTACTTTTGGAAAGTCAAAAGAATTTTAAATTCAAAATTTTTGATAAATTCAAACATAATATTTTATATAAAAATTTCTCATGGATTTACAGTTAAAATAATAATAATATTTTCAATTTTGAAATTTTCAAGGACCTTTTGGCTCACTGGTTAGTGATATAATGCTTTAGACTCTAGTTTTAGAGTTCATGAGTTTGAACCCATGAGATATTAAAATTATTAGTTTTTAAAAATAGTAGTTTATACGTATATACAAGTGGAGAATAGAAGATGATGATTGAGAAGAAGAATAGGGTTGAATCAAATCATCAAGTTCGAGGTAAGTTATAAATTTGGATCTAAAATGTAAATGAAATCCAAATCTCTTTTCTAATCTAAATTTCTAACAAATATGTGTACGCTTGCAATGTATATATTCAAATAGGGAGAAAAGAGAGTCAAACCGGAATAATAGGAATTAGATCTAGAGATTTGAGAAGCTAAAAAAGTGAGTGGGAAATTATATATTTTTATATATTACTGGATTTATCTCGTTGTAAATATATTCATGTATGCCTGAAAGTGTAAATTGGAGTTATAGGCTAAAACTGTATACGTGTAATGAATATATGATCCCTGCTTACATATTCTGTGCTTGATAACTTGAATTATATATTGCATGTATGTGAATCTGGAGAGTATTGGGTAGCAGTAGTTGTAACACCCCACCTCTATACCCAAACTATCCAAGAGTATTATAGGGTAATACTGTCAGATAATACAGAGAATAAGGTTGTATGGGGTACACGCGTGAATATTCCCTTGGGCTAACACTGATACATATCTTAAAATCGAATAAATAACACATCTTATACGTATAAAGTATCAATATAAAGCAATAAGCACGTATGCCTCCAAGATAGAACAATACATAATATAAATTAAATCACAGAGAAAACAGAGTCAATAATGCAAGGATAAGTTATATAATACAAATAAATACAAATCTGTATAGGACATAAAATAAGTCAACCTCCCACTACCCCATTCTATACAATATATACCCAATACAACACAATGTCATACAATAATGAGGTAACATAATACATAGTAATATACAATAATATCATATCCTCCATCTATGCTCAACATCCACATACTGGTCATCTTCCACTGAACCTAAAATGTCTTAGACTGACTCGAGTATTATATAAATAACACATGGGTCAGACTATGACTAGAATGTAGATATCAACAAGAAATAACAACTGGCATAGTATACAAGAACAACACGAGTGGCACATGCATAACTCAAGTGTCAATATATCTCAAAACCATGCACAAAAAAGATAACACATTTCCAAGCAACGTCAATCAATACACCAAACAGGCATATAATCAAGTAGGTGATACAAATATAATCTAACTATAATCATGTATAAAACTCAACAGCAACATAGAACATGCTCTCAGTAATGTCCTAGATTGTCTCTCAGATAATCATAAAGTATACATATCCAGGGTCCGTCACACTCAGTAAATATGTATAACACATAAATATCACTCAAATTAAAAAAACGTGAAATATAAATATGGCATACCCTCAGTAGTCAGGTCATCTTTCAAATAACTATATAAAAATAGGTACAGGGTCCAACTCCATGCTTTCAGCATCTCTAGCTATCCTCGATATCTATATAGTCGATGTGTATAGGGTCACACAACTGCATAGTCTCTCAGTCTTATAAATAATCCGAGAGATCAATAACTATTTCTACAAAATATAGGTATCGACCCTCTAAAGAGAACATATCGAGATTGGAAAGAATGAGAGATGTCGAGATTATAGAAAGTAAAGTTACCAAGCATTTAGCATTTAGAAAGAGATAATGAGCCTCCGAGAATAATAAGAAGATACCGACATCTAATAGCAAAGGGTTGTTGAGCCTCTACAACAATAAGGATGTCGAGTGTTCAAGCAATTAACTAGGAAGAGGTGTCGAGTCTCTAAGGATGTCAAACATTCAAGTAATTAAACAAGCAGTGAAGGGGTGTCCAATCTCAAAGGGGTGACGAGCCTCTACAACGGTAAGTGTTATCGAGCATTTAACAGGTGAAATTTGATGTCGAACATTAACGATGAAGAAAGGTATCGAGCGCTTAACTCAAGTTTATGAAAGGCGATGGAAATGTCGAGCCATTAAATACTTAGAGATATCGAGCTACATCAGTCCTGGAGGAACAAGGGGTATCAAACTTCTATAGCACAAAAGTTGTTGGGTCTAAACATAGCAAAGTTGTCAAAGACGTAGGAAGAGATGTCGAACTTCTACAACAATAAATTGTTGCAGAATATGTAACAATGAAAGGATGCTGCACCACTAGAAGATGTCGAGCATCTAATCACAAGGGGAAGATATTAAGTTTCTATGGAAGACAAGCCAATTAAAACAACAACTGCTGTCCAACCTTACAATAGTAGCTTTGTAGAGCATCTATAAACAACAAGTGATATCGAACTTCTATAAGGATAATGAATTCTAAAGGGATGGCGAGCTTCTACACTAGCACAGGGTTGCGAGCTTTTACAAGTAACAAGTGATGTCAAACCTCATAAGACATATGGGTTACCAAGTATCTACCACATGAAGTGATGGCAGGGGGACAAATGTCATCCATCCCTCCTCTTGGCCATCTCTGTATATAGGACCCCTCTGTTACTTTAGGGGAGAAAATAATTTGCTTTCTCTTTTTCTCAATTGTAAGTTGTAAACCCTAAATAAATTTGGAGATTTTAGAGCCGATTATAACCCTTGAACTTTTTGCACATAAAGGCTTGGACAGTTAACTTTGCATAGCATATTTCCCTTAAATGTGAATATTTGACTATTAATGAATAGTGGACATGCATTGGACTTTATCTTTGGACTTGGACTTGAGCATAATGGACTAGGACTTGAATACTAATGGATTTGGACTTGCATATTATTTAATTTGTTTAAGGCCACTTAAGCCCTTGTTCAAATTAAAAGCTACCTTGCATATTTACTGTTTTTCCCACTGACATATATTCAAATTAAAACTAATTGGTATTATTGGAACATTTTCGAATAATACCACCTTTTTTAACATCTTGGTGTTGAGTTAAAATTATGGTTCAACATTTTGGTGCTAAAATGAGGGCTTGAACCTCCGTCTTGTTGTTTCTTTGTTTTGGGACTAATTAAGTAAAACTTAGTTTCAGGATTCTCCATCTTCCGGTATATTCCTACAGAGTGCTTTCCATATCTCACATAACCTAGGAAACAACATAATGACTATCTCTAAGCAAGGATCCTCTGAGCCTCATTTTACCAAATGAACTTACTAAGTTACCCATAACCTTTAATTCCATAAGGAACAAGTATTGAAATTAAAGAACTTGGCACTAAAAACTCTAGCAAAAAAGAGATGAGTAATTCCTTACAGTTCAGATAACTAGAGCAAAAATCCTATATGGGACCTACCCCAATCTTCGCTTATCATCCTACTATAAGTAGAGAGAACATGAGAATGAATGACCCATTCTTAGAAATAAAAAAATCTATACAACTCCAAGCTAAAGGAACAATCTTCAAAGGTGAAATAATAAAGGATTTTAATAAGTTTACTCAAAAGTGGAAGGGGATAATCGATCACTCCCCCACCCCAATTCGGACATAGGATACTCAAAGAGAAAGCTTGCCTAAAAACTAATGAACCTACCCAATATTACAAAAGAGCCAAATATGGACCAAAAGCACAATTCCCTAGAAACCATCGATCTAGAGCTTGTTCCTTTACAACCTCCTATGAAAATATCTATTTCTTAACCAAAAAAAGATTGCACTACTGGCCTTCAAAGAAGAAGCAACAAGGAAATAATAGAAATCTCGGGAAAGCTTATTATTAATACTCATCGAGTGAATGGACACAATACAAATCATTATCAAGCCCATAGAGGGATGGTCGAAAATTTCTTTGGAAAAGGAGAACTCCAAAAGTTTGTCAACGAGACTTGGGCAAAGGACCAATGTATTTACCAAGAACAAGTGCTTAATAAAAAAAGTGTTTTATGGCAAAGATCTACAGAAATAAAGGAAAAGCCTTTGATCCCGCCACAAGGGCCTAGTCAAAGTACAAAAAGCGTTCAGTCCTGCCTATAAGGTCTGAACAAAGCACCTCCTAGAGGGAGGTTGGAAAAAGCCTCTAGTCCCGTCTATAAGGCCTGGCCACAGCACCGTAAGCCTTTGGTCCCGCCTAAGTGGTCTGGCTGGAGCAAGCCTTTGGTCCCGTCTAAGACAGCCTGGCCAAAGCACCGATCAGCCCTCGATCCCACCTATAAGGCATGTTCGCAGCGCCTCCTAGAGGGAGGATGGGGTACGCCTTTGGCCCCGCCTAAGATGGTTTGGCCAAAGCACTAACCAATAGCCTTCGGTCCTGCCTATAAGGCCTGTATGGAGTGCCTCCTAGAGGGAGGACGGGTCAGACTTTGGTCCCACCTAAGATGGCCTGGCCAAAGCATCGACCAGCCTAAATCCTTACCGAAAAGGTATAGAAGGGGCAACCTTATATGAAGGAATAAATTAGACGAATCTAATTCTATCTTAAAGATGGGCCAAAGCAATCTTTTAGAGGAAAAGCAATCAAAACACAATTGATCTTACCCCAAGGCAAAGTTAAAGCAATCTTCAAAGGAAACGTCGGGCAACTTTTCATGCTCATATAACAAAGAAAAATCACCTAATAATCATCCAGGAAACCTAGACTGAGGGAAAGAAGTTTACTCTGAAAAACCAGCCAGGGTAATAATAATTGAACAACAAAGTTTCGTTTATGAAGTCATTTAGCCTAGAAAGATAAGAAGTCCTATTCTTCTTATTTGGTAATCATTCCAAAAGTGCTTATCAAAACAAAACTTTCAAAATTTCAAAGTTCAATAAGAAAAAAATTTCATAGATTTCTCTGGCATTTACAAAACAAGATGATATGTTTGAGAAAGAAATAATTTCTTGAAATTATGGAAGTCATCACTATTTATTTTATATTTTTCAAAAGAAAAGGGACTTAAAGAGAAGTGAGAGCAAGAAAGGTAACAAGATATTTGGTTGATTACACTAAAGTGTAAAAAGCCTCTTTCATACAAGGAGGGGGCAAACAAATACTGTAAGGCCCGACAAACAATTCTCAAATTAAGGCCTATCTAAAATCATTCTTCAAAGAAGCAAAGAGTAAACAAATCCATGCTTAATAAAAAACCATGGGTCATATTGAATCAAAATAAAGCTCTGAAGTGAATTGCAAATCTCAAACAGCTCAATGAGTTCAAATACAAGACAAGAATAAGGAAGAAAATACGATATCTTTTAAAAATATTAACTATTCGGGTACAAAAGTTATTTACCAGTTTACATACAAAAAATAACAAATATTAAGAAAAGCTATTCAAGTCTTTCTAAGGAGGAGGTGAAGGAAGCTGATGATGTTGTCATACTTTTTCTTTCCCCTTCCTATCAATCTCAAGATGACATGGATGGCTTTCACTTGAAGCAGTGGAATCTTTAAGTAAAAAAAGAGGCCCTCCAATATTCTTGAGATGGTCAGCACCTCATATAAAAAGAAGTTTTGATAACATCTGTATTCTGCCTCTGCTGCACTCCTAAACCTTTGGTTCATTTTTGGACTTAAGAAAGAACGATTAATTTTTAAGCCAAAGGCTAGAATTATTTTAAGCAATAATCTACGAGCGAATCCAATTGAGAGTTCCTAATCGACATCACCTCGGTTATTTTCAATTGAGACCCAAGGTCCTGCACTTTCACCTCCAAGACTTCAACGGATGAGGAAGGTTCGGTAATATGATGAATTACCACATCCAGAAGTTTTTTAACTTTCCTCTCCTTCTTTGCGATAATATTTGTATCATCGACAAAGCCAAATTGAATCTTTAATGCATGTTCAAGTTTTCAATTAGCCCCTTTTAAAATTTTAACCTTCTGCTCAAAAGCGCATTCCTCGCATCCCAATCCCTCAACCTGACTTTGATAATTATTGAGATATTTTGAAACTTGTTCATCCCACTTTCCTTTCAGAAACTGGGTGCATTCATATTTATATTCTCGATACCATTTGGAAATTTCTCCGTCATCCAAACCTAGAGTCGGGTTTTTGAAGGAAGAAAAATTCTTTTTACTAGCTGAGGATTTGGATTTAGTTGTCCTTGTAGGGATAGGAGTGGGAAGACTGGATTTTCCTCCACTTGCAATAAGCTCTAAAGATTGGTACGATACTTGACTTTTCAACCGGTCAACTTTAACGTCCTCAATTTTCTGGTTCAATCGGGCAATTTCTGCATCAACTTCAATCCTTTGGTCTGGACCCCAGATTGACCGATTATATCTATGCTCTCTTCAACCTTCGATCTCTTTGTCTTTCTCTTTGATTTTCTCCTCTAAACTCAAGATTATTTCATTCATACTAATTAATATTGACCTTAACTTATAGTATTTGTTATATAATTTACATGCTTCTGGGTTGTTCGAAAATGGTATGATTGAAGCATCTTTAGAAGAGCACTTCCTAATATCTAACATTAGCCTAGTTTTGAGTTTATCCAATCGAGAGAAGAGGTTAGGGCCACTGGATGCGAGTGTTAGTTTTTTTTCCTAGTAAAAAGTAATAAACAAAATAAAAATCAACACTTAGGAAAAATAAGTTCTTTCATTAACAACAACGAAGTATTACAAGCATGAACAAGTTCAAATTACATCAACAACTCAAGTTTTATACATTCAATCCTTAATTTTGGAAGTAACAGACTTAGCTTTTTTGAGTGAACCCGTAGACATAGGGAAAGCAAGTCAAAGGGAAAACTAAACCCATGAGGAGTATTGATTGGAAACTGGTGATAATCTCATCTCTTAGTAGGAGGGCCAATTTCCCAACATAACAGTTTAGCATAACAAAACTAGATTTCTTTAAGTAAACTGTCCTTTTTATCACCTAAGAAGTCAAAAGATAGGCATGGAAGTTGTGTGTAAACTTCTTGAAGGTCCCTAAGAAATATTGTGCTAATCAAGAGGTTTTGAGAATTAATGTTTTCTCCTTAAAATACCTTTTTTGCTTGAAGAATTTATTTAAGAGTTCTTCTAAAACAGAAGCGCTCAATGGTTCCTTAACCTGTGTATTTTGAGAAAAATAAACTAAGCTACAAATAAAGAAGAATGTTGAAACTCATAAAGATTGTTTGAATTACATGATACAATAACAAAATCAAGCAAGTTCATACAATATTGATCCTTTGTAAAATTCAAAGTTAAATTTCTCTTTGTTGAACTTGACTTTCTTCGGAGGAAGAGTGTGGGAGAAGAGTGGAATGGTCTCAATCCTAGGAAGGTTCCAGCATTCTCTAGGATGAGGATCGGTCACATAATCAATCCAATACCTATTATGAAAATGCCTATGTAAGCCCCCACTCTCTTTTCTCAAAAAGGAAAACTTAGTAAAAATATTCCTGGTATAGATTTTATAGAGGAATTCCACTAAAGTGTCCCTATCTTCGATAAGCATCCAAAAAAGTGTGGTCAACTACTCATTCTCCTTTATAACTCTTTTAAGAGTAGGGCTACCCATTTTCTTTGAAATCTTTTAATCGTTTGGCATAAATGAGAAGGCTTCTATATTTTCAGATAAACTGTTATGATCTTTAATCAGTCTCTTAATTTCTCTATTCAACCGTAGCACATCCCTCTCACTCTTCTCATGGAAAATCTCAAAGTGATATTTATTTCTTTTCCTTAGCTAAAATAGTAGATTTATTAACTAATCCTAATGAATAATTGTAAGCATTTAAAGATGATAAACTTTATACCTGTACCATGGGAGCCTGTAAGGCAAAAACTTGAGTTGTTTCTTTACTATGATGGCCGGGGGTGCGGACATCCTTTGACACAGTGTCTTCTTGAGGTGCGTTCTAGGACTCGGGAGGATCAGGAAAGTCCACATTGTAAGCAGATGCGCCCAACTCATGACCACCTGATCCATTATCTCCACTTCCTGGTCCACCGGTGTATTTGTTACCATCACCCCCATCCTTCTCAGAATTGTTATCATTGTTGTCACCATCTTCATCTTCATCCCCACCATTGTCATATTTGTCACAGTTCCCTTTATCATCGTCGTCTATATCTTCATCAAGCAAAGTATCATCAAAAGATAGTAGTTCTTGAAGATCAATGGCTTCCTCTTCTGAGAATTCATCTTGTAATGACCCAGAAACTCTCTCCAATTTAAGGTTGAACTTCCTCTTGAAATTGTCTATTAATGTCGGCAGCAAAGGGAAGTCCAATTTTGGATAATTTTCTATTTTATTGAAATACATGATGAAGAGGGCCTCCTTATAACATTTCTCCTTTATTTGAGGAAGGGATTGTTCTACGAAAGAAGAGACTTTCCTTTTGGTATCTTTGATGATGTTATTCGTATAGAATAATGCAGCCTTTTTTGCTTTCTAGATTTTATTTTATAGTTGAAGCTTATGAGGTACTTGAGTATTTACAATTCTGGCCTGCTCAAGTTCCTTTTCCAGGGATCTCACCCTCTCCTCAGCCACTAGTCTCATTTTTCTTTCCTCCTCCAAGTCAGAGGCAAGTTTATTCCTTTGTGTAGTAACTTTATCCCTCTTTGTTGCGACTTCAAAATTTAGCTGTCAAGAAACCAGACTTTATCTATCAACAAGGAAATCTGCTCTTTGAAATTTGGAATTAGATTAACAAATTCGTGAGAGGCTTGTTGAAGGAAGAACATGTGTTTGGCCACCTAATAAAAAAAATTTATGATAAATAAAGATATATGGAGCCAAAATTTTGTATTGGCCAGACATGTAAAGATACTACCACAAGAAGTTGTTGAAAGAGAAAGTGGAAATGGTCGTTAGAAAAGGCAGAAGGTTGTAGTGGCATTAGGAAAGCCACTAATAAGGACTGGATGACTGAGCGAACAAAATCATCGAAATTTGAAGGAATGGGTTGAACCGGAGCTTCACAAGGAAGTGATTCAGGGGGAGGAGGAGTCAGGCCTAACTCCTAATATCAACGTTGTATGGTGATTGCAGATAAGAGATTCAGATAGCTATAACCAAACTTGGGGTGTGAGCAATTTCTATTTGGTTATGAGGATCCTAGTCTAGCAAGTCTAAATCAATAACACTAGAGTCTTAGTTAATTGTGCTCATAGCTGCATCTGGTTCCTCAACAGTAGCAGGAAGTGTTGGATCTTCTCCAAGTTTGGCCTTTTTGATTGGTGAAGGAACTGAAGCACCCAACAAATTTTCAGAATCCTTGTTTCTTTTACGATTTCAATAGCCTTAAGAGCATCAACGATAGAATCAGCGGTGAGAGCGGCTTTAGTGGTCACAGTTAAGGAGGAGGAAAGAGCTTTAGCATCCTTCGTCTTAGCAATTAGGATGGCAAGATTTGGATCAAAGCCAAGGAATGAAGCATAAGATGTCAATATAAGAAGTTATAGTAGAACCATGTTAAAAAATTACCAAAAGGGTCGCGTTGAATGGGAGAAGAGGGAGAAAAGACATTTTGATTGCCGATAACCAAAGCTTGGCTCCCATGAGCATCTTTCTTACCATTGGGGTTCTCCGAGCACTTTATGATTTTCTATAATCAAGGAGTACTTTCAAAGGTTTGCTTTCAAGAGTTAAAGCTTGTCCCCCATAGTTTGAGATGCCAGGCTCAGAGTATCGATAGTATTAGTAAAAGAAGGATTCGTCCTCTTAGAACAAGGTTCTGAAAGAGAATAACTATTGAAAGAAAGCAGGAAAATATAGTATAAAAAACAATAGGGAAAAAGCAATAAGTCTTACTAGTGGTAGATAAGGACCCCTTGATTCTAGGGGTATGACTCTTGATATAGAAGAAATAAGTTTCCCAGTCCTTGGTTCTGTAAATTAAATTAGTAATCAAGCTCTTTGGATGAGGAAGAAGGCGATATAAGGTACCCACTGGTTGTTTCCCCACTTTAACGAGATTCACCAATGAGTGAAGAGTTTCAGCATCGAGGAGGGGAGGTTAGCTTCCCTAGCAAGTATTTCCAGGCAGCTCAAATAGGTATAGGAGTTAGGAGGCAGTTGTATCGAAGCAATTTCAAAATGATACAAGAATCTTACAAGGAATTCTAGGAAGGGAAGGTATATCGAGTGCTATATATGGATTAGGGTAAAAGCAAAGAATCTTTTCAGAGGATTATCTATCCTTCCAGATAGGCTAGTTACCCTAGCTTCTACGTCGATAATGCCAAACTATTGAAGGATGGTATCTACTACATTTTGAGAAGTTATGTAAGATTAGATAAGTCTATAATCTCCTTTCTCTGAATCAGGAGATTTCAAACGTGCCTGAGAAAAAGAAGGTTTAGGATCTTTCTTGCCAGCCATTTATTTATCAGATAATATAATGCAAAAGTCAAGGAAGTACCATATACTTTACGAAATTTTAAAATAACTAAGAAAACATTAAGGAAATATGGATAACTAGATGTCGAACTCACAAATAGTTATCAAGTTTGTAACTGGTTAATGATTCTCTAAATGGTTATCGAGTTCATAACAAGACATCGAACCTATATCTTGTTAAGTTCGTAATAAGATGTCGAACTTATAAGTTTGTAATTAGATAGAGATTCCTTATTTAGTTGTCTAGTACATAAAAAATTTCGACCTCATAACTAGTTATCGAGCTTATGACTGGGTATCGAACCTATAAATAGTTAGTGAGTTCGTAGCTAGTTAAAGATTCTTTAATTGGTTATCGAGCTCGTAACAAAAGGTCGAATATAAAAGTTATCAAGTTCGAAACTAGTTAATAATCCTATAAATAGTTATCAAACTTGTAAATAGTTAAAGCTTCTTAAATGGTTGTCAAATATGTAACTAGCTAACCATTTTCTAAGTTGTTGTCGAGTTCATAACTAGTTATCAAGTCTCTAACTAGTTGCTAGTTGTTGAGTCTTTAGCCAATTGTTAAGTTTACAATTAGTTGGTGAGCCTACAACTAGTTAGAAAGCCTATAGTATGCTATCGAGTCTCTAGAAAGTTATTAAGTTTATATAATTATCAAAAACCCATGAATTGTAAGATTTCTGTTAATCGTTAGGGATATGTATTGCAAACAGCATTCGAATTCAAACACAAAAGTTCCTAAATCATAAGAAGTGTTTGAATCCAATCACTAATCAACCCCAAACAATTCATGAACACCCGCTTGATACCCTAATTCTAAAATTAAAAACCCTTTTTTTCTATATTTAAAATCGATCGAAATATAAATCGCACCTTGAATTAATTAAATATGGAAGGAATCAAAATATTCTTTTTGGAAAGTACGAGATTGAAGAAAACGTTATAATTACAATTTAATTTTTGAGTTGCAGGTAAAGCTTTTGGAAAAAGGAAGGAAAATAGTTATAAAAGAGGAGGGAAACAACATAAAGTGTTGATCTTCATTTGAATTAATGGACAAGATTGAAAGCTTCGAAATACCAATAGGCAACAATGTGAAAAGTGGAATTGTACTAAAGTATAATATGCTTCTTCTACACATGGAGGGGGGTCAATGTTAATATATAATATAAGTATCGAGCCTTTAAAGAGAACATGTAAAGCTTGGAAAGGACGAGAGTTGTCGAGCCTAAAGAAAGTAAAGTTATCAAGTATTTAGCATTTAGAAAGAGATAACAAGCCTCTAGCAATAACAAGAAGGTATCGAACATCTAATAGAAAAGGGTTGTCGAGCCTCCACAACAATAAGGATGTCGAGTATTTAAGCGGTTAACAAGCAAGAGGTGCCGAGTCTCTAAGGATGTTGAATATTCAAGTAGATATACAAGCAGTGAAGTGGTGTTGAGTCTTAAAGAGGCGATGAGCCTCTACAACAGTAAGCATTGTCGAGCATTTAACAAGTGGAAGGTGATATCGAACATTAACAATAAAGAAAGGTATCAATCGCTTAACAATAAGAAGGTATCGAGTTTCTAAAAGGAGATGGAAATGTCGAGCCAGTATTTTGAGATATTGAGCTACAACAGACCTGGAGGAACAAAGCGTATCAAGCTTCTATAGCACAAAGGTTGTTGGGTCTAAAGATAGCAAAGTTGTCAAAGACGTAGGAAGAGATGTTGAACCTCTATAACAATAGATTGTTGTAGAGTGTGTAAAAAAGGAAGGATGCTGCACCATTAGAAGATATCGAGTATCTAATCGCAAGGGGAAGACATCAAGTTTCTATAGAAGACAACCCATTTGATATAGCAACTGTTGTCGAGCCTTTACAATAGTAACTTCTGTAGAGCACCTATAAACAGCAGGTGATATAGGGTTTCTACAAGGATAACAGATTCTATAGGTATAACGAGCTTCTACACTAGCAAACGGTTTCGAACATTTACAAGTAGCAAGAGGTACCGAACCTCATAAGACATATGGGTTGCCGAGTATATACTATATGAAGTGATGGCGATGGGACATGTGTCGGCCATCCCACCTCTAGGCCATCTCAATAAATAAACCCCCTCCATTACATTATGGGGGAAAATCATTTTTTTTCTCGTTTTCTCAATTGTAAGTTGTAAACCCTAAATCAATTTGGGGATTTTAGAGCTGATTATAGCCCTTGAAATTTTTGCACATAAGTGCTTGGACATTTAACTTTACATAGTATATTTCCCTTAAATGTGAATACTTGATTTTAATGAATAGTGGACATGTATATGAGTTTATCTTTGGACTTGAGCATATGACTTCAAATTAAAACCAATGGGTATTATTGGAATGTTTTTGAATAATACCACCTTGTATAACACCTTGGGTGTTGAGCAAAACTTATGGTTCAATAATTACCACATAATAATCATTTAGACCTTCAACCTCATAGTAATCAACTTGGCTCTCAACCAATGAGATAATCATATGGTCTCTCGGACCTCTACTAATCCACTCGACTCTAAGTATCATGGACAATCATCAGGACTCTCGGTCTTATATGCTTTTAGCATCATATCTATCTCGGTATCGGCCTTGATACATGATTAGATCTTCTCTCAACCGTAAACACAACGATCTCATATAGGAGAATTAGTAGGTGTTTATAGCATCTTATGTTATCTCATCAATAATAACCAGACGAGAGACCGACAGTTCTCAGACTACTCTAGGAGCCTTCCTCACATGCTCTCAGTTCTACTCCTACAGTCATAGTTACATCGATGGCTGCCATGACCCAATATCCATCAGGTGCAAGTCTACACTATATATTGGTCATGCCCTGCAAGTGCCTCTAATGGTAACAGACTGTTGGCCTAAGTAAACAGGGGTAGTAGCTCTCAGCCATATGCATCAACAGGTGTGTCACAGATTCAAGGATGACCCGACAATCAGGCCGTTAAGTTGGATACTAGCCAATCTGGTTTACTCTCCAATGTATAATGGGAGTACACACAAAAAATAAACACTCTTATGGCTCTCAGCCTACACACTCTTGGCGTGAATCACCATAAATATAATACCATGTATACTCGACCTTATTAGAGTGACATCTACATACAGAAACTAATCAAACAAATATCAGCTCAGGCATCCCATATCACTTGGTGTTACTCACTCGTTTACTCAATGCTCACAAATTGCACTTAACATTTCATAATTATTCTATATAACAGTCCAAAGAATAACTAGAGAAATATTACCGAAAGTCCCATACCAGACGGTATAACTCTGTTTATTCCAATTCCTTGTTAAATAGAATTATAAATCAATCAAATCATACAATTTTATTAATTATTGATACGGAAGGGATTTTATTATAAAACGTTCATTTTAAAAATCTTCAATTGGGTTTTAAACCTTTTCAATATATAAGTGGTTTGAATAATAATATCCATGTTTCCTTCAAAATCTTCAATTTAATTTAGAAACCAATATCGATTCCAAAGAGATTTGTATTATAAATATTCTCATTATATCCAAAACTTTATTTAAAAACTCTAATTTGACATCAAAAAAAATTACCATTTCAAATCTTCTTCCAAATTTCAAACCGATAAATTTATTTTGAAAAGTAACTTATACAAATCAAAATTCTTCCTTGATATTTTAAACTACTAACAAAGGAGTTTTATAATTCAATAAATTCCCTTACTCAACAAATCTAGATGATGTTATTTCTCTCAAAAAGAATTTTTAATTTAAAATACTTTCTAAAACCACAATATCCAATTTTCAAAACAAACATTCCAAAATTTCCCATTTCACTATAATTTAATTTAAAACACTTCTAAATATAATTCCCAAACTTCTAAAACAATGTTCTTTTTATTAAAAATAATCAAATATTAGATATATTGCTTCAAAAATTATTCTTAACAAATATATATATATATATATATATATAAACTTTCCATAAATATATCACATTCATCTTATTATAATTTCAAAAATATCATTTTATAATTTATAAAAAAAATCCTTCAAACATTTTATAATTGTAGATAAATGACAATACATATTCAAAGATTCACTTAATTAATCAAAACCCAAAAATCATTATTTTCCTACTGATTTATATTCATTAAATTCTGAAGTTAATTTCACTTTTACATTTTCTATTAATAATAGGATTTCCGATATTAAATAAAATTGCTCATTCCAAAATCACCATTTATATTTAAGATAATTTTATTTCTTTCAAAGCATCACTTTTCAATTCTTTTATCCCTTTTCAATCAATTTCAAATGTGATCACGTCACAACAACTAACGATTAAAAATATGTGATCTCATTACAACAAAAATCGATTAAAAATATGCAATTGAATTTCATCCAATTCAATCATACCAACAATAACTCATCATCAATCAATCATCAAATTCATAGAAAAATAGTATCTTGATAATAGTGGTGAGTTATCAAAATATAACTCACCCAAACAATGTTAATATATCCATTTTTACTCAACAGTGCAACACAATCTAGAAATTGAAATCAAGCACAAAATGCAAAATAGTAGACAGTAGTTGTGAGTAAAAGAATTTACTCACCGGAAAAATGTATAATTGAGAGCAAATTACAACACAGCAACCTCGGCCATCTCCTCCAACTCATCTTATGGCTCCAGAATCGATACCAATCAACTCAAGTCGGGGTGGCCCAAACTTATCGTGCTCCTGACTTTCACAGTCATGCCCAAACTCTAGCACCACATCGCCACTATCTCCATCTCCCCCAATGATCACGCATGCACCACTAGACTAGGTCGAAGCCCCACGTCGCATCAATCAGCAACGTTCGCCTCATTGCACTCGCTCTCTCTTCACCTACGACATCAGTGCCGATGTTAGGCCACCACCGCGTCCGCACGATTTTTCATTTTTTTAACTCTGCCGTGAGTTTAATTTAGGGTTTTAGGGCTAAGAATGGACGAGTTCAGGCTTGTGAACAAAGCAGGTGGGAAGTGTCAAAAGATAGGGAGAAAGTAATGAATTAGTAATGGTCTTGGGCTTAATTTTGGCTCCAAATTGAATCATTCCATTCCTTTTTTATTATAATTTAAATAATTCAGGTATTTATTTAAAAATAAATTCCAATCTAACTTAAATTAATTTACACTTCAGTCCAGAATATATATATCGATAACAGTAAAATTTCATTCAATTCGATGCCCATTTATTAATTTTCCACTATATTAATCACAAATAATTATTTACGCTTATAAAAATATTTTATATTCAATTAAAATAATTTATTCAATTTCAATATATTATTTGAAAAGAATATATAAATTTAATTTAATTTATTATGTTAAAATCTTTTATTAAACAAAATTTATAAAATTTATTTTTAAATATTAATTATTAAATTTCGAATCAAAACAATCTTATTAATTAAATTTATTACTTATACGGTATAGAAATCAGGATTGTTCCAGACTTCCCTCTTAAAAAATTGAGTCATCGCAATTTCTTGTAGGAAAATATCGTGCATAACTCAACCTTGAACTTTCTTCGATATTTTTATCAAAGTCAGATATATTCAATTCTCTATGTGGCCTTCATAATCCAACTCGTCTTATTGTATGCTACAATTTTAAATATATTCAATCAACGACTTTCTATTTTCCCCATACAATAAATTTTTGTGAAAATATTCTAAGTGTCAGATTTTTTGGAAAATTTCAGCAAAATCCCCTTTGTACTGAGAGTGTATAGAAAAATAAAAACACAATATAATCCAAAAAATCAATATACATCCCAACACAGGGCATCCCGAAAAATAGGAAAATAAGATAATATCGAATATATCGATATGCTGTATAAACGTACCTTTTAATTAGCATTTAAGCGGGCTATTTCACTTTTACGCAAACAAAGAAAGTTATTTTTGCAAAATAATCCACATAAGCAGCAAAAGTACACGTTCTCAATTCACATTCAAATATTAGTCGTATGTGTAGAAAAATAAGAAGTATGCACTTATTTAATATAAAACAACATCTCATTCTTATTTAATCCACTTTCCAACAAACTTTCAAGGGTCGAAACTACCAAATCAAGTTATGGTTTGTAAAAGTAAATTGTAACATGATGTGTTAGCTTTCCAAAATAGCATTCGGATCACAAAAATGTGGATTACAACTCAAGTTACGAGGAATTTATCAAACACAAGCAGTTCAAATTTTCCCCTTAAAAGCACAGGCCCACTCAGTAAAATCATGGTTTTAGCCTTTAAAACGTCAAAATTTTGCAAAATGCTTAAAAAAAGTTGCTGCTAATGTTCCTAGCTTTCCGGAATGGGCATGATCGCCAAAATCGGATAAACTATTTGAAAGTTATGGTTAAAACAATTCAGCCAGGCAATGTGAATTTTGCATTTTCAAAACAGCGATTTGATTCAATTTTTGAATAGTTTTAGCATTAGCAAACTTCAAAACTTTGAAAAGTGATATACAACAAAGTTGATACTTATTCAATTTTTTTATTAATGAAAAATAATCGAAAAAATTGGATGAAAACTTCACAAGTTATGACCATTTTAATAAGGACTATAACTTCTTTTTCCCCCTTCAAAATGTATCACCATCCTTCCAAAAATTTCAAATGTTTTGCAATATTAAAATCTAATAATTTTAAAATATCATAACATACCAAATCAAATGATTTATTGATTAATGACTTGTAGATAGAAAAGAACATCAGGGAATGTTTGGTTTATTTTATCTTCTTTTTTAAATAAGCCAGAACACCATATATTGAAAATACTTGGATATTATACAACATAACTACAGCATTTGATTAACCATATATTACACAAGGATTTATATATTGTTGTTCAATACGGTTATGTATTTATCCTAAATCTATAAAATGATCAAACACCGAATATACTAAGACATGTTTTAAAAAGAAATTTTCAGATTTATTCTAATGCTTTTCCTACTGTTTTCCAAACAATGATCGACATTTTTGGATTTTTTCTTCTTCAATATAAACGATACTTAAGTTGTATTAGTTAAAAAATTATTTTTAATTAAAAACTTGTATATACATAAACCTTTATATTGCAACACATCGTATCACAAACATATAAGTACAACACTAATCCACAACACAAATTAACAACATATAACATGGCGGGCATACAATCACAACACCACAAATAATGCAATATAATTTCAAATTATAATATATAAATATATATATATCGATGATGCCTTGCCATGAATTTCTACCGGCTCACTTCGCCGATTAGCTGCAGTGTTGACTGTATGATCAACATTGTCTCGCAATCGACTTCGGCTGTCATCACATCAAATATCTTGATATAGAAAAATATGTTTATTATCCTTCAAAACAAAGAATCTCCATTTTCTAAAACGTTGTTATATATTATTTTTTTCAAAACTTGGGACATAACTCCTTGAAAATATTAATTTTTTTTAAGATAGCTTAAACATTGTACTTCTTCCCAAATAAAATTTGTCCATATGTCTCATACTAGTATTTAGGAATTCCTATCGATAACGCTGGTCAGAAGAATCTACTAGAATTCTTAAATCACTCAACCGACAAATTAAGATGAAATCGGCTTTAAAAATGTTAACCGAGTTTTTAACCCAGTATAATTCAATAGGAGTTTGAACATCCAGACTATGCCAGAATGACTTGAAACTTGAACAGGGCATCCAAAAGAACAAGCCAATAGCACTCAAGGAAAGTCAGCTAAAAATAAGCTAAGGAGATGGACCACTAGCGATCCATCACCTATGGATTGCTAGCGACCATAGGGAAGCATCACGAGTCATCGTAACCTCTTGCACCTCGATTCATTGCTTCTTCTAGGTACGTTTGCCAAGTTACATAGCCTTCCAAGCAACCTAGTTCGAGAAGTGAAGACCCATCTGATTATAGTCATAAATCAATCTAACTCGTGTATGAATCATCACCAAAACTAGAAAATGAACTGCGAGATTGCACGGAGAGCATCCAGATGGAATGAGGAGTGCAACACAAAAAGGATGTGTAACAACCCAAAATTTTAACCCATGATAATTAATTTGTTAATTAATTAAATAATAAAATAACTTCGTGAAATTATCAGAATTGAGCCATGGGAGTTGCACTATTGTGTCCGTGGTAATTTTCTGGTCAATTTCCATATATAGAACGTCACAATCCAAGCTAAAATGAACGAGATATGAATTAAACAAAATAAGCAGAAATATATATATATAAAGAGAGGCCAGGTGGACCGACCGGTCGACCTGGGCACAAGGGCAGTCGACCGCCCGGTCGACCCGCCTTGTTTTTTTTAGTGAAAGAACGAACGTTCGTTCATTCGAATGTTAGTGACGTATTTTGCATTCTTCAACTCGATCTGGTCCTTCCGTTTCTACATCCGATGGCCCCTATTCAGCCTATGACGTGGTTGCATTCTATTCAATCCTCAAATCCAACGGTTTGAGATCCACTTCTACCTCTATAAATAGAACCCTAGGCCTAACACTTTTTCTCATTCTAAGATTTTCTCCAATTGGGTTCACCTATTCAGGAAGGACCCTAAGCAGAATAATTTTTCAAGGAGGAAATCGTTTTAAATAAAAATATTTAACAACCAAAAGTGGATCCATGAAGGCCTAAAGGGAAGAGCTAAGGACCAGAGGTGAGTGATTGTGATTATTTTAAATTTCTTTAAGTAATTTAAAATAATAGTGTTTCCAATAGTTATAGTTTTACTACGATTTTTGGAGTAACCTTTTTAGTAACTTATTTACAGTTTTTAGAATTATTTTCAGTTGATTTTAGTTTATTTCTAGATTTTCCATTTATTTACAGTTTATTTACAGTATTTTAGTTTATTTACTGTTATTTATGCGTTATTTACATCTTCTATTTTTCGCCTTGGATTTCCTTCTATTTTCGGTTTTCTTTTATTTCCCCTTCTTCTTCGCGTACGGATTAGAATAGAATTAACGCGAAATTGGATTAAATTATCAGAAATCTGAAATAATGGAATATAAGATGTAAATTATAAAGACTGTAATATAAATGGAATTGGACTGAAATTATGCCTAATTATGATATTAATTGGACTGAATTAAAGAGATTGGCCTAGTTATAACTTAGAATTATAACTAAAAATAATAAAAGAAGAAAAGAAGCTTATTTTCACACTTAGACCTTGGGTTAAGTAATAAGCATGATTATAACGTAGGTTATAATAAGAAATAGAACATAATAAGGCTTATTTTAAGACTTAGGATAAATTAATAAGCACAGATAGTAGGAACAAGAGTAAAGGCTTAATTAAATAATTTATCTAAGTCAATAAGCATAGAATTAAAATAGGACCTATACCAAATAGCATTCCCCTATTATTTTCTATGGGTACGGTGTTTCATATAAACCTGAAGTGAGACGAAGGGCACGCTTATGCTAGTAGTGGTAGTAATTGGTCAATATAGAGATGTTCAAATCATGGGGGATTTGGATAAGGGCGCTATTAGATATTGTTTGGATGACGGGCCAGTACAGGCAGCATTCCCTATTATTTTCTATGGACACGGTGTTTCACATAATCCTAAAGTGAGACGAGGGGCATGTTTATGCTGAGTCGAGGTAATAATACGACCCAATAGGTGGAGCAACAGGTAACATGAACATGGTGGCAGTTACGCGTGCGACTTCCATTTCAGTGCTCAGTAATCGCTATGAGTTCCAAGCGCTTAGTATGTGTGTCTTTCGTAGACACAATTGCCTTCTGTGTAGGGAGCTATGTATCGTCTAGTCCACAGTGGGTGCTTTGTGTATCTTTTGTAGTTACCATTGGCTGCTGTATAGGGAGTTATATAGCGTCTACTCCGTAGTAAGGTCTATGGAAAAGCAGGCCGATCAAAGGGTAGAATTAGGATTTCAGCCTAATTATAGGATTAGGAATTCAGCCAAATCAAGTAGCTATCAAAGAAAAGTGCAAACAATCAAAGTTGACCTATCTTATCAATTGTAATAGTTTAATTGTGTTTTCCAGTTTATCTCTTTTCTATTTCCATTGTTTCCTTTTGTATATACTAGAACTATTGAAGAGTCTATTACTTTTACTTTGCTTAAAGATTCTAGTAGTTACTATCATTCACTAGACTTTTAGTCTGAACCACTCCTCTATTTTTCTCCTTCCCCGCCCCATAGGCAATCAAGGGAGAGGGCAGTAGATTGCAGTTGCTCGGAGGTTTCTTGGAGAAGATTCTGCTATGTATTTCCTTGCTATTATTTTCGTTTTTCTTTCAGTGATATTTATACTTTGATTTTTGTTGAGACTACGATTTTTTATTTCATGAGACATATTGGGTTTTGAGACATATATATTGTATTTGGTATTTGACTTATTTGGTTTATAAAGAAATTATGTAGATTTTGTTTTGAATAAGTTATTATTTTAGTCTCCGTTGTTTTTACCTAATTTTGTCTAGTGAATCTTAGTCTCTGTTAGTTTCAGTTATACCTACAACACACCATGCCTTTTAATGTGTCCTTTTGGGTATACTAAGGGGTGTGGGGTGTTTCACTTGGTATCAGAGCCTACGTTAACAGGATTCCTAAAAATTTATTTTAAAAAAATAAAGTATTTTCCGAAATAACTTGTTTTAAAAAGTACTTTTCAGAAAAGAACTCTTAGAAATGTTTTTAAGAATAAAAGAGTTTTTATAAAAATCCTCTCATAAGTCCAATTCAATCTCCCTTTGACTTTTTCCTAAACTATCTCTTTCTTTTCGTAGAATGGCTGATGCCCTGAACCTTCCCGAGAGCATTCCAGTACCAGCCTGGTTTCGTAGGTACTTACAAGCCATGACTCCAGAGGTGCACGGGCCAACGCCCAATCCTGCACCAGCGGGAGGGAACCTCATCGACCCACCTGCCACCATCAATTTCTCTAAGCTTTGTAAGGATTTTGCGAGTTTGGGCGGAAAGACTTTTTCTGGCAAGGAGACTTTTGTGGAGGCGAGAGTTTGGCGTAGGGACACCGAGAGGATATTTGGCTTATTAGGATTTGAGGACCAACAGCGGGTTCAGCCAGCCTCTTGACAGCTAAAACAGGAGGCTTCTTACTGGTAGGAGGTTGTTCAGTAGGAAAGAAGAGAAGTCTGTTGGAATGGGTTTAGGCAAAGGTTTGAGAGGAAGTTTCTGTCTCAAGCGGAAGAGAGTGTTCAACAGGAGAGGTTTATCAATTTGAAGCAAGGGAGTTTGTCCGTCAAGGAATACATTTATCAATTCAATGAGCGGTCACGGTTTGGTAAGGAATTAGTGAACACACCGCATAAGGAAGCTAAAAGTTTACGAAGGGATTGAATCAACCCCTTCAGGGATTATTGTTGACTCACGTACCGATGGGAGCTACTTAGGAGTCTTTGGTTGAGATGGCACTTATGTCGGATGCGGTCAAGGAAGGAGAGTCTACAGAAGTGGTTAAGTCAGAAGGTCCAAAGAAGAAGTGGTTGAAAAACAACAAGGAGAAGAAGAAAGGTGATGGCCCTCATAAGCAAATTAAGAAGGGATCGAAGTGCAATAGCTGTGGGATTGTTGGACATATCGCCAAGGATTGCAAAAGGGAAAAGATAAAGGGAAAGTGCTTCAATTGCAGGCAGCCCGGTCATATGAGTAGGAGTTTTCCCCAAAGATCTGGTCAGGGAGCGAGTGCACCGGTCGCACAAATTCAGGCGTTATACGCGGCACCTTCCAGTAGCATTCCAGATAGAGGTAGGAAAGTCACAGTTGAAGGTTTAATTTCTACATTTGATTTTCCCATTCGGACTTTATTCGATTCTGGAGCATCACACTCTTTTATTTCTAGTTCTCTTGTTTGCACTTAGACATTTCTTTAGTAGTGGACCCCATCATTGTTTCAAACCCCATAGGTGGATCGACACACTTGTCTTTGGTTTGTAAGGGTTTGAAAATTTATATCCTAGGCGTAGAATTTGACTGCGATGCCTATGTTTTGAGATTCTCGGGGTATGGGATGATCTTAGGTATGGATTAGCTATCCACATATGGAGCTATTTTAGACTGCAAGAGGAGAGTCATTAGATTAGAGACTTGCAGTGGTAGGACTCTCGAGGTATCTTGCGACCCGCAAGGGTCAGTCATGTTGAGCTTTCTCTATTCCCTCAATTCATCTTCAGCAGAGTTTGATTCGGTTCCTGTTGTTAAAGATTTTCTCGACGTCTTTGAGGAGGTTAGGGGACTGCCCCCTAAGAGAGAAATTGACTTCAGAATTTATTTGACCGAGAATGCTAAGCCAGTGGCGTTACCTGTGAGGCACATGACACTCAGGGAGAGGAAAGAGTTGAGCAAACAAGTCAGTGAGCTTTTGGAGAAGGGTTTTATAAGAAGAAGCATATTGGAATGGGGAGCACCAGTCGTCTTCGCTACTAAGTCGGATGGTTCTCTTCGACTTTGCGTTGATTATAGAGAATTAAATAAGCTCACCAAGAAGAACCGATATCCACTCCCTAGGATTGATGATCTTTTTGACTAGTTAGTTGGCTCTTCGGTTTTCTCTCAGCTTGATTTAGCCACGAGATTCCATCAGCTTAGGGTTGCCGATGACAGCATAGATATGACTGCATTTAGGACTCTAGACGGACTTTATGAGTGGTTGGTTATGCCTTTTGGGCTAACCAATGCCTCAGCCTACTTTGTTGACTTGATGAGCCGCGTCTTTAGAGAAGTCCTAATAAGTTCATGGTGGTATTCGTGGATGACATCTTGGTATTTTCCAAGAATATGGAGGAGCATGCTGTTCATTTAGAGGAGGTTCTTCGCACACTTCATAGTCATCATTTGAGAGCTAAGTTTTCGAAGTGTCACTTTTGGAGAGAGGAGGTACGTTTCTTGGGGCATGTGGTCTTGAAGGAAGGTTTGGCTGTTGACCCTGCTAAAATGATAGCTGTACAAGATTGGAAGTCCCCCAAGAACGTCACTGAAGTTAGGAGCTTTCTAGGATTGGCTGGCTACTATAGGAAGTTCATTAGAGACTTTGCTAAGATTTCGGCACCACTCACGCGCCTTACTAAGAAGAATAAAGCTTTCGTGTGGGACGTGGATTGCGAGGATTCCTTCACAAAGCTTAAGAGAGCCCTTACTAGTGCACCAGTGTTAGTACTACCCGATGGAGCTAAGCCTTTTACTGTATACACTGATGCATGTGGACGGGCCTAGGAGTGGTGTTGATGCAAGAAGGAAGGATGGTATGTTATGGTAGTAGGCAGTTGAGGACGCATGAGAAGAACTACCCTATCCACGATTTGGAGTTGGCCGCCATAGTTTTTGCACTCAAATCTTGGAGGCACTATTTACTTAGAGAGAGGTTTGAGCTTTTTACCGACCACAAGTCATTGAAGTACCTATTCTCGCAGAAGGACTTGAACTTTAGGCAACAGAGATGGATGGAGTTTTTAGCCTCGTACGATTTTGAGATTGCTTATACCCTGGGAAAGGATAATGTGGTTGCGGATGCATTGAGTAGAAAGAAAGCAACCCTTAGTCCTTTGTTCATAGTGTGGAGGAGCTTGGAGTTTATTTCTACTTTTGATTTTAAGCCCTCTATGGACATTACTCCCGGATTGTTGGTGACATTAGAGGTGAGGCCTACCTTTATGGATCAGATTGGCTCAAGGCAGCAAAGAGATTCGGAACTCATCGACATTATGGATAGGATTTGCCGAGGAGTGGTCTCTAGACATCTCCAACATTATTCCATTGATAGCAAAGGGTGTCTTAGGAGAGATAGGAGGCTTTGTGGTCCACGCGCTAGAGATTTGTTGAGAGCGGTTTTGGAGGAAGCACACCATTCCCGTATGACTATTCATCCGGGTGGTGACAAAATGTATCGGGATATGAAGAGGATAATCTATTGGAATGGCATGAAGAAAGACGTGGCAGAGTTCGTAGCTAAGTGTCTCATATGCCGAAGGGTAAAGGCAGAGTAGCAGAAGCCCGGTGGACTACTTCAGCCCTTAGGTGTGCCGGAGTGGAAGTGGGACAACATTTCTATGGGTTTTATAGATGGTTTGCCCCGTTCTAGGAAGGGGAATACTAGCATTTGGGTGATTGTTGATCGATTGACCAAGAGTGCCCACTTCATCCCAGTTAAGAGCAAGCGTACAGCATCCTATTTGGCATCCCTTTATGTTCGAGAGATAGTCCACCTTCACGGAGTCCCTTCTAATATAGTGAGTGATAGAGATCCCATTTTCACTAGTGAGTTTTGGAGGAGCTTACAAGAGGCGCTAGGGATGCAACTTAGATTGAGTACGGCCTATAACGTCAGACGAATGGCCAAACGGAGAGAGTGAATAGAGCGCTTGAGGATTTGCTACGGATGCGCATTTTGGACTTTGGAGGAACTTGGGAGGAGCATCTTCCATTGGTTGAGTTTGTGTATAATAACAGTTACCAAGCGAGCATAGGAATGGCACCATTTGAGGCTTTATATGGGAGACCTTGCAAGTCCCCTTTATGTTCGGTGGAGTCTATGGAGAAGTTACTACTTGGGCCTGACATGGTTAGGGAGACATCAGAGAGAGTGGATTTAATTCGGCGGAGAATGAAGGCAACCCAAGATAGGCAGAAGTCTTATGCGGATAAACGGAGGAGAGACATTGAGTTTGAGGTGGGGGACTTAGTTTTTATCAAAGTATCCCCACTTAGGAAGGTGGTAAGATTCGAATCGAATGGAAAGTTAGCCCCCAGATTTGTTGGACCATTCCCTATCATGGAGAGAGTTGGGAAGATGGCTTACCGAGTGAAGCTACCAAAGAGGCTCGTAGGTGTGCATGACATTTTCCATGTTTCGCACTTGCGAAAGTGCTTACATGACGCAGTGGAGGTTGTAGAGCCCAGTCAGTTAGAGGAGGTGGAAGTAGAAACGGAAGCATCTGTTTGGCGTATCCCCACAAAGATTGTTGGAAGAGACATCAAGCGACTGAGGAATAAGGAGGTTTCGCTAGTGAAGGTGCAATGTGGAGATGGTGTTGCAGACGCTACTTGGGAAGCTGAAGAGAAGATTCGTACTTCCTATCCTCATCTTTTTGATAGTAAGTTTTTAGAATTTCCTATTTCCATCTTTAGTTTTGAATAGGTTCTTTCCTTTATTATCCTTTGGGAGGGTAAGACATAGGATTTAACCTATGGATGGTAGGATTTGATGTAAACATGTTAATAGAACATGTTATGAATGATGTATGCTAGTGATTACAAGTGTTTGCTAGTGGATTCTAAAATGAACAAGATATGAATTAAACAAAATAAGCAGATATATACATATAGGCCAGGTGGACCGACCGGTCGACCTGGGCACAACGGCGGTCGACCACCCGGTCGACCCGCATTGTTTTTTTTAGTGAACGAACGAACGTTCGATCGTTCGAATGTTAGTGACATATTTTGCATTCTTCAACTCGATCTTGTCCTTCCGTTTCTGCATCTGATGGCTCCTATTCAGCCTATAACGTGGTTGAATCATATTCAATCCTCAAATCCAACGGTCTGAGATCCGTTTCTACCCCTATAAATAGGCCTGTCAATGAGTACCCGAAATATCTACAATCCGTCCGTATCCGTATCCGAAAACATGAAAAATATCCGATATCGGAAAAGCGGATGCGGATATCTGATATCCGAAACATATTTCGTATACGGATACGGATATGGCTGTATCCGTATCCGATAAATATCCATCCGGTTTGAAATTAAATATATATATTAATATGTTATTTTATATCCATAAATTTAATATAAATATACTTCATTTTACAAAAATACAACCCATGGTATTTTTCAGGGTAATCTTTTGGTTTTGGAGCATTAACCACTTCATGGAAAAAGAATGCAATATTTAGGCCATATGTATGTTATGAAGATGATTTTTATTTTTTGGTATTTGTTACAATTAAGAAGATGTGTGATGCATGTTTGCTTTTATGATTTGCTGTGATTGAATTAGCCTATGGATTTTTCGTATGGATTATATTTATATATGCAATATTATTGTATGGATTTTGTGTGATTGGATTAGTTATTGTTAATTTGATGTAATTTATGTATTACAAGGTTTTTTCATCTTTTTTTCAGTCCAAAAAAATGAAATATGCATTATATTGATTAATTTTCGGATACATTTTGAGGTTCGGATATGGATATTTTCGGATATCCAAAATATCCGTATTCGCTAAGCTGGATACGGATATTTTCGGATATCCGAAAATATTCGTGGATACGGATACAGATAATATTCAACGGGTATTCACGGATATCGAATACGGATTTTCATTTTCGGATACGGATACGAATACAGCACTATCCATATCTGATCGCATCCGTTTACAGGCCTACCTATAAATAGAACCCTAGGCCTAAAACTTTTTCTCATTCTAAGATTTTCTCCAATTGGGTTCACCTATTCAGGAATGACCCTAAGCGGAATATTTTCCAAGAAGGAAATCGTTTTAAATAAAAATATTTAACAACCCCAAGTGGATCCGTGAAGGCCTAAAGGGAAGAGCTAAGGACTAGAGGTGAGTGATTGTAATTATTTTAAATTTCTTTAAGTAATTTAAAATAATAGGGTTTCCAATTGTTGTAGTTTTACTACAATTTTTGGAGTAACCTTTTAGTAATTTATTTATAGTTTTTAGAATTATTTTCAGTTAATTTTAGTTTATTTTTAGCTTTTCCATTTATTTACAGTTTATTTACAGTATTTTAGTTTATTTACTGTTATTTATGCGTTATTTACATCTTCTTTTTTTACGCCTTGGATTTCCTTCTATTTTCAGTTTTCTTTTTTCCTTCTTCTTCTTCTTTACGTATGGATTAGAATGGAATTAACGCGAAATTGGATTAAATTATAAGAAATTTGAAATAATGGAATATAAGATGTAAATTATAAAGACTATAATATAAATGGAATTGGACTGAAATTATGCCTAATTGTGATATTAATTGGACTAAATTAAAAAGATTGGCCTAGTTATAACTTAGAATTATAACTAAAAAGAATAAAAGAAGAAAAGAAGCTTATTTTCACACTTAGACCTTGGGTTATGTAATAAGCATGATTATAACGTAGGTTATAATAAGAAATAAAATAGAATAAGGCTTATTTTATGACTTGGATAAATTATTAAGCACAGATAGTAGGAACAAGAGTAAAGGCATATTTAAATAATTTATCTAAGTTAATAAGCAAAGAATTAAAGTAGGACCTATATCAAATAGCATTCCTTTATTATTTACTATGGATACGGTGTTTCACATAAACCTAAAGTGAGACAAGGGGCACGCTTATGCTAGTAGTGGTAGTAATTGGTCAATATAGAGATTTCAAATCACGGGGGATTTGGACAAGGGCGCTATTAGATATTGTTTGGATGACGGGCCAGTACTGGCAGCATTCCCCTATATTTTCTATGGACACGGTGTTTCACATAATCCTGAAGTGAGATGAGGGGCACGCTTATGCTGAGTCGAGGTAATAATACGACCCAATAGTGGAGCAACAGGTAGCATGAGCATGGTGGCAGTTACGCGTGCGACTTCTATTTTGGTGCTCAGTAATCGCTATGAGTTCCAAGCGCTTAGTATGTGTGTCTTTCATAGACACCATTGCCTTCTGTGTAGGGAGCTATGTATCGTCTAGTCCATAGTAGGTGCTTTGTGTATCTTTCGTAGTTACCATTGGCTACTGTGTAGGGAGTTATATAGCGTCTAATCTGTAGTAAGGTCTATGGAGTAGCAGGCTGATCAAAGGGTAGAATTAGTATTTCATCCTAATTATAGGATTAGGAATTCAACCTAATAAAACAGCTATCAAAGACAAGTGCGAACAATCAAAGTTGACCTATCTTATCAATTGTAATAGTTCGATCGTAATTTCCAGTTTATCTCTTTCCTATTTCATTTGTTTCCTTTTGTATATACTAGAACTACTGAAGAGTCTATTACTTTTACTTTGCTTAAAAATTCTAGTAGTTACTATCATTCACCAGACTTTTAGTCTGACCCACTCCTCTATTTTTCCCCTTCCCCCCCAATAGGCAATCAAGGGAGAGGGAAGTAGATTGCAGTTGCTCAGAGGTTTCTTCGAGATGATTCTGCTATGTATTTCCCTACTATTATTTTCGTTTTTCTTTCTTTGTACGGGCACTTGAGAGGGATATTTATTCTTTGATTTTTTTGTGACTACGAGGTTTTATTTCATGAGACATATTGGGTTTTGAGACATGTATGTTGTATTTGGTATTTGACTTATTTGGTTTATGAAGCAATTATGAATTTTTTTTATTATTTCAGTTTTTGCTGTTTTTACCTAATTTTGTCTTGTGAATCTCAGTCTCTGTTGTTTCAGTTATACCTACAACGCACCATGCCTTTTAATGTGTCCTTTTGGGTATATTAAGGGGTATGGGGTGTTTCAGAGTGAGCAAAAATACTCCAAGTAATTGGATCGCTAGCGATCCATCACCTATGGATCACTAGCGATCGATCATAGTTGCACGGGTCATCATGAAACTCTCTGGGCTCCTTCATAGCATCAATTATAGGCCTCTGGTAAAGTGGTCATAGCCCAACTACTCTCCAACCCCTATAAATACAATCTTATCTGCAACATAAAGAGGATCTTCTGTACTGGCTGTTGGAACTCTGCACAAATTGTTCTTCAATATTATTCTTCAATCTTCTTCTCCTACACAATAGTCATCAAGGAGCGATTATGATTCTCAACTCATCTTTAAGTACTTGTGACTTGATCTAACTTAGGATATTCTATCATATTATAATCTAGTTCAACTTGTAACAGCAGTCAGTTAACAAGAAAAGTTATAAAGTGGACGTAGGCTTCATTAACTGCTGAACCACTATAAAAATTCTCTTATCTCTTTACTATTTCTGCTCTTTTTATATTTCTTTTCTATTTTATTTGCAATGATAAACAGGGCTAGTGCTTTCATACTCAATCCAGAGTGTTGATCCATTTTCTTAGTTTACATTTTGGGTCTTTCACTAAGAAATTTGAATCTAGGCTCAAATCTAGCTCTCTACTTTGGATCGGATAGGTCCAGAAGTTAGATCATAAAATTTTACTTAGGAGATTTGTTGTTGAAAACCAATGGAACTAGGGAGGAAGAGAACTACCTATGAAAGATCCATAGGAGCTACTATTGCTGGAGAAGAAACAGGCCCTCAGCAAGTTGAAGTCAATAGCCCTAACAACCTGCAACTTGGAGCTAACACTGGAGATCAATTACCAGGATCCTCCACTCGGCATGAAGATGTGACTAAGGGAGAATTGAACTAGATGGTTCATGAAATTAACCAAAAAATGAAAAATAGCCAAAAGGCTCTAATAGAAAAGATAGATGCTCTCTTAGTGCTCCAATCACTAACTACTCACAGAATGGCACCCGAAGCCATGGCTGCTCCACAGCAAGAGCTTTCTTCTGTTTCTGGCTTAAGTAGAAGAAACAAAAAACAGAAGCAAAAGGAAGTAATGTGTGGAGTTCCAAGCGTCACGGTAGTGGAAAATGCTAATACTCCGCCCATTGTAAAAGCGCCCACTGCAAACCTAAACTTAGGAGTGAAAACTCCACGGGAGGACATACCAGTAGCTGATACTGACTCTGAGGAAGGTGAGCAACTTAAGGAAGGTGAATTGAACTCGAATGATCAAACTCCACCTGCAAGATTAACCGCCTGCCAATAGACCTCTACAGGAGTGACTCACCCAAAGACTGGAGAGCCTAGGCTTAAGCCAGCCAGCCAAGACCATTTACAAAGTCAAACACTTGCCGTAGCTACTGACAGCCGACCTGTGGATGAATGGACAAGTGAGGTATACATTGCGGATATGGTCAGACGCCTAATGGAAGAAAGCAAGAGTAGAAAGGATGATGATTGGGGTTCTGCCCCGAGCTGAACTCCTTACACTGATAGTATTCTGAGGGAAGGGTACCTTAATAAAATTCACCATGCCACCAGCTATGCCCTCCTACAATGGAACTACTAACCCTTAACAACACTTGTACAAGTACATTTGGAATATGGATGGAGCAAGGGCAACAGATGTAGTTCATTGTAGATGTTTCCCCATCTATTTGGAAGGAGTTGCCTCTATGTGGTTTACCAGACTCCCTCCGTGATCTATCTCAACCTTTAACGAGCTAGCAAGAAAGTCCTTGGAACAATTTAGACTGCACACGGCTCGGCCAAAGGATGTGATGGCTCTATCCGATTACTTCCAAGGACCTAACGAATCACTAAAATCGTTCATGAACCGCTTTAACACAGCCATCATCGAAGTGAGCAATCCAAATGAGGATATGATTTTCATGGCTTTAGTCCGCTCAATCCATCCAGCGACAGATTTTAGGAGATGGATTAAAATGAAGCAACCGACCACCATGAAGGAATTCAATCGAAAGGCTAGTCAGTACTTGAGATTGGATGAGGTAAATACGTTAGAAGGTAAAAATACTGATATGCGACCAAATGAATCAATTTAGAGTAATGTGGTGGTCGATCAAAATAGCAAGAATTCCGAAGTAACTGTTGGAAAAGATGAGAACCACAAAAGAAAGAACATGTTTAGAACATCGGCAAGGGCAACGGAAAGGGAAAGAAACCCGGAGGTCTAAAACGTGGAGAATGCACTCCGCTGAATGACAGCTTGGAGAATATTTACCTAGCAAATCAGGGAACGGATGGGTACCTGAAGCAGCCTCCAAAAGAAGAATCTGGGCAACAAAGGAAGTCGGGGAAGTTCTGTCACTTCCACGAAACCCATGGTCATAACACAAATGAGTGTCGCCATTTGAAGAATGTGATCGAAGAACTGATTAAAGAAAATAAGCTGCAACAGCCTGTGAAGAAGCCCCAAAATTCCGATCGTCCTCATGCTCTTAAAACCTAACGAAACCAATCTGGATCTAGCGGAGGGGGATTCAAACGAGCTGAATAGAGACTTGTCATCAATACCATTTCAGGAGGTCCTTATCTGGCATAGAAAAGTTGGGGCGAGATGGAAAGATATGCTAGTTCACTCAAACATGCTCCAAAGAAAACTTGCTTTGCAATCGAAGACGGGACCCCCGCTAGACAACAGAGGATTCTCAATGACGACATCATGTTCCAAAACAGGGATAATGAAGGAATATAAGCTCTAACTTTCGATATAATGGTGGTGATGATAGGAATCAGACCCGCTGTCGTACGTTGGTTGTTGGTTGATAACGGAGGATTAGTAGACATTTTGTTTCGACATACGTTCGACCAAATGAAGCTTAACATGAAGGATGTCTCTGCGTACCGAACCAAAATCCAAGGATTCAACGGTCATCCACTACAACTGGTTGGCACAATTGATCTGCTTGTTGAACTCGGGATAGGAGATTGGAGAGTGATTCTCACCCAAACCTTTGTGATAATTACGAGATGTCGGCCTATAATGCATTCTTGGGACGACTGGCCCTCGCTGATTTCCGAATTATCCTGGCACAATCGTGTCTCGCTATGAAATTCCTCCGCTGGAAAACGGAGTTGGAATGATAAAGGGAGACTAGAGTGTCGCAAGGGAATGCTATGTCGCTGAATTGTGTGAAACAAGGAAGAAATAAAAGGGGAAGAGTGGAGAAAATTCTCCACATTCGCGAACCGTTAGCATAGCAACGACAGATCCGCCCCTGGCTTAGGGACCACAGCCGATTCGATAAGGCTATGGACCCTAGAAAGAAGAGTTCAGGGGAGGAACGAGCAGCACCAACAGAGATTACAGTGCATGTCCCTATAGACATGGATAATCTGACACGAGTACTAAAAATAGGATCACATCTTGGAACCAAGATGCGATAATAATTAGCCAAGTTTCTTCGCGCCAATATGGACGTGTTTGCTTGGATGCATTCTGATATGTGTGGGATATCGTTGAAGATAGCGTGTCACACACTTAATATCGATCCCAAGTACACTCTAGTGAGGAAGGTGCACCCCAGGACCAGAATAGTCTGCTACACTAAGAGAGGAAATGGATAAGCTAATGGAAAATGGCTTCATCCATGATGAAACCTATCCCATATGGGTATCAAATATGGTTTTGGTAAAGAAGTTCAATGGGAAGTGGCGGACTCACATTGACTACTTAGATTTGAACACAGCCTGCCCAAAGGATACCTTTTCATTGCCCAAGATCGATCAGCTTGTTGGCGCTACGGTAGGCCACGAGCTACTATCATTTATGGAAGCCTACTCAGGATACAACCAAATCATGATGCATGAACCCAATCAAAAGAATACTAGTTTCATTACCGACCTTGGATTATACTATTATCTAGTCATGCCCTACGGACTAAAGAATGCAGGGGAAACCTACTTACGACTGGTAAACACAATGTTCAAAGATTGGATCGGGAAAACGATGGAAGTATATGTGGACGACATGCTTGTCAAATCAAACGAATCAGTTAGATAATCTCGTAGAGATGTTTGAAATATTGTGGAAATATGGAATGAAGCTCAACCCGTTGAAATGCTCATTCAACGTTGCTCTTGGCAAATTCCTTGGTTTCATCGTGAATGCAAGGGGTATTGAAGTTAATCCGGAATAGGTTACTGCCCTTAGGAACGTCAAAGCCCCCACAACCAGAAAGGAATTGCAAAGTCTAAATGGGAAAATCGCAGCGCTGAGCTGATTCATTTCCTGAGCGACTAACAAATGCATACCGTTCTTCGATGCATTGAAGAAGGTAAAGAAGAATTTCAAATGGAACAAAGCTTACCAGACAGCCTTTAAAGAATTACTCCATCATATGGAAACCCCGTCGGTCTTATCCAAGCCGATAAATGGGGAAGGTTTGTTTGTTTATCTCGCTGTGTTGACCCTTGCTCTGAGGGCAGCATTGGTACGCAAAGAGTCTAGGCTCTAGTGACCTGTTTCTACATTAGTAAGCGGTTACCTGGAGCTGAAAAGGACTACCCGAAGTTGGAAAAAATCACCTATTGCCTGTTGATTATGTCAAGGAAGCTACAACTGTACTTCCAGGCTCATCCTATCATGATGTTGACGGATCAATCTCTAAAACAAGTGTTGTATCGCCCAGAGAGATCAGGTCGACTTCTAAAATGGAATATCGAGTTAATCCAATATGAAATCACTTATCACCCTCAAAGAGCTATCAACGGATAGGCACTGGAAGATTTCATCACCGAATTTACCAAGCGAGATGGTGAGGAAGAAAGAACTTCAGACATGGTACCACAATGGAAGTTGTTTGTTAATGGTGCATCAAATGAATTATGTTCAGGTGCATGGGTAGTACTCAAAACCTCCAAAGGACGATTTATTTGCTACGCTCTGAGACTAGAATTTCCTGCCACCAACAATGAAGTAGAAAACAAGGCTTTGGCGGTAGGATTAAAAATCATTAAAGAATTAGGAATAAAAGTTGTGCATATCTACAGCAATTCTCAGCTAGTCGTCTTCCAAGTGAAAGAGGAGTACCAGGCAAAGCGTAACCTCACCCTCTACCTATCAAGAGCGTGGGAATTGCTACAGGACATCGAGCACTATAGTTTAAGTCACATTCCAAGGGAACAGAATATGCAAGCAGATCACCTAGCTGAACTAGCCAGTTTCAGAGATGCTCAATCAATGGGACTGGCTCCAATCGAAATGCTTACATCACCCAGCATAAACGATATGGATATCGATTGGATTATGAAAACTGTAGAGAAAGGGCAATCATGGATGACGTCGATCAAAGATTACCTGATCAAAGGTACACCTCCAAGGGGTCAGAATGAGCGAAAGAAGCTACTCCTGAAGGCACCATGGTTCATCTTGTAGGATGGAATTCTTTACAGGAGGGGATTATCTACTCCCCTACTTAGATGTGTAACCAACAGCGAACCAAAAGGAGCATCAGGGAAGTCCATAAAGGCGATTGTGGAAACCACATTGTAGGGTAAACTCCAGTATAGAAGATCCTCCGATACAGTTACTTCTAGCCATCTATCAACCGTGACGCAGCGGACTACACTAGGCGATGTGTGTAATGCCAAAAGTTCACCAAAATATAGAGAACTCCATCCAGTGAACTTACGCCAATGGTTGTCCATGGCCATTCGTCATTTGGGGAATTGACCTGATCAGCATGCTCCTAATTGCTAAAGGAGGAGCCAAATATGCTATCGTTGCTGTTGAATAATTCACAAAATGGGCCGAAGCGGAACCGCTGGCTACTATTACCACTAAGAAATTAATTAACTTTGTCACTAAAAATATTATTTGTAGGTTTGGAGTGCCATAGAAAATCATTACAGAAAATGGAACTCAATTCGAAAGCACTGAATTCAAGAAATTTTGCAAGCGTTTCCACATCGAAAAGAGTTTCTCCATGGTGGCACACCCTCAAGAAGCGAGCACTGGAGGCAATAAAAAAAATCATCAAGTCCACCATTAAGAAACGGCTGACGAAAGCCAAAGGAAATCGGGTTGATGAGCTCCCACTTGCACTATGCGGTTATCGGACGATGCACAAGTTAGCAACTAGACACTCGCCATTTTCCCTAGCATACGGATCTGAAGTAATGATCCCGGCTGAATTAGAAGTTCCCTCCCATCAGAAATGATACTTCAATCAAAAAGAGAACGAGCGGATCATGCTCAAGTCACTTGATCTGATTGATGAGAAACGGGAGGAAGCCGAGCTAAGGACCGCGGCTCACCAGAAATAACACGGCACTTCAACTCCAAGTCTACAACCATACTTTTGAAGTGAGAGATCTCATCCTGAAATGGATCTATCTGGCTACAGGAACATTCAGTCCGAACTGGGAAGAGCCTTACTTAATCAGGAAAAAGCTAAAAATGGCACTTTCAAGCTGACCACAGCCGATGGAGTTCAGATTCCCCATGCTTGGAACAGTGACTCGCTTCGGCATTAGTTTATTTAGCTTTTATATATGTATTTCCTATTTTAGCAAATAAGATGCCCGACTACACTGGAGGCATGGTAAATAGGCAAAATTTTCTCTACTTTTTGTTTGATCAATGAAATCTCTTTAGTTTCTTGAACCAATAAAACCGTGTTGATATAAATTACTCGCCGAGTCAACGAGAGTAAACCAACTCAAAATCATTCATTAGCTACTTGGGAAAACGAAACCACACCCAAGTACGCTCCGCCTACTCGCCAAGTCGACGAAAGTAGATCGACTCAACAAAACCAAGCATTTCATAAGCCGCGCCCTCTCAAAAGCTGCGCATTTCGTAAGCCACACACTCTCAAAAGCCGTGCATTTCGTAAGCAATGCAAGCACTGCTTGATGTTGCTCCGGCATCATCAACAAACCATTAAGATTTTCTAATTAATGGTATTGTCTTGACAACACGGGAAAACTTGTCTATTATAGGGCTAACAAGGATCAACTTCCATTATAAAAAAGAATTAACGTGAGTCCAGCAACGTCGCAAAACTAGAAATCAGAAAAGAATTCTAACCGTTGACCGACAAAATCTTTGGAGTCGAGACATTCGAGTCACAAGTTGTAATGTCCCAGAATTTTAGTCATTTGAATTTGAAATATTTAATTGATTTTAAACATTGAAAAGTTGATTTTATAAGTAAAAATAAATAAATTTCAAATATAAGGGTTATTTGAATAGTTGGAATTGTTTAAATAATTGAATCTTGAATTTAGTGTGGATAAAAATGATTTCAGAAGCTTATTCAAATTCTATTTAAATAAGAATGAAGATAGTAAAGTTTTAAATTGGAGTTAAAGGTGATTAATTTGGTTTTAATAATAATTTGTTTTAATTAACATGTGAAAATAACCTTCTGAAGCACTATCTCGAATTTGGACGAAACCAGTTTCATTGGATCTGTAATAGTGAATTATTATATGCCATCGAATTTCATGGCGATTGGACGTATCGTTTTGTCTGGTGAGTTCGAAACGCATAGAAATTAATTAAAGGAATTTAAATTGATATAATTCGTCTTGAAAGTTAACTTCTGTATACTTTGGAATTGGGTCGCGATACTAGTTCCATTGTGTTTAGAATAAGGGTATTATATATAGAACGCTAGGTGGCACGCTTCGATTGGAATTCGAAAATATTTGGCGTGAATAATGTTTAGATAATTTAATTGGCTATAAATTGGAGCTCACAATTGCAAACCCTAAACGAGTATAGAGCGCCATTCCATTTCTCGAAATCAACGGCCAAGAATCGATCGAGAGCAAGAGGCCTCATTAGCCAAAACTCAAAACACGAAAGTTGTTGCTCTCATCCTCACGAACTCGTCGGCATCATCCATCGGTGATCCCTAGGGGGTGCAAATGTTGAGTCGAACGGCTGCATTTATGGACGATTTCCGACGATCTATGGCGAACTGGTGTTGTGGCCACTGTCGATGGGAAGAGCGGAGTCGGGGCTACCCATGATGGTGATGCGGTAGGTCCCGATGGCCAGAAACGATGGTGGTGTGGCGTGAAAGCAAAGTCGAGTCGTGCATGTAAACGCGATGACGGGATTCATAAACGAGGTGATTTAGTGGACTAATGATGGTGATTAACTGGTTAATGAAGGTAATTAATTTTATTCTAAAATCAAATGTTTATAAATGTATAACTTTTTCATACGAGGACGAAATCGAGCGCGACGAGTTGCATTGTGATCATATCAGCAAAATCAACATTATGGAGTTGGATTAGATGGATTTGGAGCCTGTGGGAATTTGGGCTAAAATTGACCGCCTATTCAATTTAATTAAAACTAGCATGTTTCAGCGATAATTGGAATCCAAGTGAGTTAACTCACCTCTCTGGCCCACTTATATTTTATATAAGTGTGGATAATTTTATTGTTGATTGTTGTTGACTATTTGGATGATTACTATTTTATTAGTTGGTTTGGATATATTCCCTTCCCTGGAGCGGATGAGAACCTATTACGTTCCCGTGTAAGAGCGGATGACCCTTTGTATACGATCCCGCCTCGAAGCGGTTGATTTATATTTTATGATTAAATAATGTATGTGATGCAGGAAAACGGGTTTGAGGGATCTAACCAGATTCCTCACCCTGTTGATTTTACTTTTCATATATTTTGATATATGATGTGTTAGGTGCCATATTTGATGACATGGATGATTTTTCCCTATTTAGTGCGATAGTAGCACCAGGCCATATTTTTAGTATTTTGAAATACTATAAAGTGAAGATTTAATTTTTTAAAAGGATTTTAAGTGATTTCGAAAATTTATATGTTTTAATAATTATTCTTGAAATTTATTTAAAGAAGGAATTTATTTTAAAATAAAATGTATGATTTTTAGATATTATAAATTAATAGTTTTATGAAATAATTTAAATTGAGATTTTGAACTGTAAAGTAAAGACTTTTAAAATCTTAAAAATAGGTCCGTCTTTTATAATAAAGGAATACGGTTTTAAAAAGAATTTATTAATATTTTGGTATAAATATGTATTAACCGTTTTATATAAAGTAATGTATATATACATATATTAAGATTTATTTATAAATGTTGAAATTTATAAATGTGATAGTGTATAAAAGTGACATTTTACAAATAAAGTAGGGATTTATAAAATCGTATGTTTATTAATAAAAGCATAGATTTATAAAGGGTGTTTATAAATAGAGGGAAACTTTTATCATTGGATAAATTGGGAAATAAATCACAATTGTGGATTTATAATGAGATGTGGAATGTTGTTTTAGAAAAATATTTGATTCTATTTTGGAAATTGAAAGTGAGGATAAATATGGAGATGTTAAATGATATTTTATAAATAGAAAGGAATTTACAAAAGAAATTATACATATGGAGGCAACATTAAAAAGGATTGTAATTGATATTTTAAATGGGATTTTATGGATAAGTGAGATTTATAAAGGAATAGAGTTATAAATGGGGTTCATAAATAAAGGGATTTGAAGGTTAAAAGTGGTTCAAAATGTGATAAGTGATAGGAAAACATGGATTTCAACATTTTTGTTGTAATAAATGTTTTTCAAGAAAGTAAGGAAGACATAGACTATAACACTTGTTATAGTAGATGATTTCCAGAAAAATATGTTTTTTTATAGTAGATTTATATCTATATCCTATTTTGATGTTAAGTTTCGAGATGTGCAACTTACATCCATTTTGAAGTTAAGAATGTCGTTCATCCAAGGTCTTAGAGGTAATAGTACCCCTAACTTGATCGGCTTCATTGTTGACAACTAAGTAGTTTGAGTTTGACATCGTAAAATTAATATTCAATATGACCAATTGGATCTCTATACTAGTATTTTTAGGTTGTCGTACACAACATTCGTTTTGACCCAATAATGTGTGTTTTGGAAAAATAGAAGTTTTTCTCAAAAGTTGTAAATATACTTATTATGGATTTAAGTATACATGGGCATCGTCTAAACATTTAAAATGAAATGGTTTGTGAATATACTTATACCATTGAGATAAGTATATGGAAATGTTTTCCAAATATAGAAGATTAAAAGTGGTTTTGAGGATATATCTTCGTAAAGATATTTGGAGGTAAATATTTGGAAAGTGTGTTAATTAATGAAAAGATTAATTAAAGAGGCTTAGTGTTGCTTGGTGCTTAACCAGTGTTACTTCATTTGGAAATTTGATCTCGGGTTGAATTGTTTGTTTATTTGATAGTTAAATAACTGACTATCAAATGTTGGCCAATTTATAAACTAACGTTTTCGGTTCGGAGAGACCAAGATCAGATATGTTGTCCGAAAACCACTTTGAACCGGCATAAGCGTTTCGAAGTGGAATATCTTGAAGATAATCGAAATGATGCTTTTTGAAGAGCAAGGGCTTCTTGCTACTAATCTAAGGATGATTCGAAAATGGATGTAGTAGAAGTGGTGCCTTCGGTTTCGTTCAGTCCTAGAACGAACTTGTATGGATGAATTCTGACATTGCATTGTTGCCTGGAGGGCAGTGTTAGCATTCCAAGTAGAAAGTGCTATATAAGGGTAAAATGTAGCCTCAAGACTCATCAACCGAAAAATGACAAAAAACGGGCATGTGGTAGGGCCATGTGGGTCACTCCTATCAGGGTATGGTCGTCCCAAGATCTAGATCGATTACTATGTACTCATGTATGCTTCGGGGCCCATTAACAAAAAGGGTGATCATATTCGGTACTACTAGTCAAGTGGTAGGCCAGTCCTGTGTGGCAGGAGTACAAGATATTTTTGTCAAAACCCGGTGTATTTTATCTAGAGATGTACCATCGGAAGGTAGTTCCTAACCTTGTCATAGTATGGAATCCATTCTCCAATACGAGCTTTACAGACTTAGTTGTGCCCAACTATGCTGAAACGTGAGATGCAAGCATTTCGGCTATTTTATATATTTACTTTGAATCCCTAGACATTATTATAATATTAATAGATTTTCTATAGAAAATGACTTGGTTATCGTAAGGTAAAAACCCGTTCGTGTTTATGTGCGGCGTGGTCTTACGAGATACCTTTATTTTGAAAAGAGCTTGATAACTTTAAATCCAACTAGGTATGTTTTCTCATGCTGGTTTACTAGAATGAATAGGGTGTTATTTTATTATAATGCTCGTGTCAGACCGAGCATATTTACAGATTTCTTTGGATGCATTGGAGCTCAGGGACCGAGCTGGAGTTCTTCATGATGCGTTCCCATATTTGTTTATTTTTCCGCTGTATTATTGTTGAAATTATCAGTATTTGTGAGGACAGGCTGATGATTGGTTATTTGTGTAATTTGATGTATGTATATAACAGTTTCTCTTTTTTAAAGTCATTGATATTATATTATATATTGTTCCACTACGATTGTGAGATTCTGTGTTGTTTCAGTTCCTTTTCTCTTCTTCTTCTTCTTTCTTCTTTCTTTCCCATAACCATCTGTCTTTCCATTCAATTTGGGTTGGACAAGTGTGGTTTATTGTCAGCTTGAATCGCGTGGATTTGCGGGTCCTTACACTAGTTCTCGAAGATAGGAACAACAAAGTAAATTTGGCTATAGACATTTGAGGAATTGCTCAGATCAACCGATCATTTATCAAGTGTTCGGAGTAAATAACCCTATGAAGTAGGGGGCGTGCACACCAACACTTAGTTGAAAGGAAAACTACTCTGTAATCCTGTTATGCCGAACAAAGAATTTTTGCAATCATAATAGATCTAGTTATAAAACTGAAAAAATGCATACATAATGCGTGAAATCATGGAAATAAAGGCATCGTATACCACAAAACACGGCACAACAATATGAAGTATAGAAATTGAAGAACAAGCAATAGTGTCATGTACACACATAAGTGTCATAAAAACAAGCTAAGTACGTGGTAAATAAGAAAGAACACATAAGAGATAGTAGTAGAAACATTAAGGTGGTGTTTGGTTTAAAAACGAATTTTGTGTTTTCGGTTTTCAATATGTATCTCAAATATGAGAAGAATGGAGGGATGGCGGAAGGGATGAAAGAAAGACGGATGAGAGGACGAAGGGGGTAGAGGGACGACGAAAGAATAGATTGTTTCACGTGCTTGTGTTATTTTCCAAAACGCGGAAAATAAAAAAAAAGTTGTTTTCTATTTTGTATGTTAACTTTGTTTTCTAAATTGATCGTTTTCGACAATATAAATGCATCGTGTGTATATTTGTATGGAAGAAATCCCAAAACTAAAAATAACAAACCAAACACTTCCTAATCTTTTCATTTCTTATAACATTTTCTGTATAAAGTCAAAATGTGGGGGCCATACCCACACAATATCGGCCAACAAAAAGAAAAGTTCAGATGCTAAAACAACAAAAGTAATAAGTGAGACTCTGCGCACATGTCGAACAAATCAAAATGCTACAAAATCTAGCTCCACTGTCACTCGAGACCATCAGTGCTTCTTCCCACAACTTCCATTCACGTCTTTGGTCAGAAGTTTCTTCTTCCCCTCAACATCCCCACCTGAAGTCGTATCGCCACTAGAGATATCGATTATAGGCTCCGTCCCCATGTCTCCTCCTTGTTCTTTGGCCCCCTTAGAAGACTCCCCCTTGGTCTTGTGCTTACGGGATTTGTGGGAGCTCCTCAAAGACTTTCTCTCCTCTACCTTTTCCTTCTTAACTACCACCATATGCTACTCAGTTTTACCTGGCTGGCTAGCTTGGTATGTCTGCTCTCGAGTGTCTGCTGCTATTAAATCGCCCTTTAAGGATATAGAGGGGTCATCTAGGCCATGCAACCCAGCGATCTTCTTAGATTACAGCCCTAGTTGCGAGCCAAACACAAGCGTGGCGATCAAAGCAGCTACAGAAACAAGCGTTAAAGCAGTCGAAATAGCAGTAGGCCCGGGACTGGAGAAATTGGCAGTTCAAAAGGCAAAGAAGACGGACCAATAAGAACAAAAAGGAAAGCACTCAGTTCATCTTGTTCTTGCGATGTGAGTTGGAAGTCCTCAAACTGGGGAGAAACAAGAAAGTAAACTACATCAAAAGTTTGACCGTGAATCTCAACCTCGTACTCCCTACTGTTTCATTCTTTAGATGGTTGTACAATCTTGGATGAAGTTTCAGGACCACCCAAGGCATCGGAGATAGTTGTTGAAGGGGTGGATAACAAAGTAGTGCCAGTTGAAGCCGAAATGATTTCTGTCTGATCATGAGGTTGCTTGGACGATTCACCAGGTCCAGAAATGAAAGGCTCCGTTAGTGCTTTAGTAGCTGCAGTTGTGCCAGCATCAGCGGCTTCTCGCTCCCTTTCAACCTGAATAATCTCTAAGCCCTCTACAAAAGCTTTCTTTGATTATTCGTTTAGATAGGCATCTGCCAGCTCTTATTCGGTATATATATCCCCATCTTCTCGAAAACGAGTCAGGATTTCTCCCCAAACCAGAGCAAGAATACGCGGGAATTTAGGGCCCAGATTACAGAGACTGCCTTGATGTAATAGGCAGTTGATGTAGAAGTTCAAGATGGTGTTATCCATCTTCGCCATCTTCTTTTCGAAGGTATCTTGTAGCTCCAAAGAGTCTGCCGTCACAACGGCTTTCTCAACTTCGACTTTAGTCTTTCAACGTCGAGTTGCGCCACTTTTTCTCAAAGCAAAGCAATCACTTGAGCCTAGTTAGAGATGGTCTTATCTCGGGATTCCACCATCCCCGCATAATCAGCAATTGTTTTCTTATGAGCTTCGACAATTTTATCATGACCAGTGATGGTTCTCTTTTGAGCTTCGATGATCTCATCTCGAGTTTCAAGCTCCTCCTTCAGCTTGACTTCGTCAACATGGGCTTTCTTGATTTCATCTCTAAACACTATTTCAATTTTTGCATGAGCCTCCTTTAATTCCTTGAGCAAACTAGCGCTGCTCTTACTATCGAATGGCAACATCTCTTTTTTGTTAATTGACCAATTCTGGCGTCACGTTCCATCGACATCCTTTCGTAATCATCCTTCTCCGACTCGAAAGAGAGAATCTCTTGATAGTTGTTACGGTTTCTGTCCGCCGGCTGCTTACATAATTTCTCCCATCCTTCAACTTGATCCAAGTTGCTTTGAATCGCCTAGAGATGGGGTGTATAAGAATTCTTACGAATCAGACGCAGGTCATAGTCAAATTCAACTCCCTTTAGGAACCAACCAGGGAATGTGGCTTCAAGTTTAGGTGGACCAGACAGGAGAATATAAGCAGGCCTCCTATGAGGGCATGAAAAATTAGAAGTAGGCACAACCTATGCAGTCAATTCCCTGATATATCCCCGATATATACCGTAGCGGGCTTTTGGGGCAACGATATTCCTATAAAGCGGCCCAATATAGCGGATCCGCTATTATCCCCGATATTGTGGCAATAATCCGATATATCCCCGATTTTGTTGCCCCGCTATATCCCCCTTTCCTATCAATAAGCATTTTGCTTGATGTCTTGCTTTTAACTTTTATGGTTACTTCAAAGTTGATGTAACAATGATATAAGCTGTTGGTTATTATAACTAGTTCTAACTTTTTAAGTGTCAACTTTGTTTATCTTTACTTTGTTATAACCTATTTTGCTTGGTGGGAAATAATAAGTAATACTTGTTCCTCTTTTTAATGTAGAATGTTCATCATTCCTCTTTCTAAAGTCGTCCGCTATATCCTGCTATATCCCTGATATATCTCCGCTACAACTTTTCGCACCTTAAACGCTATGGAGTGGCAAGGCGCTTTAACTGCACATGGCACAACTTGAGTTGATGGAATCTAGGTTGATGGAGCAACCAAAATAGTAGAAGTCGGAACCACAATTCCGATAGAAACAGGAGCCGGGGCAGATGTATGGTGCTCGGAAGGATGAGGATCACGATCTACTTTCGACTTTTTAGATGGCTCTTCCCTATCATCGGGAGTTTTCCTCTTCTCATAACCACCCCTATGAACTCTGCCTCGGTCTCTGTCATCCCAATGATGAGCTTCATCTTTCCAATCTTTTCTCCTACCTATCTTCCTCGGTTTCTCGAGGCTGGTGGTGGCTTGAAGTCCGTTTCAACCCACGTTGTGCATCCATAAATTGTTAAAGATCTTCATAGAGTCCACGATCTCCCACAGTACCTAATAGAAAAAATGAAGTAACTTTAGCGGAAGAAAATGAGCTCAAATAATGCATATATGAGTGTACATGACCCTAGTGAAGTATGTAATGTGTCGTAGGCGCCCTAAAAGGGCTTCATAAACCAGGTTAGGAAGCAACTACAGTGGGAGTCAGGCTAATTCTGGAAACGACATGACCAGAGTGAGAAGACAATCCCTTGGACTCAAAATCTTCTCCCATGAGTTCTGCAATGTCCACATAAATGTCGCACAAGTCCCCAAAGTTGATATCGGTTTCCTTAAGTGGAGAACCATGAAGTCATTCAGTTACTGGGGGAGCATCTTTAGCAATAACCTCTTGGGAGGTGAAGCCGGGAGAATGGGACTTATTCGCGGAGTTTCATCACATGATTCGAGATCTCCTTAACTGGAACAAGCATCAAACTCTTCATCACTAGAAGAGGGGTCATTGTCACTTCCGCTCTCGATTTCACCTTCTTCTTTTTCAACGATCACCACAACCTTGCCTTCAATTGTTTGAACTCCTCTTCCCCTTCCTCTAAGGTCGAGGGCATCCTGTTTGGACTAATAGCTCCAGTCGTAACGCCCTTTTCTTCATGAATTTCCTCAGTTGATCCACCGGATGGACCTTCTTCTCCTTGTAGACCGCTCTCTTCAAAATCATGCGATGAAGAAGTGGAGCGTTTTCTATTCTTGGAATGGGTAGGGGATGGAGCCTCAACAGTGACGGTAGACCTTTCGAGATGTAACAATCCATACCGATGAAAATTCCCGTCCATCAGAAAATTTTTGACCGATCTCTCTCTAGCATCAATAGCCTCATAGTACGGAAGATTGAGTCAAGTGCTGGATCTTTATTTGGCCTTGGAATAACTGTAAGAAGCATTTAGTTTATTAAAACCACGCACCATCATAATAAATCTCAATGAGAGAAGAGAAAACTTACCCTTGTCGTTCAAAGATGATTAAACCCTTCAGGACATCTAACGAAGAAATATTGGGTCTTGAACTAGGATAAGTTGCTTTAGAGTTGAAACATGATTTTACGATTTCTCTGAGCCTCAATAATCACAAGAGACGGACATTCCTCTCTCTTCTTGAATTAAAGGAAGTACCTCAATTCGTTGAAGCTTGGGGCACGGTTGAATGTCCGCATAAACAAAACATGAAGACAAGTCAAAATTGCATAACCAATTGGATGAATCTGAAATGGGGCTATTCCCAAATTCAGAAGTGTGTCTCTTGAGAAATGGTTGAATGGGGGCACTGCACCATTCAAACACATGTACCGATGGCAGACGGTGTACCCCAAAGGTGGCATGTGTGCAAACTCATTTTTCAGTAGAAGGCGCACATCATCATTTGGAATACCATGCTATAAACAAATATTGTGAAGAATTTTAGCAGAAATGACAGTAGAAGATCTCTCCGGAGGGTTAAGTAAACTCTAAAGTTCGAAGGAGTTCGATTGACGACCGGACCAATCGGCACCAATTGACCATATTGAGCTTGTGGTGCCAAAGAAGTAGGCGCTACTGGAATATTTACGAAGGCATAACCGATGACAATTCCGCTTCTGAAAGTGTCAGGCTTCCTCCGCTGGATTTAGGTCAAGAGGACAAGTGCTTTATTCTATATAACAGAACTTATATCCAACATGGTTAGGTAATTCTATTTTTAACTGGGAATCCCTGTATGTTTACCGCCTGAATTCCGGAAAGACGTTGACTTGTGCCAACTCACCGGATTCCAATCGTTGACTGGGGCAAGTGCAGTGTGTTATCTATGTGAGATAGGCTCGGTGTCCTGAACACTATGAATGCTCTATCCCATATTGAAAGTTCACCCACAACAGAAAAGGAAAAAGCTTTTCATATCATTCATTGAAGTTATTCCTTCTACACTTACCCATTATCGGTCGACGATCAATAACGGATCTGTTTTCCAGAGTGACATGGAAAGCTCGTTCTATTCTCAAGTACACCGAGCGTGCGATAGTAAGACTAATCTAGGATGCTCAAGTCCATAGTAAACTAACTCGTCGGAATCACTAAGGCCATGCGCTAATCGATTTTGATTTATTGGACGAAGATAGTAGAATGCATCAAGTGCAAGGCATGAATCCACTATCTACCTCCAATAAATCGCAATCAACTCACTTCGTTCACCATTCTCATCGATCGCCCTAAATTCACTGGCAACCATCACCAATACGATAACCACATCATCACCAACCTTGGATCAAAGGCAAATGGGTTTGATTTTAGGTTTGTAGCGATCCAAGCTAGAGTTAGCAGTCTGCAAGGTTGGTAGCGATCCAAGCGAGTGGCAATTCTGGTGCTAGGATTTGGCTTGAGGTGATGGCGGAGGTAGCTAAGGTCGGCGTTAGTAGGATCTGGCAGTGAAGATCAACGGTGGCGGCGGCAGAAGTTAGTTAGGGTTTTGGTCATAGTTAGTTCGGGTTGCAAGGAAAGAAGGTGAGGAAAAAGCAAGTAAGAAGGGTCAGCTCGAAAAGAGTATTAAGTAGGAAAGATGTCAGCGAAAAAATTAAAGTGATTGGATAACTAGTGATCCATCACCTATCGATCGCTAGCGATCCATCATTTCACGTTAATTTTCGCTCAAACTTTTCAAACTCAATCCCATTGCCATTCATAAACACTTTGGAAACTACAGAGTCAAAATAGGTAAGTTTCGATGAATAATGATGATTCACATCCCGAACCCAACAAAAAACTAAAAAGTCAAAAATAATACTTCACGGTAGCCTAACACGATTGACTGGATTTCATAGAATAGGAATTCAAAGACGACCAATTCCAAAGCATGCCTTGTCTTCAACAAAGGCATACTAAATGTTAATTAGGTTTTTAATCCAGCATAATTCAATAGGAGTTAGAACATCCAGACTATGCCAGAATGACTTAAAACTTGAACAGGGCATCCAAAAGAACAAGCTAATTGTACTCAAGGAAAGTTATCCAAAAATAAGCTAAGAAGATAAATCGCTAGCGATCCATTACGTATGGATCGCTAGTGACCCATAGGGAAGCTTCATGAGTCATCATAACCTCTTGCATCTCGATTCATTGCCTCTTCTAAGCACGTTCGCCAAGTTACATAGCCTTCCAAGCAACCTAGTTCGAGAAGCGAAGACACATAGATCAATCTAAGTCGTGTATGAATCATCACCAAAACTAAACAACGAACTACGAGATTTGCACAAAGAGCATCCAGATGGAAAGAGGAGTACAACACAAAAAGGATGAAGCAAAAATACTCCAAGTAATTGGATCGCTAGCGATCCATCACCTATGGATCGCTAGCGATCAATCATAGTGGCTCGGGTCATTGTGAAACTCTCTGGGCTCCTTCATAGTATCAATTATAGGCCTTTGGTAAAGCGGTCGTTGCCCAACTGCTTTCCAACCCTATAAATACAATTCTATCTACAACATAAAGAGGATCTTCTAGACTGGCTGTTGGAACTCTGCCGAGATTGTTCTTCATTGTTATTTTTCACTCTTCTTCACCCACACAATAGTCATCAAAGAGCGACTGTGATTCTCCATTTGTCTTTAAGTACTTGTGACTTGATCTAACTTAGGATATTCTATCATATTGTAATTAAATTCAACTTGTAACAGTAGTCAGTTAACAATAAAAGTTATAAAGTGGACATAGGCTTCGTTAACAGCCGAACCACTATAATATTCTCTTTTCTCTTTACTATTTCTGCTCTTTTCATATTTCTATTTTATTTACTCTAATAAATGGGGCTGGATCTTTCACACTCAATCCAAGGTGTTAATCCATTATTTGGGTTAACAAAAAATTTCTTTGAATAACCACGTTTAAAAATTTTCATATGGAAAATAATTGTTTACAAAAACCATAATATTTCTAGTTTATATAAAAATATGCAACTTTAATCGAAAATGTTTCAGTCACAAAATACGCTTACTTTAAAATATTTCTCCATCTTCAAACAAATTTTCCCCAAAATCATTACTAACATTTATCATCCAAAAATTCAAAAAAATTCGAAATATCGAGAATCACTTTGAAATATGATTTTTAATCACTTTATAATATGATACCACCATTTTTGTCAAATCATTTGCTTGCTTGTAAGAAAATATATATTTTCAAAATTCGTTTATACATCCAATTCATCAAAACCATCAACAACAACGAAAATCATCACGCCGTCCATACAATCAAACAAGCATCAGTACAACAATATACACATTTTCAAACAAGCAAACAAACGCATTCAACGTAAGCTATCTATCAATTTCAGCTGCGCACTATGATCATTATTGGATCATTCATTCATATTCAAGCCACACAGAGGTTTATTCATCATCATTAATGTCGGCACTTCTCATCGGGCTAACCACTTCTATCTTCACAACCTTCATCAACTACTTTGTATCTCATAAAGATACTTACACTCACGAAAAGGTAAAAGAACTATATTATATAATTAGAAAATTACAGATACGTTCTTAGATGATTACCCCAGTGTTAACACCAAAAATGGATCAACATCCAAGAATAGATTGTAGGGAACCTGTGAGACCTAGGTCTAGAAGATAGCAGCCAAAATAAAAGGAAAATAATAGAAATAAAGCAGAAAGACACAAGATTTATAGTGGTTCAGCAATCTATGGCCTACGCCCACTTTATAACTTTGTTGCGTACAGATCTGAGTAGTTTACTTGAGATTACACTACAACAGATTTACCTTTTAATAGCGCACAAAAAACGCTATAATAGATTTTCATAGCGTTAGTGACGACGCTATATAACGACATGTTATAATAGCCCTGACACATCTGATAGCACTATATTAAACGCTATTGAATAGAACATTTTATAGCACTTATTCAGCACTATTGAATCCTTTTGATAGCGTTTTATCTATATCGACTTTCATAGCGTTTTATTCATGCAATTTTATTTAACTACTAAAAATCTCATTTTTTAATTTATAGCGTTAATAAGTTTGTCATAGCTTGGAATCAACACTATAAAAATTCTTTTCCATAGCGTTTACCATTATTATAGCTCTTTTCGTGCGCTATTATATTATTTCCTATAGCGCTTATCCTTTGTATAATTAGTTTCTATAGCGTTTTACTTTCTATTTCCATAGCACCTTTTTTGCGCTATTAATTTTAATATTATGATGTACTTTCTATAGTATCCTACAAACGCTATCTTTCATCTTATCTGAATTGCTCATTTCAATAGTAATCAAAATACAAAACTACATTTCTAAAAGCAAAAATCAAAAGCAAAAAATGTAATAGCAAAAGCATAATATACTACCAAAATATATTTGATTGCAAATGACAAAATATATATGGTATTACATAGTTGATAATAGGTACATAAGTTTAGAGTACATAATTTCAAAACAAAACATTACATGAAAAAACAAGATCCCTTAGTCTTCCGCTTGTCAGCTCATGCATATCAAACCTGCAAAGAGTAATCACTAGTAATTTGAAGCACCAAAGCAAAAAATTTGAAGCAGCTAGCGTTCCCTGCATCAAACCACTCCCTGCAATGAAATGAAGAAAAAATAAAATAAACATTTGATGGTATTGTTCATATATACTAGTATTCTACTATCATGCTTCAAAAACTTATATGGAGGGAATAAAAATCTAGCAAACAATAACATTGATACCAAAGTCCAAACTTATTCGTTGATTGTATTTCGACAAGTTCACTATTAGTAATAGAAAAGCCTTGGATGGAAGCATTAAAGAGCTTCGATGCTTCTGTTCATAAACCAGTCTATGGAACTTAAGCTATATGCAAAGGGGTGTTTATAGAAGATCTTTAAATGTATCACCGTTTAGTCTTGTAGTCTATACTTGACAAAATTATTTTCTATTTTTCAATAGAAGTGTCATGGATATGTAAAAAAGGTAGAAGTACAGTTTTGTTTTAAGCTGGTTTTGGTATTTGTATCAATGTATAAACTCTCTAATTTAAATGTGTTTTGATAACATTTTGATCTAGAAAAAAAAATTGAATCAAAACATCATTTTATTTCTTTTAACAGGGAAGAACTAATAACAATAGTACAGGCAGAAAAAAAAAAGACATTATCCGTTAAAACCACACAATCTTTCGGTAAGCATAATAAAAAATCCATAATATACGAGGCTCAGGAGACATAAGCAACTCCAGTGAAATCTTTCACCCGCTCACAGTTTAATGCCGACCGAGTGAAATTCATGAGAGAAATGTTACATATTTGTCTTCATTCATTGCATAATATGTAGTTCAGATTAGCTAGGAAGGTTGAAATGAAAGAGCCAAATTATAACAAAGGAAAACACCATGCAAGCAAGCAAGCAAGAAATTCAAAAATCTATGCACAACACATACAAACTCAACTGTCTACTTTAAGGGCCCAGTCTATTTCTATCCCAAATGACACGTTAATGACTTGTGTACCAATTTTGAAAAGGTCACTAGCAAATCTTGTCTCTAACACAGTTTTGGTTCTAAATAAGAACTTATAATTTGTAATTGCATATAAAACCACAGTCAATGTATTGATGGACTGATCTTTGAGTTGGATTATTTGCAATCATACAAGTAAGAATCAGTATCCAGTGAAGTAAATATGAATTTTGCAATGTGAAAAAATAAAACATAGTTTTATTCGCTATCTTGATTGGTATCCAGTAAGAATAGACGCTTGATAGCAATGCCATCAAGTGAGGATGATTTCTAAATTTTAACAGATGTCGGTATTACTGTTTGTATACTAAAATTTCATATGAACCATGAATTTGATAACCATGTATGCATTCATTTTCAACCTAATTAAACACCCTACGTATCAGCTAACCTCCATATTATAGGCACTTAATCAGTTCAGATTCAACTATCGGGATCAGACTAGTTTAATATATTGTGAACAGACTCCTGTCTTCATTTCTTACAGTACAGAGTGTGATATCTTTTGGTAAATAAACAACATATTTCCTAATAGAATGATTTATAAAAGGACAATATGAAGGCTTCTAGAGATTTGGGTGGTCACAAACATTGGTTATTAGAACTTGTCAAAAATGGTATTGAACTGGTTAAACATCAACTAAAGTACCTTATTACAGTTGATTCGCCTTCAACTGATCAACTACCTACATATAAGTAGGACGGCTGATTCATAAATTCAAAATTTTATATTTGAACAATTTTATTTAACAGTAATAAAATATGCTTACTATAAGTTGATTCTGTTACAAGATTCGTCGTAGGCCAAGCTATTGTAGAGCCAACGACATCTTCAATGCATTCAAACTCGGTAGTAGGTCTCCACAAACGTGCGGTTGGAACTTTTGCAACATCAATCCAAACTCTAGCTGCACCCTCTCCCAATGGAACAAAATGGACCGTAATGTTTGGATCAGTTGAAGCTACGCGTCCCTCGGCAACAATATTTCCCGTTCCAAAAACATCAATCAACTTACATTTATTCGATGCAGAATTTGCAACCTACCAAGTATCATAAATAATTGTTTTCAACTATAAATTATATGAAGTATTTGAAACATATTGCCTCACGAACAAACTTGAACTATTTATTTGAACAATAAATAATATATTACCATAGGAGTTGATACACGGTTTGTCAAAGGACTGAAAGATGCTTCGGTGTTTTCTTTATCAATGACTACTTTAGATTCTGGCCAATCCACTTTGCTACCAACCGCTTCTTCGACATATCTCATATTAGCAGTTGGCTTCCATAAAAATGCCTTCACTTTTTTGGGATTGTCTATCAACACTAGCTTGGCGGATGGTCCAAGAGGAATGCCCTTAACAAGTTGTTTTGGATCACTATGACATATTCATCCTTCCGCAACTAATTCTTCACTTCCCAACCAATCAAAAAGCTTGCATTTGTTATCTTCACTTCCACTCTACAAAAAAACATATTCATACTCATATATGCCATATCAAGCTCTACTCTATATTTCCAGTCTCATTTGCTAAGGTGCAGCTACCACTAAAACTAGCGAAAAATAAGAAGAAATTAAATTAAAATGTTACCACCACTACGCCATAAATGGCCTTCTGGAACACAAAAAAAATGTTGGATCAGGCCCAAAAAATGTTGCCATAGGTCTATGGCAACACTTTTCGGGTGATGCAATTTTTGCTGTTGCCTTAGACCTCAAAGGCAACATTTTGACTATCTAAGGCAACATAAGTAATATTGTTGCAATAGAACCCTATTTGGGTCTATAGCAACATCCATAGGTGTCTATAGCAACATTCCAAAATGTTGCTATAGATATTAACTTTCTGAATTTGTGGGGCCCACAATGTATAGCATATTTGATTTTTTAATAGAAATAAATATTTATTTAATAAAATGCTATTGCATAGAATTTGATATTCAAACAGTAATTTATTTAAATAAATATTTTATTTCAACATTTGAAATAGTACAAATTCCTGACTCCACTATTTTACGATTCAATGATATATAACACTGATATTAACATATATAGATATTCCTCACTACATCACTCAGTTCACTCATTACATATGCAGTTTCAATTTATACAGACACCGACACTGACAAATATATGACGAGCCGAGTGCCGAGCCGAAGGCGAGCCGAGTACCGGGTCCGGGCGCAGCGCCGGCGGGGGTCCGGTGCCCCGCAGTTCCGGCGGGGAACTACTGCCCATCTACCACTTATCTGAAACACAATTGCCTGAAACACTGACCATCTACCAAACACTGACCACACTCCCAACCTCTTTCACAAAACACCCACTCACTGCCTCATCAAATTACATCATCAACACATATGCAGCCCATCAAGAAAAAACAGTGAATGCATCAGGCATGTACAAGAGAAACATAGGCAGTAATATGATATACAGAGGACTTGGAGCATCAGTTCATGTTAAAGAACAAGGTTAGCATGGTACCAGTTCAGTCCAGACCAAGCAAAAACAACAAAGCTCAACACACATATGTTTGTATATATCGTGGAAATCAAAACTCAATGTTCAGATTAGTCAACAGTTTTAGAAAACCAAAGATCACTTTCAAAGTTCTGATTTTCAAAAATGCAGAAGTTTTCAAGTGAAGCAGTTTTCAAGAGGACAACAGAATACAAATACTTCAAGTTCTGGTTTAACAAATGCAGCAAGGTACAAAGGTATGTGAACAAGTTTAACAAAGGTTCAAGTTATGGTTTAACAAATGCAGCAGAAAGGAGCTAACAAGCTCAGATCAGAAATCAAAAACATGCCAGTGAACCAATGTCAGGTATTTACCGATGTCAGGTTAATTTTAACAAACACTATTCGTGCTACATCTGTGAACGTTTAATTCAAATGCATAAGCAGGCACAAATTCATTTGTATTAACAAACTATTATTTTTGTAAGACATGACTTAACTAATTTTAAGATCGTGTCCAATTTATATACATTTTTTTACAAATAAAACGAGAAGACCCAAATGTGCAAGGGAAAAATCATTCAACTCAAAGAATTCAACGCAACAATCAAGACCGAAGCTTTCGTGAAATCAGAGAAATTAGGGTTCGAAATCCATATAAATTACACCTACTTCATCACTGGCAAACGCATCGAAACAACACAAATCATCCCAAGAATTTCAAAGAAATAAATCGGAGCTACTTACGAACAGATTTTCCACTTGCAATCCCTAAGCACGATTGGAGTTGCGATTTCGTTAATTTTTGAATCTCGAAGTCACCACTGACGAACAGATTTTCCACTTGCAATCCCTAAGCACGATGCGAATTAGAAGATGTGGATTGGAGTTGCGATTACAGGCTCTGCTGGAGGAATAGGAAATTAAGGCAAAAAGGAATAGATCGGGGTAGAACAAAAATACCTAATTTTTGTTTATACGATTTGGGGGAGAACGAAATGAAAAGGAAGCGCGTGAATGAAAATGTCAGTGGAAAATAAAGGAAACGTAGTAGATAGTGGATGAATGGTTGATATTTTGTTTTAACTAATGGTGTGGATCGCTGAGGTGTAATTTTTTTTAATTTTTTTAATTAGAATATATCTATAGCAACACTATATAAAAATGTTGCATCGTGTTACACTTGTTTCGCTAGAGCAACACATTTTTATGGCTAAGGTAACACCAAAAATACAACGTTGCAGTAGGACCAAAATTTTATAGCTGTCGCAACATTTTAGCTGGCAACACCTTGCAAAAATGTTGCAGAAGGTCATCTATGGCGTAGTGCACATTGTCTTCTTTCTCTTGTTCAATCATGCGTACAACTACTCTATCAGCTGGCCATGCTACTATCATGTCCTTAGCTTCTCCAACACGTGTCATAGTAGCTGCAGTCCTCCACCAATAAGCATCCGTTATCCTTGGAAATTCTATCAAAATTTTCATCGCATTTGGTCCTAAAGGAATTTGATGTACAAGCTCATTCAAATCACTTGATAAGACTCTTCCTTCAGCAACTATTTCATCACACCCATTACAATCCAATAAATCACATTTTTCATGTATTTTCTCCGAAATACCCTACGATTAATTAAAAACCAAGTAATTATTGAATTATATATAAAAAACAAAATGTTGCAATGTAATTCAATGTTACCATTTTAGATGTGCCTGCATCAATTCGATTTTCTTTACCCTGGTAAACCAATAAATAAGTTAGCATTTTATCACTAAATTATAATAAAAACCATAATTCGGGGGCAAGCATGCTGCTTGGAGTTAAACACATATCATTGTTTTTTTGTTACTTGACAAAACTGACATGTACTTTGAAATCTCCATATGCTAAATTGTTCTCATTGTTGTTAGCAGTATATATATAAGTATAGATTCAAGTGTATATTTCTTAGTTGAAAAGATAACATGACTTACTGAAAAGATAACTCTCACCAAGTTAAAATAAATAAAAAGAATATACCCGATTTTTCACTAGCATGTGAATCATCTGCTTTAATTCCATAATTGTATTCTGGCATTCAGTTAGTTTCTTATCATTAGCCCTTGATAAAATAAACTTGGTGAGAGTTATTCCTCTTCCCATTGCTCTTAGTCGCCCAGGTTTGTCTTGTCCTAGCACTTGTGCAAGAGCATCATTACTTGGTGAGCTAGATTGTGATTCACTTTCACAACTTTTTATCTTCTCCTGTAATACGAGTGTCAATTTATACTAATAGCCTTACTGACATATATAATGACTTCCTTTGTAAAAAGTTTTTTGAGGTTCGATAATGCTTTTTAAAATGCTAATAGCCTATATTCTCAGTCAACTATTACTTGGTATTACTATACTAATTATATGTGAAGAATTTCATACCATTTTATGTACTCTTAAGCAAAAATTGACGTTGCTAAGACAAACCAGTCATAGTGTATCAATTACTATTTTCAACATCTGGTAAACTGTGTCATGATTTGTCAATATCAGTCTACCCAAAAGGGGCTAAGGCTAACCTGGCATCAACTATCTAACCATCTATATTCTCAGAAATAGTAATCACTAGTAATTTTTTTCTGTTCTGCTTAGTTTTTCTAGACGAACATGAAAACAATTAACTTCTGTTTTAGTCCAAAAAAGGTTTGGTGGGAAATACATGTGAAATAACTACAAAGTTCATTCCTGACATATGCAATTCTATATGGTTTTAATAAGAAAGAAGTTATTTGTAGGCTTTGTTGATTTTCTGTTATGTCTTCCTAGGCATATGATATGTTGATACCTTGCAAGAGTTAGTAATTAGATTGTAAGCCTCTAGTAATTTACAAAAACAACTTATTTAGTTGTTATTCTGTGTGTTTGTCAGGTATTGTGATGTTATGAATATAAGTTTTTAATATGATTTCACTAAAATATCATAATGCTCAAAAACATGGTATATGTATATTTGCATTTGGGCTACATATTTGTTTAGATGTTCTCCAAGTATTAGTTTGGTCGGTTTGCATGAAAAGAGAACCAGCTAGGTGATTTTTCAAAACTAACCAACATACAGTATAACAATTTAACTTCCTACGAACCCCTTAATAGTACATTTTGTGTACATATTTCGTGTAGGTTTTAAAATATTCGTGTAGGTTCCAAAATATATCAATAAGTATCAAAAGGCCTTACAATAACATCTCCAACAGTCGTATTCACCGGTTCACCGTTTTTTTGAGTGCGAGATTTAATCCAAACTCGAGCTCTAGAGATGGAAGATGGATCTTCACTCTGCTCTTTCTGCATTAAAACGAAGACTAATTTATTAGTGAGATATCTTTAACATTGATAAAAAATGAAAGAACAAAGAAGTCTAAGTCGTATAATTTTGAATCCAAAATAATTTCTCACCATTTCTTCATTTAATCGAGCCATTCCTTTGCGGCTGCATGTGTGTGGGAATTGCTTCCGTCTTATGGCTTTGTATTTCTCACTTTGTGTCTACAATAAAATGTGATTATTGTTAATCAATAATAAGGATCTGATTAATGATTAAATATATATTTTTACCTTAAAGGCTGGACTTGTTTTCAACTTAACAAAATCTCTCCACTCCTTCATACTGTCGATGTTGTCTAGTTTTAACTGAAGTATTTCTTCTTTGGTTTTTGCTTTTCCTAAATCCCTAATGAATATGCTTTTCGAGGCCCTCCAAATAGTTCACATTTGATGAAATATAGACACTTTTTTCCAGTCTTCGTCTAATTTAAATCTAGTCTAATATCAGTATGAAAAATGAAAGCAAGATTGTAAATATAATAAATTTCTTAAACTGATTATAAAGTGCCTACTGCTGTGATTTATGAAAAATGAAAGCAAGATAGTTATGTACGTACAAATTGCAACTTTTTTTCCATATAATCAAATGCTCGACAATGGTGACTCCAAATTGGTGAGTGAGGTTTCGACAATCCAAGCAAGGGCATAACATTTTTTCCATATTCCCTAAACTTTTCTTTGCAAAATTCACAAAATTCCAAGCCCCTTGTTCGTACTCACTACTAGTTCTGCAATTGCAAAATTAACAAAAAATAAATATATTTTTTCAAAATCAAAACATATCTTTGCTCGCAGTCACTGGTAGTTTACCTGTGTAGATGCACCCAATCCTTATCCATCTTGAGATGCGATACTACTTAAGCAAGCAAATTTCTAAAACTTAAAACAATATTTAGTTAGTTGTATTTTGCTGGATACAATCATACTAGAAAGATGATTCAATGATATAGCCCTATGTTAATGTGAATGCTTCTATACTACAGGCAATGGTAACAAAGTGAAAGGTATTTTACTGTTCAGCTCTTTTGGCAGAAGTATATGTAATAAAAATGAACTGGCATTGTGGTAACTGGTCATATAACACCTCATATGTATGGACAATCGTGACCCATGCACATCCAGGTTTCATAAAGTCATTTTGTCAATGTACGTGGGCATAAATATGTCTTTTAAATGGTTGCATCAATTTAAATCATAAAATTTTAGCTTATAGTTTTAATACGAGGAGTATTGAACATGAAAATTAAGATTGCCGGCCCAAAGAAGTAAGAAGTGTAATAGTGCGTCTACTTACCAGGTTTTGTAGGTAACAACTTATTTGTCCTGCTACATATCATACTAACGGACTGTTATACCAAAGTCAAGCTATTTACTTATACAAATGGATAATAACCGTACGACAAGTTATTATTAAACAACAACTATTACTTTTATGGGTTGTTACAGTATTACGTATCATACAAACAGATTTGTATCTCATCCAGTTGTCAAAACAACGAAATTGGGCTATAAAGAAAATAAGACTCTATTATAGTATTCCTTTCACTCAAATTGTCAAGCTGCTTCTTTTCTTTATGCTAGGACCAGAAGATAAAGGCCCAAAGACAACCAAATTTTACAAGAACAAGGAACACATGGGATTTACCAATGCTAATGACTGTTGTTCTAAACCAGAAAAATCTTAGGGGAGAACCTGTTAACTTGAAGTATATCAAATTTCAAAATGTTCGTGATTTCACAATATTCATTGAAGATAATAAGAACGGTGAAAAAAGTAGGTCGAATTCTCTTTTAGGGATCAACTGTACAGGATACCAAAAATATGGAGGACTTAAAGAAAGTTGAAGAGTATTAAACCCTCAAATGAGAACCAACTGGAAAAGCTGGACCTGGATTTTTTTTCTTATATCAGTCAAGAATCTCTACTGCTCTGATTACTCGGAAGTTTCTTATATAACAAAAAGTTTAATGATGCAGTCGCTTTCAATCGGTCTTGAAGGATGCGCAAAATGGCTGGCAAACAAAGTGAAAGGTATGTAACACTTGTTACTAGAATGGGAGTAAATCTGCATCTTTCAGAGACACGCCACTCAAGGACACTCAAGGGCTCATCGGCTTCCAACAAAAGTTAGTTTTGTTTTGTTACTCGGCTTTGAATCGATGTGTGCTGTGCATTTATGATAGTTAATTTTGAGCTATATGTATGTGAATTCTGCTTTGTAATGCGTTCTTCTTTGTGCAGTTGTTTGTTGTTTTCCGTGTACAAATTAGCAAGAGTTGTTTCAAGATTTTATCAGCTTACTATCAGGAAATGAAAGGCGAACTTATGATTGATTATTAGATTTGTTAATCGATTTCCAAAAACTAACAAAGTTAACAAATTTAAAATTTAAAACTTAAATGTCAATTGTTGATATATCAACATCTGGTCAACATATATAACCATGTTGAGAACTTTAATTTAAACATGGTATGTGTGGTAATTCAAATATTGTTGTAGCAATTGTTTTCTTTTCTTACATTTCCAGTTTTGACAATGTACTCAATAGAACATATAGTATAAATGGTTGAGCATTAAAAATTTTGAAATAATATTTTGATGTAACCAACAACATAAATCAGACTATTAAATTTAATAACTGTTTGTTCTTTTATTAGATTTTTTCTAAGAAAACGAGTTGTTCTTTTACGAGGAAAGAACACTTATGTGATTTTATCCTTTATAAGTCTGGTGAGTAAGTCTTCCTATACACCCTTAAAAAAATTAAAAATAACCCTCCTACAAAACCTAGTAACTACAGTTTATATAAATAAATAAAAAAAAAACACAAATCCTAAATAAACTAGAGACGTAGTAACTAGCAGCAACAACAATCAACAACGACATCATAATCAACATAAGAAGGACCAACATAATAGCTAGCAAAACACAGTACAACGAAAAATAAGAGAAGATTACCTAAACCAAAGAAGCTAACAAGACCTCGAAAAAACAGCAAGCTAAGCTAGTGGATAACATAAGCAGGACCAACCTAATAGTTTTTAGAACTTATGATTGATTTATGTTGAACCAAGAAATTGACTACTTACTATGTACTGGGTTCTTTCAATAACAAAAACCTTAAATATAAGAAAGATGATTTCTACAGCAAAAACAAAATGGATTATGCTTTCAATAACAAAAACCTTAAATAGATAATAGGAATGAAACAAGGAAGAAAATACTCACTGCGTCTGATGATTCGGAGATTGCAGAGATCGTCGAAGATGCTGGTGTGAATCGGAGAGGTCAAGTTTTGGGAGTTTGTGGAGTTTGTGTAGTGAATCGAAATTCGGCGGTTTGGGGGAGATTTTAGTCGAGATTGGGAAAGAAAAGGGAAATTTTAGTTTTGGCGGCCTTTGTTTTTATTTTATTCCGCGTTCCTTTTCATTCGCGCGCGTCTTTACTAGGTCGGGTAATATAGCGTAATGCGGTGATATATAACAAAATGTTTGTGTTATTGATTTTACTTCATTTACATAGCACAATTTATACATTATTTTATTTTCTTTAATTATTTTATTATAGCACTTTAATATAATGCTATGACACAAAGCTATTTATATCATATTTTCTTGTAGTGTTACAAGAGATTTAAAAGAGAATAAGTCACATGTACAGGGTTAGATAGATTCTGGATCTTCGAAGTGCCCAAAGTAGCTGCCTTGGTGACTCGAGATAGAGGATGAAGAAGGGACAGAGCTTCCATGTAGTGATGGCAGAAGTCGATCCTCTTTTAGTTGCTCTATGGTTTGTGTTTATAAGGATACCAATCGTATTAGATCATAGGCCTGGTACCAGAGAGGTCCAGATATTGGCTTGGGGTTGTATGGAAACGTTGAGGGACCCACGAGTTAAGGTGATAACTCGGTGCCGAGTTATCCACATAACTCAGTGTCGAGTTATCCCCTTAGGAGGAAACTTGTCCAACTTTCTTGCATCGTATTGATAGCTTTCTTTTTGGGGTTCCCTATGTATTTTCGTAGATAGATGACTTGTGTTGATGACCGTTCATCCATGACTTGGTTTGTTCTTTAGTTTACGGAAGCTAACCCTTCAATACTTGAGATAGATTATCCAGAACTTTATGAAATCACTTGAGCTTGGATATGAGAGGTAGAGAATAGCTTGCCTTAAGTTTGAGAGACAACCCATGAAGCATGATAACTCGGTAGCGAGTTATGGCCATAACTTGGAGTCGAGTTATGCACTTAGCACAATTATAGCCTAATTTTTCCTGAGCTATTTCCTTGCCCATTTGAGTATGCTTGCCAAGTTTCAGGTTGTTTCGTCTTTGTATCGATGTTTTAACTTCTATTGACTTTTGCTTGGTTAAAAGCCGAGTTAACACCCAGTAATCATCATATACTTCTTTTATCACTTGAGCATAAATAAAAATCTACCATACACCCATGGGGACAGGGACCCTAATCTCATCTAAGGCCAGGACTCATGTCTCTTATATTGTATTGTTCTAAACCTGCCCTGATACTAAATTATAACACCCATCTTTATATCCATACTATCCAAGAGTATTATTGGGTAATATTGTCACATAATTCGGAGAAAAAGGCTGTATGGAGGTACACATGTGAATATTCCCCTAGGCTAACACGGGTACATATCTCAAAATCGAATAAATAACTTATCCTATACATACACAGTATCGGCATAAAGAAAAAAACACGTATGCCTTCAAATAGAACAATACATAATAAAAAATAAACCATAGAGACCACAGAATCAATAACGCAATGATAACATATATAATACAAATATATAAAAATCTGAGTGGCATATAAAATGGGTTAATCTCCCACTATCTCAATCAATACAATATATACCCAACACAACAAAATGTCATACAATCATGTGGTAACATAATACATAGTGATATACAATAATATCATATCCTCCATCTATGCTTAACATCCACATACTGGTCATCTGTCCCAGAACCTGAAATGTCTTGGACTGACCCAAGTATTATATAAATAATACAAAGGTCAGACTATGTCTAGAATATAGATGTCAATGAGAAATAACAAATGGCATAGTATACAAGTGCAACACAAGCACATGCATAACTCAAGTATCAATATATCTCAAAGCCATGCGCACAAAAGACTACCCATTTCCAAGCAAAGTCAATCAACACACCAAATAGGCATATAATCAAGTGGGTGATACAAATATAATCTAACTATAATCAGGTATAAAACTCAACAATAATACAGGACATGCTATCAGCAATGCCTTAGATTATCTCTCAGATAATTGTAAAGTAGACATAACTGGGGTCCGTCTCACTCAATAAATATATATAACACATAAAAATCACCCAAATCAAACAAACACCAAATATAAATATGGCATACCCTCGATAGCCAAGGTCATCTCTCAGATAACCATATAAAAATAGGTGCAGGGTCCAACTCCATGCTCTCAGCATCTCCAGCTATCCTTGATAGCTATATAATCGATATGTATGGGCTCACACAACTACATAGACTTTTAGTCTCATCAATATCCGAGATATTGATAAACCCATAATAATCATCAATACCTTCAACCTCATAGTAATCGACTTGGCTCTCAGTCAACGAAATAATCATACGGTCTCTCAGACCTCTACTAATCCGCTCGACTCTCAATGTCATGGATAATCATTGGGACTCTCAGTCTTATGTGCCCTCGGCATCATAAATATTTATCTCGCTATCTACATCGAAAAACAATCAGATCAGCTCTCAGCCATAAACACAACGATCTCATATAGGTGAATAAGCAAGTGTCTATAGCATCTCATGCTATCTCATTAACAATAACCACACGGGAGACTGACAGCTCTCAACCCTCCAGGTGCCTTCCTCACAAGCTCTTAGTGATAATCATATAGTCTTAGTTACATCGATGCCATCGTGACCCAATATCCATCAAGTGCAAGACTATGCTATGTGTTGGTCACGATCCTATAAGTGCCCCTAATGGTAATAGATTGCTAGCCTAAGTGACACAGGAGCAGTGGCTCTCAGCCATATACATCAATAGGTGTACCACAAATTCGAGGAGCGACCCTGCAATCAGGCCACTAGGATGGATACTGGCTAATCTGGTTTACTCCCTGACGTATAATAGGAGTACACACAATAAACAGACACTCTTATAGCTCTCAGCCTGCACACTTTCAACGTGCATCACCATAAATATAATACCTCCGTATACTCGACCTTGTTGGAGTGACATCTACTTATAGAAAGTAATCGAACAAATATAAGTTCAAGCATCCCATACCAGCTAGTGTTACTCGCTCGTTTACTCAATGCTCATAAATTGCACTTAACGTCACACAATTACTTTATATACAAGTCCAAAGAATAACCGAAGAAATAATTCTGAAAGTCCCATACCAAACGGTATTATAACTCCGTTAATTCTAGCTCCCCATTACACAGAATTATAAATCACTCAAATCATACAATTTTATTATTTATTAATTTGAAAGGGAATTTATTATAAATATTCATTTCGAAAATCTTCAATTGGGTTTCAAATGTTTTAAATAAAAGTGGTTTTAATAATAATATCTATGTTTCCTCCAAAATCATCAATTTAATTTAGAAATCAATATCGGTTCCAAAGAGATTTGTATAATAAATATTCTCATTCTTTCCAAAATTTATTTAAAACCTCAAATTTAATATCAAAATAATTACCATTTCAAATCCACTTCCAAATTTCAAGTCATAAATTTATTTTTAAAAGTAACTTATACAACTCGAAATTCTTTCTTAATATTTTAAAGTAATAACAAAGGAGTTTTATAATTCAATAAATTCCTTTACTTAACATATCTAGATGATACTATTTCTCTCCAAAAGGATTTTAAATTTAAAATACTTTCCAAAATCATAATATCCAATTTTCAAAACAAACATTCCAAAATTTCCCATTTCACCATAATTCAATTCAAACACTTCTAAATATATTTCCTAGGCTTCTAAAACAATTTTACTTTTATTAAAAATTATCAAATATTAAATATATTTCTTTAAAAATTATTCTTAACAAATATATATACATATACATAACAACCCGCCTCGAAACGAACCTAATTTTGACCAAACAAAAGCCTGTTGAACTTTAGACCCATCTCAAAGCGAGATGTTGACAAAACACACAACACACAGAGCTATTTATCTATACTTTCAGAATCTCACGGCGAAATGGATAAAATATAATATCAAAAACAAGTACCCATTTCAAAAAGAAAATCATTTCAAAAACATAACATGTTAAATATTACAACATGTTTACACAAAACCTCCATAGCACAATATTCCAAAATAACATAACTATCTGAACTGGGTACAATAAAAATATTTAAAAAGCATAAATATACAGATAACTGCCACAAGTCCTCATCTCCACCTTCGTCTTCTAAATTAGCATTGCCTCCTCTAATCTATGTGTTGTAATGAGGAGTGGACCAGAACAATAAATGTCTAATGAAATGAAAATCTCAAGCTTTATCATAATTGTACTTTGGCAGTATTATTTAGATAAGAAATATGTCTTACGTATTTAAAACTATACCATACTAATAACTTTATTTGTAAGCCTAAAGGACTTTCCAGTCCAATTCCAAAATTTCAATGCAATTAACATTAATGATGCAAGCGAAAGCACCTAAACCAATAAATGCCCTTTATTGGAGATTTGGCAGACTCTAACCATTTAATACCTATAAAATAGGAAGTCCCTGTCACCTAATACCTAGCATATTTCCAAATTCTAACGCAACTACAATGCGAGAGCGAGAACCTCTAAACCACTTAATACCTCTTTTCTGGAAACTTAGGCAGACTCTGATCATTTAAGACCTATAAAATAGGTAAGTCCCCGTTATTTAATACTTAACCCAAGGTGGGTCCCTACATGGTTCTCACTAACAGACATCATAAGAAATCCCATCAGGTCACTTAATATTTCTCCTAAGAAAGAGGCGGACCCAACCATAGCCACTTAATACCTCTAACCTGAAGCGGACCCCTTCTAAAGATTTCACCTACTGTATCGATAGCGTAAGTTATGATCCATAACCCGACCATGACATCTCAGATTAATCCGACTATTCGTAGGTACTATAACCAGATTGACTGAGCAGATTTACCCTATAGAATTGAGACTAACTTCGTGTCCACTGAGGTTATTTATTATAGGCATTATCCTACATCAGTCCGCAATGCCACATTGCTGGTAGCCAGACTTAACTGGGCAGACTTCCATGTAACTTTGGACTGACCTTGCATCCCTATAACTTAGTCATACTCTATAAGTATACTAATTATATACATAAATCATCCTACATGATTAATAATTGAGGCCATATAAGTTAAACCCTTATTACGCCTCTAATTAGGGATTAATTCCTTAATTTATGTTAACTATCTTCCTAAGAAATTAATGCTATTTACTACCACATTAATTCTAATCAATACGTTTAATACACTATAATTATTACGTTATTAGAATTTAATAGTCAATACGTTAATGTTACACACACACTCACACACATGAGATTCGAATAAAATATTTCCAGTCGCATGCAAAGAAAATGCTTATTAATTTAAATGCCAAACTCATACAAGTCCCAAACTCCAAACAGAAGAATAACTAATATCCTTAGCCAACAACTTGACTTGTAAGCAAAAAGGAATAATACCAAACTTATCTCATCTTTACTACTAATAATGTAAGTTCCATAAACTACCTTCAACCGCGTCTTTCATGAATACCCAAAATGCCCATGAATTTCCCCAACGTCCACATGCGTAAATCCCATTTCCATTTTCAATTCACGAAACCTAATTGTTTCTCCCCAAAATTGTCTACATTTCTAAACTCAACTCCTTAAAACCCCGATTTTGTTCATCACCTTCAGCCGATCTAATTCCACAAAGGGGTTTCCCTGTATATACGAGTAATATAATACTAATTAATGGATCATACTCTCAAACCAGCCGCTATAGTTGCGATCCTCACGATCGCAGCGATCAGAGTAACTACTCCCATCATCGGTAAGAGGATCCCAACTCTGAATTCGGATGGAAACCCGTTCATGATCGTAAAGGCGTTGTCGTGGAGGTTATACTAGCCACCACGATGACACACATTTTGCCGAATGCGTTTGAGAGGATTACTTCGCCGTGTCTAAGCGAAGGGGTTTTTGGTAAATTTCCATTGCAGGGTTTGTAGGCATGGTTGCGGCGGTGATGACGATGATGATGGATTAGCTCGCTATGGGGTTTTATAGGAGAGGTAGGATTAGTATGGCTTTGCCTGTCGATAATGATGTTGATGACCTGGTGGTTGATGAGAGTGGGAATGTGCATGTTCATCGGCATGGTGGATATTGAGAAGAAGGCGAAAAGCTGAGACCATTAGAAGGAGAGTTATATCTCAAGTAAGTTTATAATCTGGTGCTTATAAACATTCGCCTTAATCACCTAATTTAAGAGAGTTAAGTACGATCTTAATCATCTAAAATCAAGTACAACTAGGACCAAAAGCGTTTTTGTTAAATTTGTTTACTAAAACACAGATACCAAAACACAGAATTATCTGAATTTTCAATAGCCTATAGTAAGTTAACTATGTTAATTGTACCGAATTATAAAAAATGTACAACTTCACTCTTTAGATACCTTGAGTTCAATCAAATACAATTGTTCGAAAAGCATTTTTGTTCAAAAAATGCTATAAACACTAGGAATTTCCTAAGTAACTCGGCAAATAATGTCACAATTTTTGGAATTTTCAATGTGAGACAATTTCAGTCTGGCCTGCCTTTTCACTTTGTTTTTTACAGCCAATTTAACATATTGATGTTAAAAGATGATCTCTGTATCATAGAACAGAGTAATTATATTTGTGGTATGGTAAACGAGACATGGATTAATAATGTTACACACACAGACTGCACATGGTAAAGATACTGTTCGTGTAAGAAAAATAAAAACATCCACTACCAACACTAGAATGAGAGCAGATATGGATAGTCCATATGTGTTCAATTATATGACGCTCATTCAGTGATAATAAGATTGACTGGCTAAAAATGAAAAAAGAACATGATTTAGATGTAAGAAAGACATGGAGCTGTTCGATTCAAGGATAAATAAAGAAAGGTACTATAAAAGTTGATTTGACATAAAAAATAGTGAAAGAAAAAAAATAAGTTACAGATTTAGTTTTAACTTTGGGAGAAACAAGGAAAGAAGGAAAATTCCTTTAGAAAAATAAATCATGATTTCTCCACAAATAAAAAGCAAGAATTTAAAAGAAACTTCCTAATTATATCATCGTTTATTGGTATGACAAAAATCGGAAACAGTTCGGAAATTTGTTTAAACAAGGGAAAAATACAATCAACTTTTTCCATAAGGTATGTAGGAATTTAGCCTGCACTTATGATATGATTATTTGAAAATCTTCTGACTAATTTCAATTCAGAATAAGTTATCTTCTGGGAAGCAATCATAAGTATAATATGTAAATTTTAATAAGTGATTCATGCACATTGAAAACCACTGTCCTAAGGTCAAGAATGTCAATAAACTAACGAACTAAACCGACTATAATGTGAAATTGCATCTTGATGTTGTTTTTACCTCTTTACTAGAACTTCAAAGCTTTGCTTTCTCAACCTCACTCAATATTTGTTGTCCTTATTTTCGGTGAATAATAAGATGTATAAATACAACCAATTATCTTATCAGTGAAGTCATTGTTTATACAAACCTTGATGATATAATAACTCATGGATAATAATTCATAAAAAAAATAAAATGATTCGATTACTAGAAGGATAAAAGTCATAAAACTCAAAATTTATTCAACTTAACTAGAATCAAAAGTTAAATCATGATTTAATTCAAACTCAAAGTTTATTGAACTCACTTAAGGCTTTAAACTTTAGGTTAGTTTACTTTATGTGAATTTAATTAAACTCGGTCGGTAGACTTTAGGTGAGTTAATTCAGATAAACTGAGTTAAATAAGAAAGTAAACTTATAAATCGTTCCTTTTCCATTCCAACGAGTTTATTACGTATTAAGTAATATTGAAATTTTAACCAAATTCTCTGCAGTTACAACTTGAGAGGATGCAAATGGTAAACCTCAACCGGGTCCTGTGGGGAATCAAATGAGTCTATTGTAGTGCTCTCTACAATTATTAGATTCGGATTTGCTATTGTAGTATTGTTTTTTCTACTGACTACTCCTGCACTAATGTTGAATTTCTTCTCTGTTCAAATTAGCTATTAACAAATTGGTTTCGACAGGCTTCTACAGGCTCTAAAATAGCAGTTAACAAATCAGAATTTTTACAGGCTCCGAAATATCCAGTAAGAAAATATTTCCTCTAACTTTTGTACATATTTATCTCCTAACTTCTATTTGCAAGTTTTTGTAAGGTTATTTTCTGCTTATTACCCCATGTTTGTGTCGCAGGCCTAATGTATCTTTTTGAAAAGTTTACACATATTGAAGAAGAAAAACAACAGAACTGTGCTGCCCAAGGTAAATATTATGACATATAAAAGGAACATTTAAAGTTGTCCGTTGATAGCATATTTTTCTATTTATTATTCTTTTGTTAGTTTTTTCTCTAATTTTGGCAGTAGCTTTTTATTCTCTTTTCAACTACCAATAATTATCTTTCATTATATAGTTTAAAATTGTAACGTTTGAAGCTTGAAAAGACTAATAGCATAAGTAACAATGTAACTAATTGAAAAAAAACGATGAGGCTATTGACCTTTCAAGGTATTAAATGACATTTAATGAAGAAAATTTTGAACTTTGTTTTGTTTCATAAAACTATTTTAGAGAAAGGACGTGTTTATTATCTTAATATGTGAGTAACTTTATTGCTGTACTAATGTAATCAAACACTACTATAATTTATTATTTTAATGCACTTATTAACTATACAAGTTTGTTATACACTTGAGAAAATAAAAAAATGACATTAATGCATCGGATGATTCACTCCAAGTAATCGTAGAATTATTTACAAGTAAAGCTGGGTAAAATGTTTCGAGCAAGTTTATGAAACTATATAACATTACATACAAGGCAACACTATTGCTAGAATAGTTCACGCAATTAACAATAATTTAGAGCTATTTACATATGTCATCAGATGATTCTATTATCAACATGCAATCATTTCAGTTAAGCATTACTTACATGACAAGGAATTTGAACAAACAATATTAGATATCAGAAAATTCAGAAATAAAAATAAAAATCTATCGTATATATATATTGCTAATGAAATGATAATAAAATGATGTGAAGATCAAACTGCAGTAATGATAATGCATTCATTTCTTAATAATTTGAAAATTTATGGATTTTTAGGACACACCCCCTTAAAAATTTTATCGGACAGCCTTTGGATTATTAGTAAAAAAAATAGTAGTTGAGTAAGTGTACAACACATAACTCTTATTATTTACCAAAAAAAACTTTGCAGATGATATATATTGTTATATACTGTTCAAATTATTCTCTCATGATGATACAAAAGCTGTGAGTAGGCAATATCCTAAGTAACAAAAGACTGAAGAAGTTATTTGTTTGCAATATGTTGCAGGTGATCTAGCAGGAAGACTGAATAAGATATACATTCACTCTGGGACCCTACTCACGTGAAGCAGGAAGGAGGAGGAGAACTGTGGCCTTAAAGCTATCTAACAGAAATTTTCTGTTACTAAGAGGTTTCAATATTTTTGGGTTAGTTACTAAGAGGTTTTGATGTATGAACTTTTCAGATCGGTTTGTTATTTCAAAGTTTCTTTTGAAATATGTTAACCGATATTACTAAAATATAAATTCTTATGCTCATTGTGAAACTGTAAAGTATCTACCTTTCTTGGAGTATGAGAGCTTGCATTCGTTTTGAACAACGTTGCCATTCCATTTACTTGAGGAAGAATTAGCCTGGCAAATAAAAGTTAAGTTTCTAAACCTTATGCACATTATGATATCATAAGGTTAAAGTAAAAACATCTTTGATTCATACTTTGAATTTTTTTTATCATCTAATGTGTAATCTTTTCACAATCACAAAATTTAAGAAAAATATTGATGAGTATATTCAACAAAATGTGAATTTAAAAAAGAAAAAATACAACATAAATGACATATGAGAGACCACTGACCATGGATCACTAAATAGAAAGAAGAAGGTGATCTAGCAACAAGACATTGTGATTAGATGTAAGCCACCTAGGCATGCATATATCACTAAAAAATTTATAGCCCTCTTCATTCTTGCTGTTTTGGCGTTATACCACTGTATATAAATATAAATAATTTTGCTCAATATAACTATTGCCTTGCTACCGAAAATGGATAAATTAAAAACGTGACAAAATGCATTAATTTATTGACCAAATATAAAAGTTCTTTTATATTTGCAATTGGTTTGGTGATAAATATCTTGATTTCAGAGTTTTTTAACAAGTGAATCTATGCTCAGCATAGAACATGATTATGCATTTTTTGTATATTGTATAGATTATGATTACACATTATGTATCTGTTGTCTATTTGATGTACCAAATAGAGATACCAGAGAATCCATTTTGAAAATTTGCTTATCTTGCAATGCTCTGTTGATGTTTTTAGGTGTTCTGGTGCAAAATCCATTGCAGTTGTGCATATTTGTACGTTTCTTAGTCCCCTTTTTCTAACTATGTGTTACTGCAGCATTTCTTTAATAATAATAATAATAAGAACTTAGTGGCTAATTATATCGTCATGGTACTTAGGTTATTTTTGTTGTTCTTTCTTTATATATACGTCAATGAAAAAAAGGGTATCTTATAATTTTTGTACATTTTATCATAAGTTTTATTTTTCAATATACTCAAGCTATATTGATAGATAAACAAATAGATACTTTAGTTCACTGGCTAAACACAATTGGGAGATAAACAGATAAATATAATATAATATGCTAATTGATGAAGGTAATTCATAGTTAGAGGAAAATGCTGTCGCGGCTGTTGAATTAGCAAGCACGAGGATTGACAAGCAAACCTATATACTAGAGCCTGTCAAGAACCAAACTTGGCCAAGTGGCATTCAAAAAAGCTAGCTCCTGAATTTGCAGTATGAATTCTTTACCAGATCATTCTTGCTTTCCTTTTATGGTTGTTGTGTTCATTATTTTGCTGCCTTGAAGAAACTACCATGCATTTCTTTCTTGGTTACTAATGTTCAGACCATATTTATGTCATCTTTTATGCATGTGTTGTGATATATAATGTTTATATATATGCCAAAATATCAAATCATTTGTATATCATACTAAATTCACTTTATTATGATTCCTGAGTATGTTTCATTATAAATGTTAGTGACAAAAAAGTGATTTAATGTATGGTGGGACTATATCCACATTTCATACCAATATGTGTGTACTATTTTATTATAAGATGAGATTTAGTGTATGGCGGGGTTGTACACAGCAATATCTTTTTGTTGTGCTTACTTTTTGATGTGATATTTCTTTATTATAATATTATTATAATATATTATGGTAGTGTAAACTAGAAAAGGAAGCAAAACAAAGTATGAACTTGACAAGAAGATAGAGCTCATTAAATGATGTATTCTTGACAAGTAAACAGATCTTGACAAAGTAGATATGCATGCAATGCTCTTCTAAATGGTCATGTCTTTTTTCCCATTGTTTCATTAGCTAAAAAATGATACTATTTTGTGTTGGTTACAATAATCTATTATTTTATTATAAAAGTGACTCTAGGCATTTTATGGCAAATGGAGACTCATCTAGATGTCGTGTATTTACAGGTCCAAACAATTTGAAATAGAAGAAATATGAAATGCAGATGTCGATGAATGTAATTGGTAGGTGAAAATGCATACAGGATTGAAGAATTTTTTATGACCAGTGATATACAATCCGCAGTTGCATTTCTGTCTTTATTAATTGTAATTTAGTAAATAAATGTAAATTGTTGCACTAACAGTACTGCTGTGTAATATAAATGCATCTGTAAATTACCTGTTTTAGTACGTAATCTAGATGAGAGCGAAGATGACGAAAGATGGAAAACAAACAGAGAAGATTATCATATGCAAAGGTTAAAGATTATTATATGTACAGGTTAAATGATTATTATAGCAAACAAAATTTAAACAATTTCTTTTCAAAGCATATTGGTGTTTGATGAAAGCTTATGTCCTCTAATGTAAGCCACAACAAGGACATTTGCCTTTCTGTCCGCACTAAACAACCCTTATTGGCATCAACAACAAAAGTATAAACTTTTAGGATACACAAATTACCATTTAAATTTATGGAAGTTTCACTTTCAAAGTCAGGCATAAGTATTCTTGATTCTAGCATTTCAAGGGAGATATTGATGTGATGGATCTTTTTAACAATTCTTATCAAATGAATGTATTTTTGAATGATAGATCTTAAACACACATGATTGTCTCTAAATACAAAGCGTATATTGAAGCAGAACTAACATGGCACGGTTATGATTTCAATAGTTAGTTAACTGCGGACACAAATTACAGTTTCTCAAAAATACTGAAGAAAAACAAGTCCTACATATTTTCATTTTATAATCCTGACTGTTGACATGTATGTCATTTTATAATCCAAATGCTTGATGTTGGTACTTCAATATTTATAAGGAAATTGTTTGATTTTCTTTGTTTGTGGATGAAAAATATTTTATATTAAAATCCAAATACAACCTTGATTTTTGTTTCATATAGTTTAGATTTTTGAATGCATTTCAAGCAAGGCATTTTTCTTGCACTCTATCCTGTATTTAGTAAAACAGAGTACTAAAATAATTTAAGGGATTGCGGTACTAATTCTGTTCCAAATTTTGTGGACTTTTGGAAGAATATTGAAATTTTCTCCCTTTTTTAGCTATTAACTACTTTGTTAATGATTGTCATAATTGCACAAATAATATCTTAAAATAAGATAATAATCTAATGAAGAAAGGGCATGCTAAGATTCTCATCCCAAATTCAATGCAAATATTGGAAATAAAAATGCTATTATTTCTTAACTTTTTTAAATAGAAAAGTTGGTCCATTTTTACCTTATCATAGTAGATTGAAATCTGTGCTTTGCGTAAGGTACATATTTGAATTTACTTCTTATGTGTAAGGGCAATCACCATCGACTGCTATTTTTTTAAGCTGTTATTTGGACTTTTTATTGCTTCCAATTTTTATTTTGGCCTTTCTCAGTTTGCCTTTTGTTCGTATGCTTTCAAAATACTAGTTAGTTTTTATTTAAGCTGTTATTAGAATGCGTGATATGGTGTCACTAAGTGAGTCCTCAACTGACCATGGGATAGCTCTAACTAAAACTGTGAAATGCCTAGGATTGGGTGCAGATTTTGTAATATGAACAAGCTTCATTCTGGCAATCCTTTTTTATCCTAAACGGTATAAAACAGAATCTACAATTATTTTAATTGATGGATATCTCAAAACTTAAAGAATATGACAACTTCACACGAAGAACCGATCTTACAGAGTAAAGAAGAACGCATGCTGAAATAAAATTATAAAAAGTGCAAGACAATGAACCCAAAGCCTTAAGAAAAAGATAACGATATGATTCCACTAATGATTAATAACTTTGAAAAGAATAAAAGCAGTACCATTATAAAATAAACCAAAACAAAAGAAACGAATGATAAAACTATGAATGCTTTAAGTTATTGGTTCTATGAATGTTATTCAGTTGCCTTGGTCTTCTCGGTCGTTGCTTCATGTTCATTTTATGTTGGCACTGGTACAGTCAAATCTATATCCACATGTACAGCTATAAATGCATGCATGTTGTGATTAAATGCAGGCCCATCTGGGCGTGCATATATACTCGTATATATTAATATAATAAAATTAACTCCTCTATTAAAGGAACAAACTTTACAATTTAAACCTTTTATATCATATCCAACTTTTGAAATTACCACCTTGGAGTGAAAAAGAGATTCATAGTTATTTTAATTCACAGAAATAGGCGGTGCAAACTGCAATTAATCAAAAATTATACTTTGCACACCATTTCTAACTTTATTTTTTTAGAATCCTTTAACACTACAAGAAAATCAAAAGGGATGAAGTGGAATATATTATAAATTGCTTAAATTTTAACATAGATATAATTTTACTATATTAATACAAAACAATTGAAATTCTAACATATTCAAAGATTGTAATTTATTTATGGAAATTCTGGGGGTTTTATATGTTATGTTTTCGTTTACCAAAATTTCTCATGGAAACATCAAATCCAATTAAATACTATTCAATTGCAAAAAATATGAAAAACTTTATCCCGCCTTTTGGCAAGGCCGTGACACCAAGGAATTGACTAGTCACCAATGACGGCCCATCCTAGAGATCAGTTATACACAGGTTCACTATGGATATCGACGAATTTTGTCCGAGTCCGGATCGAGCCAAAATTGGTAGGACATGACAAGCTAAGCCATGAGAGCCAACGTTCCAAATCCCAAGTCAATCCGAGTTCGTATGCTCAAGTTATGAACGATACAAAATTGGGCAAAAATCAATTACCGGTCGACTCGCTCCCTTCGACTCTCGCTCCCTTCGACTCTCGCTCCCTTCGACTCGCTCCACATCCCTCAGATGCCAACTTCGACTCGCTTCACAACACTCAGAAGTGACAACTTCGACTCACTTCGCTCAGAGGCCAACTTCGAGTCGTTCAAGTTCGACTCGCTTCACAGCCATCTGGAGTACCTACTTCGACTCGCTTCGCTCAGATGCCTTCTTCGACTCGCTCCATTCGAACCACTGATCGACTCCATCAACTTCGACTCCATTGGCGAAGCCACTGCTCAAACCTCTCAGGGCGCTCCATTTCGACTCGCTCGACCAGTGCATACTTCGACTCGCTCGATCTGGGCACACTTCGACTCGCTCGATTTGGGCATACTTCGACTCGCTCGAAACAACATCAAGGGCAGAGTGAGATTCAGGCGCCACGTCACCGAGTCGAATGGAAGCGAGTCGAAACAGAAGCGAGTCGAAGGAAACAGCCTACCGAAAACCTCATTTCGTATCGATCATATCTCCTAATCTACAAGTCCAAATGCTATGAAATTTTCACAGAAGACTATGTGCATGCTAAAGAATGTCCACGCCAAATTTCGACTCCATTGGATGAAATCTTGATCGATACGAAATCTGTTCGTATTGATCATGGATCGGACCAAAACTTCCCGGGCTTGGGCGTGCGGGCCTGGTCACGTGCTAGAGAGGGTCTCCCGAGATCTGAGCGAAATATCAGCCTCCTACACCTATAAATAAACCCCCAAAGCCAACAGAAAAGGGGTTCTTCTTCCTCTTTGAGATCTCCAACGCCCGGAATCCGCCAGATCCAGATCTGAACTCAATTGCTGCTGCTACCAATGAAATTCATTGCTGCAAATCATAATTGCCTGCTGTAAATCATTGAATTCACTTGTAAACACAAAAGAAATATCAATAAAGCAAACTACTTCATAGTGGACGTAGGCGATACGCCGAACCACTCTAAATTCTTGTGTCTCCTTGCACTTTATTGATTCTCATTTCTGAAATTTGGAGTTTTTGTTAGATAATCCCTCTTTTTCCATTTAATTTCTTCAATTTATCTCTTCAAAGACTTTCGAAGAGTGTTGTGCCCAATTTTGGTACAAACACTTTGGTGCTTTCACTGAGAAAACCAGTTTTCTCCTGCTCTTTGGATCTCCTATCTATATTGGATTGCATAAATCTAAGAAGAAGATACAGATCTAGAACTTTGAAGCCCTTCCATTCTATTCAGATTTGCATCAGATCTAGGAAAGGACTTTCATCTCCTCACCATGGTGAGCACACGTACCACTTCTACAACTGCTGATCAAGGAGCACGGGACCGAAAAAATCCTGTGCAATCGCCTCCATCCAGCTAAAATGTTGCAGGACCTCCAGATCCATTAGGTCCAATCACTAGACAAGAATTCCAGACATTGCTTCAAGAGTTGACCCAAAGTCGACAGCAGCTAACTGAACAGCTACGCGCCAACACGGAGTTGACTAACCAGCTAAATCGCCAAAGGCGAAGAAGATCCAGAAGAGACCAAGGTTCTCAATCTTCCACAGAAAGTTCAGTCTCCTCCGATGGCCAAACCAGATCCATACATCCACGACTAGGTGTAAGCTACACCCAAGCCACGGGACACCAACTTGCTTCGAACCTTGGGCAACCTAGAGCTGGACCATCCGCTAGTCTCCGCACAGAACCTTCAACTCGAGGAGGAGCTGCTCCTTATCATGTTACTGGCAACATTGCTACTACCACCACTGTCGGACGGGGAGGTGATGCTAGAAACCAAGCTGATCCTCAACGTAGCCAACGAGAGCAGACTCATGAGCCTTATGTCCCTGAGGATGTTGAACCAAGGAGGCGAGGCACGGACCATCGACCGCGTCCGGTCCAGACTCGCGCTATGGAACCCGACCACACCTTGGCACAACATGCTCCAAGTATCCGAACGCCGGATATACCAGCGACGATCCGCCAAATGATCCGTGAAAGTCAGGGTCTCTCTAATGACGACTGGGGAATCTCCCGGAGTCATACCCCTTTCACCGATGACGTTTTATATGCTGAACCACCTCGGCACTTCAGGATGCCAGCTTTGCCAGTTTATGAAAAGTTCTGATCCCAATCAACACGTCCTGAAGTACGAATGGCTGATGAATGCTGCTAGAGCTGATGACGTAGTAAAGTGTCGTAGTTTCTCCATTTCCCTAGGGGGCTTCGCTACCATGTGGTTCACTCGTTTTCCACCGCGATCCATCTCTAACTTTGACCAGATGGCCACCAAGTTTGTCGAACAATTCCGTATGCACGTGGCGAGGCCTAAGGACGTTAACACTCTATCTAGTGTTGCGCAAGCTCCCGGAGAAACACTTAGACGTTACCTGGAGCGATTCCATGATGCGTGTGAAGAAATAAGCAATCCCAATGATAACTCTATCCTGATGGTACCGACTAAGGGGATTGATGCTGATTCTGAGTTCGGAAATTGGTTAGCTAGAAAACCACCTGCGTCATTATTCCAAGGCAGACCAATTCCTAAGAAGGGAGGATGCGAAACAGTCTAGGAAGCAGGATGACGCAGGGCCCAACATCGAAGGTATCCAAAGTAACGTCGCTTTTAAACAGTCCGGAGATAGTTCTGGAAAAATTCAGTTGAGCGTCCAAAATAAACAGAATCAGTAGAGGGACAATAGAAATCAGAAAAAAAAACGCGATCAGGATCGTGGACCACGGCGTAGAGCTTCCATGTACGATAATTACACTCCATTGAACACGTCGTTGGAAAATGTGTATTTGCAGACCTGCAATACCATGCAATATAAGAAGCCTGCCCCGAAACCACCGACTGAAAGACAAATCCAAACAGGAAAGTTCTGTAGATTCCATGAGAGTTATGGCCACAACACCAATGAGTGTCGTCACTTACAAGACCTCATTGAAAAACTGATACGGGAGCGAAAGTTGGATCAGTATGTACGGGCGCCGCAATCCGGTGGTGCGGGCCCATCAAATCAGAATCATGCGTCGAACCAGGAAAGACAGGAGGAACCCGCTCGTGCAGATGGGAGGTTGGTCATCAATACAATAAGTGGTGGTCCTCACCCAGCAGATCGAAGCTGGAAGGAAATGGAGTCGTATGCCAGTTCTATCAGGTATGCGGACTTCGAGTGTTGCAGTAGTTTTGATGAGGGGGCTCCGGCCAAGCAACAGAAAACGATGACGGATGACATCGTGTTCAAGAGCAGAGACGCATATAAAATCGAAGCTCCCACTATCGATCCACTGGTCATCTAAGTACAAGTAGGTCCCGCTTGGATGAAAAGGATCTTAGTTGACAGTGGAAGCTCTGTGAATATTTTGTTCAAGCAAGCTTATGATCAAATGAAGATGGAAGCCGCAGACTTGAAGCCTTGTCAATCTCGAGTCCATGGTTTCAACGGAAGTGCCACAATACCCACTGGAATGGTGGAACTACTAGTAAAGTTGGGAGTTGGAGAACGTCGGAGAGTACAGATGTTGCAGCTCATTGTTTTGGACATAGACTCCCCTTACAATGCTTTCTTGGGCCGACCGGCCCTCGCTGAATTCATGATAGCCATTGCCCCATGGTGTTTGACCTTAAAGTTCCCCACTGATCATGGAATAGGAATCGTTCAGGGAGATCAAGCTACTGCCAGAGCCTGTTATGTCGCTGAGCTGCGGGAGGCGCAGCGAAAGGAGAAAGGAAAGGGCGTAGAGGAATCTCTCTGCGTCTGTTTCGCCGATAATTGACAATTAACGCCCGGGCCTAGGCCCGGGCACCCCAGCCAATTCCTCAAGGACCTTGATCCAAGAGAAACTAAAGACGAAGGAGAATCTAAAGAAAATCAAGCATCACCGGCCGAACTGACGATAGATGTCCCGGTTGACAGTGACGATGATTCGAAAATGATAAAGATTGGATCTCAGCTAAGCCAGCAAGCTCAGGAGGAATTGGTTGAATTTCTGCGGGAAAACCTTGACGCATTTGCCTGGACACATTCTGATATGTGTGGGATCTCGCCGGACATCGCGAGCCACACTCTGAACATTGACCTACGGCATGTCCCGGTCAAACAAAAAAGGCGCGGTATGGATCTAGAGAGATCTGCCGCCCTTAAAGAAGAAGTAGAAAAGCTTGAAGCAAACGGATTCATTCGAGATGCACTATATCCTGAATGGGTGTCGAATCCCATGCTCGTCCGAAAGCCGAATGGAAAGTGGAGAACATGTGTCGATTATTCCGATCTGAATAAAGCATGTCCCAAAGACAGTTTCCCACTTCCCAGAATTGATCAGCTAGTAGATTCGACAGCTGGGCATGAACTCTTATCCTTCATGGACGCGTACTCTGGTTACAATCAGATACCGATGCATTTACCCGATCAGGAACATACCAGCTTCGTGACCAACCTAGGACTTTACTGCTACAAGGTTATGCCATTCGGACTCAAGAACGCCGGAGCTACTTATCAACGATTGGTCAATTGGATGTTTGCCAATCAAATCGGGAAAACAATGGAAGTATATGTAGACGACATGCTTGTGAAGTCATGACTCTCCACCAACCATGTTAATGACCTGGAAACTATGTTCAACATACTTCGAGAATACAAGATGAAGCTCAACCCACTGAAATGTCACTTTGGAGTTGCATCCGGAAAGTTCCTTGGGTTCATCGTTAACGCCCGGGGAATCGAAGCTAATCCTGAAAAGATTTGGGCAATCAGAAATCTTGAAACTCCCAAGACTATAAAGCAAGTCCAGAGTCTCAATGGAAAGGTAGCAGCATTGAGCAGGTTCATTTCAAAGTCCACTGACAAATGCATTCCTTTCTTCAATCTGATTCGAAAAGGGAAACAAAACTTTGAATGGACCATAGAGTGCTAGGGCGCTTTCCAAGCACTAGTCCAACATCTGTCCACACCGCCGATACTGTCAAAGCCTATTGATCATGAGAAGTTGTATGCGTACTTGGCGATATCAGAAAACGCTATCAGCACTGCCTTGGTTCGAGAAGAAGAAGGGATACAGAAGCCAGTGTACTACGTCAGCAAACGATTAACTGGGGCTGAAAGGAACTATCCAAAGTTGGAGAAGTTGGCTTACTGCCTTATAATTGCATCAAGAAACCTCCGACCGTATTTCCAAGCACATCCCATAGTTTTCTACACCGACCAGCCGTTACGGTAGGTCCTTTCGCGGCCTGAGACGTCTGGTAGGCTACTCAAGTGGAACATCGAACTGAGTCAGTTTGATATTACTTACACTCCAAGACGAGCAATACAAGGACAAGTCCTCGCTGATTTCATAGCTGAATTCACCGTTCTAGAGGATTGGCCCGAAACCAGTAAATCCCCCGAATATGTCTAGAAGCTGTATACCGATGGGGCATCAAACGACCGGTGTTCGGGCGCTGGTGTTGTACTCGAAACCCCCGAAGGTCGATCTATATGCTACGCCTTGAAGTTTGACTTTCATGCAACCAATAATGAAGCTGAATACGAAGCCCTCTTAGCTGGCTTGAAACTCGCCAGAGATCTGAAAATCATCGCCGTGGAAGTTTACTATGATTCACAATTGGTTGTATGTCAAGTACAGGGAGAGTATCAGGCAAGAGATCGAAGGTTGGCTGTTTACTTAGCTTGAGTTCAGGAAGTACTGAATCAGTTCGATTACTACGCCATCTATTGTATACCTCGGGAGCGCAACCAGAAGGCCGATTCATTGGCAAAGCTAGCCAGTACAGGTGAAGCTCAACAAATGGGACTCGTTCCCGTAGAAACGTTATCTTCCCCAAGTATCGACCGGACAGAAATAAACCGGGTATGCGAAATCATTCCCGAAAAGGATTCATGGATGACTCCACTCAGAAATTACATTGAGCACGGAACCCTGCCAGAGCGCAGGAGTGAGAAGAGGCAAGTTCTTCGAAAGGCCTCAAGATTTACCATCCAGAATGGACTCATGTACAGAAGGGGGTACTCAGTTCCCCTGCTCCGATGTATCGCTCACGATGAAATTAAACAAGTATTGCGCGATATGCATAAGGGAGAATATGGCGATCACACCAGGGGGCAAGCACTTGCCAAGAAAATACTTCGCTACGGATATTACTGGCCTACCGTGAATCGTGATGCGTTGGAATATGCAAAGAAATGTGATAGGTGCCAGAAATATGCCCGAATCCCTAGAGCTCCTCCTATTGAGATAACGCAAATGGTTAGCCCATGGTCGTTCGCAATGTGGGGCATCGACATCATCGGTGCTCTACCTCTGGCAAAAGGTGGTGCGAAGTACGCCATCGTCGCAGTTGATTACTTTACAAAGTGGGCTGAAGCCGAAGCTCTCGCTACCATTACAACGAAGAAAGTAATTAACTTTGTGGTTCGTAACATCATCTGTCTATTCGGCCTCCCACACACCATTATTACGGACAACGGAACCCAATTCGACAGTGCTGAATTCAAAGATTTCTGCAAACGATTTCACATCCAAAGGAAATTCTCCACAGTTCCACACCCTCAGGCAAACGGACAGGTCGAAGCAGTTAATAAAGTTATAAAGTCCATCCTGAAGAAACGACTGGAAAAGGTCGGGGGCAAGTGGGTCGATGAACTTCCTATGGCTCTATGGGCTTACTGAACAACCCACAAGACCGCGACCGGCCACACTCCGTTCTCTCTTTCTTATGGTTCAGAGGCCGTTATTCCGGTCGAGCTAGAAGTACCTTCCCATCGTGTGACATATTATGATCCAAAGACAAATGCTATATTACTTGCTGAATCTCTCGATCTACTGGATGAGAAGCGTGAAGAGGCTGATTTGAGGGCAGCTGCGCATCGAAGTCGGGTCGCCCGATTGTACAACGCCAAGGTTTGTCCGCGAACCTTCGAACTAGGCGATCTCGTCTTAAAAAGAATCTATCAGGTTCCTTCACATATGAAGCCGACATGGGAAGGACCGTATATTATTGAACGAAGGCTTGGAGATGGCACATTCAAGTTATCGACCGTTGACGGTCTTACCCTGCCAAGAGCTTGGAATAGCGAGAGCCTTCGTCGCTATTACACCTGACAGGCTATCTTTATCCATTTAGTTTACTTTCCTTTTCTGCAATTTGTTTATGCATTTCGAAATTAGAACTTGTAATAAGGCATCTGACTTCGCCATACTTTCTTATTTCAGCAATAAAATGCAACCTCTTCGAGCCAGAGCTGTGATTTACTTGAAATACTTCATATGACCATCACTATGCACGGAGAGCTAAATCTCATCATACGGTGGGATTTATTCAAATATAGAGTGACTGCGATGCAACCAATCACTCGCTAAGTGAAACCCGAGCTCGGGGCAAGCCATCACATCAAAGTCAAAAAAGGATTGATACACGACAATCCTACATCAACTCCGAACTCCCAGAGCGCAAGTCGGAGTATAAACATCAACTCTGAGTTCCCAGAGTGCGAACCGGAGTATAAACATCAACTCCGAACCCCTAGAGCGCGAGTCGGAGTATAAACATCAACTTCGTATTCCCAGAGTGCGAAGCGGAGTATAAACATCAACGTCGAGTTCCCAAAGTGCGAACCGGAGTATAAACATCAACTCCATATTCCCAGAGTGCGAAGCGGAGTATAAACATCAACTCCGAGTTCCCAGAGTGCGAACCGGAGTATAAACATCAACTCTGTATTCCTAGAGTGCGAAGTAGAGTCTAAACATCAACTCCGAGTTCCCAGAGTGCGAACCGAAGTATAAACATCAACTCTGTATTCCCAGAGTGCGAAGCGGAGTATAAACATCAACTCCGAGTTCCCAAAGTGCGAACCGGAGTATAAACATCAACTCTGTATTCCCAGAGTGCGAAGCGGAGTATAAACATCAACTCCGAGTTCCCAGAGCGCGAGTCGGAGTATAAACATCAACTACGTATCCCCAAAATGTGAAGCGGAGTATAAGCATCGACTCCAAATCTCCATAGCACGAATTGAAGTATAAACGACAACTCCAAACTTCCAGAGTGCAAGTTGGAGCATAGTCATCGACTCCGGATTCCCAGTATGCGAAACGGAGCGTAAACACCAACTTCAAGTTCCCGAAGCATGGATCGAAGTATAATTATCAACTCCAAACTCCCGGAGCGCGAGTCGGAGTACAAATGCCAATTCCAAGTCCTCAGATAGTGGACATATGATTGAAACTCAAGCCGGCGTGACCAACCGCCAGTAAACAAATGAGGATCCCCGGAGCGTGGATATGATCATCGACGATCGGACAAGCATGAATAAACCACTCAATCCCCGTTTACCTCAAACACCCATCCAGCGGCACTAAACTCAGCATGCTATAAGAAAAGGGCAATCGCTGACCGATGTTTTACAACATACCACCAAGACTGGGGGGCTAGACTTAAGCATCAACCATCGACTGAAGCAATGCGACGTCAAAATTCGACTCGTTTCCCGGTCGCAAACCATGTCCACAATACCCGAACTTGGCGAACAGAAACAAACTTCGTTCGGAAACTGAAACTTCACAAGTGCATTTCAGACACTGAAACACTTAGACAAATACACAATGACAAAAAAGAAAAGTTTCATTTCTATTTGATTATAGAAGAAGTTCATGTACAAGTTTCCAAAAAATTCCTACTAGCAGGGGCCGAACCCGCATCTATACACGGCCAACAAAATGCAAATCAAAACAAACCGGGGAGGCATGTTTAATCTTTCTTCTTCCTTGGCTTCCTTCTCGGTGTAGACCCGCTGGAGCCACCGCTAATCTTCCTCTTCGAGCCTTTGCTTTTCGGCGGTTGGTCTTCAGGCGGGGGCATTATGTCAATATCCTCCTCCGAGCTCGAGTGGATAGGAATGCTCTCTATGGGTGGAGTCAAAGGAACAGGATCGAGCACAGGAGGCGGAATGGGCACACTGCCAATGAAAACAGCGCCACTGGGAGATATCATGCTAAGCGGAGCAGGTCTTGGCGCTGCCATCCCACCTCCAAAACTGCCACCATGATTCGCTGCTGCCATTTCAGCGTCAATTTGAGCAAACATCTCCTCTTCAGTTACTGCTCGAGCCCAGCTGGAAGCATCAACAGTCGGCATCGAAGAACTCGCAACAGGATCAGTTCCACTCATGACAGATGACAAGTCAGCAAGAGGATAGCTGTGACGACGAAAGAGTTCATCCATCAGCTGCTCGTCAAACATAATCGTGCCTCCCTGCAGATCGTCAACCGGGGCAGCTATACTCATGGTGATTGCTTCGGTCACAATAGCCTCCTGCATTTGATATGGTTCTTGAGTAGCAGGAGGCATGGCCGGTGCAGCATCGATCACTGGACAAAGAATTAGAGAACTGTTAGGACTTAACTCGATCGAAGATTCCGATTTGAGAAAAATATGTGGGATGTTCAGAATACCTTCCTCAGTTTGGCTCATAGGCGGCAAGGCAGCATCGGTAAGTTGCGCTGCAGCCAGTGACATCTGCGGCTGATCTGGATTATAAGCAGGAACATCCGGGGGATCGACCGCAGATGAGGATCCGGGCTGGGTTGACGTTGGGACTTCAAGACTTGCTTCATGATGGTCAACTCCAGAACCCTCTCCCACTTCAAAGTGCTGGGTGCCAATTCTTTCCTTCTCACGTAGAATCATCGACTCATGGAGAACCTTCTTTTGATCCTCATTCAGAATACGATTCTTGAGTTCGAATTCATCCACAGACTCGCCTTGATGCGCCTCCTTCTCTTCCTCCACCAGTCGGCTCCAAGCATTATAGAGATGCATCGAAAAGTCATCGAGCCAGGCTAGGCCCCTGTGCCTCAGCACATTAGCATTGTAAACAACAAGGAGGTCTTTGGTGTCGGCCTCTAGCCTGGACTCGGCCAGCTTCACCCTCTCCTCGACCTCAGTTTCCACCTTCTGGACTTTAGCCACCACCGCATCCCGTTCATCCCTGAGCAGAACAGCTTGTTCGCACGCCTCCTGGGCTGTGTTGTTCGCATCATCTTTCTCCTTGGCCATATCAGCAAATTTGGCATTGAGTTCATTAAGCTTCTTGACCGCCGCGTCCCGCTCGGCAATGACTTTGGTGTTCCGGTGGCCCATCTCCTCCACCAAAGCAACATGCGTCTGCCCCAACCTCTCCATTTCTGCCTTCGCCTCGTCAGCCCTTTTAACGGCCTCCATCTCAGATTTCCGACAAGACTCGGACTCAGCAGAGAGTACCTGAATAATCCGATCCTTTTTTGCGAGCTCGGTCTCCATCTTCTCGAGCACCTTGGCTCGCTCAAAGGCCACTTTGGAAGCTTTTTTGGCAGCCTTAGCCCACTCTCAGTACTGGGTGTATATGTCGTGAACGTAATCGTGCACCGTGTTTTCCACCCCTGATGGAATTCTCTTTAAGTGTGGCAGGAAGACATAACCGTCAAAGAAGATATTCAGAAAATCCTTCCTCATCTGAGCCAACTTAAGAGCTCCTTCCCCTGTGGGTTCAGTAGGTACCTGCTCAGTAATCATAGAGGCTGTAGTCTCGATTCTCTGAAGATGAGTTTCGGGTATGGAAGAATGAGAAGACGGCCTATGACGGGGAGGTTCAGGCGGATGTGAGACAGAAACAAAGGGTGGAGACGGAAGTCTGGGAGGAGGAGAGCGTGATCTGGACCGATGTCTATGCTCTCTGTCACGCCCGTACTTGTCCTGGTTAGAATATTCGCGATCGTGATCTCTATCTGAATCCCTCCTGCGGGAATCATAGTAACCAGAAGTTTTTCGGGCTGAGCGAAGATTCCCGAGCATCGACCCCCTTCCAGACATTGTACCTGAAAATGGTAAACGAAGAAAGAGTTAGTAACTTCCTAAGTTGGATGAGGTACAGTTGTGAATCATGTAGTGTAGTGAAGTGTATGCATGTGCAATCCCCCGACCAACCGAAAATGTCGGCCGCACTCGTAGCAAGCGACCCGCTCATTTCAAAAGCACTATCAAGCCCCTCCGTCCCGGCGTCGTGTGGAGACGACACAAAATCCGGGGTCAAAATATCAGCAAGCCGTGCAAAAGGACTCTCCACTTGCGGGGAAGGAGCCTCCGAAACTCTAATCCCCTGGAAAGGTAAAGACACGACCACGGATTTAAATCTCTTAGATTTAGGGCATTTGTGAGCAGCGGCCTTGCCTTTTCTTCTTCCTCCCGAATCCAGGACATTGGCAGAAGGCCCAGCTGGGAGCTCGGTATCAGTAGGCGTTCTTTCCGGATCAACTTCTTCGGCGATCACGACTACGGGCGCTTTGCGCTTCACCCGTTTCTTCGGGACCACTCTATGTACCTTCCAGATGTATGCTCTGTCTTCGTTCTATCAGCCCGACAGTCCTCAAATTCATGTCGGTCGGGACTAAGTCTATGTGCCTCTCTTCGCCCGGAAACGCTTGAAGAATCCGAACAAGCTCTTTGAAGTATGCGCCATCGGGACGAGAGATTGCAGCTATAAGAAAGGAAGAGTATGTCAGTTGTGAAGCCAGTTACTAGTATCTCAATGATTCAAGAGAGAAATGGCAACACTTACGTCTATCCAACCACCGCCCAGCAAATCCAGAGGGGCACCGAACGTAGAACCATTCGGTTTTATAGTAACTTAGCCTTCCCCAGGAGCCCAGTACAATGTGGCAGCTTCTGATCGCCTCCAGGAAGGTGAATGAAGGGATGTCTCCATGGCTCTTGACGTTGAATAAATATCTGATTTTGATCGGCTTCGGCGGTCGAAAGAGGATCTCCATAAACAGGACAAAGGTGCTGTTCAACAAGGCATACCCGTTGGGATGTAGCTGAGATGGAGCTATGCCAAGAAACGATAACATCTCCCTTATATATTCATTGAAGGGAGGAAGTGTCCCCACTGTGCAAGCGTGATGGTTGAAAGCAGTAAACCCCTCCGGGGGATTGTGTGGCCTGTCAGTTGGCCCAGGAAGTAGCACGTCGTCAAGCGACAAACCATGCCTTAAGCAAATCCGTCCTAACATATCTTCAGAGATACCCGACGGCACGGAATCTGTTGGATTAAGAATAAACCGAGCACCCGGACGCTCATCCGGAGCTGGCTCTGTGACTTCGGCTTCGATAACCGGTATCTCTATGGTTGGAGGAATATAACTTAGGAGTTCCGACTGCTGAGAACTTGAAGGGTCCATGACTAGCTAGCTTATAAAAAATCATTGTTAAACTGACAAATAACACTCGAGCATCCCCCAGTGTAAAGTGTGTGAGTGTGTTGTGCAGTGCAGTACTGTATATTATTTGAGAAGATCAACAGGATTGAAGGAAGCGTATAAGCGACGAGACTTCGGGGTTCGGTCGGAAGGACCGTCATTGCTGACCGTCACAACCATACCATCCAACTATTGACCATCATTTCAAGTCAAAGTTTGTTGTCATTTTTATAAGTTGCAGTTTCATCGACGAGCTTCGGTAGAAATCAGATATGCAGTGAAACGGTTAAGTCCAGTTATGCAAATTTGAAGCTCGTCGGAGGCAATTGTTCAAGTGTGTGAGAAGTTTCAAATTTTTTGATGATCAAATTTCTATCGCTCGCGAGAGCCGTGTTCGCATCAATAAGCTATGGTCGTGTGCTTATGAGTCAGACTCGGTCAGAAAGTTGGCATGCAAGTTCGACTCGAACTAGAAGGCTCGATTTGAAATCCCCAGTTCGACTCGCTCCCCAAGGACATCGAGTTCGACTCGGTCCGAAGACAATGCATTTCGACTCGCTCCCAGGACCACACAGTTCGACTCGCTCCCCAGGACCATCGAGTTCGACTCGGTCCTAAGACCATGCATTTCGACTCGCTCCTAAGACTGCACCCTTCGACTCGATCGAAAACCATCCTTTTCGACTCAATCCAAGGCCATCGTTTCGAGTCCATCAGGCGCGACCCCTTCGTATCGATCCATGAATTCAAAGCACTCGATTCGATGCGAAGCTCCACCATCGATCGATACAAAGACCTTCGCCTCATCATCCCGAAACCCATATTCCAGAGCGACACGAAGCTGAGGCCAGAGAGCTTTCGATCCACCACGACTCTAATTGATTTGATGTTAAGAAAACCCGACCCTCATCGTTTACGCGTGGATTCACTTATTGGATTACCTAGATCTGTCAGTTAGTTCAAATGATTGAAGATAGGAATCGGTTTCAAGGTAGGAATATTTCATTCGTTCTTCTCGAGTTTCTGAGCGATACGAAGAAAAAGGAAGGAAAACGAAAGGTAAAAAAGTGAAAAACGGCTAAGTACAAAGTATTTATATGGACTTGGAAATAAAGGGAATAAACGCTTTGTATCCCGATGGATTCGAACGCACACTTCGACTCCCTCTCCAGTGCGCCAATACGAAGCCCTCCTTCGTATCGCTTGCCTTCGACTCCATCCTCGTGTCCAGTTCGACTCCATCGGTACGAGACCACCCTTTGTATCGATAACCCATTTCGACTCCGACTCCTATGCAGCTCGAACCCCAGACCGAGTCGAACGAGCAGTTCGAATCCATCAGGGAATCTACATCGACTCGCTCCACTTCGACTCGCTCAGTTCGAGTCCGTCATCAAGTTGAACAAGCGCTTCGCATCCATCAAATCCATCAAATCATGACTTCCAGAGGCCAACTCCATCAACTTGACATACTTACTTCGCATCCATAAATCCAATGAAAATCATATTCGATGTTTCAACCTTTCACATCGATTCAGGAGAGGATCATTACGAAGGAATATTCAAAAGCAACCGTCGAGCGTTGTTGCAGCGAATTTCACATCGGTTCAGGAGAGGATCGATACGTAATTCAAAAGTAAAATAAACTGACAACGACTCGTGGACGTACGAACGTCAACGAGAGTCGGGTTAACATATATGCATGAATGTCGGACCAGTATTCAATATTCCAGTTTTTCAGGAATCAGAAACTCATCCCATAACGATTACAACGACAAACAAGTAACCACTAGCATACAGCAATCAGTTGCAACAATACATGGTACAGCAATCGACAGTCAACAGTTTACATTATCAAGAAGAACGGTCAAAGGTTACAGCTTTCATCAAAAAAACAATAACTATTCAGAGTAAAGATGGCAGTATTTCAAAGCACATCATATTTCCACAAGACGTACTTTGGGGGGCAAATGTTATCATGCCTTTTGGCAAGGCAGTGACACCAAGGAATTGACTAGTCCCCAATGACGGCCCATCCTAGAGATCAGTTATACACAGGTTCACTATGGATATCGACGAATTTTTTCCGAGTCCGGATCGAGCCAAAATTGGTAGGACATGACAAGCTAAGCCATGAGAGCCAACATTCCAAATCCCAAGTCAATCTGAGTTCATATGCTCAAGTTATGAACGATACAAAATTGGGCAAAAATCAATTACCGGTCGACTCGCTCCCTTCGACTCGCTCCACATCCCTCAGATGCCAACTTCGACTCGCTTCACAACACTCAGAAGTGACAACTTCGACTCGCTTCGCTCGAAGGCCAACTTTGAGTCGTTCAGGTTTGACTCGCTTCACAGCCATCTGGAGTACCTACTTCGACTCGCTTCGCTCAAATGCCTTCTTCGACTCGCTCCATTCGAACCACTGATCGACTCCATCAACTTCGACTCCATTGGCGAAGCCACTGCTCAAACCTCTCAGGGCGCTCCGTTTCGACTCGCTCGACCAGTGCATACTTCGACTCGCTCGATCTGGGCACACTTCGACTCGCTCGATATGGGCACACTTCGACTCGCTCGAAACAACATCAAGGGCAGAGTGAGATTCAGGTGCCACGTCACTGAGTCGAATGGAAGCGAGTCAAAACAGAAGCGAGTCGAAGGAAACAGCCTACCCAAAACCTCATTTCGTATCGATCATATCTCCTAATCTACAAGTCCAAATGCTATGAAATTTTCACAGAAGACTACGTGCATGCTAAAGAATGTCCACGCCAAATTTTGACTCCATTGGATGAAATCTTGATCGATACGAAATCTGTTCGTATCGATCACGGATCGGACCAAAACTTCACGGGCTTGGGCGTGCGGGCCTGGTTACGGGCCAGAGAGGGTCTCCCGAGAACTGAGCGAAATATCAGCCTCCTACACCTATAAATAGACCCCCAAAGCCAACAGAAAAGGGGTTCTTCTTCCTCTTTGAGATCTCCAACTCCCGGACTCCGCTATATCCAGATCTGAACTCAATTGCTGCTGCTACCAACGAAATTCATTGCTGTAAATCATTGAATTCACTTGTAAACACAAAAGAAAGATCAATAAAGCAAACTACTTCATAGTGGACGTAGGCGATACGCCGAACCACTCTAAATTCTTGTGTCTCCTTGCACTTTAATGATTCTCATTTCTGAAATTTGGAGTTTTTGTTAGATAATCCCTCTTTTTCCATTTAATTTCTTTACTTTATCTCTTCAAAGACTTCCGAAGAGTGTTGTGCCCAATTTTGGTACAAACACTTGATATTTCCACTGATAGAGAATTGTTTGCTTCCTAACTGATTTGATTCCACCACGCCTAATTCCCTTTCATATCTACCTCTTTTGGAATATACAATAAAGTGAATTGTGTATAGAAATTAGATTTAGAAAAAAAAACTAGAGAGGAATAGAATTAGAAATCAAAAGAATTAAACATCTAAATCTCTTGCCTGAAAACCATAACTGATCGAAAATTTAAAGAAGAAGAAGAAGATTATGGGATCTGATTTATACCACTCCTAATTCTCTATTAGATCTTCCCCTTTTTGAGTATACAACAAATAGTTTGTATGTGTGTATATATTAGATTTCAGAAATCAAAAGATTGAGAGGAGAAAGATTGAGAAATTAATTTAAATTAGCAATTAGAAACTAGAATTACTTACAATAAAGTTTAATATTTTTGAAATCTTAAAGGAAGAGATTTTGACGGAGCTTCGCCGTTGCTACAGAATTTTACGAAGGAAAAGTGGGGGTCTAGGGGTCTATTTATAGAGTTGAAAAGGAACCAAAACCATTAGATTTAAATAATCAAATCCAGACCATTAAAATAGCCAAAACTCTAGCCACCACCTGTAGGTAGCGGTCGACCGCTATTACCCACCGATCGACCACTAACGGTCGACCGGTCGTGGTCAAGGGTTAACCGCTTCCCTTCATTTTTGGATTTTGTTTCGTTTTCGTTTTATTATATTTATTACTTTATTTAATTTTAACGTTACATGTTAACTTTAACCCTTATATTAAGCCTCTCTTAATGTCAACTTTTCAAATTAAAATTTTAAAATTCAAACTTCATATTTTTAAATTCAAATTCAAACTCATATATTTAAATTTTAAATTCGAAAACTTCAAACGTCCATAACTTCTCCGATTGAACCAAATTTCAATAAATTATATATGAAAATTGATCAGAAAATCGCCACGGATGTAATGGTGCAACTTCTGTAACAAAATTCCGAAATTTACAAAATTTCCATTTTTAACCTTGTTTTAATTATTAAATTTTTATGGAGTGTTACATTCTCCCTACCTTAAAAAGAATTTTGGCCCCGAAATCATCAAGAGAAGATAATGTAACGCGCACTCAACAACCATGTTGTACAACCAATTTATTTACAATAATCTACACAACCATCTACTCAACCAAAAATGCAATGTGATTATGTATGCACCATACTATAAGTGAGCTCAATGCTAGAGTGAATGCAAGATCGTGACAAATAGGCATGTATACAAGCATCCTAAATACACATAAAATTCTATATGAGTGCAAAAATGATAGTCAAATGTGTGGCAACAATCTTCTACTATCCAATCTGGCAACCACGATGCAACCAAATACATATATTTTTTGACAGAAAGTATGCTAGGGAACGAATTAGGATGATAAACCATGTGCTTTCCGTCGTGTTATTTCCCCATCTACTCGAACCAACTCAATTTTCTTCATTATGAAGCCTCTTAAAACCGTGCTCCATAATATGTGCGGCGACACGAGGGGCGATGGGCTCTATTTCAACATCAATTAACGATCAGGCTCTATTACAGAGGAAAAGTCATGTAGACATTTTCTTAAGTATAGAACATGAAAGGCATCATGGATTCCCACTAACTAGTTCGAAAGCTCCACCCAATAACCAAGTTTGCCCTACCCCCTCTAAACCGGAAATGGCCCAACAAACCTTGGCGAAAACTTCCCAGATGTACCAAACCTCATTACCTTTCTAAGATGGGAAACCTGAATGAATACCATGTCCCTAACTAAAAACTCCAATCCCTTCCTTTGTCTGTCAGCATAGGACTCCTAACGGTCTTATGCTGTCTTTATTTGTTACCTAAACATTTCTACCTTTTCCAAGGTCCTCCAAAGTCCACGATGCAAGCCTCAACAAATCTTCTAAATTCAAAGTCGTTTTCAAATCAAAATGCAAACCCCTTTAGAATTCAATAGTGAACAAAGGGTCTCTATCATAAGATGCTAACTTGAACTCCATGTAGTCACACTACTTCCTTGACATAAATCTATGCTAGAGATGCAGAAGCCTTATTAATTCCAATGGAAATAAAACGAGTCAGTCTACTATAACCTAAATAGCATCATTTCCATTTTGACTCCTAGGCAACTCATCTATAAAGTCCATCGATATATGCTCCTAATTCCAAGTCGGAACCTCCAATGGTAGTAACAACCATCCGAGTTTTTCTTACTCAATCTTAGTCCTTCGGCACATCAAACATTTGGAAACAAATTCTTCATCCTTAACCAATTAGAAAATACACTTCTTATCCCTTTACACCTTATCACAATTGGGGTGAATGGTGACACTCCACAAGTTCTGGGTTTGAAGCATTCTAACCTAATTTCCTTACTAACTTTCAGTCTTATCTTTGGTTTATTGCTAGTTAAGTGTCCTTATGGAATTTTCCTTGTCTACGATGTTCCTTAACATATATATTTATTTAGCAGTCTAGTTCCATTCCTAAAATCAATACAGTGATAAAAAAGGATAATGCCTTATAACATATCAAACACTTTTCCTAAAGGAGACAAATAGCGATTTCAATTTGAAAACTCTAAAAGAAAATTTTGCTGGAAGCTGCCCTTAATCATTAACTTGTGTTAATGTTGTTTGGGCCCTAGTGCTTCTTACCAATTTAAGATGGATATCCTAGAATGTCATTCTCCCATCACCCACCTTCCTTAATTCCCTTCTCTATTCTAATAAATATCCATTACCCATAATAACTGGTCATTAATGTCAAAATTGACAATCTCTAATAAATCCTTATTTGATCTCTTTTAACTTATTACCAGTTTCAAGGTTTTCTTATTATTAGTATTCAATTCCTCCATAAATACCAAATTAGATTCTTTAATCAGTCACTATTTAATTCCTTTTTATTCTCTATTAACTACAAATTCAAGGCCCATTAAATCTGTAATTGATATCTACCAATCCTAGTCCTATAATTACTACACTGTTTATAATTAATAAGAATACTGTTGTAAATTATGCTATTTATATATTTCTTATTTCTAATTATTAATCACTAAACTAGAACATTCATTTTCATATTTTATTTTATTAGGGCCATCCTTCCAAATAGGATCATCATTAAAAATTTCCATAAATTAACCACAGGTGATATTTTTGCTTTGTTTGAAATTACAAGGGATTGTTTCTTTTTCTTTTATTGAAATAGATAGTGTAAACTACAGAAAAGAATATCCATATCTTACACATCTTGTTCACTTTTTGGTATATCCCTTGTCAATTTAGACGTTGCACTTTTATGCATTTAAGGAATTTGGTTGTACAAACCATTCTTAGTTTATTCATATCTTAAAACCTTTAACCTTTCATACATAGATAATGATCCTTGTCTACTCCACAAAATATAAACTTAGAAATCCACATTACGCCAAACTTGCAAAAGAATTTCCACATCTTGAAAGGAGACTATTAAGCACACTTTTCAATAGAATTTCCAACTTGCAAAATAGTTTAGGGGATCGAATTCCCAAAAAAATTTAAACACCCTGTTTTATTTTATTCTCTTTATCTATTCCATTTTTATTAAACCTTTGAACAAAACCTTCCAAAAATATTTAGACCCAACTTTTCAAAATTTTCAAACATTTACCGCTTTATTCTTAACCTCAAACACAAAAGTTCTAAAATTTCTTAGTAAAATAATTTTCCTTCTCAAATACTTTTACCTCGAAGATTTACTTTTTTTTAAAGTAGGGTCTTTTACCCAAAACACTCAAAAGCTCAATCATTAAACCAAACTATCAAAATTTCATAAAAGATTGCTCAATCCCAAAAAGAAGCAAAATAATTTCCCTCTTTCAAAAGCTTTCTATATTAAAGATTATTCCTTTAAAAGTTGATCTTTTTATTCGAAACATTCAAATACATCTTTTATAACTTTAAACAACGAAAAGTGGAGTAGACAAAAATAACTTTTATCCTATTACTTTTCTATCCTATTTTCATCACTTCTCTCCTACACAATCTCTAACTAGATTATTGTTCCTATCTTATAAGTTCCTAACGCTATTCTTATCTAAATCATCAATATTACCTCGGTTTATATTTTCCCTACTTAAATGGCTTCTACGTCATTTTAATCAAGTTCCATTTTTATTTTTAAAAAGAATAATTTTAAAAGAACTTCCACATTTATGAAATAGAAGAAATCATTAAGTCCATCTTACGCTCTATTTTACATTTATTCAAAAAGAAAAATCAATTTATCGAAACTCTTTAAACCGGAAACTTTTTTAAATCAACTTATTTTTAAACTAAGAGTTTTGAAAATGAAAAACTTTTTTTACCAAAAACCTCTTAATCAGAACTTTTGACTCCACAATTTCTTTTTAAGTTATGATTTTCCAAATTTTCTTACTTTTTCAAAACAACAACTTTTAATATATCTTTTGAAAAATCCATTCGAAACATTTTAAGGAAGTTTCCAAAGAAAATATTTTTATCAAATTCTTTCACAAGAGATTGGGTTTTAGAAATTGACTTTAATTGTCCTCCCTAGTGAATTTTTTTCTTCTATCATCCCTTACTTCCGAATGTTTACAACTATATTACCACATGGTATTTAATTACCACCTAACATGCTTATTAATTATTTCTATAAATGTTGATTATCGGTAAAAAATGATTATTATTTTAACCGGACAATTGCTAAAGACATTTATTCATTCATCCAACTTTTCCTATTAAAACCCCTTTACCTCTCCATAATTACCCTAATAATCACTTTAATTAGTTCATGTATATCCTTATTAATTTATTTTAACTTCCTATTTATTACATATTTATTGTCCCATTAATTTTAGGGTTATAATCTTTTCCATCTACATTCCAACGATACAACCTACGTCGTATATTCCTTAATCCATTTACTTTTTTCCAACCCATAGTCGCCCCACCCGTCCTGTTGGAGTATGATCGAAACTACTTCTATAGTCGGAAATTATAGAGTAAATTCAATTTATGTATACATATATATATAGTGGGTTTTTGAAAATACTTTCAAAAATAAAAAATACGCCACTCATACATATATCTATCCTCGTTGATTGGGTAAACTAAGTTCTCATACCAAATGTAATAACCCGCCCCGAAACGAACCTAATTTTGACCAAACAAAAGCCCCGTCGAACCTCAAGCCCGTCTCAAGGCGAGTTGTTAAGTTGAAAAAAATATACAATACACAGTACACTGAGCTATCTATCCATACTTTAAGAATCTCATAGTGGAACGGATAAATATAATATCAAAAACAAGTATCATTGTCATAAAGAAAACCATTTTAGAAATATAACATGTTAAACAACACTTTTACATAAATCCTCCATAGCACAATATTCTAAAATAACATAACTGTCTAAACTAGATACAATAAAAGTATTTAAAAAGCATAAATAGATAGAAAACTACCACAAGTCTTCATCTCCACCTTTGTCTCCTAAATCGCCATTGCCTCCTCCGACCTGTGTGTTGTAATGAGGAGCGGGTCAGAACAACAAATATCTGGTGAAATGAAAATCTCAAGATTTACCATAATTGTACTTGGGCAGTATTATTTAGATAAGAAATATGTTTTACGTATTTAAAACTATACCATACTGATAACTTTAACTGTAAGCCTAAAGGCATTTCCGGTCTTATTCCAAAACTCCAACGCAACTAACATCAATGATGCAAGAGAAAGCACTCATATCAATAAATGCCCTTTATTAGAGATTAGGCAGACATTAACCATTTAATACCTATAAAATAGGCAGGTCTCTTATCTAACCCATTTCCAAATTCCAACGCAACTATCGTTAATGACACGAGAGCGAGAACCTCCAGACCACTTACTACCTTTTTCCTAGGAATTTAGGCATATTCAGACCATTTAATACATGTTAGTTCCTGAGATGATGGTTTTGATGACAACAACCTTAGGACTTATCATAAAATATAAATACTAATATCATTGTCTAGATATATATGTATATACAGGATATATATATATATATGAAGGTACCGAGAATGAAGACTGTACAGTATAGAGATTCAAGACTAACGAATTCAAGATTGTAGAAATCAAGACTGAAGACTTATGAGTATCAAGATTATAAAGAGCTCAAGAGTTCAAGATATCAAGATAAGTAATAGAGTCTAGATTTATGTTAAAACTTCATAATAGCACTAAAATCTTTATTCGGATTTTAAATATGGAATGGAATCCACCTTCTTGCTTTAATAGTGCGATGGAACCCACGACCTCTTTAGTGGGATGGAACCCACGACCTTCTCTAGTGGAATGGAATCCACGAAATTTTCAAAATGACATATTTTTAGCTTTTATTCAAAACTATCTTTTCAAAAAAGACATCTCTCTCTCGATTTAAATATTTTAGCGTTAATTCAAAAACTATTTTTAATCATATTAATTTCAAAATAATTTCTTGTTTTTAAACTATCTCCTAGTTTTAATGTTTTAGTTTTAATCTCAAAATATTTATATATTTAGTTTTTATTACTTTTATATTTCGTAAGATCACTTTCCAAAGGTTTTTATAATCATAAAATATATTCAAAATAGTTTACAAAGTTCTAAGGTTTCTTCGACAAACTTTAGAAAGAAAATCTCTTCTAAAACAAAAATTAATTTTCAAAAAATACTAGGGGATGTCGACATGCCTATACCCCCATGTCGACATGGTAGCTGTAGATTTTAAAATTCGAATTTTCAAAAGAAGTGTCTATTCGTCATAACCATTCACGAATGGACATGGCCATTATTTTCCTATATATACCAGTAGTTTTCAACGAATTTTCACTTAAGATTTCTTTGTTTTCTCTCCTCTTTCTCTTCCATTCTTATTTTCAAACATTCTTAACAAAACTTTGCCAAAATCCTAAGTGAATCAAACTCAATCGTCTCTAGTTTGATTCTCTGCTACTCTCTCTCAAAGATCTCAGTGTTATTCAGAGTTATAGGATCATTTGTAATCAAAGATCGAAAGGTCGAAGTGTATCGAGTCTTTCTCTATCAAAGTGTGATTGGAAACGGTGTGATTGTGGCTCGTAAATCAATTGGGTATGATTGTAGCCCGTAAATCAATTTGGTGATCTTGTGGCCTGGTTAAATCAAGAGAGTTTTCCCTGGACTCGAAGACGGGAGGGTGTATCTCGTGGCCTTGAAATCGAGGTTGTAATATCGACATTATATTTGAAAAGAAATCTGCACAAGATATTGTGTGGGACTGGATGTAAGGTAACTCCAAACCAGTATAAAATTACGGTGTGTTCTTTCCTTTACTGCTTTTATTTACTATTCGAATATGTGTCTGGTTCTATGATTGTCTCTTTGTTTGTGAATTGCATCTGTTTGGGTTTAATTTGAAAAGATTTCAAAAAAATTCATAAAATTAATTAAACGTTATTCACCCCTCTCCCCTCTATTGTTAACTCTGCCTTAAGATCCATAATCCGCATTTCCTACATTTGGTATCGGAGCATTGGTTTTCAAAGTTATCATAATCTGAATTTTGAAAAAGTTTAAAATGGAAATTTTTGAAGATTCTGTTAACACTAGTTCAAAACTGTCCAAATCATCGTTGTCTCATAAGTTTGCATATTGTTATTATAGAAAATCAAGTTATCTACCGAATTGGTGTGTTGTGCAGGAACAGATATGTTATATGACTTTTGAGGAATCAATACTCAATGGACAAATGGTGCAAATCAAGAAAAACAAATGGATACTTAATAGTGGATGTTTAAGACACATGACTAGTAATCCGGAGATACTGAATGACATAATTTATGAAGATGGAGGACTGGTCAACTTTGGAGACAATTCAAAAGGATATGTGATTGGCATCGACAATGTCGGTAACTCTAAAACTCCTACTATTTCTGATGTTCTATTAGTTAGCAATCGAAAACACAACTTACTTGGCATAAGTCAACTAAGTGACAAGGGCTACAAAATTAAATTTGAAAAGGATAAGTGTCACATCGAAGATAATAAATCAAATATTATCTTTGAAGGAATTAGGAAGAAAAATATTTATATTCTCAGTATGAAAATCTCAAATGATAACCTATGTCTTTTGGCTAATACAAGTGACCCTAGGATTTGGCATAAAAGATTTGGGCATTTTAATTTCAAACTCTTATCTAGACTTTCAAAACTTGATTTAGTAAGAGGTCTTCCTAAAATGGATTTTAAAGTAGATAGTATATGTGATGCTTGTCAATTAGAAAAACTTAGGAAGAGTTCATTCAAATTGAAAGATACGATTTCAACTTCAAAACTTCTTGAGTTACTTCATTTAGATCTGTTTGGTCCATCTCAAATCCAGTTAATAAATCACAGTAAATATGTTTTTGTAATTGTAGATGATTATTCTAGATTTACATGGACAATTTTTCTGAAACATAAAAGTGATGTTTTTGATTTATTTAAAAATTTTGCAAAAAGAATTCAAAATCAACTTTCTCTAAAAATCAAAACTATTCGTAGTGATCACGGTGGAGAATTTGAAAATAAAATTTTTGAGAATTTCGGTAATCAAAAAGGAATAACTCATAATTTTTCTTTTCCATGAACTCTACAACAAAACGGAGTGGTAGAGCATAAAAATAGGACGATTCAAGAGTGTGCAAGAACTATGCTTTCAGATAGTAAATTACCAAGAAATTTTTGGGCTGAAGCAGTCGCTACAGCTTATTACATTTTGAATAGGATTTTAATTAGACCTCTAACCAATAAAACACCATATGAACTTCTTTTCAATAAGAAACCAAAGGTATCTTATTTTAAAGTTTTTGGAAGTAAATGTTTTATTCTAAATACAAAGGACAATTTAGATAAATTTGATCCTAAATCCGACAAAGGAATCTTTATCAGATATTCTAATAGAAGTAAAGCATACAAAGTTTTCAATTTAAAAACTAACACCATTGAAGAAACAATGCATGTATCTTTTGATGAAAATTTCAAAGATTTTGTTCAAATAAATGATGAAGATGATTTTGTTACTTTAAATAATGAATCAAATGAAACAAGTTGTGAAACTGTACATCCTAATAAAAGGATCAGGCTATTAAAAGATCATCCTATAGAAAATATACTAGGAAGTATTGAATCTTTTGTTAAAACTAGAAATCAACTAAACAAGATGAGTAATGTAGCTTTTATATCAACTATTGAACCCAAAAATCCAAAGTAAGCATCATCTGATGATTCATGGATCATTGCTATGCAAGAAGAACTGAATCAATTCACCAGAAATGATGTATGGGAACTTGTTCCTAGACCTGTGGATAAAACTATAATAGAAACTAAATGGATTTATAAAAATAAAATGAATGAACAACGTGAGGTCGTTAGAAATAAAGCTCGGTTAGTCGTGCAAGGTTATTGTCAAGAAGAAGGAATAGACTTTGATGAAACCTTTGCACCCGTAGCAACATTAGAAGCCATTAGAATTCTTCTTTCTTTCGCAAACCATAACAATTTCAAATTATTTCAAATGGATGTCAAAAGTTCCTTTTTAAATGGTTTTGTTAAAGAGGATATTTATGTTGAACAACCTCCACTTTTTGAAGAAGAAAAGTTTCCAAATCATGTTTACAAATTAAAGAAAGCTTTATATGGTCTGAATCAAGCTTCTAGAGCCTGGTATGACAGACTAAGATCTTACCTATTACAATCAAATTTTGAAATTGGTAGAGTAGATAATACTTTTTTTATTAAAAGAAACAAAAATGATATCCAATTAGTACAGATTTATGTAGATGATATCATTTTTGGATCAACAAACAATGAAATGAATAAAGAGTTTTCTGAAATAATGACAAAAGAGTTTGAGATGAGTCATATGGGTGAACTTACTTTCTTTTTAGAATTGAAAATAAAACAATTAGGTAGTGGTATTTTCATTAGTCAAGAAAAGTATGCTAGGAATCTAGTTAGTAAGTTTGGTATGACCACTACGAGTGGAAAACCCACTCCTATGGCAACCAATGAAGCATTGAATAAAGAAGATATGTCAAACGATGTTGATCAAAAACTATATAAGGGAATGATTGGATCGCTACTCTATATAACAGCGAGTAGGCCTAATACCATGCATAGTGTCTGTCTCTGTGCAAGATACCAATCTCAACTCAAAGAAACTCATTTAAAAGCTGTTAAACTTATCCTAAGATATGTTAAACACACTTTAGACTATGGTCTATTTTACCCTAAAAATGATTCATTTGATTTAATCTCATATTGTGATGCTGACTATGCTGGTTGTAAATCAAACCAAAAAAGTACAAGTGGAACTTTTCACTTTTTAGGACATTCTCCGATTTCCTGGTTTAGTAAAAAGCAAAATACTGTCTCACTATCAACAACTGAAGCAGAATATATCTCTGCTGCTTTGGCTTGTTCTCAAGTTATCTATATGCAACAGACCCTAAAGGATTTTGGATTAAATATTTCAAAATCATCAATTTATTGTGACAATACAAGTGCAATAAATTTATCCAAAAATCCTATTCATCATGCCAAAACCAAACATATTGATATCAGACATCATTTTCTCAGAGATAATATAAGTAAAGAGATTATTTCCCTTGAATTTATCAACACTGAGAATAAAATAGCTGATATTCTGACCAAACCCTTGAATCAATCAACCTTTACTAAATGAAGAAGAGAGCTAGGTATTTGTTCTATAAGTGAGATATAGAATATAGATATAGTAACATGTTTATTTAAATAAATAGAGAAAAACAAAATTGTCAAATTTTCAAAGGGATGTCGACATGCCCCCACCCCCTATGTCGACATATAACGGTCAGATTTGAAATTTTGATTTTCCCTCTAAAATCATTTTGGTGGTTATATAACCACAATATTTCGAATTCATTTGTCTTCTCACTTCATTTTCTCTGTAATAAACTTCTGAAAATACAAAGTAATGGCGTCCTCTTCTAAATCAAACCAAAATACAACCATTTCCTTCCCTTCTCCTAATTCTGGTCCATTCCAATGTACTACATTGGCTTGAGTAATGAAGATCGAGGAAATTATGAAAGATTCTCTACAAATGCTGACTGAATTACAAGTCATGCAAATAAGGATGGCAAAGGAACAAGAGAAACAAGGCAAGATTCTTAGAAATTTGCAAAAATTTTCTAATGAATAATCATGCAGACCCTATTGTGATTGAAGATGATTTCTCTAACATATGTTTTCATAATCCATTAGAGGACGATGACGAAGAAGAAGAAGCGCAAATGGACGAGGACGATAATGTTGTTCGCGTTGGAGAAGTTTGTTTTGACAAAAATGGTAATTTGGTCGAACAACATGGAAACTTTTGTCTCCATTACCCTAATTGTTCGATTCACAAGTCACCAATTGTCAAGAACTCTCGTTAGATTGTAATTATATTAATGTTTTTATATTTTGTGTACTTGTATATATTTGCGTCTATGTTTCATATATAGGTGTAATGTAACATCATATATAATTAAATTAGATTTATGTTTCCATTATTATACTTCGGTATTAGCATTTAGTTCCACAGTATTAGTTTAAGGGGGAGTTATGTAGTTTAGGCTTAGTTTTTGTTGATGACAAAGGGGGAGAATTATAAAATAGGATAGTTAGGCTTAGATTAAGGGGGAGTTAGTAGATTAAGGGGGAGTTGTTGGAATAAAGGGGAGTCAGAGTAGAATCAGAGTTTGGTGAAGTATATTTTATAAACATAGCTTGTCATCATCAAAAAGGGGGAGATTGTTAGTTCCTAAGATGATGATTTTGATGACAACAACCATAGGACTTGTTATAAAATATAAATACTGATAACTTTGTCTAGATGTATATGTATATGCAGGATATATATATATATATATATGCATGTACTGAGAATGAAGACTGTACAGTATAGAGATTCAAGACTGAAGAATTCAAGATTGTAGAAATCAAGACTAAAGACTCATGAGTATCAAGATTATCAAGAGTTCAAGATATCAAGATAAGTAATAGAGTCTAGATTTATGTTAAAACTTCATAATAGCACTAAAACCTTTATTCGGATTTTAATTATGAATTGGAATCCAATTTCTCGCTTTAATAGCGGGATGGAACCCACAACCTCTTTAGTGGGATGGAACCCACGACCTTCTCTAGTGGAATGGAATCCACAAAATTTTCAAAATGACTATTTTTTAGATTTTTTTCAAAAATATCTTTTTAAAAAAGACATCTCTCTCGGTTTAAATATTTTAGCCTTAATTCAAAAACTATTTTTAATCATATTAATTTCAAAATCATTTCTTGTTTTTAAACTATCTCCTGGTTTTAATGTTTTAGTTTTAATCTCAAAATATTTATATATTTAGTTTTTATTACTTTTATATTTAGTAAGATCACTTTCCAAAGGTTTTTATAATCATAAAATATATTCAAAATAGTTTACAAAGTTCTAAGGTTGCTTCGACAAACTTTAGAAAGAAAATCTCTTTTAAAACAAAAATTAATTTTCAAAAAATACTAGGGGATGTCGACATGCCTATACCCCCATGTCGACATGGTAGCCGTAGATTTTAAAATTCGATTTTTCAAAAGAAGTGTCTATTCGTCATAACCATTCACGAATGGACATGACCGTTATTTTCCTATATATACCAGTAGTTTTCAACGAATTTTCACTTAAGATTTATTTGTTTTCTCTCCTCTTTCTCTTCCATTCTTATTTTCAAATATTCTTAACAAAACTTTTCCAAAATCCTAAGTGAATCAAACTCGATCGTCTCTAGTTTGATTCTCTGCTACTCTCTATCAAAGATCTCAGTGCTATTTAGAGTTATAGGATCATTTGTAATCAAAGATTGAAAGGTCGAAGTGTATCGAGTCTCTCTCTATCAAAGTGTGATTGGAAACGGTGTGATTGTGGCTCGTAAATCAATTGGGTGTGATTGTAGCCCGTAAATCAATTAGGTGATCTTGTAACCTGGTTAAATCAAGAGAGTTTGCCCTGGACTCGAAAACGGGAAGGTGTATCTCGTGGCCTTGAAATCGAGGTTGTAATATCGACATTATATTTGAAAAGAAATATGCACAAGAAATTATGTGGGACTGGATGTAGGGTAACTCCAAACCAGTATAAAATTCTGGTGTGTTCTTTCCTTTACTGCTTTTATTTACTATTCGAATCTGTGTGGTTCTGTGATTGTCTCTTTGTTTTTGAATTGCATCAGTTTGGGTTTAATTTGAAAAGATTTCAAAAAAAATCATAAAATTAATTAAACGCTATCCACCCCCCTCTAGTGTTAACTCTGCCTTAAGATCCATAATCTTCATTTCCTACATTTGGTATCATAGCATTGGTTTTCAAAGTTATCATAATCTAAATTTTGAAAAAGTTTAAAATGGCAATTTTTGAAGATTCTGTTAAGACAAGTTCAAAACTGTCCAAATCATTATTGTCTCATAAGTTTGCATATTGTTATTATAGAAAAAATCAAGTTATCTACCGTATTGGTGTGTTGTACAGGAACAGATGTGTTATATGACTTTTGAGGAATCAACACTCAATGGACAAATATGCAAACAGATGTGTTATTCACCCCCCCCCCTCCAGTGTTAATTCTGTCTTAAGATCCATAATCCGCATTTCCTACAATACCTACAAAATCGGCAGGTACCCATCATTTAAGACCTAATTCAAGGTGGTTGCCTACATGGTTCTCACTAATTGACATCGTAAGAAATCCCAGTGGATCGCTTAATTCTTCTCCTAAGAAAGAGACGGACCTAACCATAGCCACCAAATACCTTTAACCCGAAGCGGACCCTTCTAAAGATTTCACTTACCGTAGCAATAGCGTAACTTATGACCATAACCCAACCATGACATCTCAGATTAATCCGACTATTCATAGGTACTGGTAGCCAGATTGACTAGACAGATTTATCCTACAGAATTGGACTAACCTCGCATCTACTGGGGTTATTTATTATAGGTGATGTCTCACATCTGTCCGAAAAGCCACACTGTTGGTAGTCAGATTTAACTGGGCAGACTTACATGTAACTTTGGACTGACATCGCATCCCTATAACTTAGTCATACTATATATGTATATTAATTATATACATATATCATCCTACATGGTTAATAACTGAGGCCATATAAGGTAACCCCTTATTACGCCTCTAATTAGAGATTAATTCCCTAATTTACATTAACTACCTTCATAAGAAATTAATGTTATTTACTAACCTATTAATTCTAATCAATACGTTCAATGTGCTTAATTATTACGTTATTATATTTTAATAGTCAATACGTTAATATTATACATATATATACACACGCACGCACGATATTCAAAAAAAATATTTCCAATCATCAAAGAAAACGCTTATTAATTTGAATGTCAAACTCATACAAGTCCCAAACTTCAAATAAAAGAATAGCTAATATCCTTAGCCAACAACTTTGACTTGTAAATAAAAAGGAATAATACCAAACTTATCTCATAGTAATATAATAGAATTAACTCCTCTATTAAAGGAACAAACTTTACAATTTAAACCTTTTATATCCTATCCAACTTTTGGAATTACCTCCTTGGAGTGAAAAAAGGATTCATTTTTAATTTACAGAAATAGACGGTGCAAACTACAATTAATTAAAAATCATACTTTGCACACCAGTTCTAACTTTATTTATTTTTAGAATCCTTTAACACTACAAGAGAAATCAAAAGAGATGAAGTGGAATAGATTATAAATTGCTTAAATTTCAACACAGGTCTGATTCTACTATATTAATACAATACAATTAAAGTTCTAACATATTCATTAGGGAAATTCTGAGGGTTTTAGATGTTATGTTTTTGTTTACCAAAATTTCTCAAGGTATACATCAAACCAGATAAATACTATTCAATTGCAAAAAATATGAAAAACTTGATATTTCCATTCGTAAAGAATTGTTTGCTTCCTAACTGGATTTGATTCGACCATGCCTAATTCCCTTTCAAATCTCCCTCTTTTGGAATACACAACAAAATGAATTATATATAGAAATTAGATTTAGAATCAGAAACTAGGGAGGAATAGAACTAGAAATCAAAAGAATTAAACATCTAAATCTCTTACTTGAAAACTCTAATTGATTCGGAAATCTAAAGAAGAAGAAGAGCATGAGATCTAATTTATACTACTTCTAATTCTTTGTTAGATCTTCCCCCTTTTGAATATACAACAAATAGATTGTGTATATAGATTAGGTTTCAGAAATCAAAAGATAGAGTGGAGAAAGATTGAGAAATTAATTTAAATTAGAGATTAGAAACTAGAATTACTTACCAGAAAGTTTACTGTTTCTGAAACCCTAAGGGGGAGATTTTGACAGAGCTTCGTCGTTGCTACAGAATTGTATGAAGTAAAAGTGGGGGTCTAGGGGTCCATTTATAGAGGTAAGAAGGAACCAGAACCATCAGATTTAAATAATCAAATCCAGACCGTCAAACTAGCCAAAGCTTTAGCTGCCTCCTGCAGGTCGCAATCGACCGCTATCACCCACCGGTCGTCCGCTAGCGGTCGATCGGTCATGGTCAAGGGTCGACCGCTCCCCTTCTTTTTTGGACGTTTTGTTTCGTTTTCGTTTTATTGTATTTTTACTTTATTGAAATTTAACGTTACATGTTAACTTTAACCCTTATGTTAGGCCTCTCTTAACATTAACTTTTCAAATTCAAACTTCGTGTTTTCAAATTCATATATTAAAATTTTAAATTTGAAAACTTCAAACATTCATAACTTCTCCATTTGAACTTCGATTTTAACATATTATATATGGAAATTGATCAGAAAATCACCACGGACGCAATGGTGCAACTTCGGTGACCAAATTCTGAAATTTACAAAAAAATTCCATTTTTAATCTTATTTTAATTATTAAATTTCTAATTAAATTTTTATGGGGTGTTACAATGTGAGTGTGTGTATATGTGTGTGTATATATAAACTTTTCATGAATAAATCACATTCATCTTATTATAATTGCCAAAATATCATTTCATAAATCTGTAAAATATCCTTCAAGCATTTTATAATTGTAGATAAATGACAATACGTATTCAAAGATTCACTTAATTAATCGAATCCCAAAAATCATTATTTTTCAGTTAATTTATACTCATAAAATTCTCAAGCTAATTTCACTTTTACGTTCTCTATTAATATTAAGATTTTCGATATTAAATAAAATTGCTCATTCCAAAATCACTATTTATATTTAAAATAATTTTATTTCTTTCAAAGCATCGCTTTTCAATTCTTTTATCCCCTTTCGATCAATTTCAAATGTAATCTCATCACAACAACTAACGATTAGAAATATGTGATTTCATCACAACAATCGATTAAAAATGTGCAATTCAATTTCATCCAATTCAATCATACCAAGAACAACTCATCATCAAACAATCATCGAATTCGTATAAAAATAGTATCTCGATCAGAGTGGTGAGTTATTAAAATATAACTCACCTAAACAATTCTAATATATCCATTTATCTACTCAATAGCGTATCACAATCAAGCAATCGAAATCAAGCACAAAATGCAACATGGTAGACAATGGTTTGAGTAAAAGAAGTTACCCATCGAAATAGTGTAGTTGAGAGCGAATTACAACACAACAACCACGGTCATCTCCTCCAACCCATCTTTTGGGTCCAGAATCGATATCACCCAACTCAAGTCGTGGCAGCCCAAACTTGTCGTGCTCCAGCCTTTTATAGTCACGCCCAAACCCTAGCACCACGTCGCCACTGTCTCTATCTTCCCCAATGATCACGCACGCACCACCAAATCAGGTCGAAGCCCAAGGTCGTGCCGATCGGCATCGTTCGCCTCGCCGCACTCCACCTCTCTTCGCCTGTGACATCAGTGTCGATGCCAGGCCACCATCACATCCATGCGACTTTTGATTTTTGATATTTTAGAAAATTTGTTGCAATTTTAATCTAGGGTTTAAGGGCTAAGAATGGACGAGTTCGGACTTATGAACAAAGCGGGAAGTGTCTAGGGAAAAGGAGAAAGTAATGAATTAGAAATGGGTTTGGACGTAATTTGGGCTCCAAATTAAATCAGTCCATTCCTCTTTTATTTTAATTTAAATAATTTGGGTATTTATTTGAAAATAAATTCCAATCTAACTTAAATTAGTTTATGCTTCATTGTCCAGAATATTTTGATAACCTCATAATTCCATTCAATTTGATGCCTGTTTATTAATTTTCCACTATTTTAGTCACCAATTATTTTACACTTAAAAAATATTTTGTGTTCAGTTAAATAATTTATTCAATTTCAATATAATATTCGAAAAGAATCTATAAATTTAATTCAATTTATTAAATCAAAATCTTTTATTAAACAAAATTTAATTAACTAAACTTTATTTTTAGAATATTAATTATCAATTTTCGAATTAAAACAATTTTATTTTAATTAAATTTATTTATTTATACGGTATAGAAACCAGGGTTGTTACAATAGTCCCTGAATTTGATAAATTATAATGTAATTCGAGATTTATTGCTTAATTGTTTTATGCAAATATATGCAAATTAGAAGTTACCATAATAAATTATGAGGATTTAAGTGGTATATTAATTCATTGAAATGTAGTGTGTTGCAATTTAATTTTTTATAGGTTATCAAGTTCAGATCCATAAATAAAAGTGTATCGTTTGATATGACAAGGAATACACCTAAAAGAAAAGGATATATAAAATAAGGATATTTTACCCTATTTTGTACTATCTGATCAACATTCATATATAATGTTTATGATCTACTTATTAAACCAAGACTGGGTATCAATAACCCTTTTTTTACCTTCTAAGCTTAGTTTTATTTTCAAACACATGCTTCTACTTTTTTAACTAATAATATCAGTTATTATATGTTTTAGTAGGGGTTTTAAGTGTCGGATCCTTTTAATGTTGATGGAGCAGAAGGATTTCACCATGCTTGAAATTCACGATTGATCCCTATTTTTTAACAACTTTAAATACCTTTGTTATCTTCTCAAGAACCAATCAAAATCCATGTTATAAATTTGGAAAAAATATAGAAAACAACATAAAATTAAAATCCGTGCAAATCTAGATAGTTTCGTGGATTTTTATGCAGCTTTGGAAAACCGAAAGTATATACATATTCTAGTATTGAAAAAATGCAAAATATATCAAATAAATATGCAAAAATATTGGTAAAGGTAAAGCTTAGAGTACAACTAAACGTTGCCTTCTTTAAGTTATAAAAATCAAATTGTACAAAAAAAAAGGACAGGACATCTGCACTTTCTAAAACATATACACAAACGATTGGAAAAAATTAAAGGTATATTGTACACTTGTAGTTGGTAAGGTAACTGTAATACACAATTTTACAAATAAAAACTACAAAGCAAAAAGGTTTTGAACATTTTATAGAAGTATGACCATTATGCACTTTCAAAACTAAAAAATAATAGGTAAAACATCAAAATTTTCAAAGTAATTTGAATATATAATTCTAAATCAACATTTTACAATGATATTTTTTAATGAAGATATCATACATTTTAATTAAAAGAATGCATGAAAAAGAAATACAATTGCATAAAGGATTATTTTGCAAGTCCTGAATTTATAAGCTGATTTCTATATATTTTTTCCATTTAAAAACACCAATTTTTCATGTATTTATATTGAAAATTGAATTGGGCAAGGTTTAGCGTGTTCAGTTTGTTAAATTTGAACGATTCAAATATATTCCAAATACTAAAAGGAAGAAGATATATTAATTGATTCATGTAATCAATCAAATATGGAGAACAAATAAAAAGGTAATCAATTAATTCAAGATGATATATTAATTAATTTAAGCAATCAAACAGATATAGATATAGGTGGAAAATAGAATATAAAGATAATTAATTTAAATCATTAATTGATTTTATGGTATCAACAAAGAAAAATAATATATATAGAGAACCAATCAAACAAGGAATAAATGTGACAAGTACCATTATGTTTAATTTATGCTGAAATCAAATCAGGTAAATACAAAAAGATTTCATCCTTATATCAAAGGCAGTCTGTCCTCATGCCTATATATATGAAGATATTTATTCATCTTTTTGGATAGAAGAGAGTTCTCCACAAAATATCTTCAGTAAGATTTCTATTCTCGTATCTATTTTATGGTGAATGAAATTTATTGAGTGGTTTATATTATCTTCGTAATATTGCACTCCCTCTTGAAGTAAAGAAATAATAAAGATTATTAGATCCAAGAACATAGGCATACCGTATCTTATTGTATCAGTGTGTTCTTTCTTTTTTTCTTTGTCTGCAATTTGTGTCATTTGATTTTTCTTTTTCTTTTTTTAGAACAAGGTTCATTACTGTCAACAAGTGTCGATCTCAAAGATCGAACTTGCGACATTTAATCACATGGTCTAAACTACCAAACAACTAAACCAACCCCGTTCTTTTGATTTTATTTCGTTCCCTTTGTTGGATTGGAATCATTGAGATTGTCCATAAATTAGATTATCGTCTTACTTTTGCTACTTAAAACTCTGCCTTTGTGCTATATAGTTGGATTGTTGGAAAAAAGAGCCCTTGAACTGAATTTTGAATATTGCATGTCCTTCCACCGCATTGTTTCTAAAAATAAGAAGCCAGCGCCTTTTCCATGGTTCTAGTATTATAAACAAGCTAAAATAACACAACACAATAATACAATTAAATTAGGGGCTTTGCACGAAAGGTCCATATTTCTGTTGTTGTTACAAGAAAAGTTTCTGTATAAATGATTATGTAAATTAGGTCCATATTTTTTCTAAATCAGAAAGCGCAAATTAGCTTGCGTTTTTTAAACATTAAAAAAATTTCAAAAATTTTAAACAAAATTCAAAATAAAAAAGCGCAAACTAGTTTATGCTTTCCTGATAGAAAGCGCAAGGTTTTAAAATTTTCAAAAATAATTTCAAAATCAGAAAGTGCAAGTTAACTTGCGCTTTTCAAAATTTTCGAAAATTTTGAAAAAAAATTAAAATCAGAAAAGTTCAAGCTACCAGAAAAATGCAAGGCATCTCGCGTTTTTTTTTTCAAAAATAGAGACTAAATTTACATATTCAATTCTACAGAGACTTTTTCTATAACAACATCAAAAACAGGGACCCGTGGCTCTTTTTTTATTAAACTAATATAAATCTCACTTTCAACCAATATCTTCAAATAGTTTTTTCTCCATACACCATCTTTGTGAACTTATATAAGCCAAACTATTCTGAAAACAACTCAACATAAACTTCCTACACAAGTCATCCTTATCAATTTTAATAATGACGGGATTTTCATATGAAAATACTATAATTGGAATAATTCTCGCTACCTTGAAAGATCTCCGGTTTAACCAATTTGTTATGACATGGTAAGGGTAAAATGCTAGATTGGTGTAATGGTTGTTCTGTAATTTAACTATTACTATTTATTTACTAGTTTCCACCTCAAAATAACATAGACTTGGCAACTGTTAAAAGAAGCATATAAGGGGAGGATAGAAAATATCAATATGAGGTATGAATTATCCATGGGTTCTTATAAGCAACCTTCTAGTTTGCAGCTGCGTATGTGAGGTCAATCTTGTATTGTATTGTTATCCCGCCTTTTGGCAAGGCTATGACACCAAAGGGTTGACTGAAAAACTAAAGACAGTTCGTCGTAGAAGTTCGTTATACACTGTTTCACCATGGATATCGATGAATTTTGTCCGAGCCCGGATCAGGCTACAATTGATAGGACACGGCAAGTAAAGTCATGAAAGCCAGCACTCCAGATTTTAAGTCAATCCGAGTTCGTGTGCTCGAGTTATGATCGATGCAAAATGAAGGAGAATACCCTTATTCGAATCCATAGGCAACACCTCTGTTCGAATCCATCAGCGTCTCCCTGTTCGAATCCAACAGCAGTTGGCCTCGATTTGCATCGATCAGCCATCATCAACTTCGCATCTGTCGGCAAGCATATGTTCGTATCCATCGAGGGATGCTGCTTCGAATCCATCTTGCTATGACACTTTCGTATCGATCGACCGGAGTACATTATGATCGATACGAACGAGACCCAGTGTTCGAATCCATGTATGTCTATACCTTCGAGTCAAACGAACCAGAGATGACGTGTTAAATCTTGGATGCGAACGCGGCAAAATATCCGGAGTGACTCAATCAACTCGGCGCAAAAGGAGGATCGAAGCGAGGAGTGCGCGCCACGCCATCACAAAGCCACGTGAGAGGATCGATTCGAAGAGATCGATTCGAAACCATGGATTCGAACCAGACAGCATTCCGAAGATCATTAGCCCGAATCGATCATATCTCCCAAACCACAATTCCAAATGCCACGAAATTTTCAAAGCAGCTTCCACACAAGGTAAAGAATGTTCCTGCCAAGTTTCAGCTCGATTGGATCAATTCTTGATGGATACGAAATCAATTCGTATCGATCACAGATCGAGTCGAAACTTGGTGGGACCGGTCGCGTGGGCCCACTCACGTGCCAGAAGAAATCTCCCGAAATTTGAGCGCGATCTCAGCCTCCTACGCCTATAAATAGCCCCCTGAAGCCTACAGAAAAGGGATCTTTTGGCAATTCAACGTCCAGACTCTACCAGATTTGATTCTACGTCTTATGATCACTGTTGTATTCGAATTTCAGAACTATCATCAATTGTAACCTGCTGTAACAGATTGAAGTTATCAAGTGAATCAATAAAATCATAAGCTTCAGAGTGAACGTAGGCAAGATCGTCGAACCACTATAAAATCTGTGTTGTTTACTGCTATTCTTTTCAATTTTCTAAGTGTTCTTCATTTTTATTTCTCTACATATATGCTATCTGTGAATTGTGATTGCGTACTGGTGCTTTCAACGACTATCGGGTGTTTGTGACCAATTTTGGTGCAAACATTTTAGTGCTTTCACTAAGAACGCTAATTCAGGAGTTCTATCATTTAGAAGTTGAATTTGAAGACTTAAGAGCTCAGATCTTAGAAGATATGACAAGGCAAACTAGTAAAAGACAAAGGCCAGAGCAAAGTCATCCTAAAGGGAGTCAAGAGGCTTCCTCGGGGGCAAACCAAGCATCGATCTTCATCACCAGGAATGAGATGGAGACAATGATGAAGAGACAGGAGGAAATGATCCAGAATTTGCTTCAACAGATTGGACAGCTTGAAGCGCAAAATCAAGGAGCAACCAGAGTCTAGAACGGAGCAGGACCATCTGGCGCAGCGCCGGAGCTAGGGGGCGCACACTTAGAGCATCTTGATCCAATCCCGGAAAGAGATTCAAGGACATCCGAGCAACCTGGTGGCAATAGAGGGATGAACGCTCAGCCAGGGGGGCAGAACGAAGGTAACACTCAAAGATCACAGACTCACGACAACGACAAGTTGGCAGAGATGGTCAGACGGGCCATGAGAGGCGGACTAGTCAATAGAGATCTGGAGGATCTACATAGGAGTCCCTTTACTCCTACGATCAGGCAAGCCAAAAATCCACCAGACTTCAAGCTACCATCGGTGGAAATGTATGATGGGCGGACGGATCCAGCAGTCCATCTAACGAAGTATATGAGGCACATGGAAGTGCTGGGGGCATCACAGGAAGTCATGGCCCGGTGCTTTCCATTGTATTTGACGGACATTGCAGCGCTATGGTTTAGACAACTAGAGAGTGGCTCCATTGGGACTTGGACAGATTTGACAGAAAGGTTTATGAGACAATTCAGAGTTCATATTTCGAGACCCAAGAACGTGATGAGTTTGGCGACTCTAAAACAAAAGGCTGGGGAATCTTTGAGGAGTTTTCTGACGCGATTTAATGCGGCAGCAGCATCAGTGGATCGACCAGATCCATCTATGGTCATGATGGCAGCTGTATTTGGAATATCTGATGGCACGGAGTTCAAAAATTCACTAACTAAGGATCCACCTACGGACCTGGGAGAGTTTTATCATGAAGCCGAAAAGTTTTTGCGATTAGAGGATGCTCGTACGAAGAGAGAAGAAATCGATGTTTACGCAATTAGAGGCGGTAATTCACCTGAAAAAGGTGCAGAGACTGGTAAAGGGAAGCGAAAGGCTGAGGAGAATGATGATAGGTCAAAGCGGCAACGGAGGGAGCCGCGATTTACCACCTATTCAGAACTGAACGAGGGTTTGGAGCGAATCTACCAAGACACCCGAGAGCAAGTTGCCTATCGTAGACCAATGCGACGGGATCCGACTACCGACGAAAGAAAATCAGACAAATATTGCTTATTTTACGAGCTGAATGGACATAGCACAAATGACTGTAGACACCTGAAGGATGAGGTAGAAGGGCATATCAGGAACGGTAGGCTACTTCAGTATGTGAGAAGACGAGCTCCAACGATGGAACCAGAGCGACCACCGTCTACATCAGCTAGGGGTGACCCCAAGCCGGGGCACCGTATGGTTATCAATTGATTTAAATAACGATGAACAAGTCGTAAACTTCTCACTAACACGGTTAAACCATTTACACATGTGGGAGATCGCGAACGATCCACAGACATGCTCTGAATGATTATTGACCGTCTCGTAGTGAGAACTTACACTTTGAGATCCTTGCTTTGCTTTCGTTTCATGTTGATCTGGACATTTAGGCTTTGTTTGTTTGGACATTTCTGTTATGGAATTCATGTGAACGTTAATTTGATATTTGCAATTCTATAGAAGAAGTTACTCGCGTATGCTTTGGATCGCGAACGGTCCACAAGCACACCTGGTATGGCGACGAACCGCCACGATCGCTGATTTAGAAATTCACTCGAATGTGAACCTGGTATTGATAATACTAAGTCCCTTCCGGGCACACTCATTCTCCTCGAACGGCACCCGACCTCGAACGGTCACCATTAGCCTCGAACGGCACCCGACCTCGAACGGTCACAATCTGCCTCCTACGGCACCCGACCGCGAACGGTCACACTTCATCTAGTATAACATTCGATCGCGAACGATCACACTCTGCCTCGTGCGGCACCCGATCACGAACGGTCACAATTCACCCAGTATGACATTCGATCGCGAACGATCACATTCTGCCTCGTGCGGCATCCGATCGCGAACGATCACATTTTATCTCGTGCACCATACGACCACGAAAGGTCACAATCCATCATAATTCGTCTAGAACGACACCCGATCGCGAACGGTCACAACTCGTCTAGAAAGACATCCGACCGCGAACGGTCCCATTTCTTTATCTGCCGCGAACGGTATCCGACCGCGAACGGTCCCCTTCCTTTATTTGCCGCGAACGACATCCGACCATGAACGGTCCCATTTCGTTATTCGCCACGAACGGCATCCGACCTCGAAAGGTCACATATCACCTCAAATGACATACGGTCGCGAACGATCGTCATTCATGGTTAGGAAAGACTATCAAGTTCTTTACAGGTCGATGACAGGATATGAACATCCAGCTTATGGAACTACAAAACACACCTTCCTACCGCAAGGCATGTTTTGGGGGGCAAATGTTATCCCGCCTTTTGGCAACGCTGTGACACCAAAGGGTTGATTGAAAAACTAAAGACAGTTCGTCGTAGAAGTTCGTTATACACTGTTTCACCATGGATATCGATGAATTTTGTCCGAGCCCGGATCAGGCTATAATTGATAGGACACGGCAAGTAAAGTCATGAAAGCCAGCACTCCAGATTTCAAGTCAATCCGAGTTCGTGTGCTCGAGTTATGATCGATGCAAAATGAAGGAGAATACCCTTATTCGAATCCATAGGCAACACCTCTGTTCGAATCCATCAGCGTCTCCCTGTTCCAATCCAACAGCAGTTGGCCTCGATTCGCATCGATCAGCCATCATCAACTTCGCATCCGTCGGCAAGCATATGTTCGTATCCATCGAGGGATGCTGCTTCGAATCCATCTTGCTATGACACTTTCGTATCGATCGACCGGAGTACATTACGATCGACACGAACAAGACCCAGTGTTCGAATCCATGTATGTCTATACCTTCGAGTCAAACGAGCCAGAGATGACGTGTTAAATCTTGGATGCGAACGCGGCAAAATATCCGGAGTGACTCAATCAACTCGGTGCAAAAGGAGGATCGAAGCGAGTGCGCGCCGCGCCATCACAAAGCCACGTGAGAGGATCGATTCGAAGAGATCGATTCGAAACCATGGATTCGAACCAGACAACATTCCGAAGATCATTAGCCCGAATCGATCATATCTTCCAAACCACAATTCCAAATGCCACGAAATTTTCAGAGCAGCTTCCACACAAGGTAAAGAATGTTCCTGCCAAGTTTCAGCTCGATTGGATCAATTCTTGATGGATACGAAATCAATTCGTATCGATCACAGATCGAGTCGAAACTTGGTGGGACCGGTCGCGTGGGCCCACTCACGTGCCAGAAGAAATCTCCCGAAATTTGAGCGCGATCTCAGCCTCCTACGCCTATAAATAGCCCCCTGAAGCCTACAGAAAAGGGATCTTTTGGCAATTCAACGTCCAGACTCTACCGGATTCAATTCTACGTCTTATGATCACTGTTGTATTCGAATTTCAGAGCTATCATCAATTGTAACCTGCTGTAACAGATTGAAGTTATCAAGTGAATCAATAAAATCATAAGCTTCAAAGTAGACGTAGGCAAGATCGTCGAACCACTATAAAATCTGTGTTGTTTACTGCTATTCTTTTCAATTTTCTGAGTCTTCTTCATTTTTATTTCTCTACATATTTGCTATCTGTGAATTGTGATTGTGTACTGGTGCTTTCAACGACTATCGGGTGTTTGTGACCAATTTTGGTGCAAACATGTATCACCAATTGCTATTACAAGGTATGTTGCTGCTGACTTCGATTAGGCCAAAGAGGAACGGACTCACCAAACTGAATATTGAGTTACTGTGTCATAGAAGAACAATAGTTGAACACAATAAATTTATATGAGGAAAACATTCAAAATAGCGAACTTGTTTTAAAATATTATTTATGTATTTTCATTCATTAACACTAATGGGTTCAGCCGACCCGTGATTGAAGTGCAACTGGCTACATTTCAAATATGAGTTTTACAAACTTCCATTCATAGTAGAGTAGTTATACTGATAGAGAAGTATAAAACTAACCTGAAGCTTTACTTAATATCACAGTGCAACTTAAAGAAACAAATATATGGAAGGAAAAAAAGGCTTAGGAAGAAAAACCTAAATGACTTGTGCACCCTTACTTTAGTCTTAACTTTATAACTGCTTGAACAACCTTCCATTAGCATTAACAAAACAAAAGATTTGGAAAACCCTCATATTATCTCCACTTAAACCGTGTACGAGGATTTCTGCTTTCAGATTACCTCTAAAAAGGATCTGATTACTCAGTCAACGTATCTTCTTATTCTATATTGATCCTAGGCAACATGTTCACTCAACCGGCTATGACATGTGTTTGATTCAAATATATGCAATACCGAATATCTAAAGAAGGGAAATTAATCGATTGATCCAATCAATTAATTAATGGGTGAAAAGAATGAAATGATGAAAGAAGCAATAAAAATCAATTGATTAATAAAGAATGAACGAAAAATTATTATCAAATGATGTGTTAGAACTAACTGATTTATTAATCAATCAATAAAAGCAAATATAATGACCATACATTGAAAAATGGTACGTGAGTTAATGCATCCGTTGGGCATTTTGAATTTCTTTTAGGAATCTAACGCGTTCCAAATTAATTCTTTACCTATGATGAAATGAGGTATACATGCAAATTATTCCAGCAAAAAAAATAGTCTAAGAAAACACCCCCCCCCCCCCTCTCTATATATATGTATGAATGCATGTATATGCCCAAGTAATATTTAAGTTGCACCTCTTCTATTTTTTAGTCTCCACCGTAGAAACATTTTCTAGTCTCTCTTGTAACTCCTCAATTATTCAAGTAATAAAGGAAAAATTGGTTCAAATTTGTGATTTTTCTTATATAAGTGTCATTATTCCTATACAATAATTATTTGATATATTTGTCATCAAATCGGTTATTATAGATTCTTGAGTAATTATTTATCACACGAAATTATGGTTTTTGACCTAAAAATCCTAACAATTAATATCATAACAAGTGAATCATTTGAGATTGATAGACAATGGTCGAATCAAATAATTTTGGTAAATAGATTCAATCGAAATAAGTTTTTAGGACATTCAGATTGAAGGTGGAAATAAAAGAAGACTTTTAAGGTACTTTATGATTCTGAAAGATTAAAAGACCTTAGCCAAGAGAAACTGAAATATATGAAGAAAGATGTTCTTCCAGTTATTGAACTACATCTTTCTGATAAAGTCCTTGGGAAATTTTATCATATCACGAAGGTGAAAAAATTATGAGATACATTGAAAGATGCATATCAGGACGAGCCTCTCACAAATCGCATTATGATCCACCGCATTATTATTAAGGTGCAATTTTACACCTTCAAAATGAAGACAGATCCCAAACTTTCCGAGTACATAGAAACACTTGACACGTTAATTGTGAATTTGAGGATAGTAGATATAAAAATTACTGATGAGACACATGGAGTAATTTTGTTATGTTCATTACCTTCAAAGTATGAAGAGTTTATAAAAGAGCTTCCACAAGCCTGTCTGATGTTAAGGCCGGATTGTATAATGAGGTGTTGAAGAGTAAGTTTGCTAGTAGTGCGAGTATGAATAGTGGTTCGGAGGCTTTGTCAATCCATAAAGGTGGTGTTAAAAGCAAGCCTAGATCTCAGTCTATAGGTCATAAAAGAAGTGTGTTATTATTGTCACGAGAAGGAGCAGCATAAGCATGAGTGTTCGGTCCTTAAGAAGAAGAGAAAAGAGAAGAAGAAGCCTTCAATGTCGACAACACTTGCAAATAGTGACTCTAACAATGATACATCAATGTTTTCAGTTAGTGCTAGCTTGTTCGATTGTATTAGATAGGGGATTGATACGAATGATCCATACCATATGATGTCAGATAGGAGTCACTTTGTTACATACATGAAGTGTGATGGAGGAGTAGTTAATAAGGGGAATGACATGTTTATGGTTGGTATAGAAAGTGTGAGGATTCGAATATTTGATGTTGTTTAGTTTAGGAGCATGATTTTAGTGTTTTGACGAAAACAACCATATGGTAATGCTACTAATGATTTTGTTGAGTTATTTCAAGTACAATGACACTTAAAGAAATTGTGTAATGATGACAATCGATTGAACTTCAATAGAGACGAATATATTAAAAAGAACAAAACAAATCAAATGAAGAAATCTTCAATGGAAAACAAGCATTGAAAGACATATAATGAAGTTTACAAATCTACTGGAACACAACACTGAAGAAATACTCGAAAATGGACAAACGGATACAAAAATCAAATATTTTATTTATTGAGTCCTTATCTAGTCCTGTTATCCAAGATTTGTTAAAATTTTATTTATTGAGTTCTTATCTAGTCATGTTATCCTAGATTTGTTAAAACTCCACAGACAATCTTCAAATCACTTCAAATTGTGACACGTTCCAAACATCATAAAAAAATTAGAATTTTTTGAGATTTTTCTGCATGTCAACATGCTTAAACAAAAATCAAAACAAAAACAGGGTTTAAAATAAAAAAAATACACATACATCAACCTACGTCATCCGTAGGTCGACTTGTGTGTATACATGTCGGCTTGTGTGAATGGATAGGTTGACATGTACGTTTCTGGCCAAATTTTGAAAATTGCTATGTATTTTTGATCGTGTCTCTTCATTTGATTCTCCTTCCCCTTTGTTCCGGAGTCACTTATCTTCTATTTTAAACAAAAGCAACCGCTCACATGCATTCCACAACATATATACAAGTGATTGCGCTCTCCTACATCAATAAGTTAATTTGATTCTGGTTTTCTCTCATTTTGCTATGATTTTTTTCAATGCAATCATTTTTTGATCATTCATTTTCATGTCTACAATTTTCAAATCACTTTTAAAACTTTTGTTCATTCAGTTCGGAGATATACTGTGTGGATTATAGGAGTTTGTACCGAAAAGAAAACATTTGTATAGGAAGATACAAAAGTCTATAAATACATTTCATATTGAAGTCGAAATCATGTTGCGGAGTCATCAGGCAATTTGTATGAAATCATGTTCAGCAGCTTGGGCAAAGTCGTTGTAAATTTGTTCTTCCAGTTGAAGTGGGAGTTGTTTAGTGAAATTTAAGATGGAGTTCTGACTGGATATAGGACGAAGAATTCAAACCGATATAAAAATCAACTGTGTGATCTTTATATTTTATGTTGCATTAACTGCATATTAATCTGATTATACTCAAGTTGAAGATGTCTGGTATGTTATGGATTTGTGAAGGAGTTTGCTATTCTTAGGAGCTTAGGATTGAGATGTGTTATACATGGCAAGAAACTGAGTGCTAAAGAGCTCATTAGCAGTGATAGATGGAGGGTAGGTAATATTATTTTTCTTCATGGAAAGAAAATCAAGGCAGTCAACAATTGTTTCAGATTCTAGTATAGGTTTTACTAGATTGTGGTTGAAGTGTTATTGAAACGGTTTTTGATTGATGGTGTGTTTCAGTCAGAGTTGAGCTTTTATAAGGGTTGTGATCTTGGGAAACAAATACAGATTTCATTTGATGAGACATACAATGACAAAGTTTCTAGAATGTGTATGTCTGTTCAGATGTATGGAGGCTTGCACCAGTGTCATCATTAGGTGAAGCCATATACTTTACTGGGTTTGTGAATGGTATCTCACGGAGGGTTTGGGTCTATTTCATATAGACTAAAGACGTAACACTTTCTCGGTTTCGTAGGTGGAAAACCTTGGTAGAGAGGTAGATAAGGAAGTAGTTGAAGGTATTCAAATTAAGCAGTTACAGCGAATTATCATCACAATAATTTACAAATTTTTGTGAGTCCAAAGAAGTTTTGAGAGAGATTGCACCTCATGGTGATTAACCGAAGTAGAGCGAATGGTTCGAATATTGTTGGAGAGAGCTAGTAGCTTATGGTTGACTACTGGATTCAAAATATATTTTTGGGCGGATGCGATATTTAAGGCGATTAATGGAAGATCTTGGTAGAGAGGTAGTCAAGGAAGTAGTTGAAGGTTCTCAAATTAGATATTATCAAGGAATTTGCATCACAAGAATTTGTTGACCTTTGTGAGTCCGACGGGGTTTTGAGAGAGATTACACATCATAGTGATGCGCTGGTGATTGAGTGAATGGTTTGAACATTGTTGGAGAGGGCCAGTAGCTTATTGTTGACTACTGGACTGAAAAAATATAATTTTGTGCAAAGGCGATATCTATGGTAATTTAACTCATCAACCTTCCATTGTAGTAAATATGAAAATCCCAAAGGAGATGAAAAGGGAATCTATGAGTTTTCATTTCTTAGAGTGTTCATTTCTTAGAGTGTTTGACTGTCCAGCTTATGTAAACAAGGACGAAGATAAGTCAAGCTTAGGAGCATCAGATACATTTTGCTAGGCTATAGTGTAGGAGTGAAAGGGTATATATTGTGGTAAATAACAACAAGATACATTGTGATTAAAAGACATGTGTGGATTGATGAGAAGACTATTGAGGATGAGCTTCCATCAGGTGACGGGAAGAGAACAAAAAATTACCAAACATAAAAGTGTAAATCATCAATTTCATTCTATATACAGAATGAGAGTGGTATAGCCGATGACACCATGGTTGGTCGCAGTTGTTAATGTACATGTTCAAACTCAAGGTGGAGCTCAGCCTAAGTCAAATCTAGTTTGAGAATAGAAAACAACTAGATAGCTTGATTTTGTGAGCTTTTGTTGTGAGCATGATCATATTTGTGATTTGACAACATGTGCACTTAGTATCATGGAGCTCAAAGGTGAGTTCAATGGCGCAGACTAGGAAAGTCGAAAAAAACCCTTAGGAGAAAGACTATAAGAGTTGCTATTGGATCGGGTATGTCCTCGTTTTATACATGATGGAGATGTTGGTGCCATATAGTTCTCCATTGAGCTCTTAATTTATTCTATTCGGAGGTGAATTTCCTACATCGGGTAGAGAGAATGGTGGCGATTCTTACGTGTTGTTTATGAATGGTTTCTTTTGTGCTTGGAAGAGAAAGCAAAGCGAAATTCAAGCACTGCTTAAACTTGATTAGCTTAGTTGAAAGCTAATGGGCGTCATAGAGCACGACTCTAGAAGGTTTTCTTTATTCCTGGTGAATTGAGCTCAATGGAGAGATGAACGATTTGTACATTTGAGTCAACAGTGTTTAAATTGTGTGACTTAAATATATATAATAGCAAATATATAAAGAAGAAAATCAATTAATTGAACCAATCAATTGATCAATGAGTCAATATGAGGTGCGAAGGAAATAATGAAAACTAATTGATTCATTCAATCAATTAATTAATCGAAAATTCAACTGGTGCAATGGAAGAAATTTCTTTATTGATCAACAAATCAATGTAAATATAATTATCATACTTTGAAAAGTGGTATGCCAACTAGTGCATTCATTAGTTATTTTGCTTTTTTTAGAAATTTAATGCTTTCTAAAGTAATTCTTTACCTTTGAAAAAATGAGGTATGCATGCAAATTATTTAAGCAAGAAAAATCTCATCTCCAAGGAAATATATTCATACCATGCTCAAGTAATACTTACGTTATACCTCTTCTATTTTGGTTCTTCACCATAGAAATCTCTTGTAATTTCCCTTGTATCTCCTTAATTATTTAAGCAGTAAAAGAAAAGTTGGGTTCAAATTTGTAAGTTCTCTTATACAATTGCCTACATTCATACTTATCCATTATTTGATCTATTTGTCACCAAATTGGTGATCTCAGATTTTCGGATAAATATTTTTTCCGCAAGATCAGCGTTTTGATCTACAAAATCCTAGCAATATGTTCAATCCACTAGTAGTTTTATACAGGAATGCTAAATGTATCATGTTTAAAATTATTGATGTTCAAGTAAAAAAAATAACAAATATACGCCCACTTACCATCCAAAATACCTTGGCTGGGTTGAATCACGATATTTTAGCCACTTCGCATTAATATCCTGTAACAAATAATTTAAACATCATTATAACAAACACAACCACGCATATGCGACAAATTTTACAATGCAATTATCTGAATATTGAAGAAATAACAAATTTGAGAAAAGAGTGTGCAAATTCAAGAAAAGAGAAAAAAAGATTAAATCCAACCTAGGTCTGAGAGTGCCTGAAATAACCAACAAAGGCTCGGCGATGAATTCCTGGAAGCTCGGTTACTCGTGTATGTCCTTTAATTTTTGACACTTATCTTTTTGAAGCTGCAGTTGCTGCTTTATGCTTCCGTCTCATAACTTTGCCTCTGCGTAATCTTGTTGGTCTTCTTGGTCCTTCAATCCCTTTCTTCTTCATTTTTTCCATCTTCTCAATTCTACCTTCAATATCGCGAGTAATGACTTTATCTCTACTTTCTTCGGACAACAATGCCAGTCTAGCAAATTTCTTTGGCCTAACATTCCCAAGCCTTTCATGTATCATTTTAAACGCAGGAAATAAAGCTGCTCTCATAAAATATCCTTCAGTTAACATCATAGAGTTTGACTCAGGCAGCTTCAGCGAGTCTTTCAGTTCAAGATCCATACAGAAAGTCGAATCTTTTAGCCACATTCGAAGAGAATGAGCTTTGGCTACCAGAACACCGCTACGTGTTTTGCATGGAAGAAATGGTGAACCCATTTCCCATAGATAAATTTTCAGAGTATTGTTTAATGACACCATGTTATACTCAGCAGTCCCTGTAATAAGGGCAACTGACTTTTGTGATTCAGGAGAACCATGCAATGAAGCATCTTGCATGTGGTCCAGCCATAATGTAAGACCAACAAGTGCAGCACCACCAGATAACTTTCTGAAATCTGCACCCCAATCTTGTTCTGCGACTCTGAAAACATCATGACTGTATATGCCTTTTTTGATGGCTAACTGGAAAACCCAAGAAGCTGTAGCACGTTTCTGAAATGCCCACAAGACATCTTCAAGTGCATTTACAAAGTTAAAGCAAGCATTATCTTCTTCAGGGATAAGTTTATCAAGCAAAATGTCTAACTCTGTAAATAATGACTCCGATTTCTCAGTCAAAAACCTAAGAGGAAGGTCAAATCCAGTGTCACCCAGAGAATTTAGAAGGTTTATGGCGTTTTCAGTTTCCTTGCAGAAGCTTGCAGCCCTTATGAAACATGTCCAAATTCTATGATCTGGTTCAACACCATCGTTCTTCATATCCAATAGCTTAGAAATTCCTACATCATATTCTCTCTGTTTGAGATAAGCATCAATCACAGAAGTGTATGGTAATGTAGTTAAACTCTGGCTGGAATGTTTCAAATTATTAAGTACTTTTTCTGCTTCTTCAGGTTTCCCACCATCACTGAATGATACCATAAGCATGTGCATTGTAGCAATAGTTGGCTCTATCCCATCTTCTTTCATCAAAGATAACAAATTTTCAGCTTTTAGATGGTCGCCGGAGTTTCTGTAGATTTTCATCATTATATGATAGAAAGACCTATCTAATTTATATCCTTTACTCCGCATACTATTGAAAAGCTCTTCAGCCTGATCCCACAATCTTTCTTTGCTGCATGCAGATAATATACTCTTGTATGAATCTAATTTTGGCTCGATACCTTTTCTCGCCATCTCGTTTAACAAAGTGAAACCCTCTTCAGGCCTCAATTCCCTACTATACATGACTATGAGAGTATTATATGTGTCTTCATCTGGGGAAAATCCGTAGCCTTGAATATTTTTATACACTTCACTTGCTTTCCGAAAATCTTCAATCTTTGTGTACATTTTAAGAAGTAAATTGAAAATTACTAGGTCAGGCTTAAAACCCGACTCCTTCATTTCACTCACCAATAATTCCACATCTCGAACCCTTGTGGCACGAGTAAACAAACCAATTATGCTTCTGTACAAATGCATTGTAGGCAAGTACCCAGCTGCTTTCATACCATTGTATATCTTTTTCACCTCAAATATATTCCCCTCACGCACAAAAGCATCAAGTATCATGAGAATAGTGCTTTTGCTTATCTTAAAATCCATATCCTGTAATTCTTCAACAAGGACATAAAGCTCATTTAGCCTTCCATCTATGATTAATGCTTTCATTAGACCATTAACAGAATCTATAGAGGGTTGAGGACCATGTTTCATCATTGTATTGAAGATAGCTCTTCCTTTCTCATATAGACCACTCTCTGCATAGGCATATATAAGGGCATTCCATATTTTTCTATCTACAGTCGTGTGCAGTCTAAGCATTCCAACAAAACTTTCTGCTTTTTGCCACAACTTCATTTTCCCATATGTTTCAATCAAGTTGACATAAATTGAGTGGTCGTCAAATGAAATGCCAACCCTTTTAGCCTCTTCTATTAAACAATGTGCTGTTTCAGGAAAATTCATATTGCAATAAGCGGTGATCATACTCTCGTATATGCTTTGATTAGGTTTAAGGCCAAACAATTTCATATCTGAGAACAATTGTGAAGCTTCAGAGAAAAATTTCTTCTCTATGCAGCTAGTGATAACAGATGCATAGAAACTACAAGTAAAAGGTTTGGAATCATAACCCATTGATATATTATACTCCACAAGAGCACTTTCCAGTTTGTTTTCTTTGCACAGCATTCCTATTTTAGCTTCTAATACAAAACCAAATGAGTTGGACGAGTTTTCACTTATAAAACTAAGCAAAGAACTAGCTTCTTCGTGCTTCTCCAACTGTGAATAAGCATTCAAAACGACTACCAAGTTTTCATTGTCGGGTTCAAAGCCTTGTATAACTGCTCTTTTCATCATTTGAGCTCCAACAGATATGCACCCACCCTTAATTAAAATCTCAGACATCACCATAGGATTCATCATACAAATTTCCTCCATGTCCTTAACAATTTCATCAATCTCCTCATTCTTTTCTCCTCTCATAAGAACGGCAATCATAACTTCATACAAACCCGAATCAGGCATAAACCCATCCTTGATCATACTTCTATACATAACTAATGCCTTATTAATCTCATCGCACCTCAGCAAAACATCTATAACTACAGAATAAGCCAAACAGTCTGGTTTTATTCCTGACCTCACCATAAGACCAAAAGTTCTCTCCGCCTGTTCACGCATCCCCGCTTTTGCATACCCACATATCAAAGCACTAAAAGTTTTCAATGTAGGTTTCACTCTTGCTCTCACAAGATCTTCCATCACTTTTCCTGCCTCAGATATCCTACCCACCTTCCCTAATGTATCGATTAACACAGTAAAAGTCACTGCATCGGGCATACAACCAATCTCTTTCATTTCATCATACAATTCCAAAGCAGACTCCACATCTCCTCTTTTTCCATACATATGAATAATCGTGTTATAGGTGATTTCATCTTTTCTAAAACCCGACTTCACCATCTCATTGCATACTTTCTTAGCGTTATCGACATCTCCCTCTAAGGCATAAGCATATAAAAGCGAGTTATAAGTAACAGCATCTGGAGAAAATCCCATTTCCTTCAACTCGAGAAAAATTCCTTCAACCTCCCGAATCAACCCAGACCTCCCATAAACTGCCATCATGGCATTATAAGTCCATAAATCAGGACAACACTTACTCTCTTCCATAGCAGTAAAAACACTAACCGCATCAACTACGTTCGAACTATAAGCACATGCACTTATAAGAGTGTTATAAGTTATTGTATCTGGACGTAAACCAGAATTCTTCACCTCATCAAGAAGCTCAACTGCCTTACCCCTTCCCATACTATGTGCCTTGGCACGTGCATTAATCAATGTGTTAAAACTAACAAGATCGGGCTCTAAACCCTTATCTTTAACTAAACCAATCAACTCCTGAACTTTTTTAAAATTCCCAACCCGAGCATATACTCCCATCATTGCATTATATACCTGAATGGACGGTTCAGACCCATCAATGCATCTGGCAAACACCTCTTCAGCAATAGACTCTTGGCCGTTCTTCCCCAGTACAGCAATCACCGCAGCAAGAAGCCTGGGAAATGGAGAATGGCTCTTCTTCAAAGTAAGCCATTCAAAAACTTCCAAAGACCTCCGCCAACTGGCACTTCCGACGGACTTCACCAGAAAGGCGTAATCTGTTGGCGTCATCTGAACAATAGAGGAGTCCAAAACATTGGCGACCGCAGAGGAATCGGGAAGAGAGAGTATCTGATTCGTCAGGAACTGGACGCGTTCCCGCCAATCCTTGGCGCGCTTTAGAGCAAGCTTCGTCATTTTTTTGGTCTGGGTTCGGGACTGCTTGGATTGAATTGGTTCTTCGAGTTCGACTTCGGGTACAGTTTCGGGTTCAGGGGCAAGTTTAGGTTTGGGTGTATCAGGTTTCGGGTTAGCGGGTTTAGAGTGTAAGGTGGCGTTATCAGGTTTGAGGTTATCGGGTTTGAGATGAAGGTGGGGCCAGCGGATGGAGGGGATAGAGCGGTCGTAAGAGAATTCATGCCGATTTGTTTCCTGGGGAATTGGTTGGAGACTAGATATTGACGTTAATTTAGGTTGTTTATTTGAGTTTACCGAAACGGGGAGCAAAGATGATCGGACTGGAACAGAAATTAAAGGCATTTAAGTGAGTTTTGAAGAAGAAACGAGAATGGAAATGGAAATTCAAATATTGGTTGGAGAATTGTAGATAAGAAGTTTATAGGAAAGAGCATCACAACAACAATGGCTTGTTTAGTCGCTAAACAAGCAATGGAGCAATCAGGTGTGACTTGTTCACTTCTTCGTGGTTGGTTTGAGTTGATCTTGTGGCTAGTTGAGTGAACAGAGACTGGTAAATATAATGGCAAAGACTTTACCATTATAAATTTACAAAGGGAAGTCTCCGTCTTTGTATACTGTGAATGTTATATATAATTTATAACGGCGAAGACTTCACCGTTATAAACAAAGTTTATTTTATTTTTAAACTGGTTCATGGCTAGTTGTACTTACCTGGTTGCATAGCTCGTTCGGTCGGTCCAAAAGCATGAAATAGAGTGAAGTGAACAAGCCACGTTGTTGGTTATGGTCTTAGACATTTAAGATCGGCAGATAAGAAGCTTATACGGAGAAGCCATTGGGTATTTGGATTAAGGGAGAACCCAAGTATATTATTATTGGACGCGTATTACCTCACAGTCAATTAAATAAGTTCTGGACGCCTATTCAATAGGCTCACAATGCAGAAGGTCTATTAAATAAGCTTTCAGGATTGGACGTCTATTAAATAGACGTCCGTGGCCAGTTCTGAATATCGAATTGGCCACTGAATATTACTTTTAATATTTAGTTGAACATAAACAGTTGAAGTAAGAATTTTGTGCTGCCTTTCATATTAAGCTTAATTGAAGCTTGTTGGAGATGCTCATGGGATAGGCTAAGTTTTTTTTTTTCCTTTTTTTAACCACGGTTGAATTTCCTTTAAACAAATTCTGTTTGAACACATCAAATTGTCAGTAGTCCCCTCTTAATTTAAAATTAGGATACATCCATATTTTCTAAACTTATTTGTTTTACATTCTTCCGTTTTAAAAACTATTTTCCACATCCCTCTTTTTTTAATCTTTTTTTTACTTCTCTCGTTTCCAAATTTAAAAGCGACCACTTCAACGTGTATTACGACGGTTATGAGTTATGTACGTATATTCTAAGAGCGCGTGTCAAGTTTAATAAAAATTACACAAATACCTCATGAATTTCACCTTTTTTTAAAAAAAACAAGGATAAAATTTATAAAAGAAAATTAAAAGGGATATAATGCTAATTTTTTATAATCATAAGAATGGATGTTAAAATTTTCCTTTTCTTTAATTAAAATTTTTCCTCCTCGCTTCCTTCCCCATTCCCCAAATCCCAAATCATTCATCTCTCAATTTAGACCACGGTTTCACAAAATCCTTTAGTTATCCACATGTTGCATTACCACCTAGGTAGACAAAGAGCACGCCTACTCTAGTGGATGGCACCGTTACAACCAGTTAATATATCAGCGCTGAAGTACTCACTTCCATTCTTAGGAGGCCAGCAGACCTTATAGGTGACAACAGGGGCCTTCGGCGACCCCTTTCAAAGGTACGATGTCATACCCAAAGATGTTGGCACTTGAGACGGAGGATCGACCTGAGTGGAAAAGATTGGAACACAAAGTAAGTTGAGGTTAGTCTCCTTCTTTTTGTGCTTAAAATAATATATGATGCTTGATATTATAATTGATGTGTTCATTTTAGCCATTTTGATTCTTTTATAAGTTAATCGAAAATTTGGTTCACCTAAAAATGATTAAGAAAAAACAAATTGTGGTTGCTCACAAGTAGTTTGGTAGACATCCCGAGAGGGGCTTTGTTGTTTTGATTCCTTGGAAAGATGAAATGTGAATGCAAGTGTTGAATATGCTAGTATATGATTTTTGTTTAATGATAATAAATATATATATATATATATATATATATATATATATTCATTTAAATGTATTTGTTATTGTACTATTTAATTTCACATAATTAAATAAATATTTGCTGAATAAAATAATTAATACAGAATTTAAATTCAAACTGATATTTTATTCAAACAAATATTTTATTACAATTTTGAATAGTAGAAATTTGAGCTTTCACTATATATATACAATTTTCAACCACAACACAATTTGATCACCATAAAATTATCATTTACATTAGCACCTCACTACATTTCACTCATTCACTCGTATGTATCTTCAACTCTATTCCAGATTGAATCCAGCATCTGAGTTATCTGCAAAATAAACACTGACGCGGTAAAATTGAAAAAGAAATAATTTTTGTAGTATAAAATAAAATGTGTTTTTGAAAATATTATTTGCCTCAGTTATTTGGGTTGTTCGTCATCATTTATTTTGAATTCATCATACACGAACAGCTTGTGACATGCACAGTATATCAATGTACATGCCACAAGGCCGTGCACATCGATATACACTTGATAAAATTGCAGGGACAGGTGAGCACAAGATCAAACCCGAGCCGAGGCTGGATTCAACTCAGGTGGGATACAAATAACATCACAAAATTGTCGAGTACAAGTTCTCAAGCAACACAGCCTCGACATTCAAATGGGTCAACTCAAAAAGCAAATGATTAGTACAGACTCGTATACAAAGTGCAGACCAACCATGTGCAACCAGAGCACTTGAAGTTCAGTGGAAAACCAAACAAGAATGAAGCAAACAGCAATATGCATATGGTCAAGCACAAGTCAAGACAGGGAGAAAAATGCATACACATAACATTTACAATATGAACTCAAGGAAATATGCGACTGAATACAAGTGCATAACAGAATCGAGGCAGGTACAAGACAGCAACTCGGAGGAACCACATACTAAATCAGTTCCAAAAATAACCAAGCTTGTATGCAACTTAAGCTTTAAACATATAGTACAAATATACAGTGGAGCATGAAAACATTTGTAAGATTAAATCAAGGTATCACCAACACTGACCATATTTAAAACATGGATGAGCATGATGAACTAAACCAAATCACATGTTCAAAGTGATCTAAATGTACACAACCAAATAAGCTCAAAGGCAAGTCCAGTTACAAATGCAAACTAGCTCGAAGCAACAACTCAATCAAGCTCCACACAAAACCAGACCACAAGATACATTACTCGAGAACAAAACCACACACAACACACATGTATATATACAGTGCATACATAAGCAATAAAGACTAGTCAGAGCATGCGAGTGAAACTTCAACAGTGGTGCACATACACACATACACTTTTATACATACATACATACATATATACATACATACATACATATATATATATATGCAGACATGACTCAAGTGCAATCAGAATAACAAAGTTAACCCAGACCAATATCACACAACAACAAAGGCAACAGGATAACTCGGTTAACAGTACAGGTAACCAGAGATACAAGAGACAACATGAAGTCTCAATATAACCAGTTGTAGTAACAAAGTCAAGGTTTTTATAAAAATCAGGGTAGCAGTTTTTCAAACCAAAGTCAAGTTTTAATCAAAGCCGCGGTGACCAAGTTATAGGGAAAAAGAAGAAACCGACTAAAGTAGGTAAAATCGAACAAATCAAAATCAAAGCCGTAATATTCAAGCAACGAAATTATATGAATTGAAAATGTCAGAAAACATCACAAGCATTCAATCAAAAATCAGTGGCCGAGCATAGCAACACGAATCATTCAAACCAGATGTATATGAACGAAGATTAAGGGGTTCGAACCCTATTTAAACCCAATCATCATCGGCAATAAAAATCATTCGAGTTCAAACTATATCACAGAGCATATTTTCAAATCAATAACTCGAATCGAATTGAGTTCAAGCATACAACAAAAGAAATAAAGCAAAATCACATACCTATTCAATTCGAACTCGACTCATTGAAGCAGCCGTTTGCGAATCAAAGTGACAAATTGATTGACGAAGCAAACTGTAGATAGTTCATCATTCAATCAACAACTGAAAGCGGCGACTTCAACAAATCAGAGGAGCCCTAATTTTTCTTGAAAGAGGAACGAACGAGCAAAAAGGAAGCAGCCATTTTTCAAAGAAAAAGGATACAGGCCGATTATATAAAAGAAAAGGGGGGATTTTTTTACTGTGTTTTTAATTTGGGCCGGTATCTTTTAAATATTATTGGGCTTTATTGTCAATTAGGGTTTCTTGTTTTTTAGTTGATTCTGATTTGTATTTTTCTTTTAAACTTTTGTATATTCTAGTCGTGTGACTAGGGGACGGACTACGGTGATGTAGTTCGACAATTCGCAACTCAGTGGCTGAGTTGTGGCAGGGTTTTGAGCGTAGAGTTAGGTTAGTCGATAGCGGGTGTCGCGAGTTTACGTGTGTAAGCGTCTGACTACTTAATTTCTAGTAGAAACCTTGGGGGCAGCACGTAGGCAGGGTTTTGCCGAAGCTGGGTAAATCCGTGCTGTTCTATTTCTGCTATTATCTGTGTTGTTATTATCAGTGCTGCAATTATTTTATATATTTCCGCATTAAACTTTTATAATTAATAGTATCACCCTATTCACCCCCCATCTAGGGTGAAATTGATCCTACAAGTGGTATCAGAGCAGGTTAATAGCAAGGATGTCTAACCCTAGTTGCAAATCTAGCGAAAGTCAGTCCAGTATTATTCCCCTATTTTTGATGGAACGGATTTTTTAAATTGGAAATTGAAAATGGAATTTTACTTAAAATCTGTTAATTTTAAATGTTGGGATATTATTGAAAATGGGTGTGATATAGACGAGAAAAATACTTCGATTAATGCTCTTGCTTTGCATATACTATATTCTCATATTAATCGAAATAATTTTAACTATATCTCTCATTGTGAAATTGCACAGGAAATCTGGAATACTTTTGATGCAATATATGGTGCAAAAGTCAACAACGATGAGAAATTCTCCACAATCGACTCAGTTAAAGAAACGTGCTTAACAGGATTGGCAAAGGAAGTAGTGATGAAGATTCAATAGCCGATGAGATAAGTGATTTTCCATTCAATGATTTAGTTCTCTTGTGCCAAAAATTAATTGAAAATAATAAAGCTCTTGAGATGAAAAATAATAAGTCGAAAAGGGAACAAGCTAAACTTCATCAGAAAAATAATGATTTGGAAAATGAGCTTAAAAATATTAAGAAAAATAAAAGTTCTAATTGCAAAAGGTGTTTGAACTATGAAAAAGAATTTGCCTATTTTCATGGAAAAATTCAAGTTAGAAAACGAAATTTTAATGCAGGAGAAAAATAAAACTGAGTTGATTTGTAAAAACAACATTTTGCAAAAAGAGTTGGATAGTTTTAAGAAGTCAGAAATTTCTAAATGTGCGATTTTTGAAAAGAAATTAAATGAGATCAACAAAAATTTCAAAACCCTTGAAAAAGAAAATGTGATTTTGAGCAAATCTGAAATTATTCGATTAAATCACAAGTTTGAAAAGGAGTTTGAAAAAATCAAGGATTTTGAAAATATTGAATTTAATAAACTCCAACTTTTTGAAACTGAGATGCTAGAAATTGATAATAAAATTAGAGAGCTTCAAAATGAAAATATGCGATTAAAAGTGAATAGTTTTGAAAAAAGAGATAGTACCATTAGTTGGTGTTCGAAGCTAATAAATGAAAATAAACTTTTAAAATCCAAAGTTAATAAACTTGAGTTGGTTACTCGGAAATTTTTCACTAGAGATAAATCATTTAATATACTCTTAGAAAATCAACTCTTGGAGAATAAAAGGAATGGATTTGGATTTGCAAAAGTGTCAAAATATGAACAAACAACTAATAACACTGTTAAGGGGAAAAGTGTGATACCCAAATACATAAAGTGTGAAAATATTGGACATGGCAAGAATAATTGTCGAAATATATAGAAACACAAAACCGTTAAACTAATATGGATTCCAAATGGTACGAATATAAATGGTTTGAAATTTAAACAGATTTGGATTCCCAAGGGTATAATTGTATATGCTAACGGTTTGTTATATAGACAAATTTGGGTACCAAAGAGTTCAATAGATAATAATAGCGGTCCTACATCCTTAGTTAGACCACTTGCCTTCTCCAAAATTTAGACACACAAGAAGGCTAAGGAATAACTTTAATGGAGATAGATTTCGAGTTGTTCTAAGTGATTGATAACTAAAATTTAAATGTTCCTTAGCCCATAAGGTTTAGATGGAGATCATCGCATTTTGGATATCACGACACCAACGGAAAGTGAGGTATGATTTCTCAACTCAATTTTGTTCACATATTGTTAATTATGTTTTGATCAACATTGCTGGAGTATTTCTGCCATCTCAACTTTGATTTTTGGAATTCTTAAAGTTCGATAATGCTACAACTTTTCTATTTTTAGTTTTTATTGTTTCACTTTGGAATGTCATGAAAAATGGCTTTGACGATTTTTTGTTTTTGCTCAATATAGATTACTTGTGCTTGATATAAATGGATGTACTGAAAATTTCAAAACAAATTCAAGTGTTGAGGAATACACGTTTTTTTATATACCACTATATATCGCCATGAATATCTCAAATACAAGTGGTATCTTATATCATCTCATGTTGAAATCATTTTTGCAATAATTTAATTATTTATATTGACTTTCAACTAGAAGTCATTTTCACAAAACCCCTTCCAGAAAATAGTTTTTGATGACCTCGTTTTAGATTAGACATTTTAGAAATTTGATTTATATTTATTTTTTGGATTTGATCTTAAATGAATACATTAACTAATCTTACTCCCTACCGATTATCGAAAAGATAAATAGTGATTGAAAAAGTGATAAGTGTTGATATTAATCAATATTATAACTTGAGAAAGTATATTTAGTAAATTTCTTTAAAAATTTAAACAAGATTTATAATAACTTTTGTTGATAAAAATTCCATGACCATCTCCATTTTTATCATATTTCTAACGACCATCACTCATCAAAATCCAATATAGTATGTCAATATGTGGTATTTTAAACAGGAAATTATTCGTTTTTATTTTTTTTATTTTTTTCAATGTATTCACTCTCATTTAAAAGTCCTCACGGTTATGCATGGGTGAATTACTTGGAATATTTGTATATGTGCTTTCATGCTCATTTAAAAGTCCTCACGGTTATGCATGTATGGAACACATATCAAAATTGGTTATTAAATAGACAAGTTGATTCTAATCTCATTTAAAAGTCCTCACGGTTATGCATGGTTAGAAGATACTTGAAATTTTTTTGTTTAAAATTGGGAATACTACTAATCTCATTTAAAAGTCCTAACAGTTATGCATGGTTAGTAGATATTCAAATTCCTGATATAAATGTACCACAAATAGACACAACTATATGGTTTTATATGCCCACATCATCCCTGTCATTCTAAAGTGGAATATGCGTCTAACAGAGTATTTATGATTTTTGCATGATTTTTTTATTAAAATTTAATATTTATACTCGATTGGGTATTAATGTTGTATTAATGTCTATCATTTTATCTATATTTTTCTAACACTTTTACTCTTTTGCTGATAACAAAAGGGGGAGAAGAAGTTAAGATTTTGGTTGGCAAATAATTCGAAGTCATATTTTTTATTTGCATATTCTCATCTAAGTTTATTTGCATATTGTTATTTATTTTCATGCATATATGAAGGGGGAGCTTTGGTGTAGGGGAACATTCAAATAGGGGGAGCAAATAGAAATATCAAATACATTTAATAAATTCAAAACCTTAAATATATGTTTGTTATCATCAAAAGGGAGAGATTGTTGAATATGCTAATATATGATTTTTGTTTGATGATAATAAACATATATATATTCATTTAAATGTGTTTGTTATTGTATTATTTTATTTTCACATAATTAAATAAATATTTGTTGAACAAAATAATTAACACAGAATTTAAATTCAAACAGATATTTTATTCAAACAAATATTTTATTACAATTTTGAATGGTACAAATTTGAGCTCTCACTATATATATACAATTTTCAACTACAAAACAATTTGATCACCATACAATTATCATTTACATTAGCACCTCACTACATTTCACTCATTCACTCGTATTTATCTTCAACTCTATTCCAGATTGAATCCAGCATCTGAGTCATTTGCAAAATAAACACTGACGCGGTAAAATTGAAAAAGAAATAATTTTTGTAGTGTAAAATAAAATGTGTTTTTGAAAATATTATTTGCCTCAGTTATTTGGGTTGTTTGTCATCATTTATTTTGAATTCATCATACACGAACAGCTTGTGACATGCACAGTGTATCACTATACATGCCACAAGGCCGTTCACATAGATATACACTTGATAAAATTGCAGGGACAAGTGAGCACAAGGTCAAACCCGAGCCGAGGCTGGATTCAACTCAGGTGCGATACAAATAACATCACAAAATTGTCGAGTACAAGTTCTCAAGCAACATAGCCTCGACATTCAAATGGGTCAACTCAAAAGGCAAATGATTAGTACAGACTCATATACAAAGTGCAGACCAACCATGTGTAACCAGAGCACTTGAAGTTCAGTGGCAACCAAACAAGAATGAAGCAAACAACAATATGCATTTGGTCAAGCACAAGTCAAGACAGGAAGCAAAATGCATACACATAACCGTTACAATATGAACTCAAGGAAATATGAAACTGAATACAAGTGCATAACAGAATCGAGGCAGGTACAAGACAGCAACTCGGAGGAACCACATACTAAATCAGTTCCAAAAATAACCAAGCTCGTATGCAACTTAAGCTTTAAACATATAGTACAAATATATAGTGGAGCATGAAAACAGTTGCAAGATTAAATCAAGGTATCACCAACACTGACCACATTTAAAACATGGATGAGCATGATGAACTGAACCAGATCACATGTTCAAAGTGATCTAAATGTACACAACCAAATAAGCTCAAAGGCAAGTCCAGTTACAAATGAAAACTAGCTCGAAGCAACAACTCAATCAAGCTCCACACAAAACCAAACCACATGATACATGACTCGAGAACAAGACCACATACAACACACATGTATATATACAGTGCATACATAAGCAACAAAGACTAGTCAGAGCATGCGAGTGAAACTTCAACAGTGGTGCACATACATACATACACTTTTATACATATACATACATACATACATACATACATACATATATATATGCAAACAACAGCTCAAATGAGCAATTTCAAACATGACTCAAGTGCAATCAGAATAACAAAGTGAACCTAGACTAATATCACACAACAACAAAGGCAATAGGATAACTCGGCTAACAGTATAGGTAAACCAGAGAATACAAGAGACAACATGAAGTCTCAATATAACCAGTTGTAGTAACAAAGTCAAGGTTTTTACAAAAATCAGGGTAGTAGTTTTTCAAACCAAAGTCAAGTTTTAATCAAAGTCGTGGTGACCAAGTTATAGGGAAAAAGAAGAAACCGACTATAGCAGGTAAAATCAAACAAATCAAAATCAAAGCCATGATATTCAAGTAACGAAATTATACGAATTGAAAAAGTCAGAAAACATCACAAGCATTCAATCAAAAACCAGTGGCCAAGCATAGCAACGTGAATCATTCAAACCAGATGTATATGAACGAAGATTAAGGGGTTTGAACCCTGTTTAAACCCAATCATCATCGAAAATAAAAATCATTCGAGTTCAAACAATATCACAGAGCATAGTTTCAAATCATTAACTCGAATTGAATCGAGTTCAAGCATATCAACAAAATAAATAAAGCAAAATCACATACCAATTCAATTCGAACTCGATTCGTTGAAGCAGCCGTTTGCGAATCAAAGTGACAAATTGATTGACGAAGCAAACTGTAGATAGTTCATCATTCAATCAACAATTGAAAGCGGCGACTTCAACAAATCAGATAAGCCCTAATTTTTCTTTAAAGAGGAACGAACGAGCAAAAAGGAAGCAGCCATTTTTCAAAGAAAAAGGATACAGGCCGATTATATTCTTTAAAGGGTTTCTTGTTTTTTTAGTTGTTTTTAATTTGTATTTTTCTTTTAAACTTTTGTAGTTTCTAGTCGTGTGACTAGGGGACGAACTACGGTGGTGTAGTTCGAGAATTCGCAACTCAGTGGCTGAGTTGTGGTAGGGTTTTGAGTATATAGTTAGGTTAGTCGATAGTGGGTGTCGCAAGTTTATGTGTTTAAGCGTCTGACTACTCGATTTCTAGTAGAAACCTTGGGGGCATCACGTAAGCAGGGTTTTGCCGAAGCTAGGTAAATCTGTGTTGTTCTATTTCTGCTTTTAATATTTCTGCTATTATCCGTGCTGCTATTATTTTGCTTTTATCAATGCTGTAATTATTTTATATATTTCCGCATTAAATTTTTATAATTAATAGTATCACCCTATTCACCCCCCCTCTAGGGTGAAATCGATCCTACAGCAAGATCATTTGACACTACACGATATTGCCTTGGATTTACTTGAATTGATGCTAGTTGTGAAATATGATGATGGATTTATTGTAATTTGTTTTCTACTGGAATTGCTTTTTGGTGTTGCTTATAATCGACGTTTAGTATTGGCATTGCTATGAAACCAGAGATGAAAACAATAGGAAGAGTATGTTTCTACTGATATTACATTAAAGGTGGTTTAAAAAATTGGATATATTGCAAGTTAATGTAGTGTTTACCGATGCATCTATTTTTCTCTGGTTTTAAATTGCACGGATTGTGTGTTTCTGTATATGAGTGCTGACAACAAATTGATATATATGAATTTGTTTACCAATTGATATATTGCAAATTGATATATCGCAAATTGATATATCTACATGCTGATAATAAAGATTATGTGTTTCAATAGCTGACAACAAAGATTATACGGTATTCATGGAAGGCCTTATCTTACGTGTTTCTATTGCTTTTCTATGAATATAATATATGAAAAAAGTTAAGATTTTACGTCATGATTTCCTAAATACTATTTATTAGAGAATTGCACTTTTCTACCCTTATTCTGATATTTAGTTTAAGAATTTGTTTACTAACATTATTTGAGCATCATGATGCATCTCATTTTGCATTTTGCTATCGGGTTTGTACACGTGGGATATGCTGGATTTATTCGACCTAGAGCTGATTAAAGCAAACAACCTCCAACAAAGAGATTGAATAAAGAGTTGACTTTATCCTTAGATATGAACATAAGGTATTTCATTTCTTACATCAATCATTGTGGTGAAAGAGATGATGAGCGTAAGCATTTTTAATCAAGATCTAGTTTTTGCCTATTTGAATACCAATCACTCAAATCAAATATGATATCACACAAAATAAATAATAGATAGAAGAGAGACAAAAAAGATTTAACGTAGTTTGGATTTGTATTCTACGTCCACGGAGACCCAACAACCCTTTATTATTTTTTCACTTCGAGAAAAAGTACAACATGAGAAAGTATGAATTACTCAATAAATTTCACTCACCTTAAAAATGCAGAAATAAGGGTCTTATTAAGGTTATTTTGGTGGTGAACACTCTTGTTGGTTTGTTGATGAAAAAATGAACAAATATCTTCATTTATATAGGTGTAAGGATGAAGACTGCATGAAGATAAGGATGGAATCTTTCCAAATTTACTTGATTTGATTTCAACATAAATTTAGCATATTGGTGTTTGCTTCCACGTATATCCTTATTTGATTGATTCTTCAAATCAATTAATATATCTTCTGATATTAATTGGTTATCTTTTCTATTTGTTTTTCATATTTGATTGATGTGAAAATCAATTAATATCTTCTCCCTTTTAGATTTGGAATGGCTTTAAATCGAGTAAATTTAACGCTCTACCTCGATTTAAATATATTAATCAATCAACAAAACGGGTTGTTGGGTCAGCTCCCCATGACACTCAAGCAACTGAAATCAAACCGATCAAGTTTGAGCAATGCTCAAACTTGTCTTTACGAAGTGACTTTGTCATCATATCTGAAGGATTATCCATAGTACTCACTTTCACTAACTTGATCTTGCTTCGTTCTTCCTCAAACATAAGAAAGAAACCTCTGACATCAATGTGCTTCGTATGAAAACTATAAGCTTGATTCTCTACAAGATGAATTGCGCTCTGACTGTTTAAAAATAGCTCTACTGTCCGCTACACCACAGAAAGATCATCCAATAGCTGAAGTAAATATAATCTCTCCTTGGTCGCTTCCACAATCGTATCAACTTGGCCTCAGTAGTTGACAAAGCTACTATATACTACAACTTTGATCTCCACGAACTCGAACCTATGCCAAGTGTAAAAACATAGCCCGACACCGACTTCCTTGCATCTCTATTCCCAGCATAATCTGAATCATAGTAACCACCAAGAGAGATATTGCCATCTACCCCACCATATAACAAGCCAACTGAAGAAGTTCCACGAAGACATTTTAGTATTCACTACACTGCTTGTCAATCGTCTTTGCCTATATTAGACATATATCGACTCACAACACCTACTACATTGATCAAATCTGGTCTTGTGCACACCATAGCATACATGAGACTACCAACAATGCTAGAATAAGGTATATCAGCCATATACCTCTTGTCTTCATCCGATGAAGGAGATAATTATTTTGACAACTTAAAATAAGAGCCTAATGGAGTGCCAGCCGGTTTAGCTTTCTCCATAACAAATCGAGCAAGAACTTTCTTGATATACTATGCATGAGTGAGTCTCAACTCTCTCCGTTTCCTATCCTTGAATATCTCCATTTGCAAAATTCTTTGTGCTTTTCCTAAATCCTTCATATTAAACTTCTTGCAGAGCTCCGTTTTCAATTCTGTAGTTCTGACCATACTCTGAGATGCAATCAACATGTCATCAACATATAACAAAAGATATATCATATCCCCGTCGCACATCTTGAAATAAACACACTGGTCTTTAAAGCTTCTAGAGTAACCCTGCGAAAGCATAAATTTATAACCTTTTAAACCATAGTCTAAGAGACTACTTCGGTCCATATAGATATTTGCTAAGTTTACAAACATAATCTGGCCTGCTACTATCAATGAACCCCTCCGACTATGCAAATAAATCTCCTTATCCAGATCCCCATGCAAGAATGCAGTTTTAACATCCACTTGATCAAGTTCCATATCATAATGAGCAACTAACACCAAAAGAATATGAATGATGTATGCCTTACAACTGGAGCAAATATATCATGATACTCACCCCTTTCTTCTGAACATGCCCCTTTGCTAATAACATTGCTTTGTATCTAAGATCACCATTGCCGCCGTCCTTCACTCTATAGATTCACTTTCATCCAATAGCTCTTTGGTCGGTGAGAAGAGGTACCAAATCCCAAGTATAATTTTTCTACAAAGATTCAATCTCCTCCTCCATAGCAACTAACCAACTGGAACTGTTAACTGATGCAATAGCTTCCCTATAATCACTGGGCTCATCATGGACAACATTCAATGCATATGTTGCCATGTCATCGAAGTCAATATCTTCGATGCTCAATCCAACAAAATCCTCAAGCCACTTAGGCTTCCTTCTCTGTTTAATGGGCCTAGTCTCTGAATATGCTCCACCTTAAGTCTGATCCTCTATACCAACATCTGTACTATCCTCATTAACTACGGTGCTATCGGAAACACCATCTAAACCTCTATGAAAAGAATCTGAAGATGACTTTCTTTGTGTTTGATATTCTGAATCTGTCCTCACACTATTATTAGATGAGGAAGGCTCCACCTTCAACATAGCATTCTCATCAAAAGTCACATGCTCGTTGATAATAATCTTCTTGCTGATGGGACATCACAACATATATCCCTTCACTCCTCTTCTGTAACCTAGAAAGACACACTTGTAAGCTTTATGTTCCGGCTTGCCTCTACTCTCATGTTCATAAGCTGGGCATCCAAACACTCCAAGAAATGAATAGCTAATGGGTTCTCCTTTTCGTACTTCTTCGGGGATCTTCATATCTTTGGCAGTAGAAGGTGTGCGGTTGATGAGGAAAGTTGCCATAGATAAAGCTTCTGCCAAAAATCTCTTTTTAAACTTAGCAGTCAATCTGAGGAAAAAGTTCTTTCCAACAATGTCTGGTTCATTCTTTCAACAACTCCATTAGACCGAGGGTTGCTAGGTGTGGTGTAAGCCCCCTTAATGCCTTCGAACTCACAAAGGTCGACGGATTCCTGTGATACAAATTCACCACCATTATCCAAACGAAGAACTTTCAACTTCTTCCCCTACCGCTTTTCAACCATAGATTTCCACATTCAAAACCCAACAAAGGTTTCACTCTATGACTATAGGATGTATGTCCATACTTTACGAGAGAAATCATCTATAAATGAAACAAAGTACTGGCTCTACCCAAGGATGGACAAAGGGAGGCCCCTCAAACATCTATATGAGCATACTCTAAGGCAGCTTTTGCTTTATGCTCATCAGCGCCAAAAGAAATCTTTGTCTGCTTACCAAGAACACATTCTTCACAAAAGACGAGCTTTGAATGTTGAACACCATCAATCAAACCTCGTTTTCTCAACTCATCCAAACTGCGTCCACCAATATGCCTTATTCTCAAGTGCCACAATCTAGAAGAATCTGAATCAGCAGAAGTTGATTCACCAACTACAGCAGTGCTCTTTAATAAATAAAGATTTCATCCCCTCACGTCTTTCTAAACAATCATGGAATCCTTCGATACCTTCATCTTTTCTCCCTCAACTACAATCTTCAACCCAAGCCTACTCAAAGCCCCAATATAAATCAAGCTCCTTCTCAAATCAGTTACATTTCTAACATTAGTAATAGTATGAATAACACCGTCAAACATTCTGACCTTAACACTACCAACCCTAATTGTACGGCAAGAAGTATCGTTGCCCATTTGAACTTCTCCTCCATCAATCTCACTGTATGTAGAGAAATAATTCCTATCAGTTGTCATATGATAGGATGCTTCAGAATTAATAAGTTATAAGTTGCTCTTCCAAAAATAGCTAGAAGCTGTAAACACATCGGTACACTCTCTGTATCTGATTTCTTTATAGTAGATGTTGATGCTTATTTTGGGTCTTTTCTTCTTCCTTTGAGCTTGGGACATTGTGCAATAAAGTGCCCTGGCTTCTTACAATAATGGTAAGTCAATTGCTTATGCACCCTAGATTGAGACCTTGAATTATGTCTACCTCTACCATTCTTTAACTTACTTTAGCTTCTACCTCTTTGAACATATAAGCCTTTTGTATCACTATCTAAACTAGTGTTTGCTAATCTTCCTCTCAACACTTCATTATGAAGACTAGCCTTTACATCAGATAGACTAATCTTACTGCGACCATATATCATGGAATTAACAAAAGCAGTATACTCATTAGGCAAGGAACATAAGAGGGTCACTGCCTGAGCCTTATTAGTAATATCAACATCCATTGCCTTCAGGTTCATAATCAAAGTGATAAAGCATCTGCATGCTCCATAAAATCGACTCCCGACTTCATTTTAAATGAATAGAGTTATTGCTGAAGAATAACCCGATTCGTGGGAGACTTGTCTTGATATGCATCAAATAATGCATCCTATAATTCCTTCGCTATCTTCTTTTGAGAGAATTCTCTAAGAATTTCATCTGAAAGACTCAACTGGATTGTTATAAGAGTTTCATCTTCCATCTCTTCCAAAACACCTGCTTCAATGTCCTTCAATTTACCAGGCATAGAAATAACCTTAAAAATCTTCTTCTTCTTCAACATTGCCTCCTTCTTCATCTTCCAAGTTCCAAAATCTTCCTTTCCACCAAAGTGTGTAATAGCATAATTGAAACTAGATCTATCAATAGACTTTACAGAAGTAGCCATTAATATCCAAATAGAACAAGAACACTAGCTCTGATACCAAACTATGGTGAAAAGATAATGAGCGGAAGCTAATCAGGATCTAGTTTTTACCTATTTGAATACCAATGCAACTCAAAATAAAATATGATATCACACAAAATAAACAATAGGTAAAAGAGAGACAAAGAAGATTTAATGTGGTTCGAATTTGTATCCTACGTCCACTAAGACCTAACAACCCTTTATTATTTCTACTTCGATAGAGTACAACATGAGAAGGTTATGAACCACTCGATAAATTTCACTCACCCTAAAAAATGTAGAAATATGGATCTCATTGAGGATATCTTGGTAGAAAACACTCTTGTTTGTTTGTTGATGAAAAGATGAACAAATGTCTATATTTATATAGGTGCAGGGATGAAGACTACATGAAGATAAGGATGAAATCTTTCTAAATTTACTTTATTTGATTTTCAACACAAATTTAGCATATTGGTATTTGCTTCCACGTATATCCTTATTTGATTGATTCCTCAAATCAATTAATATACCTTCTGATATTAATTGATTACCTTTCCTATTTATTTTCCATATTTGATTGATTGCGGGAATCAATTAATATCTTCTCCCTTTTAAATTTGGAATAGATTTATATCATTCAAATTTAACAGTCATATCATTATTATAAGTCACTTTGGATAGTAACGTGCTTAAGTTTCATTTTTAGTGATACCGTGACATAGACACTCCAACATGGTTTTCTCATTTGTTATAGATTTAACAAGATTCCTGTTTAATCAAAACTAACAAATTCAGCTAAAATTTTGTACATCTCATTTACATACATCAATATATGAGATAAAAGGACTATTATTAAAGGAGCAACATATTGGGTAAGTGGAAAATTTACTTAAGGGAATATTGAAATAATATAAAGTTACATAAGGGGAAACTTGTGTGTTGTCACCAATCTTGATACTTGAAATTTGCATCAAAGTAGATCGTTTTTTCACAAAAATCAAACTAAGATGCCTTAGTTTGTAAGAGGCAAGTTTGTTTTGCACACTTAGGATGCTATTGTGATGACTATTATTAAGTAGAAATAGCTAGAGATGTCTTTATAGAAAATGTAATTATTATTATTAATTAAAAATGTAATGATTATTATTGATTGATCGGGGTTCCATTAACTCTATTCAGATATTTAGTAAATAGATTTTATTGTTAATCAAAAAAAGAAAAGGAGTGAAAAAAATTGTATATTGATCTTGTTATAGTTGATCGCATTTCTTCTTAGTCTAGTCATCCCAGAAAACTTCACATAATAAATTCTGGTTACATATCAATTTTTAGGTTAATTTTACTTATTAGCAGGACTAATGATGGAAGAAGCCACTAGAAGCAATTGGAGGAAAAAGTAGCAATAGGAGAATGTGAAGGATGAATCTGGGCAGAAGCATTGGATGATGATTTATACAAATAATTACTAAGTGGAAGGATTTTGGGATATGAGTTTAAATTGCACATAAGATTGCTAGAAACCTTTTTTGCTAGATTGATGTGAAGAACTAAACTGCAAGAAATATTGTGTTATTGTTTGATTCTGATCAGTCTTGTATACTTGATATGAATACTATATATTTAAATCTATGAATTTTATGTATTTGAATTTTTGAAATTGTAATTCTATAATAATTGTATTGAGGATAAATCTACAAGTTGGAAATAATTCAAAACTTTTTTAAAAAAGTTGGTATATATTTCTCAATGTTTAAAAAGGTTGTAAAAAAATATTCTACAACTTAAAAAAATTGTAAAACAATTTCGCAACATCTAAAAATAGTTATAGTTGATCCTGTTACAATGTTTAAAAATAGTTATGGTTGATTCTATTACAATATCTAAAAATAGTTGTAGTTGACTCTATTACATCACTTTTTGCAACATCTAGAAAAGTCATGAAAGGCACCCACCCTATTACAACTTCGTCTAAAATGGCTTTTGTAGAAACGTTATGAAACATATATTACAAATTTTTTTAGACGTTGTAATAAGGTACATTTGTTGTTGTGAATTTTATCCTCAAATTCCAAAGTTGAAAAAATAACCATTTCCCCCTCAATTATTTTAATTAGTTAATTTATCGCTTTAATTTTCCATTATATTATTGAAATTTTCTGGGTATTACATACGTCCAAACACAATATTTCTTTTTTCGTACCATAAGTATAAGAAAATATATAATACTCCAATTATCTCTTGTGAAAAACCATGTTTAAAATTGAACTAAAATGTTAGGCTCACATGCCAAGCACCTAGCATACACAAGTCTTACAAATTTGGTATGACAATGTGGCTTACATAGTCCGCAGCACAAAATGTAAAACACTCATCTCTGCCGCTTTGCTCTACCCGCCGAGTTAGGTCCACTTCATGTTTATTAAACCTCTTCAACCTGGTCGACTCCCGAACAAGAGTACTTCAAGAAAACATAAAAAATACTAGGGTCAACCATAATGTCAGGTGTGAAAATTATAAATCAATACCCAACACAAATAAATATTATTTGTAATGTACACATACATTTAAATTAAGCAAAACATACCAACACTGGTTATACTCCTAACTATATCATATATACATTTATTTCATTCGTTAGATACAATATTCACTATTTATAGTTTAATAACACTTTTAGGTAGAATACTTTGACATTCGGTTACACTACTAACCATGTTTCATATATCTTCATTAGTTGCCCACTCGTTACACATAAATTCTAATTGCTAGTCACTCTTTATCACTCTACATAGGTTCAAGGTTTCACTTCTCTGCCTATACTCAGGCATATCTTGTTTACATGCGACTATTTGCTTATAACAACTCGCTCCAAAAATAGGGCTAACTTTCGATCCAATAAAAGCCCATCGAATCTTAAGCCTATCTCAAAACGAGCTTTAGGTTGATAAAGTTGAAATAATACACTTACATAGAGCTATCTATCTATACTTTTAGAATCTCACAATGGAATGGAATAAAATATAATATAAGAAATAAGTACCCATTTCATAAAAGAAAACCATTTCAAAAACATTACATGTTATCACCAAATCTCACAACATGCTTACATAAAACCTTCATAGTACAATATTTCAAAATAACATAATTGTCTGAATTGGGTACATTAAAAATATTTAAAAAGCATAAATAGATAGATAACTGCCATAAGTCTCCATCTCCACCTTCGTCTCCTAAATCAACATGGTCTCCACTAACATGTGTGTTGTAATAAGGAGGGAGTCAGAACAACAAATGTCTGGTGAATTAAAATCTTAGCATTTACCATAATTGTATTTAGGCATTATCATTTAGATAAGAAATATGTCTTGCATATTTAAAACTATACTATACTAATAACTTCAACTTTAAGCCTAAAGGCCTTTCCTGTTTAATTCCAAAACTCCAATGCAACTATCATTAACGAGGCAAGAGATAGCACCCAAACCGCTTAATACCTTTTTATTGGGAATTAAGCGAACTCTGACCATTTAATACTTATAAAATAGGTAGGTTCCCGTTATTTAATACATAACCCATTTATAGTCCATTTACAAATTTTAATGCGGCTATCATTAACAATGCAAGAGAGAGCCTCCAAACTACTTAATACCTTTTTATTAGGAAATAGGCAGACTCTAACCATTTAATACCTATAAAATAGGCAGGTCCCTGTCATTTAATACCTAATTCAAGGTGGGTTCCTCTGTGGTTCTCTTTAGTTGACATCGTAAGAAATCCCATAAGTCACTTAATACTTCTTATGTGGAAAAGAGGCGGACCCTACAATAGTCACTTAATACCCCTAAACCAGAAGCGGACCCCTCCAAGGATCTCCACCTACCATATCCCAAACATATTTATGACCCATAACCCAACTGTGACGACTCAGATTACTCCGACCATTTGTAGGTACCAGTAGCCAAATTAACTGGATAGACATACCCTATAGAATTGAGACTAACCTCGCGTCCAACAAGGTTATTTATTATAGACGATGTCTCACATCAGTCCCTAAGTCACACTGCTGGTAGCTAGATTTAACTGGACATACTTCTGTGTGCTTTAGACTGGCTCACATCCCTATAAATTAGTCATACTTCATATATATACTAATTGTATATGTACACTATCCCACATAATTTATAATTAAGGCCATGTAATGTAGCCCCTTACTATGCCTTACTTATGGATTAAACAACATAATTACCATTAACTACCTTCCTAAGAAATTGATATTATTTACCACCTTATTAATTCTAATCACTCCATTCAATATGCTATATTCAATAAGTTATTTACTTTAATAATCAATACGTTAATATTATATATGTGACGATCCATCTTTTTGACTCTTGGGAATGACACTTAATACATCCATGGTTTTCGTGTGTCGTTGCCTAAGCATCCAAAAGACAAGTTGCATTGGAGAAAAATAAAGAACAGAACAAGACAAAATAGAAAAAACCTCACAACGGAATGGTTACATATAATACAAAATGATATAGTACAAAAGGTTACTCCTTACATGGAGCTATTAGAGTTAAACAAAAGTACTACATCTAACAGATTTGCAGCTATACATTCTAACTTGTCATTTTTGGATACAAATTACATCTTCATAATCATACAGCGGAAAGGAATAACTAGAAAGCTAAGGAGCTGCCTTCTCGATCATCATCTTCAAAGAGCTCCAAAGAGAAACCTGCTACTCTTAGACTACTCAAATATAATTGAGTACTCGAGAGTTTAGGGAAATAAACAACTCGGGTCAGACAATATGTCTAGTATGAGTAAAACTCTAAAACAAAAGAGAGTGTATTTAACAATAATATGTGGGACCATGCCGCTAACGCGGAACGGGTTCTCTCCCACATAAACAACAACCAAACATAAGAATGGAAAAGAACAATAGGAAACAAATTCAAACGTAGATGATGGGAAAAAATAGTATAAAGATCCAGACTTTAAAGAATGGAAATAGTCTGAACAAAATCCAAACTGGACAGAATGGATAAAACAAGATAACAGTCCAAACTTGATAGAATGGACAAAAGTTATAATTAAACATTATGAAGAGTGGTTGACTCTTCCCGTTGCAATTACAGAAAAACAATTCGAAGGTTCAAATCAAATAAGGAAAGGAAAATCTCCAACAATGACCAGGAGGGTGCACCCCTCTTGAAGTATACCTCTACTAATATACTTTTGAGAAGCTCATTTACTTAATGACACTTCTCGGACACGTCCAAGCTGGACCCCGCCAATCCTTACCGAGTTTTCGAATATGTCCACATCTAAGTGCACAACCGAATCCAAACTAGATGAGATGTGAAAATACACTTTTAATGGGAGCAACCCCACATAGCTTGGCTTCCTCTCTCGCTTTCGGTTTAGTCATTTCCGATAAAGGATAACAAATCTCAATGGAGCAACAATTCGTCTTAGAATGACAATAATAAAGAAGCTAAGGTAACCGATAGCTGGGAAACAACTATCGGGGATATAAATCGATCGTATATGGAAATTTAGTCTTGTATACTTATCACCACTCATAGAATTCAAACTTGTACTATTTCTTGGTTAACAATAATACCGGACAAATAAAGGTAGTGTTTCCTCTAAGTCATGTCTCACGACTATTATTAACTTTTGAAATAGAAGCAAGTCTACTGCTTCGACGTTTAGTGCTAAGTATACAAGTAAATCATTTCCATATAAGTGATATCAGTTTATGAGAATTAATTTATTTCCATAAACGAATCAAACTTTTACTTTTAAAACTGAACTCGTGCTTGGGCTTCACAATACAAGTATTAGCTTTAAAACACTTTGTTAAAGGAGTTCACTAACTTTAAACATCATTATAAAAAGGATTTAATAACTTAAACACATCCTTATTATATTGATGAATTAACTTTAAAAGTTCATTAATTCAGTTGATGAATTTACTTCAATAGCCTTTAATCTAAAAGAAGTTAATTACCTTTAAAACATCATTAATTCAATTAATTAATAAAATCTAATTAATTAAATTAATAAATAAATAATTATCATTATTTAAATTTAATAACAAAGTCAAAACATCTTTGTTACTTCGATATATTCACTTTGAAACTCCATTAATTAAGTTGATAAATTAACTTCAATGCCTTTAATTAAAAAGGGTAAATCACCTTTAAAACATCATTAATTCAATTAATTAATAAAATATAATTAATTAAATTAATAAATAATTAATTACCATTGTTTAAAAGTGATTATTAATTTAAAACTTTATTTAAGGAAAAATTAATTAAGGTTAATCAGATTGATTTAGTTTTAAAAGTCATTAATTAAAAAGGGTTAACTAATTTTAAAACATCATTATCAGAAGATTAATTAGCCTTCAACATCATTAAATAAAATGATTAATTAAATTTAAAACATCGTTAACTAAGTAATTAGTTAAATTTAAAACACATCATTAATAAGTAATTAGTTAACCTTAATCCTTATTAATTAAATAAATAATTAATTAAATTAAATAATCATTATAAAATAATTAATTATTTTTAAAAACATTATTAATAAAAAACTTGCTTAACTTGTAAGATAATTCCAAGCACCATAATGAAACCAAATGGTTTCGATAAAGTGAAATTTTCCGTAAGTGTCGATATAGCGACTATCGGTATACGGGCAGTTCGGAAATCAAGTATATGGCATTATCATTCAACCAAACATTACATAGCAAGGGTATGAACATATATACATGGTAATTAGCTATGATATCACATGCAGAGAGCATTTACTAACACTAAAATTAACTTTAACTTCCACTTTTTCATAAAGCTTACTACTTATTTACTAACTTTCCAAAACGATAACTTTTAGCAACATGAACCAAACCAACAACCAATACATCACCAAACACATACAACAAGCATTCATAAGTCAATAATATGAACACTAAAATAGTTTAAAAAATTTGGTTATAAGGGTTTAGTTTTACTCACAAAGTTTCTACCAAAAGAAGCTGAATCACCACAACCTCTTGCACTAGCCTAATATCTCACGCTCCTAGCTCAATCAAGTCAAGTTTTTGGACCTTGGAACTAAGAATAGGCTCAGCCTAGGGTTGTAGGGCATGACCATGGCCTTAATTGGGCTCGACCATGAGCTATTAGGGGTGGTGGAGCTTTATTTTTGAATGTAGATTGAAGTAAAGTGATGTAGAGTAGTTTTAACTTGGATTTTTAGGAATATATAAAGTTGTTTTAGAATTTTGAGTTTATGGAAGTCATGAAATATTTCATGAAGACTTAAAGAAGAGGTAGGAATATAGAATGATATTGTGAAAGTGAAAATATGTGTGTGTATGGAGGTATATATAGGAAAATGAGAAGGGTATTTTAGTAAAAGGACTTATTATTAATTAATAATAAAGCTGTCATGAATCATGCAAGCCGTACCTCCCACCATATCTTGTTCCCTACGTTGGTCACCCCCTCCCATACCTCTAAATCAAGGAATCCTTGTCATGTACTTGGGGGATGACTTAAGGTAAGGTAGAACATGATATATTACTTTATATATACATTTTCTTTAAACTTTATTTCATAATTAGTCACATCACTATTATCTTAACCTAACACTTATTTAAAAATTAATAAAATCTTATTATTATCCTATGACACAAATATATATGCGTGTACATGTACACAAATGTGCACAACATTTTCCGACAACTTCTCGGTGTTGAAAAGTCGAAATTTCGGAAAACGCTTTTGGTCACATTTTCTGTTTTTGTTTAAACTAACTATATTGGTAAACAAAATTTGAAAATGATTTTAACATCATTAATTATTATTTAAAGGATAATTATTTAGTTATTAAAATCTATTATTTAAATATTTAAAAATTATTTAAATATTTAAATACAGTGATTAATTTACAGGTCGTTACACTCTCCCCCCTTAAAAGAATTTCATCCCTGAAATTATTATGGAGTGGAAGAAGCAATAACCAACCTAAGAAAATCGATTTACTTACTTAGTTTTTTAGTAAACCTGATTAATTATATTTTCCTACCATAAACCTACGCAATATAAACACTATACGCAATATGGAGCTTCCAGTGGTATTCCAGTTCCTTCTAAAATAACAACTAGAACAAAAAATCTATTTATTTCTTAAATTTTCCCAAAATCACCGGGATTTAGGTCCTAATAATAACAATTCAAAAACCTTGGCATATAAATTTTAACTCTAATAACTATGATATATAAGATCACCCAATCAATCAATTCAATCAAACCAATCATAATCCGTAAAGGAAAATCTAACACTTAACATTACTTAAAATGTCAAATGACTAACAAACAAATCTTAACTTAGGTTCAAAACTTTCTTGTTTGCCTAAGAATAAAAATAATTTTCAAAGCATACCATTTTGCTCATCAGCCTTTGGTTATTGCTTAGAAGATTACCTATGCTCCTACAGACAAAATTGAAAGTCACTTTCCAAAATTATCAGTTTCTTAATTATACCAGTATTTCTAAATCACTTAAATTTGCATTTAGTATTTTATTCAATACCCAAATTGTTTATGAATTATTTCATAAATTTTCACCTAAGTTTAAAAATATTTTATAAAGTCATTTCTTTATAAACACCGAATAATAACTTATTCCACCTTATTTACTTGTATAATACTCTTCTATATCCTAAGAGTACATACAAATACAAATTTTATTTTACTTTTCACAATTTAGGTGAAGGTCTAACTAAAATTTGGGTCTTTAAAACCGAGTCAACCTTTCGACCTCTTTAACTTATAATGTTAAAATGGACGATGTTTATGGGTTGATCCAAAACGACAAATAGTTTACACCACTTACATGTTTTAAACAAAAGCTATGGTTTTAATAAAGCAATGTCTATTAAAACCTTCCTACCTTTTTTTACCGTAAGGTGTTATAATGGATGATGTTTGTGGACTAGCCCAATAACACCAATTAGTTTACCCTGCTTAGATACTTAAGTAATATATATGATTTTGATAAAACAATGTTATCAAAACCTTCGTATCCAATCTAACCCAATTAATTCAATGTTAAATTATCCCTTATCTTCTCTAAGGGTAAAAATTCATTTATCCAAAACAACCTTTTATCAAAAATATTATTTAGTTGGAAATCAATTGGAACTTAAAAACTAATTAAACATACTACATATATTTCTTTTATGAAATAACTTCAAACAATTTTATTTACTAAAACTCACTTTGGGTTCGTTCAGATTTGGACTCATTTTGATCGTACTGATAAAGAAAATAATTTACTAAGTACTACATAACGTTCGCCTAAGCAAACATCTGATCGTCACTTAGAAGATTATTTAGATTACAATAAAACTAACTGAAATGTTCTTCCTTGAATTACCCCAAAGAAAATGCATTCCAACTAAAATTTCTTTTCCAAAATATTTATATTTTAGAAATATTTCCAAATTACCAATATTTTTTTTTTGAAAACTCAACCCAGAGCCCTGATGAAATCGAAGGGATGAGAAGAGCCCCCTCCGAGCCTGGTCCGACCACAGACAAGAGAGTTTTAGACCAGCCCAGCACAGAGATTTGATGCCCCCAACTCATTTATAAGATTAACGGGGACCCACCTCCGCGCCTTTGGAATGGGAGTAGGGCAGACGGGGATCGAACCTGCGACCCTGTTACCGGGAAGCAAGTAACTTACCACTGTGCCACTACTTGCGGACAAATTACCAATATTACTTTTCTCCAAAACTTTTGAAATCATTTCAAAAAATTCCGGGATCTAAATTTCTCCAAAAACTCCTTAATATATTCATTTAAAAGACAAATTTATAATACCAAATGTATTAAAACAAAGGTCAAAACAAATGTCATTAAAACATGGTTTACTATAAATCCAAAATAATTTACACTTAGCTTTATTTATATTTAATTCTTTTCAAAGGATTTTCTCATTTAAAACCATCATTTGTAAATTTAAAATAATATTTATTATCCCAAAAGAAAATAAAACAATTTAAATACGTTTATAAATTTAAAATATTATTAAGTATCCCGAAAGATAATTAATCACATTTATAATCACTTTTAAATAAATAAATCCGTTATCTTTTAAAATAGTTAATTATTTCCAAACACTTTTATATCATCAGTAAATTAACTTTAAAACCTTTATTAAATCAGTTTATTAACTTTAAAACACTTTCATAAAATTAGTTAATTTACTTTAATCACTTTTATTAAATTAATTTACTTTGAATATCATTAATTTAAAAAATTTATTAAATTCAGATAATCATTAATAAAAATAAATAATTAATCTCAAGCATCATTAATTAAAATTATTAATAAATTTTATATACCATTAATTAAGTTCAAATAATCATAATTTAATTGGATTAATTAAATTAAAACATCATTAGTCAAAATGATAAATTAAAACATCATTTGTTAAAATGATTAATTAACTATAAAACATCATAAATTAAAATGATTAACTAAATTTCAAATATCACTGGTTAAAATGATTAATTAAATTTAAAACATTCATTTATTAAAATGATTAATTAAAGTTTGAAATCATTAATTAAAATGACTTAACCAAATTCAAATCTCATTAATCAAATAGATTAATAAATTCCAAAACTTCATTAATTAATTTCAAAATCATTAGTTAAAACAGTTAAGTATTTAAATAACCATTAATTAAAATGATTAATTAATTTAAATAACCATTAATCAAAATGATTAATGAATTTTAAACATCAACTTTTGTGAAAACACAAACTCAAGTTCAAATACACATACAAGGGCTTAAGGAATGATATTCAATAAATGACGGTATAGCGGAAATCACTATAACGACACTTAAACAGTTTAAATGGAATATTAAGATTAATTTCTATTAAACATCCATTTTCCAAATGGAAATTCAACCAAATAATAAATCAAACAATTTAACTAACATCTAGTCAATCAACACTAGTTTATAACATCACCTATATGGCATAGTAAATTTTGAATGTGAGTTAAACTCACATTTAAATAATTCTCCTTTATTATAACTAAATTTTCTCATTTATTTATCCTCTAAATGTATTATCCTACCATTTAGATTATATCAAACAACTTTTTTATTAAAAGATTACTTTCAGCTTAACACCGTTAAAAGATAACTTTTAACTTAACCCTTTCACCAAACACCTTATAGTCAAATTGTGAAACTTAATTCACAAGGGGTTTGTTCTCAAGGTTCCCTAATTCCTATTTATTCAACCTATACCTTACTAAGTAAAATCTCTTATGAACCATTCAACAATAGTTAATGCTCAAACTGGACAAGCATAACTGAACAAATCCTAAATGATAATAATAAAATATTATCATCTCCTAATAATCAACTCATCAATACAACTATATAAAATTTGAAAATCATTCTTTTATATATAAAATATATTCCTAGGTAAAATTCTTTCATTTACCATTTTAAAACAATACTGTATCGGTAAGTCTGTGCAAGTGTTTAGAAATCCCTATCGATAACGCTGATCAGACGCATCGACCAAAATTCATATATCACTCAACCGATCAAACAACACAATATAAAACATTTTTATAACACTAACAAATACACACTCAATATATATATTTATACTCTCAGACTTATCAATATATAAAGAACAGAACAAGACAGAATGGAAAAAACCTCACAACGGAATGGTTACATATAATACAAAATGATAGTGTACAAAAAGTTACTCCTTACATGGAGCTACCAGAGTTAAACAAAAGTACTACATCTAATAGATTTGTAGCTATATATTCTGACTTGTCATTTTTAGATACAAAAAAGATCTTCATAATCATATAGCAGAAAGGAATAACAAGATAACTAAGGAGCCGTATGCTCGATTATCGTCTTCAAAGAGCTCTAAAGAGAAACCTGCTACTCTCGGACTACTCAAATATAATTGAGTACCTGAGAGTTTAGAAAAATACAAAGTGATTAATTTACAGGTCGTTACAATATATATGCGCTTAAGATTCGAATAAAATATTTCTAACCACATGCAAAGAATTTTTTTATTAAATTAATTAAAATGTTAAACTCATACAAGTCTCACACTCCAATAAAAATAGCTAATATCCTTAGCCCACACAACTAGACTTGTATAAAAATGAAACAATACCAAACTTATCTCTTATTAATATAATAGAATTAACTCCTCTACTTCAAGGAACAAGTCTTACCATTTAAACCTTTTATATTCTATTCAACTTTTGCAATTACCACCTTGGAGTGAAAAAGGGAACCACACTTATTTAATTTATGGAAATTGGGGTGCAAACTACAAATAATCAAAAATCATATGTTGCACGCCATTTCTAACTTTTTATATTTTTAGAATCATTTAACACTACAAGAGAAATCAAAAGAGATGAAATGGAATAGATCATAAATTGCTTAAATCTCAACACAGATTTGATTCTACTATATTCGTCAAAATAGTTGGAATCCTAACATATTCAAATGTTGACATTTTACTTGGGAAAATATTTAGGGGTTTTAGTGTTATGTTTTTGTTTACCAAAACTTATCGAGGCATATATCAAATACAAGAAAACAATACAAAATTATTAAAATGGGAAAAACTGAAATTTCCACTCACGGATAATTGCCTGCTTCTAAATTGGATTTGATTCACACCACTCCCATTTCCTTTTCCAGATCTCCCTCTTTTGGAATATACAACAAGCGGATTGTATATAGATTAGATTAGATTTAGAATTAGAAACCAGAGAGGAATAGAATTTGAATCCAAATAATTGAAGATCTAAACCTCTTACTTGAAATTCCTAACTGATTCCAAAATCTAAAGAAGAAGGGATCAGCAGAGCTTCGCTGTTATCACCAAAATTTTATGAAGAAATGTGAAGGTCCTATGGGTCTATTTATAGAGGTAAAGAGGAACCAGAACTGTTGAATTAAAATAATTAAATCCGGGCCATTCGAACCAATCAAAATTTTCAATTTTACAACTTCATCGGTCGACCGCTACGTTGGGCGATCGATTGGGCCCTTTTTTTGACCTTGTTATTTCCTTCCATTTTTATTTTTATTTATATTTACTAGCTAATTTAGTTTATTACCCTTAATTCCAACGTTAACTTAAATGTTAAGTAACCCTTAACGTTAATTATTTAAAATCCAAATTTTAAAATTTTAAATTTAATTTTTTAAATTCAACTTGTTTGAATTATTTTAAATTCAGAAACTTCAAACATTCATAACTTCTGCGTTTGAACTCCGATCTCAAAACTTTATATATGAAAATTTATTAGAAAATCGCCACGGATGCAGTGGTGCAACTCCCATGGGAAAAGTATGATATTTATAAAATTTCCATTTTTAACCTTATTTTAGTTATTTAATTTCTTATTAAATTTTACGGGGTGTTACACTTTCCCCACTTAAAAAGGATTTCACCCCCGAAATCACCAAGGGCAGATAGTGAAACGTGCACTTAACAACCATGTTATACAACCAAGTTATTTACAATAATCTACACAACCATTTACTCAACAAAAAATGTAATGTGATTATGTATGCAACATACTATAGGTGAGCTCAATCCTAGCGTGAATCTAAGATCGTGACATATAGGCGTATATGCAAGCACCCTAAATACGCATATAAAATTCTATATGAGTGCAAGAATAACGGTAAAAAGTGTGGCAATCATTCCCTACCATCTAAGCTAAAAACCACGATGCAACCGAATACCTATATTTGGAGAGAAAAGGTTACCAGAGAAAAGCTCGAGATGCGAAACTTTTGTCTTTTCTTCAATTTTCCATGCGCTTTCTGCTGGGTTATTTCCCCATTGTTCTCAAACCAACCTAATTTCTCTACTACAGAGTTTCCTAATTCCATGCTCCCCTATGCGGGTGATAGCAAGGGGGCGATGGACATCGTTTCAACATCTGTTGACTGATCAGGCTCTACTATAGTGGCAGTGTCATGTAGACATTTCCTCAACTGTGGAACACGAAAGACGTCATGGACTCTGGCTAACTTGTCTTGAAGCTCCACCCGATAAGCAGGTTTCCCCACCCTCTCTAAAATCAGAAAAGGCCCAACGAATCTTGGTCCCAACTTCCTAGATGTACCAAACCTCATAACCTTTCTTGGAGGAAAACCTTGATGAGTACCACATCCCCAACTGAAAACTCCAATTCCTTTCTTCACATGTTAACATAGGACTCCTGATGGTCCTATGCGGCCTTAATTCCCCGCTTCAACACTTCTACCTTCTCCAAGGTCCTCCAAAATCCATGATGCAAGCTCTCAACAAATCTGCTAAACTTCTTCCACCCTTTTTATTCAACCATCTGTCTACCTTTTTATTAGGAATTAGGCAGACTCTGACCATTTAATACCTATAAAATAGGCACATCCCTTTCATTTAATACCTAATCCAAGGTGGGTCCCTCTTTGGTTCTCCCTAGCTGACATCGTAAGAAATCTCATAAGTCACTTAATACTTCTTATGTGGAAAAGAGGTAGACCCTACAATTGTCACTTAATATCCCTAAATCAGAAGCGGACCCCTCCAAGGGTCTCCACCTACTGTATCCCAAACATATTTATAACCCATAAACCAACTATGAGGATTCAGATCAATTCTACTATTCATAGGTACCGGTAGCCATATTAATTGGGTAAACTTACCCTACAGAATTGAGACTAACCTCACATCCATCATGGTTATTTATCATAGGCGATGTCTCACATCAGTCCCCAAGTCACACTACTGGTAGCCAAATTTAACTGGGCAGACTTCTGTGTGCTTTAAATTGACCTCGCATCCCTATAACTTAGTCATACTTTATATATATACTAATTTTATATATACACTGTCCCACACAACTTATAATTAAGACCATAAGGTAGCCCCTTATTACGCCTTTAACTATGGATTAAATTTCATAATTACCATTAACTACCTTCTTAAGAAATTAATACTATTTACTACCTTATTAATACATTATTAACTTTAATAATCAATACCTTAGTATTACATACATACATATATATACACACACGTGCGAGATTCGAATAAAATATTTCTAATCACATGCAAAGAAAACGCTTATTAAATTAATTAAAATGTCAAACTCATACAAGTCTCACACTCTAACAAAAATAGCTAATATCCTTAGCCCACACAACTAGAGTTTTATAAAAATTGAACAATGCCAAACTTATCCCGTATTAATACAATAACATTAACTCCTCTACTTCAAGGAACAAGTTTTACCATTTTAAACCTTTTATATTCTATTCAACTTTTGCAATTACCACTTGGAGTGAAAAAGGGATTCGTATTTATTTAATTTATAGAAATAGGCATTGCAAACTACAAATAATCAAAAATCATATTTTGTATAACATTTCTAACTTTATTTATTTTTAGTATCCTTTAACACTACAAGAGAAATTAAAAAAGATGAAGTGGAATATATCATAAATTGCTTAAATTTCAACACAAATTTGATTCTAATATATTGATACAAAAAAATTGAAATTCTAATAAATTTACAGGTTGACATTTTACTTGAGGAAATTTTGGGGGTTTTAGTGTTATGTTTTCGTTTACCAAAAATTCCCGAGGCATATATCAAATCTAAACAAATACTACACAATTACTCAAATGGAAAAAACTAAAATTCCCACTCAAAGATAATTACCAGCTTTTAAATTGGATTTGATTCACACCGCTCCTATTTTCTCTTTCAGATCTCTCTCAATTGGAACAAACAACAAGTAGATTGTATATAGATTAGATTTAGAATCAGAAACTAGAGTGGAATAGAATTAAAATCCAAAAAATTGAAGATCTAAATCCCTTACCTGAAATTCCTAACTTGTTCCAAAATATAAATTAGAAGGGATCTGGCAGAGCTTTGCTGTTTTCACCAAAATTTTATGAAGAAAAGTGAGGGGTCTAGGGTCTATTTATAGAGGTGAAGAGGAACCAGAACCATCGGATTAAAATAATTAAATCTAGGCCATTCGGGCCAATCGAAACCGTTGGTTTTACAACTTCACAGGTCGACCCTGACCTTGTGCGGTTGACTGCTAGCGGTGGAACGCTGCCCAAAGGCAGTCGATCAACTCCCTTTTATTGAATGTGTTATTTCCTTCCCTTTTTATTTTTATTTATTGCCTAATTTACTTTATACATTACCCTTAATTCTGACGTCAACTTAAACATTAAGTAACCCTTAACGTTAAATATTTAAAATCCAAATTTTTAACTTTTCAAGTTTAATTCTTCAAATTCAACTTGTTTGAATTAGTTTAAATCTGGAAACTTCAAACGTCCGTAACTTCTCCGTTTGAACTTCAATCTCAAAACTTTATATATGAAAATTGATCAGAAAATTGCCATGGACATAATGGTGCAACTCATGTGGTTAAATTTCAATATTTACAAAATTTCTATTTTTAACCTTATTTCAATTATTTAAATTCTTATTAAATTTTACAGGGTGTTACATTGTTGTTCACCTAGTTAACTGCTAGTCAAACTCTTAGGGACATTCCTCGTGCTTTTATCTCCTCATTTGGGTAACGCTACCTAAGGGATTTGCAATTGTTTGGAGATCTCATCGGACATAGTATAGGATCGCCTTATTAATACCCATTGCATGATCACCTCATCTACAATTTTATAAAATGTAGTATCACCTTATATACGTTATCACTTAAAATTTAAAGCTTAATGTATCATCCCCTAAGCATGGGTGATCCATGTTTCACACTCATTACTCATTGTTGGAAAATAACACCCATGTTAATATAAGCATTACCATTGAGGTGACTACCCAAAATCACTATTCTCTTAAAACAATTTCATAGTAAGGTTGAAGAATGGTTTGACACCCTACTTGTTATTTTCTTTAACACTTTGTAACCCGAACATCCATATTCGTACACATCATATCTCATATCCTCACTGATCATTATCTCAAGTTTTGATAGATTATGGCATATCAATGATTATCTCCTAGAAGTTTAATTGGTAGGTATGTCTCTAGTGTATGAGAGAAATTCCAGATGCTACTAATGATTTGATGCATAGATTATTTCCATGCAGATCGACTACTTGAACTGAGAACCATCATCAGACATTCAAGTTATGTCCTCGCACAGCAATCAATCCCTCATCAGACCACCATATTCATACCGAGCGCTTGCTCAATACGAAACTGTTGATCTTTCTCAAGTCCCTTTGAATCCTAACTGTTTTTCCAATTAATTACGAATTGGATTTATAGTAGAACCAACCTATATTCACAATTGGTCATCTCAATGTGTTTCACCCCGACACATTGTCTACTTGATGTTTAACATGTGGTTACGTGCTAACTTTAGAAGAACTCACCGATTATACTATTCATTATCATGAATGAGTTTAAATCAAAACCCAGACCCTTTTATAAAATGTTTCATCGATTCCCCTAGATCGTCATGGAAATTCATATCAAGACATCGATCTTCTAAAATTAACCACTAGATATAATATGATTCATTGTCTAAAAAAACTTGCGACAATTTTCATAATCCAAACTAAAAATTCATACAATTATTCATACAAACATATTATCTCCAATTGCATATGATATAACAGTATAATTAATCATAACACACATATAATCAAACATAACATGAAAGTATTTAAATCGTAGACAGTTAAGTGGTTTGAGTGAGAAATTGCTAACCAACTTCACCTCACAAACTGCATTCATAAGCCACCACTCTCGATCTAACTACCTCTAAACCATTGCCACCTCGAGGTTTTTTGTCTTGTTGTTTCCTGACTTCTTCATCCTTTTTAGTCGCTCCTTAAATCATGTTAGTTCTCACTCTTTTATCCTCTCTTTTATTTCCTGATTTGTTTTCTTATGAACTTGAATTTTATTTTTTTTGACTCAAAAGAGAGAGGGGTTGGGTTATACAGCTTCTACTGCTCCATACCCTAATCTAAAATTTCATTCTTCCAAACTAGATTTAATTTCTATCTCAACCAAATAAGGGTTCAAAATTCCCTAATGCTAGTCTTTCTTCATGCCACAACTTCTATTTGGGGGCTTAAGCATTATTATTATTATCGACCTGTAGCTTTCTTCACACTTTAGTAGATTTTAAAAAAACATTTTTAAGCTTGTCTTAAGAGAAAGCTACTATCATTATTGTAATAACCTACCCCGAAACATGCCTAAATTTCGATCCAAAAAAGGCTCATCGAAACTTAGATCCATTCTAAGGTTGGCTGTTGGTTGGAAAAAGAGATAACAGTACAGAGCAATAACTATTATTTCAACACTCACAGCGGATGGAATAAAATATAACATCAAATTGTACCCATTTATTCCAAAACCGTCAAAATGGCATAACACAAAAATTCCATAAAAACCATAACATTAGATCTATTGCAACATTTGTCTAAATACATGGGTACATCATAAAAATACCATAAAACCAAATAATAATAAAAGCCAGAAGCCAAACTACTCCACCTTCAAGCATCATCACCGTCATCACTTCATCCTTAACTTATGTTGTAATAAGGAGGGAGTCGGAACAACAAATGTCCAGTGAATAAAAACCCCGAGTCTTACCTTTCCAGTACTTAGGCAGTATATTTCAAAATAAGAATATGTCTACATACATAAAACCATTTAATACTTCTTAAAAGGAAAGGAGGCGGATCCTCAATCAACCACTTAATACCTTCCATTCCAAAAGCAGGTTTCTAAAATCCCCTGACCTAAATCCTACGTCATAAATAGCTAATAATGCAAGAGATAATACCTAAGTCACTTAATACCTTTTATTAGAAAATGGCAGAATCTGGCCATTTAAAACCTCAATTGAGGCAGACCCCATCATTTAATAACTATTCCTAAGGCGGACCCTTAATTGGTAACTATCTAGCTGGCATTATATGAAATCTCTCGAGTCACTTAATACTTCTTTATGGAAAGACGGACCTTCACTCAGCCACTTAATACCTTACCTTGAAACAGACCATGTCGAGATACACTTAACTTTCCACTTGGTCATTTAATACTCCGTTTGGGGAAAAGAGGTGGGCCGTTAAACAACCACTTAATACCTCAAGACCTCGAAAGCAGGCCCTTCGTATTATGGCCCATACTCATAATGGTGTCTGACATTAGTCTTTGGGACTAACCTCGCGTCATTTCAAATATCTATCATAGAGGTTATCTCACATCAACATGAAGTGTACACAACCTGCTGGTAGCCTCAAAATGAAGGACAGACTTCTGTCATGTAACTCTATTGACCTCTCATCCCTATGACTTAGCCATAAATTAAATACTCTATATATATAATACTCATCTCACCATTTCATAATTAAGGCCTTATAAGAAATCTTCCTTATTACGCCTTGAAATAATAATTACCTTCCTAACTGGGGAATAAATGACAAATAAATGCCTAATAAACTATGCAATATATAACATGGTTATACATTAATTACGCTAATATAAATAATTAAATATTCGCATCTAATAAATTCTAAGCATGTGATCTATATGCCCTAAACTAGCATTAAATGTTAATTCCCTAACCAAAATATTACAAATCCTTTTCTTCCAAATTCCCAAGATTTAAAAATATAAAACAAAGGATTCTAATATCCAAAAAAGAAATATATATTCATAACCAAAATAGCAATAACAGACCTGTAAATAAAATAGAAACCTAATTTATTATGACAATTCAGAGTAATATCCTAAACAATAGGAATTGCAGCCTTAACTTCATATTCTATTCAACTCCTCTTTTGCAAAGAAATAGATGAAGGGAAATTTGTGTGGGATAAGTGGTGTAAACTACGAATAGAATTCGTAATCTAAACCATTATTTTATTGAAGAAACACAATCTGAATTAAAGAAGGAGGAGAAGTGGAATGACTATGAAATTATCAAAAATTGCATAAACAAAAAAATTCCATCAAATAATATAAATAATTGAGAATATTTGAATAGAATTGACATTTCGAAATAAAAAAGAATTTCGGAGGATTTTATCTATCATATTTTCGCAATCCCAAAATCCCTAAGGCATATTCAAATCCATAGAGTTATACTAAACAATTACAGAAAAAGAAATATTATGGTTTCCACTTATATAATAGTCTTAGATTTGCCTTCCTTGGATTTGAACGCCTTTCAATCTCTTCCAAAATCTCTTTCTTTTTGATACACACACACAATAGGGAAGATGTATATATTTTTATTAGTTTAGAATAGTTGGAGAGGAATAGAATAAGAATAGGTTTGAGGAAGAAGAAATAAATAGAAAATAAATTGGATTCTTACCTGAATTCTCTACGGAGTTTCTGAATCTAATTTGGAGAGATAAGAATGGCAGAGTTTCATTGAATTCCCCAAATAATATGAATAAAAAGTGGAGAGGATATGGTTCTATATATAGGGGTTGTGACACACTAGAACCATAGAATGGAGGTAGGTAAGAAACGGATAAATCTAGAGCGTACAACTCAATACGACAAACATCCAAACCATAGCCACCACTGCCACTTTCTGGCATCGACCGGTCGACCGCCCCTCTTCAACCGGTCCACCATTAGGGCTCGACCGATCCCAATAAAGGGATCGACAGGTACGCTTGTTTTGGGAATGTTTTATTTCCGTTGCTTTTTAATTAATTTTATACCCTAATTAACTTTAACGCTAAATGTTAATTAAACATTTACTTAACCCTAAGCTAGTTTTTGAAATTCAAATCCTAAATTTAAATTCTCATTCTCATTTGAATTCAAACTAAATTAATTTAAATCTGAAAATTTCAAACGTCCATAACTTCTTCGTTTGAGCTCCGTTTCAGCATATTTTATATGGAAACATATCAGAATTTCGCCATGAATGCAACGAAATAATTTTCGTAGTTAAATTCTGACTTTTATAAAATTTCCATTTTCTACCTTATTATATTTAATTCAATTTACTTCATTTGATTTTGGTTTATTTTACGGGGTGTTACATTCTCCTCCCTAGAATGGATTTTGTCCTGAAATATTTGGAGAGCCGAATAGCATAACGCACAATAACATCCATGTTATACAACCAAGTTATCTACACAACCATCTACTCAATCAATAGTGCAATGTGATTATGTACTACAGACATACTAAAATAAGCTCAATCCTAGCGTGAATGTGCAATCGTGTCATGCAAGCATGTATGCAAATACCCTAAACATGCATAGAAATATATATATGAGTGCAAAGAGTGAAAAGTGTAGCAACCAACTCTAATCATCCAATCTAGCAACCGCAATGCAACCAAAAATCCAAATTTTGGCGAGAAAATTTATGAGCGAAAAGTTCTGGATGAGTGATCTTCATCTTCTCCTTAGTTTCCCATGTCCTTTCTGCTAGATTGTCTCCATATTGTATTCGAACCAGCCTAATTACTTTATTGTAGAGTATTCTAGTTCCATTCTCCACAATGCGTGTGGTGGCACGAGGCACTGTCGGCTCCGTCTCAATATTCGCCAACTGATTAGGCTCAACTCTAATAGCGGCGTCATGAAGGCATTTTCTAAGTTGAGAAACGTGGAAAATATTATGGACTCCCGCCAACTTGTCAGAAATTTCCACGCGGTAAGCAATTTTTCCTATCTTTCCCAAGTCTCTGAATGGCCTAACAAACCTAGGCACCAATTTCCAGACTTGCCAAACCTAACTACTTTTTTAAGTGGGGAGATCTTAAAAAATACCATATCTCTAACCTCAAACTCAAGTTCTTTCCTCCTTCTATCCGCATAAGATTTTTGAAGGTCTTGTGCTGCCTTCATTCTTTGCATGATCAACTCTACTTTTTCTATGGTATCACAGATCAAATCGGGTGCAAGCAATACTTTATCGGTGGTTTCCCACCAATAACTTGGCGATTTGCATAAAATGCTTTAAAAGGGGCCATACCAATCATCGCTTGATAGCTATTATTGTACACGAACTCAACTAAAGGTAGATGTTGTGCCCAATGTCCTTCGAAGTCCATGACACAAGCTCTCAACAATTCCTCCAAAATTCTATTCACCCTCTCTGTTTGTCCGTCTATCTGTGAGTGATATGTAGCGCTAAGATTCAAAAAAGTTCCCGAAGTTGCTTGTAGGCTCCTCCAAAACTCACTAACGAACAAGGGATCCCTGTCATTGACTATGCTCACAGGAATTCCATGCAAACGAACAACCTCTTTAATGTAAATCAATGTGAGAGAAGCGGCAGTCCTATTTCTCCTAACTGGAATAAAATGGGTGCTCTTAGTGAATCTATCCATAATAAACCAAATATCCTCATTGCCCTTCTGACTTATAGGCAATCCTTCCACAAAATCCATCGAAATATGCTCCCACTTCCAAGTCGGAATTTCCAAAGGTAATAATAATCCACCAGGCTTTGCTTGCTCAATTTTTACTCTTTGACACATCAAACACCTAGCAACAAACTCAGCTATGCTTATCTTCATTCCATGCAAAAATAAATCCTCTTCATATACCTGTACATTTTATCTCCTCTGGGATGAATGGTCATCTTTGAGTGGTGGCTTCCATAAGCACCTCCATCAACAAATCATCAACCGTTAGGACACAAAGGCATCCACCCCTTCTCATCAACCGAATACCTACCAACATGGGGAAAATGCTCTCTTTTCCTCAAATTCTCCAAAATCTCTACCAACTTCTCATCCTTCACTTGCTCATGCCCTATGCGGTCTATCGAGGCTGGTCTAACTTCCATAACTGCTAGAAAGCCGTGGATGGGTTCTGTTGACGGTGGGAAGTAGAAATTCCAGAGAAACTCCAGAGAAAATGCAATTGTCTCCATTCATATATATCACCTAGGGTGGCATGCCTCTAACTAAGGACGTCGGCGACTACGTTCCCTTTTCCAGGGATGTACTAGATACTAAAGTCAAACGATGTTATATACTCCATCCATCTCTGCTGCCTAAGATTTAAATTTTTTTTGGGAAAGTAGATATTTGAGTTATTTTTGATCAGTGAATAACTCAAACCTTTCTCCCAAGAGATAATGCCTCGACATCTTCAACGCAAAGACAATACCTACCAATTCCAAGTCATGAACTGGATACTCTTCTCATGATCCTTTAGTTGCTACTAGCATAAGCAACTACTTTCACTTCTTGCATTAGAACTGCTCCTAACCCTGTGCCACAAGCATCTGTGAAAACTGTAAATGGTTTGGTTCCATCAGGAATAATGAGCACATGTGCACTAGTCAATAACTTCTTAAGCTTCTCAAATGCCTTAGTGCATCTATCGTCCTAAGAAATGACTAGGTTCTTCTTAGTCAATTGGGAAGGGGCTGTTATGCTTGCAAAGTTCTTGATGAACTTCCTACAGTAGCCTGCCAACCCTAGAAAACTTTTAACCTCAAATGCATTCCTAAGAGTCTTCCATCCTTGGACAACTTCTATTTTAGCAGGGTCTACAGCCAATCCTTGCTCCAAAACAATATGCCCAAGAAATCTAACTTCACTTCTCCAAAAGTGGCATTTCGAAAATTTAGCCTTGACTTGGTGCCTCCTCAAAGTTTCTGATACCTCCCTAAGGTGGTCCACATGCTCCTTTTTCCTTTGGAGAAAACCAAAATATCATCAACAAATACTATGACGAATTTATTGAGTTACCCCATAAATACTCTACTCGTCAAATATACGAAGTATGCTAGGGCATTCGTCAATCCAAAAGGCATTACTTCCCACTCATAGAGTCCATCTTGTGTGCGAAATGCAACCTTCGACTTGCTTTCCTCTGCAATTATTAACTGATGGAATCCCGTTGCTAAGTTTAATTGAGAAAAAACTTTAGCTCCTACAAGTTGGTCGAACAAGTTGTCAATCTTAGGTAAAGGATAATATTCTTCCTTATCAACTTGTTCAATTCTCTATAGTTGATGCAAAGTCTCAAAGAACCATCTGCCTTAGTGGCGAAAATAATAGGGGCTCCCTGTTTAGAAGTACGTTGTCGAATGAATCCTTTCTTCAAAAGATCTAAGATTTGCTTGCCCAACTCCCTTCTTTCTTTAGGGGCCATATGTCTTAAAGGCAGGGCGACTGGCCTTGCATTTTCCAAATCTATTCAGAACTCGATCTCCCTATGGGGTGGGAGACCCAAAACTTACTCAGACATCAGGAAATTCACAAACTACGAGTAAGGATGATGGATCTTCAATAAAGGTAGACTTAGTGAGTATAGATGGCTCAACTCAACTAAATCGTCGAGTGTAAAAAAATTGCTAGGTCATGGCCTCCACGACTCCTTAACCATACCACCCTCCTATCGCAATCAAGAATGGCTCCATAATATGATAACCAATCCATACCCAAGATAAGTCCATACCCCTCAAAGTTTAGAAAGTATGCATTACATATGAAATCAACGTCACATGTATCTAATACTAGGTCTTTGCAAATAAGAGGGAGATGTGACGAACTCCCAATAGAATTAGAAACCTCTATTGGGTTGTTAACCATCTAGGTTTGAAGGTTTAAGAAATCTACTACATTCCTAGCTATAAAGGAATGCGATGGCCCTAAATCAAATAAGGTACGAATAGTAAACCAAAAAATAAGAGTTATACCTTCTAAAGCTACTTTCCCTTGGTCTCTCGGTGGTCTACTAGTAATAGGGATGACTTCAATAGCATAAGCCTGTCCGCTTGACCCTACTTTTACCAAATTATGACATTGATTCTTGAGATGCCCTTCCTTGTGGCAGTTAAAGCACTTCCCTTTAAAGGCTTCCTTCATTAGACTCACCCTACAATTTTTTGCTTCATGACTTTTCTTATGGCATCGCTTGCATACCTTACCATCCTTCTTAAACTTCCCCTTCAACTTCTTGTTAGCCCAAGATTTTCCTTCCTTAGATCCTCCTTTCTTTTGGGTAGTTGCAGTCTTCTCCTTCTCTGCCCCCCTATCTTCTACATTGGCCATTGCAACATTGCCATTTCCACCACCATCTCATACGTGGCTCCAATCGGCACTTGAGTCAATAGCATTTCCCTTGATGGGGAATTTAGACCCTTTACGAACTTTATGGCCTTTTTAATAAGTGTATCTATCAGGTTAATTCCAAATTTAGCCAACTCATTGAACTTAGCCATGTACTCCTTAAGAGTGGAGTCCCCTTGCCTAAGCTGAATGAATTTCTCCAATTGTAGGCTCACTTCTGCCTTAGACATAAACCTCATCTCAAATCTGTTTTTGAATTCATCTTATGAGAATATTCTCCCAACATTTTCCTCAATCACCAAGTTCCACCAATCCAAAGCTTCTCCTTTGAGGAGCAAAGCTACTATCCTTCTCTTAAGTTGATCCTCCTAACCAAGCTCTCTAAATATTTTCTCACAATCACTAACCCATGCTTTAACTTCCAAATATCCTTCAATTCTAGAGTATGTCTTCCCTCCCATATTGAGAAATTCCTTACATAATTTAGGAAAGTCAACAGGATGGGCTACTGTATCGGTAGGCGGGGCAGCAGGTGCCACCGGTGCAGTTGGAGGAATAGGAACCTTCTCAACGGTCTTAAGATATTGTCTAAACCATTCAGGCATTTCACGAATGGGAGGTCTTCCGCAGGCAGGGTTCCCTTATCCGAAAGAAGATTGAATGTCGGCCGTATCAACTATCTGTAGGTTGAATCTTTAGTGATGATTTGCTGATATAGTATTGTATGCTGAAAGAAAAAGGGTTTCCTAGTGTATGTGTGTATGTTTAAGAAAATAGGGTGTGTGTATATATATAGCAAGAATTTTGAAAATTCTTTTTGAAAAACCTTATCAAAATAACAAGTACATCCCTTATACATATAGTTTCCCCATTGATCGGGTAACCTAGGCTCTGATACCAAATGCAACAACCTACCCCAGAACAAGCCTAAATTTCGATCCAGAAAAGGACCGTCGAAATGTAGATCCATTCTAAGAGGTTGGCTGTTGGTTGGAAAAAGAGATAATAGTACAGAGCAATAACTATTCTTTTAGAATTTACAACGGATGGAATAAAATATAATAGCAAATTGTACCTATTTATTTCAAATCCATCAAAATGCCATAACACAAAAATTCCATAAAAACCATAACATTAGACCCATTAAAACATTTGTCTAAACACATGGGTACGACATAAAAATACCATAAAATCAAATAATAATAACTACCACAAGCCAAGCTACTCCACCTTCAAGCATCATCATCGTCATCACTCAGTTCTTAACCTATGTTGTAATGAGGAGGGAGTCAGAACAAATGTCCGGTGAATAAAAACCTTGAGTCTTACCTTTCCAGTACTTGGGCGGTATATTTCAAAATAAGAATATGTCTACGTACATAAAACCACTTAAAACTTCTTATAAGGAAAGGAGACAGGTCCTCAATCAACCACTTAATACCTTCCTTTCCAGAAGCAGGTTTCTAAAATCCCGTGACCTGAATTCCACGTCATAAATAGCTAATTATGTAAGAGGTAGTACCCAAGCCACTTAATACCTTTTATCAGATTTGGCAGACTCTGGCCATTTAAGACCTCAACTGAGGCTGACCCCATCATATAATACCTATTCCCAAGGCATGCCCGACCCTAAGTGGTAACTATCTAGCTGGCAACATACGAAATCTCTCAAGTCACTTAATACTTCTTTATGGAAAGATAAAACCTCAATCAGCCACTTAATACCTTATCCTGAAGCAGATTCCTGTCGAGATACCACCTATCGTGCCTAATAACTAGCCTCTTGGTCATTAAATACTCCATTTGAGGAAAAGAGGCGGGCCCTCAGACAACCAATTAATACTCCAAGACTCCGAAGCGGGCCCTTCGTATTATGGCCCATACTTGTAATGACGTCTGACATTAGTCCGACTATTTGCAGGAATTGGTAGCCAGATTAGCTAGGCAGGATTACCCTATTGAATTTGACACTAACCTCGCGTCACCATAAATATCTATCATAGAGGTTATCTCATATCAATAGGAAGTGTACAAAACTAGTTGGTAGCCTCAAAATGAAGGGTAGACTTCTTTCATGTAACTCTATTGACCTCGCATTCCTATGACTTAGCCATAAATTAAATACTCTATATATATCTAATACTCATCTCATCATTTTATAATTAAGGCCTTATAAGAAATCTTCCTTATTATGCCTTAAAATATTAATTACCTTCCTAATAGGGGAATAAATGAAAAATAAATGCCTAATTAACTATGCAACATACACCATAATTATACGTTAAATAGACTAATAGAAATAATTAAATATTCGCGCCTAATAAATTCTAAGCGTGCGATTTATACGCCATAAACTAGCGTTAAATGTCAATTCCCTAACCAAAATATTACAAGTCCTTTTCTTGCAAATTCCCAAGATTTCAACATATAAAACAAAGGATTCTAATCCAAAAAAGGAATATATATTCATAACCAAAACTGCAATAACAAATAGAAACCCAATTTATTACATTAACTCAAAGGAATATCCTAAACAATAGGAATTGCAGCATTAACTTTATATTCTATTCAACTCCTCTTTTACAAAGAACTATATGAAGGGAAATTTGTGTGGAATAAGTGGTGTAAACTACGAACAGAATTTGTAATCTAAACCCTTATTTTATTAAAGAATAACAGTTTGAATCAAAGAAGGAGGAGAAGTGGAATACTACTATGAAATTATGAAAAATTGCATAAACAAAACAAATTCCATCAAATTAATATAAATAATTGAGAACCGTCACATAGAATTGACATTTTGAAATAAAAAGGAATTTTGGGGAATTTTATCTATTGTATTTTCACAATCCCAAAATCCCTAAAGCATATTCAAATCCATAGAGATATAATAAACAATTACTGAAAAAGAAATACTATGGTTTTCCCTCGCAGAATAGCCTCAGCTTTGCCTTCCTTGGATTTGCATGCCTTTCAATCTCTTCCAAAATCTCTCCCTTTTTGATATATAAACAAAATAGGGAAGATATATATTTTTTTATTAGATTTAGAATAGTTAGAGAGGAATAGAATAAGAATAGGTTGGAGGAAGAAGAAATATATAGAAAATAGATTGGATTCTTACCTAAATTCTCTATGGAGTTTCTGAATCTAATTTAGAGAGACAACAATGGAAAATTTTCGCCAAGTTTCCCAAATAACATGAATAAAAAGTGGAGAGGGTATGTTTCTATTTATAGGGGTTGAAACGCAACAGAACCATATGATGGAGGTCGGTGAGAAATGGATAAATCTGGAGCATACAACTCGATACAACAGATATCCAAACCCTAGCTACCACTGCAACCTTTTGGCATCGACCGGTTGACCGCCCCTTTTCAACTGATCGACCGCTTGGAGTCGACAGTTCCCAATGAAAGGGTCGACCGGTATGTTTATTTTAGTAATGTTTTTATTTCCGTTTTGCTTTTTAATTAATTTTATACCGTAATTAACTTTAACGTTAAATGTTTACTTAACCCCAAAGCTAATTTTTGAAATTCTAACCCTAAATTTAAATTCTCATTTGAATTTCAACTTAAACTAAATTAATTTAAATCTGAAAACTTCAAACGCCTATTGCTTCTTCATTTGAGCTCCATTTCAGCATATTATATATAGAAACAGATTAGAATTTTGCACGAATGCAACAAAATAACTTTCATGGTCAAATGTTGACTTTTATAAAATTTCCATTTTCTACCTTATCATATTTAATTCAATTTACTCCATTTAAATTAGGTTTATTTTATGGGGTGTTACAACTATCCACCTTTACAAAGTTTTTCCAAGATCGCTACATACCTAGTATAATAGTTGAAAATAATGCATGGCCATTAACAAAAATATTGGACCATGCAAGTGCAGCTTTCTCTACAAAGCGAGACCAAAGTGATGTTGTTGGTGGTATTGGGGAATTTTCACGTGACATAAAATTATGAAATGACAAATGCTCGTAGTTGTTAGGGATATTATCATTAAAGAATTAGTAAAACATCTTCTCAATGAGACCTGAATGTGAGACATTATTATTTTGAGAAATGATGATAATAAAATTAAAGGGATTAGCAGTCATATTTCCCATTTTTAGCATTACCATTCAACATTCTCATCCATAATTAAGTTAAAAATGATGTAAACTAACCTTTATTTCATTCAATGTTTACTCATCTAAGCACCTACAATACACAAGCCCATATGTCTCTAAATTCTTCAAAAAAAAATTAACTTTTGTAAAATCATCTTGAAGCTTGGTAAAATGTACGGCAAAGCATAAGATTCCATAATTTCCATCCATCGAAACATATTCAATTTTAAGCACATATGGATGCATGAATTCCAGCATTTTAGACATATACATCGAAAACTTATCTCTCCTCTTTTGGGTCATTTTTATCATGATGTGAGATTGGGAGTGTTGTTTGTCGAATGACTGGCATATTCGAAAGTCGATACTTATACTACGTGTTGTTTAAAATTTTAATATCATTTGTTTTGAATTTTTTCCTTTACCACCTTTCAATCTACCTATTGGCTTAACATATTTTGGTTCAACTAAAGTCATTATGGTAAGAATAGAAATTTCTTTCATCTTCATCATAATTACTTTCTTTTCATCCTCGGTAACAATATCATTCTTCAACGCAATGTGTTCTGGTGTATGGAAGAATTTATTTGACTCCTCAATGATAATATTAGTATCTAACATATGCCAATGCTTATCAACCGTGTTAAGTGATATTGGATGTTGATCGATTGTAATATATATATATATATATATATATATATATATATATATAATTCATGAGAACAAAGTTGGTTGTATATGGTTCGATTAAATGATCACATTCAAAAATAAGATATCCACCTTATTTATAGTCTTATCCATAGCAAATAATGACACACAATATTAAAGATATGTGAATAACGGAATTTAACAATCATGCTTTATTATACCCAAACATTTTTCAAATGTTACTGTATGTTGTAATTGTACATCTTTTCCAAAATTTGGCAAAAGCTGTTTGTGACAGTCTCATGTTTTTCTCAATTGTCCATGAGCAACTTTTGCTTTATCAAAATTTATATTATCGTGATGCTGCATTTTATCGGTACATAAAAATGCTCATGCACGATTGTGAAATATGAAGAAATCATGGACTTCTCCACCTATTTTTCATAATTTCTCCATATTTCAGTTTATTTTTCGAATATTTTCTAGCTGTCTCATAAGACTATTGAGTTTGTGGCTTTTGTGAACTCTCGACCTCATCCGATTTAGTTAGACAAGAACGCTAGTTTTCTTCTTTGCTTAGTATTTGCACTAATGTATAAATGCATTTTGAGAAGTAAATACATACAAAAATAATAAATGATAGTTAAATCCATTATATATGTGTAATTGTAACGACCAACCTTTTCGACCCTCAAATTTTGGCACTAATATATCCACGATATTCGTATATCGAGCATCCAAGTGCCGAAAAGACAGATCGTTAAGATAAAATAAAATGAAAAAAACAGAACAAGAAAGAAGGAACACAATATTTGAATCTCACAAAGCGGAATGACAACAAATAATATCAAAAGACGGTACAAAACTATCGCTCTAAGATACAAAGCATTTCAGAGTTACAATTCTAAATACCATCATCAGTTTGGAAAGATATAATAACCCGTCCTAAAAAATATTGATACATACATAATAGTAATGCAGTGGAAATAAGAATACTACGATAGGTGAAACATCCAGCTTGTCTCCTTGAGCTTAAATGAACATCAATGAAAAACCGTCTTTCTCAAACTACTCGAAAGAGCACATGAGCAATTTAGGGAAAACAAAAACCATGTGTTATACATAAGTCTGGCATAAGAAACTCAACAAATATACGACCAACATATAACAGTACTTTTGAGATAGCATAGAATACGGTAACGGTAATCCCCTCAAAAGGATCACTCATCAAATAAGTAGATAAGGTGATATAATAGATAATGCCTAGGGTGTAGAATATAAATCAGATCAAATAGCTGTACTGCTTGCATCTCACGACACAACAATATCATAAGTACATCTAAAACCGCTAAGGTGTGTTCGCATAATGGATTTTTCGTGGGGATCTATTTTGCCAAGCCGAATCCAATCTCCTGCACAAGGGTTAGAAACTACCTTCGAGTGTCATATATCTCTAGATAAAATATACCAATTAGGAGAAACATTACTGGTCCACAATCGAAAATGTGATCCCAAATATCATCACCTCCCATGCGCAACATCGATAAGCATGCTCTAGATTTGAAGTGATAATATCCTATCGTGGGTACATAAAATATCCTATCATTTCTGTTGTCGAGGTTATGTTCGGCATTTCTCACACGAGTCTTCATCACTTGAACAGAATAAGAATCTCCAAGTAGATTCCAGCATCTCAAACAGATCTCGAATCTCCATATAGATTCCAACATAAGTCCTCCTACGAATGCTAACATCGACCTCTTCGTTGGACTTAACCTTAGGATAAACAGTTCAACTCTATAGCATGCCACTTCACAACCACTTCCAAAACATAGAACACGTATATCAATTTTGAAGTGGAATACGATAAGTAAAACACTTGCCGATCCCAGTCTCTTCAAAACCAATTCGATGAATTTTTGTTCAAGTTCGATAGTCAACTAATTGAATATCAAGTTCAAAATAGACGATCACATATGGAAACCAAGTCTCGTATACTTGTCATGTTTTTTATCTTTTTATCTCACACTATCTCTCGATCAAGGGTAAAGCTCGTGGGTTAAAGCACTATTGCTTCTATCCCTACTCGAACATTAGTCTTAACTCTCTCAGATAGACAAGCCTACTTCATCAGCTTTTATTGCTAAGTATATGGCTAAATACTTTCCATAAACGAGTAAACACACAAAACATGATCAAGTCACACGAGCATGATCAAGTCACATAAGCGACTTATGGTCCCATTTTTATTTAATTAGTACTTTTTATTAATTAAAACTTCTTTTATTCATAAAACTCCTTTTATCAATTTCTACTATTCCTTTGTACTCTTTAAATACTTTAAAAAGTATTCATATACTTATCTCAAATGGTATAAGTATATTCACAAATCATTAACAAGATTTCTTACTTTAAATCTTTACATTTTCTATCTTTTTCCAAAAGATTCCGCACTTATAATTTCCTTCAAAATATCTGTTTTAAAGATCTACGTTCTTTCACAAATTCATTCAAAAGGTTTAAGACTAATGTTACTTATACATTATCACTACAAACCCAAAACCATTTCATTTATGTTAATCTTTAAAACATTCTTTTAAAGATCTATTAACATTCATAAGTATAATCAGAAAGGGTTAGAGATGAATGTTATTAACAATCGTCACAACAAACCCAAAACAATTACATACTTGTATTATCTTTAAAATCATTCTTTTAATGATCTAAGTTGGTAATTGGTTAAGTTCGGTATTTGACAAGTCAACTACCCAGTTCTTAAGAGGATCTTTTATGGAAATCACAATTTGTTTGCTTAACTCATTTTTGAATTTCCCACTTATACTATACCTCATTCAAGAGTGAAGCATTGTAAGTTAGAGCACCGGTTGCATATCAAAGCCTTGCCTAGACACCTCATTCTTGACTCTCAAAGATAAATAAGTCTACCTTGTCAGCTTTTAGTATTAAGTATAATATTAATGACTTTCATAAACGTGTAAGAAATCAACACGATTAACTCGTTCTCTACTTTCTTGACTTAACTATTCCTCGACCAAGAGTTAAGCCGCTAGGTTAGAGTACTATTGCTTCTATCCTTACTCGAACATCAATCTTAACTCTCACAAGTAGATAAGTCTACTTTGTCGGTTTTTAGTATTAAACATAGTTAATTACTTTTTTGAAACTTATATATACATAAATACTTTAAAATACTTATAAATAGGTTTTAAATACTACTTGAAAATAAATAATTTATTATTTAATGAAAAACATGTTTTATATCATAAAACATCTTTACTTTGAAAATTCATAAATAATTATTAAAAATATATTTAAAACCAACTTTAAAATACTGCAAAATATGATAGAAAACATCCATAAAAAGATTAGAGAAAAATACTGAATTTAAATATCATTTTTAAACACTTAAAATAATAAGCAACTTACTACATCATATATAAATGTTGTTAAATGTCCTTGATAAAGAATAACATAGAAAAGCACAATCTTTGGACCGGTTTTAACCACTTTAATAAATGAGTTAAGACTTGAAATTTGTATAGTAAGTATTAATCTTAGGGTACTTAAAACACATAGAAATAAACCCCTAAGAATATCTTTCAATTTATTTATTAAAATCCCCGAAAACAAGCTATATTTATAAAGTGTACTTATAACCACCTTTTTGCTCTAAATTTAGCCACTTAGTTTTACTAGTTCTAAAATATTTTAAACTTTGATTTCTTTCCAGTAAAAATCAAACATATAATAATCATTGAATATGCAAAGAAACCCTTAAGGATATCTTTCAAATTAATTCTAGAAATTCCCCAAAAAAAGGTATTTCAAAGTGCTCATATAGCAACCTTCTTCTCGCTATAACTTTGTGCAACTTTGTTTTACAAATTATCTAATGATTTAAACTTCCATATTTTTTCAATAATGAGTACTCTTATAGTAATTATCAAAAACGCAAAGAAGCCCCTAGGATGTCTCCCAAAGTTGACTTTGAAAATCGCCGAACACAAGGCATTTTCAAAGTGCATCCATAGTGACCATTTCACGTCTAACTTTCACAATTTGGTTTCACAATTTCCATTACTTTCCAAACCATTTATTTATTATCCCATACACCAAATATGTGTAGAGAACAATCAAATCAACTTATCCCAAGTTAAGATCATAAATCTTCCATTTACACAAGTTAAAGTTAAGGGATATCGAGGTGCACTTATATCGACTATTCTCGCTTCAAACACTTTCAAACTTACTTCAACTCAATACACAAGCTAGTCAACATGTAAACACTAAGTTTAGGCCACGACACATGTTATAGAAGGTAGTAGAAGTGATATTATACAATATAAATTTCTCATTTGCTTTCAAAAGCAAGTGGGGTCCAAAGTTATAACTTTACTTAGTTAATTTCACTTTAAGTTTACATTTGCACACACGCATATATACACATAATATATACACATAATATATACATACAAGATAGTGAGATAACTATGCTAAATCCAAGCCTACAACAAGCTCAAACACAAAAGAATCAAAGAATCACTTTCTACCATCACAAAAGCCTAAAGATCTAACCTTTAGCACATCCAAGCCAAGCTAAGCCTCCCCCCTCACCATCCATGCTCACGGCGTAACCTAAACTCCCCATTTTATTCAACTTTCTTCCACTTTGACTTCACATTTAAGCTTCCTAAGGTGTTTTAAAGTGTTGGTGAAAGTTTGGTGAAGTTTGGAAGAGATTAGAACTAATTAGAGAAAGATTAGTGAAGAACAAAGTGGATTAGTGTTAATCCACTTCCACCATTTTTATTCTTTGATTCTTTTCAAGATTTTTGAGATAATGAAGTGTTTAAGACACCTAGACCTCTCCTTTACATGGCCAAGACCCCACCCCATGTGCCTTGCATGCTCCTTTTACTTTACACCTCATTTTTCCTTAATAAATTACCATTTTACCCTTACACCTAAAATATCTTCTATGACATCACCCACAACATCTTCAAATACTTTACTATTCATAAATGAAAATATTTTTATTCCATATTAATGTTCTCCTAAGAAACGACCCGGATTTTCAGACCAGTCAAAATCGCCGAAAAAGCCGCCCGTTCTAAAACTACCAATTTAACATATCTAACTCTGATAAATATACAACACAATTAAACATATAGGATATAATTTTAGTAATACAACTTTATCAGAGTAATCAACTATCCTACAAGATGTGCTTAACTTAAATATGATAAATCTACCGTTGTACAACTCTGATGAGAGCGACAACAAAAAACGTTCCTGCAAACCCAAATAACAAGTCAAATGCAAAATATAATGATAAGCATGAAAGATATAACAACACATTATAATTAGCAAACAATAAACATGAAAAAGATATATTATTATTGGGGCTGCTTCCCTACCACTTATGACTACCTATATACCTCTATCTAACTAGGTACCCAATTAGATATAGAATCAAGCCAACATAGTTCTCCTACCACAAATAGGACTTATGGAGCCTACGATGCAACAACCAAATATGCAATTCCCCACTACATAGCATAAAACATGCAAATATAGCTTCCAAATCTACCTAGTTAAACCTAGTCCTTGCATTTAGATTTATGAAATCTTATTATTTTCAAAATATAATCTTTTTCGAAAATAATCCCTTTGAACTAAATTCCCGATTTCATTTCAAACCTTTGAATAATAATATATACATCTCCGTATAACAAAATACTTTTACCTAGATCTTAAAACAAATCACTTTTTGAAATATTTATTTGGAAATCCCAAAATACTACTGTAAAAGCATATCAAACTATATGCAATCAGATTGAGAGGTTTCTCCCAATAACAAGGCAACTGAGTCCCAATCTTCCAAAAAAAAATATGTATACTCTCTGTTCATCGAGCGGACTATACCGAGGCTACAGAACATCTGCACCTCCCTTGCCCACCTTTTTAATTACGGATTACCTGAATCATCGGTAACATAATAAATCATTTTACATCCCAAAGTGATAAATCATTTTCACTAATATTCACAATTACTTTCAATCATAGTATTTTCATTTCCCAAAACCTTTTGAAATCATTTTCAAACACTAGGTTTTTAGTCCTCGAAATTCTCTTCATTCATAAAACACTTTTATAAACCATTTTATGGAAATCACTTTTATATATAATCCTTTCAAAAATATTTATTCTTAAAATATTTCTATTACTTTCCAAAAGATATCATTTCAATTCAAAAGATAAAATATATTTTATTTTCAAAATTATAATAAACATCTTTTATTATAACATCTATTTAACCAATATTCTCATTGAACACCTTATAGTCAAACTGTGAAATTCTAATCACAAGGTGTCCGCATTAAATCATCCTCAATTTATTACCTGCCCAGCCTATGCATTTAAAAAGGGTTATTGCTCATAAACTGGCCGAGCTTAATTCAAATAATCAATCAATGAATTAAATATAAAAATAAATGATAATCAACACTTCATTCTATCAAACATTTATAACACTTTTAATTTTATCTTGGGATAAAATGGTTTGAGTCAATCAATTTTACTTTTCTCTATCGGGCCAGGCCAAGTGACTAGGGGGAGTAACAACTGTCTTCCCAAACTACAACCTAGAGACTACCATATTGTCACCCATAAAGTGGTCCAGTTATTTGATTGACTCAAACATTATTGATATTTCAAAACTAATATAATATCAACATCTAAGCATGATAATAACATATTATTGTTAATAATTCAACAAATTAAATAATAACACATAAATATGACTTAACTGGTATATAAATAAATATCCAAATTATTCTATTTAATTTATAATAGCAGAACGAGGATTTGTTCTGCTAATTGAATATCACTAATGAAGTATAGTTATATAATTATGTTTATCTAATTAAATTCAATCCCTAACAATTTATCAATATTTTATACTTAACCAAAAGTGGAAATAAATTACACTAGTGTGTTTTATTTGTCAATATGAATCTAATGTCGAAGACCACGGATTAAACGGTTTCGTATGTGGGAGTTAAACCTTTTTTAAGTTAACACTTTTTAATTTACTAGTCAAATTAACTAAATTAAACACTAAATTACAATATCTACTCTCCCAACCATTCACTTGTGCAAAGCCCAGCAAGCCCAATTTCACATTTCGCATGCACACCTACTACAAAATACTTCTTCATTCCTCCTCATGCATGCACACAATAGCCCAACTCCATCTCCATGCACATAACTCGGCTCAAGGCCCAACTCGCCTTTCATCTTCATGCCTGCACACACGCACGTAACACACAACCAAACACATTCACTCACACAAACACACACACACACTTGTACAACACACACATGAACATATGGAACCACACATACATTGCAATGCACATACACACATATTATAAAGGAAAAGAAAGGTAAAAGAAAGAGAAATAAGAAAAGGATAAAAAGGAGTATATGTTCAAGTTTTTTGTTTGTAGAGAGTAAAATGAAATGTAAAAAAATGAGAAAGTGTCCATCTTTTGTGTTCCAGAGAAGAAAAGAAAGTGTGTTTTATTTTCATGCAGTAAGTAAAAAAGGAAATGTGAATGTAAAAAAAAAAGATGCATTTCATGTATTAAGTGTTGCCTCCATTTCCTTCCATGCGTGCTGTTCATATTGTATGTGGTGAAGAAAAATGTGAATACAAATGAATGTCCCCCCTGTACTTGCATGAATGAATGCATATATATATATAATCACATTTACTTAATAGCAAAGTATACCAAAGCATATGTGCAAGTACAAGAAATGGGCAGAGTGAACGTGTGCGGCATGGCAAAGGTAAGGTTGCGTTATGATCGTGCTGTACGTGCATGGCTTTTACATTTAGAAAGTTGTTTTAAAAAGTTAGATTTTGCGGTACCTCGCTACACAAAATTTCATTCGTGTACGAGCCGTGAACGACAAAAATAAAAATACGATCGTGCACAATAATGTGAGACGATCATAAAACAACAATAAAATAGACAGATTAACTAATTATGTGAAGTTTCAAAAGTACCGATGTTTGACGTAAAATACGTTAAACAAAAATTTAATTATTTTCTAAAATAAAAATTATGGAAAAATCCTATAAATTAAAATAAAAACACGTCGTCAAAAATCAAGTCGTTTATTAAAAATTGATTTCTTTATTATTTATTACATTCGAATCAAATCTGAATATTTAAATAAATTATATATTCTTATTCAAAATGTTAAAATGTGAGTCGTTACAGTAAATAAGTGTATGTCAATAATGCTTGAATAACTTCGATGAGTAAAATGCTATTTATAGATAAAATAATTTTCGGTCATATTATTGATATTTCTTCAAAGTATTTATTTTTGTAAACATTTTTCTAAAACAATTTACCATCATTAGTTTTGATTTAAAAGGGGTTAACAAGGTTATTAAATCACTTTAATAACATTTAATCCCAGATTCAAATATTTAAATAATTCATATATTTAAGTATGAAATGTCCAAAATTTTGGGTTGTTATATTCTCCCCTACTTAGAATATTTTGTTCTCAAAATTCCCACATAAGCAACAAAAGAAACAATCACATAGCAATACTTAACACTATTCAAAATTACTAGCATACAAAGCCCACGGTTTGCTCAAGTTCAAAAATCCTCTTATCGCACAAGGACGATAAACAATCTATTAAGCGTACCTTACGCTTAATAGCCTCAGGTTATTACTTAGTTGATGATTCATGCTACCTTATAACAAATCAATGAGTCATCACTTAAACTCCCCATTAGCCAACAAACATGGAATACAAATATACCTAAGCCCGTACGATGTACACGGACCATCCATACGCCATATCAATCCGATCACTTGCTCGATCACATATATTTCACTTTCAAACTAGTATAGATCACTTGACCTCTCTAGTGTAGACTTCGATCAGGTTCCTAAATTAGAAACCTCTGTTCTCCTTACATAGCCATATACCATTATGGAAAACTTTAGAATCATATCGATAATCTGTATTAAGTGTTCACCATCAAGAATCGAGTGAAAAATCTTTATTTGAACTGGTGTAAGTCACATCGAAACCATGTACTCGAATACTGGATCGAGAACAGTCATGCAAATAAAACGAACTACGTACAACTTACGTACTCATCTTATTGGTTTCTCAACTATACCAATTACCTTTTAAATCACATTCATTTACACTAATAGTACGATATTCAATACTAAAACCATTTACGAACCATTTCAAAAACATAACCTCAAGTCTATAAACATTTTATAACTTAAGTTCATACTTATAATACAATACTGCATTATAAGAGTATATAAAAAACATCAAATTTGTTTTACTTATCATGAATGTTTAAAAAATTTAAAACTTGTTCTTACTTACTACCTTCTCAAAGCAAGAGTTACAAAAACTCAGCTTTTATATTTGCACAAAAACATTTAGCTTTAACTTATATAACAATCCGGAAGTTTCCAGCTATCCAAAACCACTGAAAATCCGATTTCATTTTAACAAATGAAAACTGCCAAACAACATATCATAATATGATGCACATACCATACTATCCTAATGCATAGGATACATGTGCCCACAAAATAACTTAACAAAGTTTCACTTGTTTATTTAACACTCTTTACCCAAAAAATGGAAAACATGAAAAGTTTCATTTATTTATTCCGGGCTATGCCACTACCACTTGAGCACCCAATATAGCATACATATAAAAACTTTCTACATAAAAGTTTATATCGAATTTCTTTTAAGGAAAAAATTTAGAACTAAACACCGGGTTTTATTTCAAATCATTTGAAATAATAATATATACACATACCTTTTGTATATCAAATCATACTTCCGTGATTAAACCAAAATCTATTTTACCAATACAAGTTTGTAGCATCCCCCACTTTGAAACTCAAAAATGAATGCCGATGATGCTGGAATCATCACCTGAATTATTCTCAAGCGATAGAAGTGAGTTCAGTACATCCAAATCATGCCTTAAGGACTTAACCCAAAATCATTTCAAAATGGTATCAAATACTTCGTATATATTATTAAGTACCATGATCTCGATCTCATAAACCAATTTCTCAACCATATACTTTTAAATAATACTAATGTAATTTTTCTAAAGTCTTGAAAAACATTTTCAATAACACCGGGATTTAAGTTCTTGAATTCTCAATTTAAATCCCTTTCGTTTATAAACCATTTTTATATAAAGTCACTTTTTTATATAAAATCTTTTCATAAATATGTATTCCCAAAATACCTTATCTTTCCTTTAGATTAAAATAAACATATTTAAATAAAAATAACTTTTAATCCAACATTATCACTGAACACCTTATAGTCAAACTGTAAAACTAAATTCATAAGGTATTCATTTCAATGCACCTACCAGTACTATTTACCTAACCCATGAAGTAAAAAGGTAAAACTACTCATAAACTAGTTGAGCACAAATCAACAACCAATAAAAAATAGTCAATGCTCATAAACTAGTCGAGCATGACTAATCAATCAATAAATGATAACAATGCTCCTAAACAGGTTGAGCAATATTAAGCTAATAATGCTAAAAATGATACAAATGCTCATAAACTGGTCGAGCATGTCAAATCACTCTACAAAAGATAGCAATGCTCATAAGCTAGCCGAGCATGGCTAAACTAATTAATGAGGGATAACGAATAAACATCATTAATCCCTACATTAATTAAACTACACATGAATGATTCATGCTTATATAAGTTACCTTATACAAGATCTTTAATTTTCATAGTTGTAATTACCATTAAAGTATACGTTTATAACAAATGCAAATACACTCTCGTATGTATAATATGCCCAATTGATGCTAAGGCATTCCATTACCCTATCTCTTAATGAGTCATACCCAACCAAAGCCAAGGTTCTCACTTAACCTTCAACTTTGATACCAGATGGAACGACCTACATTTTCAACCCACAAATATCGACACTAATATATCTACGGTATTCGTGCGCCGAGCATCCAAGTGCCGAAAAGACAGATCGTCGGGGTAAAATAAAAAGAAAAGGAAACAAAACAAGAAAGAAGGAATATAATACTAGAATCTCACAACGGAATAAAAATATATAATATCAAAAGATAGTACAAAACTGTCACTCTAAGATATAAAGCATTTTAAAGTTATAATTCTAAATACTATCATCAGCCTAGACAGTTATAACAATCTGTCCTCACAAAAGTTGATACATGCATAATAGTAATGCAGTGGAAATAAGAATACTACAATAGGTGAAACATCCAGCTCGTTTCCTCGAGCTCCAATAAACATCAATAAAAACCTATCTTTCTCAAACTACTCGAAATTGCACACGAGGAATATGGGAAAAACAAAAACCACGTGTCCGACATAAGTCTGGTATGAGAAACTCAAGAAATATGTGGTCGATATATAACAGTATTTTTAAGACCGCACGAAATAATACCGTAACGGTTATCCGCTCAAAAGGACCACTCGTCTAATAAGTACATCAGGTAATATAATAGATAATGTCTAAGGTGTAGAATATAAATCGGTTCAAATAGCCGTGCCGCTTGCATCTCAAGACATAACAATATTAGAAGTACAACTAAAACTGCTAACGTACGTTTTCATAATGGATTTTCCATGGAGATCTATTCGGTTAAGTCGAATCCAATCTCCTACAAAAGGGTCATAAACTATCTTCGAGCATCATAAATCTCTAGATAAATATACCAATTAGGAGAAACGTAACTGGCCCATGGCCGAAAATGTGATCCTAAATATCATCACCCCCCACGCACAACATTGATAAGCATACTCTAGATTTTGAGTGATAATATCATGTCGCGGGTTAGCTAAACCCCAGACTATGAGGCCTACTCTGCATTCTGTCATTTCCAATGTCAAGGTTATGTTAGGCATCTCTCACATGAGTCTTCATAACTTGAACAAAATAGGATTATCTAAATAGATTTCAACATCTCGAATAGATCTCGAATATCCACATAGATTCCAACATAGGTCCTCCTACGAATGCTAACGATGACCTCTTCCTTGGACTTAACCTTAGGATAGACAGTTCAACTCTATAGCATTCTACTTTACAACCGATTCCAAAACATAGAACATGTATATCAATTTTAAAGTGGTATTCGATAAGTAAAATACTTGTCGATCCTGGTCCCTTCAAAACTAATTCGATGAATTTTCGGTCAAGAGTAAAGCCCGTAGGTTAGGGAACTATTGCTCTATCCCTACTCAAACATCAGTCTTAACTCTCTCAGATAGACAAGCCTGCTTCGTCAGCTTTTAGTGCTAAGTATAAGACTAAATACTTTCAATAAACGAGTAAACACACAAAACACGATCAAGTCACACGAGCATGATCAAGTCACATAAGCGACTTCTAATCCCATTTTTATTTAATTAGTACTTTTTATTAATTAAAACCTCTTTTATTAGTAAAACTTCTTTTATCAATTTCTACTATTCCTTTGTACTTTTTCAATACTTCAAAAAGTATTCATATACTTATCTCAAATGGTATGAGTATATTCACAAATCATTAACAAGATTTCTTACTTTAAATCTTTACTTATTCTATCTTTTTCCAAAAGATTCCGCACTTAAAATTTCCTTCAAAATATCCATTTTAAAGATCTAAGTTCTTTCACAAATTCATTCAAAAGGTTTAAGACTAATGTTACTTAAACATTATTACTACAAACCCAAAACCATTTCACTTATACTTATCTTTAAAACATTCTTTTAAAGATCTATAAACATTCATAAGTATAATCAAAAAGGGTTAAAGATGAATGCTATTAACACATTGTATCAACAAACCCAAAACCATTTCATACTTATATAATCTTTAAAAACATTCTTTTAAAGGTAAAATTTAATATTTTGTTAAGTTCGATATTTGACAAGTCAACTACCCTATTCTAAAGACGATCTTTTAGGGAAATCACGGGTTGTATACTTAGCTCGTTTCGACGTTCCAAATTATATTATATCTCATTCAAGAGTAAAAACGGGTAAGTTAAAGCACTACTTGCGTATCAAAGCCCTACCTAAACACTTCATTCTTGACTCTCATGGAAAAACATATCATCGGCTTTTAGTGTTAAGTATAGTTTTAATGACTTTCATAAATGAGTATGAAATCAACACGATTAACATGTTTCTGACATTCTCGATGTAATAGCCCTGATTTCAACGCCGTATAAGTAAATAAATTTAATTAAACTAAAATTGTTTTAATTCAAAATTTGGTAAATAAAATTTTAGTTAATTAAATTCTGTTTAATTAAAGATTTTGATTAATAAATTGAATTAAATTTATAAATTCTTTTCAAATAATAAATCAAAATTGAATAATTTTTTTAAATGAATACAAAATATTTTATAAGTGTAAATAGTTATTTGTGATTAAAATAGGGAAAAATTAACAAGCGGCATTGAATTGAATGAAATTGGAGAGCCGTTGAAATATATTCCGTATAATGAAGTGTAAATTAATTTAAGTCAAATTGAAGTTTGTTTGCAAATAAATTAAAAGTAGTTGTGAAAAAGAAATGAAAAAATAAAAATTAGAATGAATTGGAATTTAAGTTGAATCAAACTCGGGCCTAAAATAATTAAGGCCCAAGCCTATTTCTTTATCCTCTTGTTTATAGAACACTCCTCATTTGCCTCACTCTTCAACCCCAACCCGAGCCCATGTTTTACTTTCTAGTTTTTCCTACGCCCTAACTCATAAAATCACATCTTGATTTTAGAAAAAATGGAATCCCACAGATGGGGGTGGCTATTGGTAGCAGCAAGGTGAACCATGCTAAAAAGGAAGTCGTGACTCCTTCTGTGTGCGTGTGATGGTAGGAGCTGGTGATGGGAGGGCATCGCGACCTAGGGTTGATGGCTAGAGGTAGAGATGCGTAGTAGAGGAAGCGAGTGACCGTGTTGATGTAGGGTTGGTGGTATAATTTAGCTATAAGGCACTTGCAAGATTTTGTAATGATGAGGGAGTAAGAAGCGCGGACCTGGCATTGCAAGGTGGAGGTTCACTTGCACTTGGAACTGAGATTGACTGGTCGACGTAATGGTAGGATAATATCAGAGCAGTGTAGCTCAATTTGGATTTTTGCTCGGAATTTCGATGAGTAAAATTATTTTACTCACACCTATCGTCTAGGTTATGTAAATTGTTGTTGATTGATATTGTTGAAATATGCATTGGCATTGGATGTTTGATTAGTTTGTTTGCTTTTTTTGTATGGTTATTCTATATAATTCACATTATGATTTATATTTTGTTTTATTGGAATTCATTGATTGTTTGGATAATGGATTTTTGGTTGATATAAATATGATTGGATGAAATTAAATTGCAAATTTTTGATTGATCATTATTCTGATGAGATCACATATTTTTGATTGATTGTTGTGGTGATGAGATCACACTAGTAATTGATCGGAAGGTTGCAATAGAAGATTTTGAAGAAATGAAATATTTTTGAAAATAAATAGTAGATTTCTAAATGATTTCATTTAAAACCAGAAATATTAGCCGTGATAGAAAATTGTTTAAGTAAACTGTTTTGAGTATTCTTTGAATAGAAATTGTTTGGAAAATGATGAAGTTTTGGATTTGGTTAAATAAGTTAGATTCTGGAATAATTATATTTTTATTCACTTATTGTTGATTATACAAATATTTGAAAGGTGATTATAGAATGATATTTCAAATTGATATTTTTAGAAGTAAAAAATTAATTTTATTTTGGATTTAATAGATTGGAAGTTTATAAAAATAATATTTTGAGGTTATAGAAAGTGGAATGTGATTTATTTACTGAATGGAAATTTTCAATTATGAAATTATATTTTATGGCATTGGGAGATTATTTTCAATTGAAAATCCTTATTGGAAAAGTAAAATAAATTAAATTTGTTGTTTAAAGGAAATTTCAAATTATATAACTTATTTATTATTATTGTTGTTGTTGTTGTTATTTTCAATCATTAGAGAAGAACTTTAAAAATGTAATAATTATTTTTAGAAAGAGTTTTCAAGGGATTTGGAATTAAATTGTAATTTATAGATTTCCTTATAATTAAATAATAGATTTGCAACTATATATTTTGAAACAGAAAATGGATTTTGAGGAAAGGAGGGAAATCTTATAAATTAATTTTTCTTTCGATTGAGAATTTATATTTAAATTGTTTTCAAGATTTTGGGAAAATGTATTTTTAAATCCCATCCGAATCAATATATATAATATGATAATATGTTATGTTTGATTTACATTTCTGTGTAACAAGGAATTAGAATAAACGGAGTTATAGTACAGTCTGGTATGGGACTTTCAGTAATATTTCTTCGATTATTCTTTGGACTCGTATAGAATAATATGGATACTGATTGTAATTTATGAGCAGTGAATAAACATTTAAGTATCACCTAGTGGTATGGGACACTGTTGTGATATTTATTCGATTATTCATTTTAAGTAGATGGCACTCACGTAACGGTAGTAGTGTTATGAGATTATACTTTCATGAGGTGATGTGAGCAGGGTAGGTGCCCTTATATTTATTGATATTGTGTGCCACTAGCATGACGTACTCCGCGTTAGAGAGGACCAAATGGCCAGAATCCACCCTAACGGCCTGATCTTAGGGTCGCACCCTAGATCCACCACACCGTATTGGATTTTATTTTGATTCACATCACATAATTTGGGTTAGGTAACCCATGGGGTAGGTTCCCCACATTAAAATATTAAGGTTAGGTGGCCCATAGTGTAAGTGCCCTATAGCCCCTTTGTTATGTCGAATAAGCCAACAGTCTGTTATCAATTAGGGCAATTTAGGGTCGTGACCGAGGCTACGCGTTGACGAGCCATTGTGGATATGAGTCATGATGTCCTTCTAGATAACTAAGACTGCAGGAGTAGTGCTGAGAGCATGTAAGGAAGGCTCCTAGAAAAGGCTAAGAGCTCTCAGTCTCACGTTTGGTTATTATTGAGGAGATAGCATGAGATGCTATAGACCCCTACTTATTCACCTATTTGAGATCATTATGTTTACGGCTAAGAGCCAATCTGATTATTTGTCAAGACCAATACCAAAAAAGATATTTATGATGCTAAGAGCACGTAGGGCTGAGAGTCCCAATGTTTATCCATGATACTGAAAGTTGAGTGGATTAATAAAGGTGTGAGAGACTGTATGATTATTCCATTGGATGAGAGCCAAGTCGATTACTATAAGATTGAAGGTCTAGATGATTATTATGTGGTTATTGATCTCTTAGATTATTTATGGGACCGAGAGTGTATGCGATTGTTTAACCCTGTACACATCGATGTTACAGCTATTGAGGATAGCTAGAAATGCTGAAAGCATGGAATAGGACCCTGTACACATCTTTTACATGGTTATCTAAGAGATGACCCTAGCTGCCGAGGGTATGCCACACTTATATTTTTTGTGTGATTGATTTAGGTGATTATTATATGTGATATATATATATATATATATTGAGTAAGATGGACCTCGAGTATGTCTACTTTACAATTATCTAAGAGATAATCTAGGGCATTGTTAAGAGCATGCCCTGTATTATTATTGAGTTTTATACCCGATGATAGTTAGATTATATTTGTATCACCCACTTGATTATATGCCATTTGGTATTTTGATTGACTTGGTTTGGAAATGAGTTATCTTTTGTGTGCATGGTTTTGGGATATGTTGTCACTTGGGATATGCACATGCCACTGGTGTTGCACTTGTTTATACCATGCCCGTTGTTATTTCATATTGACATCTATATATTCTAAACATAGTCTGCCCGTGTATTATTTATATAATACTTGGGTCAGTCCGAGACATTTTAGGTTCAGGGACAGATGATCAGTATGTAGATGTTGGGCATAAATGGAGTATATATAATTTGTGTATATATATTGTATATTATATATTACTGCTACGATCGACTCTGTGTTCTATGATGTTTACTATATATTGTGTATTATTCTATCCAGGAGGCACATGTGTTTATTTTTTTATGTTGATACTCTGTATGTTTGTGGGTGAGTTATATTCAACGTTTAAATACGTATTAGTGTTGGCCCAAATATTCACATGAGTACCCCATATCGTCTTATTTTCTGTATTACTCGACAACATTACTTTGTAATTAGTATAGGTATAGAGGTAGGGGTGGTTACACCTGACTTAACTATTCCTTAGTCAAGAGTGAAGCCGATAGGTTAGAGCATTATTGTTTCTACCCCTACTCGAACATCAATCTTAACTGTCATAAATAGATTACTCTACTTTGTCGGCTTTAAGTGTTAAGCATTGTTAATTACTTTTTCAAAACTTATATACATATAAATACTTTAAAAATAATAATAAATAGGTTTTAAATATCTTGTAAAATATTACTTGAAAATAACTAATTTATAATTTGATGAAAAACATGTTTTATATCATAAAACCTATTTACTTTGAAAATTCATAAATAAATATTAATAATATATTTAAACTCCAAATCAACTTTAGAATACTGAAAAATATGTTATAAAATATCCCTAGAAATATTATAGAAAATACCAAATTTAAATATCATTTTTAAACACTAAAAACAATAAGCAACTTACCACAACATTTATAAATGCTGTTAAAAGTCCTTGATAAAGAATAACATAGAAAAGCATAATCTTTACGACCAGTTTTAACCACTTTAATAAATGATTTAAGACTTGAAATTTTTGCAACAAGAACTACCCTTAAGATACTTGAAATCCATGAAAAGAAACCCCGAATAATATCCTTTATTATAAAAATTACTGAAAACAAGATATATTTACAAAGTGTATTTATAACCACCTTTTTGCTCTAACTTCAGCCACTTTGTTTGACTAGTTCAATAATCTTTTAAAGTTTTATTTTTATCCAGTAACAAGTGCATAAATAATACTTACTAAATATGCAAAGAAACCCTAAGGACGTCTTTCCAATTAATTACTAAAAATCCAAAAAACAAGGTATTTCAAAGTGCTCGTATAGCGACCTTCTTCTCACTGTAACTTTATGCCACTTTAATTGTTTCACAAGTTAATGAATGGTTTAAACATTCATATTTTTCTAGTAATGATTACTCTTATAGTATTTATCAGAAATGCAAAGAAGCTCTTGTTATGTCTCTCAAAATTGACTTTGAAAATCGCCGAACACATAACATTTTCAAAGTGCATCCATGGCGACCTTTTCGCTTCTAACTTTCACAATTTGTTTTCACAATTCATATAACTTTCCAACACCACACACCAAAATATGCATATAGAATAACCAAACTAAATTATCACAAGTTAAGATAATAAATCTTCCATTTACACACGTTAAAGTTAAGGGACGCCGAAGTGCACTTATAACAACTATTCTCACTTCAAACACTTTCAAACATACTTCAACTCAACACACAAGCCGAATAAAATTGTAAACACAAAGTTTAGGCCATATCACATGTTATAGAAGGTTAGAAATGATGTTATACAATATAAAGTTGTCATTTACTTTCAAAAGCAAGATGGGTCCAAAGTTATAACTTTACTTAGTAAATGCCACTTTAACTTTGTATTTGCGCACGCACACATATATAGGCAATATATACATACAAGATAGTGCGATAACTCACCAAAATCCAAGCCTACAACAAGCTCAAACACATAAGAATCAAAGAACCACTTCCTGCCATTACCAAAAGCCTAAAGGTCCAACCTTTAGCACATCCAAGCCAAGCTGAGCCTCCCCCTCATCATCCATGCTCACGGCCTAACCCATGCTCTCCCTTTTCTTCAATTTTATTCCACTTTGACTTTAAATATAAGCTTCCTAAGGTGTTTCAAAGTGTTTGTAAAAGTTTGGTGAAGTTTGGAAGAGATTTGAACTAATTAGGGAAAAATTAGTGAAGAACAAAGTGGATTAGTGCTAATCCACTTCCACCAATTATACTATTTTGATTCCTTTTGCTTTTTGAGATAGTAAAGTGTTTAACACCTCTAGACCTTTACAAAACAAAGACTCCTCCCCATGTTCCTTGCATGCTCCTTTTACTTTACACCTCATATTTCCTTAGTAAATTATCCTTTTACCCTTACACACAAAATATCTTCTATGACATCACCCATGACATCATCAAATACTTTATTTTCCATAAATTGAAAAACATTTTTATTTCAAATTAATGTTTTCCAAGTAAATAAATGTATGTAAAGAAAGTTTGAACGACTTCCGAAAAGTAAAAGGTTGTTTACCGATAAAACGATTTTCGGTCACATTATCGATATTTGTTCAAAGTATTTAATTTTATAAACATGTTTCTACAACAAGTTTATCATCATTAGTTATGATTAATTAAAAGGAGGTTAACAAGATTATTAAATTACTTTAGTAACATTTAATCCAACATTTAAATATTTAAATAATTCAGATATTTAAATATAAAGTGTCCGAAATTCCGGGTATGTTACAGTAATCTACAAATATCTTATTATCATACATACTTTATTGTGAAAACTTGATTTTTAATGTTTGAAAATCACATTACACATTGTCTCTTTCATTATTTTCTTTTATTTTTGGGTCATCGTGTTGCGGTTCAAATGGAATAAGTCGAAGATTAATCTATAATATGTAAGAGACAATAACTTGATGAATAATTTTTTCACCTACCAAAAACTTAAAATAAATACAATCAAAGTGAAAATTACCTTACCTGTATCAACTTTAACGTCTTTTGTTTTAATTTCATAAAGTTCAATACATACAACTGATTGAGCAACAAAATTATTTTCGTATTGACAACAAACTTAAACGTTTCAAATACCCCAAAATCAACAACCCTTGAAGTAATGACATAATTGAAAATATAAAAAGGAAGATCAAGTACTGAAGAAGAAGTACATGGAAAAGTGACTAAATCTCTTTTACAGGAAAATTATTGTGTTAACACCAATTTAATAAGTATGATGTTAAGGAAATCACCTTTTTTCTTTTATAAATATCATGAAAGTTAAATGATGATGATGTGAAAAACAAGTAGATATGGTGAAGAAAAATGATATAAGAGTTAGCACAATCACAACGAGACAACAAAGTCTAATGAGCCAATGTGAAGGAGAGGGTGCAATTCTGAGATATACATGCCACTTGTTGTACCACAACCCCGTCAGTGATGGTTTCTAAAGGAGGAGCCATGAGTGATGACGTTGAAAACCAAATCACACCTACTTCCCTAGAAGACTGGCAGAAATTCATCACTGGGTCATGAGATGGACATTTATTTCCTTACCCCACCCGCTTTATGAATTTTTTATACTTTCTAGAATAAATAATAATGGGCTAATAAATATTAAATTTATGCAGGTTCCAATGGATCTTGCAATCAAGCAACTTACAATGAATGCAACATGCAATCCAATAAGTCTGTATGATCGAAATTGATGCAGCGCGCCATGTAAATCGCGAACGACGAAAACCTAAGTCGCCTCAAGCCTTAGGTCACGAGCAGAGCAGAATGAAGAAGGTCGCAAATGACATACTTACGTCGCGAAACCCTAAGTCACCTCTAGCTATAGGTCGCGAGCAGGGCAGATCCTCCTTATGTCGCAACATTCCTTAGGTCGCGATGCTTAGGTCGTTCTTCCAGTAGGTCACAAATGTCCTATGTCGCGATAACATTCCAGAATCCTTATGTCGCTGCCGCTTCTTATGTCGCTCTGCCAAATTCTTATGTCGCTTCCAGTAGGTCGCTCGCTCTAGAATCCTTATGTCGTTGAAGCTTAGGTCGCGAGAAGTTGTTAAGTCGTTGTTTGTTAAGTCGTTTGTTGTTATGTCATTATTTTCTTATGTCGTTAAGTCGCTTATTGTTAGGTCGTTATTTTCCTTATGTCGAATGTTGTTAAGTCGAAGGTGTTGTAATTTCCTATAAATAGGGGTGTGTTGTCATTTGTAAAGAGGAGTTGAATATTGAATAAAAATTTGGTTTGTGCTTTGTGCCACCATTAAAATTGGAAGTTGAGTGTTATCTTCTTTCTCCATCTTCGGATATTCGAGTGCGCTCGAATCAACGAACTTGAAGCCGATTCACGGAATCTCGTGCGCGAGATCAACGTCGAAGAATCGTAGATCTTTTAACGTGGTATCGTGCGCGATCAACGTGTTGAAGATAGCTAGAATCCGGTATCTCGAGAGATTAACAGATTTGGGCACTTGGGTATCTTCAATTCATCGATTCATTTTGTTTCATCGATTCATTTTCCGTGAATTCATCAATTCGTGAGTTGTGTGATCCTGTAGGCTGCGTTATTTGGTATCAGAGCTAGGAGACGAACTTTTCCAAGTTCGTTGGGTGTGAAGTTTCGAGATTTGAAGTTTGTGTTTGAATTTGTTGAAGATTTGACAATGCCTCCAAGAAGAGTTAATCGTCATCAGAATGTTGCAGATGTGTATCGAAGAGAAGATGCTGAACAAATGGAGCAACGAATTAGTGATAAATTCAGTGAGAAGTTTGATGAAGGAATTTGTAGATTGGAAAGGCTCATGATGGATATGAATCAAACATGACAAAGAGCATCGCCAGGTTCAAATCAAGGTGGACATAGAATTTCGCCGTCAAATTCCGAGAGGAGAAGAATGTCACCACCATCGGATCGGGAAAGAAGAGAACCGTCAGTTTCGGGAGAAAGAGACGTGCGTGGTAGCAGAAATGTTGATGGTCAGAATCGACATCGACATACGTCAGATTTGGAGGAATCCAGTGATAGTGGTAGTAGCTCTTGTCGAAACCGGGGCCAAGGGCGAAATCGAAATAGAGATTCTGAAGATGATCGTCGATGGGAGTCGGGGATGAAAACAGAGATTCCAGAATTCAAAGGGGGAATGCTAGCGGAAGAGTTTCTGGATTGGTTATCAAATGTTGAAGAAATTTTTGACTTCAAGGAAGTACTCGAGCATCATAGAGTTAAGTTGGTTGCTACACGATTGAGGGGAAGAGCTATGGCATGGTGGCAACAAACTAAACTTACACGGGAAAGAATGGGAAAGTCGAAGATTGTTTCATGGGAAAAGCTGAAGAAGTTGATGAAGGCTACTTTCTTGCCTTATAATTATCAGTCTCTTATGTATCAGCGCTTACAGAATTTGAGACAAGGGACAAAGTCGGTAAATGATTATGCAGATGAGTTTTATCAACTGATTGCTAGAAACGATATCATGGAAATGGAGGAACAATTGACATCCAGATTTGTTGGAGGATTGAGAATGCAAATTCAGGATATGGTAAATATGTTTGATCCGAGATCCGTTGCTGAAGCACACCAGAAGGCTCTAGCTTGGGAGAAGCAAGGTAGAAGAGGAGGTGGTGCATTTACAAGTTCGAGCAATCAGGTGAAGGGGGCTAGTAGCAATACGAATGTTTCCAAGGCTGTTAGTAAACCGGTTGTCAATGAAGCTGCTAAGACCAAGGTCAACAACAATTTCAAGTGTTATAACTATCAAGAGTTTGGTCATAAGAGCAATGAATGCCCGAAGCCTAAGAAGCGAGCGATGGTTGCTGAGGTTGAGGATGAGGATGCAGAAGTAGAATGTTCCAATTCACCACAGGTTGATGAGGAAGAAGAATTATTAATGGGAGACGAGGGATATTCTTTAATGATGAGGAGATCTTGCTTGATGCCAAAGCAGGAAGAGGAGACTAGTTGGTTGAGGAGTAATATTTTCCAGTCGACATGCACTATTTTGGGAAAAGTTTGTAAGTTTGTTATCAATGTAGGGAGTTGTGATAACATCATCTCTACAGAAGCCGTAAAGAAGTTGGCGTTAAAGACAGAGAAGCATCCCAAACCCTACAAATTGGCTTGGCTGAGGAAAGGTGGGGAAGTGAAGGTTGGTCGAAGAACTTGTGTAACTTTTTCCATCGGAAAGAAGTATAAGGATGAAATTTGGTGTGACGTGGTGGATATGGATGTATGTCATTTGTTGTTGGGAAGACCGTGGCAGTTCGATAGAGCTGTGCAACACGATGGTAGGACTAACTGCTATAGTTTCATGTTCGATAGCACTAGAATCACAATAGTTCCTAAAAGGCGACAACAAAGTGAAAGCAAGTTGGAGGAAATCGAGGAACTAAAGACTCTGTTATGTTTGAAGGAATTTGTCAAAGAAGTAGAGGATAGCCCTGAAGTATTTCTGTTGATTGGACGTGAAAGTAGTGAAGCGGTTGAAATTCCTGAGGAAGTTAAGCCAGTGTTGAAGGAATTTGAAGATGTGTTTCCTAAAGAATTACCAAAAGAGTTACCACTGTTGAGAGACATACAACACCAGATTGATCTTGTTCCGGGAGCTGTGTTACCACATAGACCACATTATAGAATGAGTCCAAAGGAGCACGAAGAGTTGAGAAGGCAGGTGGAAGAATTACTTGAACAAGGGCGCGTACAAGAAAGTTTAAGTCCTTGTGTAGTACCAGCCTTGTTAGTGCCAAAGAAGGATGGAACTTGGAGAATGTGTACAGATAGTCGAGCACTAAACAAGATTACGGTGAGGTACAGATTCCCGATGCCAAGATTGGACGACTTGTTAGATCAGTTGAGTGGAGCTGCTATCTTTTCAAAGATTGATCTGAAGAGTGGGTATCATCAGATTCGAATTCGACCAGGGATGAATGGAAGACAGCCTTCAAGACACGGGAGGGGTTGTATGAATGGCTGGTCATGCCATTTGGTCTTTCGAATGCACCTAGTACTTTTATGCGAGTGATGAATCAGATCTTTCGACCGTTTATTGGAAAGTTCGTGGTGGTATACTTTGATGATATATTGATATACAGTGGAAGCACAGAAGAGCATCTACAACACTTGCAGGAAGTGTTGATGATACTTCGTCAGGAGCAATTTTACGCGACAACAAAGACGTGCATGTTCATGACGCACAGTGTTTTGTTCTTGGGGTATGTATTGTCCAAGGAAGGTATCCAGGTGGATCAAAGTAAAGTTGAAGCAATCAAGGATTGGCCACAACCCAGGACTGTAACTGAAGTGAGAAGTTTCCATGGTTTAGCATCATTCTACCGAAGGTTTATTCCACATTTCAGTAGCGTGATGGCACCAGTGACAGATTGTATGAAAGGAAAGCAGTTTGTGTGGACTGAAGAGGCTGATTCTGCTTTCCAACAGATCAAGACACTCTTGACTACAACACTGATTCTTAGATACCCGGACTTTCAGTTGCTCTTTGAGCTAGATACTGATGCGTCTAAAGTTGGAATTGGTGGAGTGTTAAGTCAAAAGGGTCGTCCAATTGCTTATTTTAGCGAGAAACTTTCTGGAGCCAAGACAAGATACAGTACCTATGACTTGGAGTTCTATGCTATTGTCCAAGCCATAAAGCATTGGAGACACTATTTGTTTCATAAAGAGTTTGTGTTGTACTGACCATGAAGCATTGAAACATTTGCAGGGATAGGATAAGATTGCCGCCAGGCATACTTCATGGATCGCATACTTGCAACAGTTTATATTTGTTGTAAAGCATAAGTCGGGAGTTACAAATCGTGTGTGTAACGACCCGTATTTTATGGATCGAAACATCGTAAAATAATTACAATTGGTTGCATTGTTGATAAGACGTTCAAAATTTTGGTTGAGTCCTAAGTCGTAGCCGACTTATGAGTTCTGGACGAGTTAGTGATGAGTCTAGGTCGAGTTGACCGACTTAAGGTAGTGACCGACCTAAGTGATAAGTCGTGACCGACTTAAGAGTTTCTGGCGAGTTAAGGTTTCGAGCGACCTATAGAATTATGCAACCTAGAATTTAGTTAAGTGTTAGGTCGGCAGGGCGAGTTAACGACCTAAAGGACTGACCGACTTAAGGATATGGCGACTCAAGGGTAGGCAGACCTAGTGGAGTTAGCGACCTAGTGGTTACCGGGTTAGCATAGTTAGGTCGGCAACGACCTAGGGGAGCTGGGGTAGCAGGTTAGCGACTTAGTAGAGTGAGCGACCTATGGGATCGACCGACCTAAGAAATAAGTTAGTTAACGACTTAATAGTTAAGTCGTTGGATGACCTAAGGGGGTTAAGTCGGAGGGGTTGGCTAAGTCTTAGGTCGCGTATTGGCTTGAGTGTTAGGTCGCGTAAGCGCTTAAGTGTTAGGTCGTAACACTGTTAGGTCGCGTGGGTTGCTAAGTTGTTAGGTCGTTGGGTTTCGTCTAAGTGTTAGGTCGCAATCTGTGTTAAGTCGTAGATGACTTAGGAGTTAGTGGTTAAGTCGTAGGTCGGAGACCCAGTTAGGTCGTGGCCTAGTTGAGTCATGGCCGTGTTAAGGAGATAACGTTAAGTCTTAAGTCGTAGGGACTTGGATCTGTTACGTCGTATGTCGGCTGAGTGTTGAGTCGAAGAGAGGGATAAGTCGGAGACGACTTATGGAGTTAGCCGAGTTACGACTTAGCGAATTTTCTGCCTATAAATAGAAGGGGGTTGGCTTCATTTTTGGGATCCGGATTTCGAAGCGACGAAGTGCTGCCATTTTGAGAGCTCGACTTCTACACTTCTTCACTTCTTTTCTCCACTCTAATCTAGTGCTTCCTTCCATCCAAATCGAAGATCAAGATTGAAGATTCAAGAGCTAAAGTTGAAGATCTTCATCTTTTCAAGAGAGATTTCTTCGTTTGAAGCGGATTCGTGATAGATCAAGCTTGATCCTTCGCTGTCCAGATCTGAAGCGTGTAGATTTGGGTTTGTTTAGGTGATTTGGTGAGTGGTGATTATCTCTCACACGGATCCAAAGGAGTATATCGGATTGTTGGCCCGATTTGATGTTAAAATAGTGATTTCCATGCATTTCCTTCATCCTAAGTGTAGATCCATATAGATCCATAATTCATGATGATGTTACATCCATTTTATCATATGTTAACCTATGCAAGTTCATTCATCAAGTTTGTAGAGATATAATTCATGTTTTCATGCTTATTGGACTTTCAACTCTTTAATTACGAAAATGCCATTATTGTTATAATTGTCTACTTAGATCATATTTGAATGCTTGATTGCTTGGATTGATGTTTGATTTGATTGATTGCTATGAACTAGATGATTGATGATTAGATTTAGATCGAAGATGATTCAAAAGCTAAGGGAAAGGCTCTTGAATTGGGGAAGCTGCTCGTGGCATATGTAGCGGGATGATGAAGCTCTTATGCATAGATTTGATGATGTGATGTTGAGATGAGGCTTTGCGAGGATGTAATGAAGCGAGGCATCATGTGATGAAGACTTGGTCTAATCCAGAAGGGATCATTCCAAGCATGTTGATAACTCGGTGATATGATTCGAGTTGAGGATAATGAATGGATATGAGAATAGTCGTCAAGGAGGATGACTAGGAGGTTTGGATAGCATCGTTGTTGAAGGTTCTAGCATGCTCTAAGCAAGAGTACGTTTGGGCAGATTCGATAGTCCCAACGACTAACTGTTGATGGTCGAGTACTCTGGGCAGATTCGATAGTCCTAGGCACGGGTTGCGACGACGTGCGGGAGTTATGTCTAGAACCGGGGTTTCCATTAGCCCTTGACGGACGGCTGAAAGAATGTGCCGGTCATTCAATTAACGGTGATATCGAAGCAATGATAACAATGATAGCCAGAGTCATGGATGTTTGGTTGTATCGTCATTCGGACTCAAGAGCGGTATTTTCTGGGTGCTTATCTGATTTAGGCCTTGGTACTTGGAAAACATCGCCCTTGACTCGAGTGATAGTAGCTTTACTTTAAATTGTATGCTCTGCTATGTTTGCTTCTGCTTAGTGTGTGACTGGGGGCTATCACTGTAGAATGAGGTTGGAGTGGGAGGGTTGTATTCCTATTCCTTTTCCTTTATGCTCTTTTGGTATGTTGTTAGTTAATTTACTGCTCACTAAGACTGTTGTCTGACTCAAGGCTTTATGTTTTAATTCTTATTGCCTTGGGCTGTTCGTCCATTTTGGGACGGGCAGACTAGGTAGCAGGTGGCAGGTGCTGTTCTCTTCTCACGATGCTGATATCGAAGATGAGCTAGAGGGTTGCATATTATCTTCTTATATGTACTGGATATTCCGTTGTTTTGTATTCTCTGAGAGATATGTAGTGAGGCTTGATGTATTGACTATGTGGATGCTTGTATTCAACTATTATGGAGTTTTATATGATGTCATTTTGTTCTGTAAAGCTTCACTATACATATGTTCTGTTGTATTTTGCCCATGCGCTGTGAGTAATACGATAGATTCTGTTGTTTTAATCTACCCTGATAATCGTCCATGGTCGCCTGGCACCCTTTACAGCGCACTATCTCTAGATTCGGTGCAGGGGTCATGGGCGGTCGTCACATTTGGTATCAGAGCATTGGTTAATCGATTTTACCCAACGCTCGTTGTCGTAACTACGTATGAGAGACGTAATTGTATTTTGATGGATGAATACTATATATAATATAGTAGTTTAGTTGAGTTTGAGTCCTTTATGCAGTTGTTTCTCTAGATGTTCTAATCATTCCTTTTTATAGATATTGAGAATGAGTCGAAGAGGGAGACCAGCTGCTAGGGAAGGCCGTGCTACTGAAGAGACTGCTGATTATGCAGCCATGTTCGAAGCTATGATGACTTCGATCATGAGAAGGATACCAGTTCCGGGGGCAGCAGTAGATGTTGGAGTTCAAGTCCAAACTCCGAAACCAGTGGATTTTGCTAAGCTGTGCAAGGACTATACTGCTCTTGGAGGAAAGGTTTTCTTGGGAACGGAATCAACTATTTAGGTCCAGAGGTGGATGGATGCTTGTAGAAGGATCTTTGGTGATTTGGGAATTGATGATGCGACTAAGAGGAAGTTGGCATCGAGACAGCTTCAAGGGAGAGCTTCTGATTGGTGGAACCCTATTACCATCACTACTCCGGAGGAAGAGATTACTTGGGAGCAATTCCAAGTTAGGTTTGAAGCTAAGTTCATTTCTACAGCTTAGAAGTCTGTTTTGTTCAAGAAGTTTGTGGAGCTCAAGCAAGGAGGGAGATCAGTTCTTGAGTATGTTTCTGAGTTTGAAGCTTTGTCCAAATATGCTCGGTCATATATTGAATCTGCTTATCAGAAGAATGAGAAGTTTGTGACCGGCTTGGATAGTTATCTTGGGAGACAGTTGGTGGATCATTTGGACGATTCATTTGAGAAGCTTGTGGAGAAAGCTCTTAGGCATGAGAGTCTGTTTCCTAAGGAAGGACCTGTTGTTGCTGTTACCAGGGGAGAGTCTAAACCACAGCAGGGTGGAAACCAGAAGAGGAAGCAGCAGCAGCAGAAGGGTAAGGATTGCCAGAAGAAGCCGAAAGGCGAGGTGACTTGCTACAACTGTCAGCAGAAGGGCCATTTCTCTAAGGATTGTAAGAATCCGAAGGTGCCAATGAAGTGTCACAACTGTGACAAGCCAGGGCACATCAGGAAGAATTGTCCAGAACCGAGAAGGGACAAGCAGATTGTGCAAGCTTATGCTTTGGGGGCTGTTCCGTCGTCTTCGAAAGCTCCTACCACCGAAGAGAAGGGAAAGAGTGTGGTTGTTCAAGGTACTCTTTTCCTATGTGGTGTTCCAGTTAGAGTTTTGTTTGATACTGGAGCGTCACATTCGTTTGTTTGTAGTGAACTCGTAGGCCGGTTAGATTTGGAACCGAATATTGTTGATAGGCCATTGGTTGTGACTAATCCAGTTGGGGGTTCATCTTGTTTGTGTATGTTATGCTGTGGTCTGATTGTGTCGAGTCATGGTTGCTCTTTTGTTTGTGATTGTTTTGTTCTGAACTTTGCCGGGTTTCGGAATTATTTTGGGTATGGACTGGCTTAGGAAGTATGCGGCTAAGGTTGATTGCGAAAGGTTGGAAGTGACAGTCGAGAATGTGGAGGGGCGAAAGATTGTGATACGATGTAAGCATGAAGAAGGCGTCTTCATGAGCTTCATGTATTCGCTAGTTGTTCCACGGGATGGACTGTCATCAGTGCCGATCGCTAATGGATTCGAGGATGTCTTTGACGAAGTCAAAGGGTTGCCGCCGCATAGAGAGATCGAGTTTCGTATAGATCTAGTTGAAGGAGCCAGACCTGTTGTGATGCCTCTTAGGCGGATGGCGCCTAGGGAACAACATGAGTTGAAGGTGCAAGTTGATGATCTTTTGAAGAAAGGATTCATTCGGCGTAGTGTGTCCGAGTGGGGTGCACCAGTTGTGTTCGCAACCAAGGTAGATGGATCGTTGAGATTGTGTGTGGATTATCGTGAGCTGAATAAGGTGACTAAGAAGAACAAGTATCCATTGCCGAGAATAGATGACTTGTTTGATCAGCTTCACGAAGCTAAGGTGTTTTCTCAGATGGATTTGGCAACGGGATTTCACCAGTTGAGAGTAGCTAAGGATAGTGTGCCGAAGACTGCTTTTCGGATACCATCTGGTTTCTTTGAGTGGCTGGTAATGCCGTTTGGATTGACTAACGCGCCAGCATATTTTGTAGATCTTATGAATAGAGTGTTCAGAGATCAGTTGAACAAGTTCGTACTTGTGTTCGTGGATGATATTCTGATTTATTCCAGAACGGAAGAAGAGCACAAGACGCACTTGCGTATTGTTTTGGAAATCTTGCGGAAACATCAGCTGAAGGCTAAGTTTTCGAAGTGTCACTTCTGGAAGAGTGAAGTGAGGTTCTTAGGCCATGTGATTTCTGGAAATGGAATAGCGGTTGATCCCGCTAAGGTGGCAGCAATCCAGGATTGGGTTAGACCTAAGAATGCATCTGATGTGAGAAGTTTTCTTGGATTAGCAGGATATTATCGACGGTTTATCAAAGACTTCTCCAAGGTAGCTGCACCGTTGACAGGGTTGACGAAGAAGAACCAAGTGTTCAGTTGGGATGCTAAGTGTGAGCAAGCTTTCGGAATCCTGAAAGAGAGATTGACGAGTGCTCCTATTTTGACTATTCCAAGTGGGAATGATGAGATGGTGGTTTACACCGACGCATGTGGTACTGGACTTGGAGCAGTGCTGATGCAGAAGGATAAAGTTGTTGCGTATGCCAGTCGACAACTGAAGCCGCATGAAAGGAATTACCCAACTCATGATTTGGAGTTAGCGGCGATTGTATTTGCTCTGAAGGTGTGGAGACATTATCTATTGGGAGTTCGATTCGAGTTGTTTACAGATCATAAGTCGTTGAAGTATCTTTTCTCCCAAAAGGATTTGAATCTTCGGCAGCAACGTTGGCTAGAGTTCTTAGCATCATATGATTTTGGTATAGCTTATACTCCGGGAAATGGTAACGCAGTGGCAGATGCGTTAAGTCGAAGACATGCAGGATTGGGAGCCATGTTTTCAGAATGGAAGAGTCTCGAGTATTTAGCTGGATTTGACTTCAGGCCTAGATGTGAATTGGAACCTGAGATGTTGGTAAACTTATCGATAAGACCGACTCTTGTGGAGAGAATTGGCGAGAGTCAGAAGCGAGATGATAAGCTTGTCAGGATTATCCGTGATTTGGAATCTGGATTGGATCCAGAAAAGGATAAAGGATTCGAGGTCGATCGAGAGGGTTGGCTTTGAAAGCAAGGACGGCTAGTTGTTCCCGATATAGATGAATTGAGGAGTGAAGTTTTGAAGGAAAGTCATCACTCGAAGCTGACAATTCATCCAGGTGGAAATAAGATGTATCGGGATATGAAAAGAACCTACTACTGGGAAGGCATGAAGAAGGATGTTGGAAATTTTATTTCCAAGTGTATGAACTGCCAGTTGGTAAAAGCCGAACAGAAGAAGCCAAGTGGATTGCTTCAGCCTTTAGAAGTTCCTACATGGAAGTGGGAGCAGATATCGATGGATTTTATTGATGGATTACCTAGAACCAGAACGGGAAATGAAGGAATTTGGGTCATTGTGGATCGTCTGACTAAGAGTGCGAGGTTCATTCCTGTTCGATCGACTAGGACTGTATCAAAGTTGGCTGAGTTGTATGTTAAGTGGATAGTTCGATTCCATGGTATTCCGAAGAGTATAGTGAGCGATCGAGACCCATTGTTCACTAGTGGATTTTGGAAGAGCTTCCAGGAAGTTTTGGGAACCGAGTTGTGTTTGAGTACAGCTTATCACCCTCAAACGGATGGTCAGACCGAGAGAGTCAACCGAGTTTTGGAAGATCTTCTTAGAGCATGTGTTTTGGACTTCGGAGGATCATGGGAAGATCACCTTCATTTGGTGGAGTTTGCATACAACAACAGTTACCAGTCAAGCATTGGTATGGCACCGTATGAGGCATTGTATGGAAGACCGTGTAACTCTCCGACATGTTGGTTGGAAACTGGAGAAAAGCTGATACTTGGGCCAAAAATGATTCGACAGACTTCGGATTGCATAGAGATCATTCGGCAACGAATGAAGGCAGCCCAAGACCGTCAGAAGAGTTATGCCGATAAGCGTCGAAAGGATTTGGAATTCGACGTAGGAGATATGGTTTTTGTGAAGATTTCCCCACTGAAGAATGTTATTCGATTCGGGAAGAAAGGAAAATTGACTCCGAGATTTGTTGGACCATTCCCGATTACCGAGCGAATTGGAAAGCTCGCTTATAGATTGGAATTACCGGAGAAGATGTCGAGTGTGCACAATGTTTTTCATGTATCATATCTACGGAAGTGTGTGCACGACTCGAATACAGTGGTTTCTGCTGATAGCTGTGAAGACTTCGAAGTTGATCCAGTCGATAGAAGACCTCGTAAGCCGCTTCGTGTTGTTGAAACTGACACGAAACAGCTCAGGAGGAAGGTAGTTAAGTTGCTCAAGATACAATGGAGTGATGATGATAACGACTGTACGTGGGAGGTGGAAGAGAGGATGAAGGCAGCTCATCCTGAACTCTTCAAGGTATGGCCCTAAGGTGTCGTCTCATCTCGCGATATTGTAACTTGTTCTAAGTCTTAGAATTCTGTACGCTAAGTTAGAATTGGATGCATGGTTTGTTGATTGCTATGGATGGTAGGCGTACAGAATAGTCTTTGATTGCTTTGTTTGCTTGAAATTTCGGGGGCGAAATTCCTAAGGGGGAGAGAATGTAACGACCCGTATTTTATGGATCGAAACATCGTAAAATAATTACAATTGGTTGCATTGTTGATAAGACGTTCAGAATTTTGGTTGAGTCCTAAGTCGTAGCCGACTTATGAGTTCTGGACGAGTTAGTGATGAGTCTGGGTCGAGTTGACCGACTTAAGGTAGTGACCGACCTAAGTGATAAGTCGTGACCGACTTAAGAGTTTCTGGCGAGTTAAGGTTTCGAGCGACCTATAGAATTATGCAACCTAGAATTTAGTTAAGTGTTAGGTCGGCAGGGCGAGTTAACGACCTAAAGGACTGACCGACTTAAGGATATGGCGACTCAAGGGTAGGCAGACCTAGTGGAGTTAGCGACCTAGTGGTTACCAGGTTAGCATAGTTAGGTCGGCAACGACCTAGGGGAGCTGGGGTAGCAGGTTAGCGACTTAGTAGAGTGAGCGACCTATGGGATCGACCGACCTAAGAAATAAGTTAGTTAACGACTTAATAGTTAAGTCGTTGGATGACCTAAGGGGGTTAAGTCAGAGGGGTTGGCTAAGTCTTAGGTCGCGTATTGGCTTGAGTGTTAGGTCGCGTAAGCGCTTAAGTGTTAGGTCGTAACACTGTTAGGTCGCGTGGGTTGCTAAGTTGTTAGGTCGTTGGGTTTCGTCTAAGTGTTAGGTCGCAATCTGTGTTAAGTCGTAGATGACTTAGGAGTTAGTGGTTAAGTCGTAGGTCGGAGACCCAGTTAGGTCGTGGCCTAGTTGAGTCATGGCCGTGTTAAGGAGATAACGTTAAGTCTTAAGTCGTAGGGACTTGGATCTGTTACGTCGTATGTCGGCTGAGTGTTGAGTCGAAGAGAGGGATAAGTCGGAGACGACTTATGGAGTTAGCCGAGTTACGACTTAGCGAATTTTCTGCCTATAAATAGAAGGGGGTTGGCTTCATTTTTGGGATCCGGATTTCGAAGCGACGAAGTGCTGCCATTTTGAGAGCTCGACTTCTACACTTCTTCACTTCTTTTCTCCACTCTAATCTAGTGCTTCCTTCCATCCAAATCGAAGATCAAGATTGAAGATTCAAGAGCTAAAGTTGAAGATCTTCATCTTTTCAAGAGAGATTTCTTCGTTTGAAGCGGATTCGTGATAGATCAAGCTTGATCCTTCGCTGTCCAGATCTGAAGCGTGTAGATTTGGGTTTGTTTAGGTGATTTGGTGAGTGGTGATTATCTCTCACACGGATCCAAAGGAGTATATCGGATTGTTGGCCCGATTTGATGTTAAAATAGTGATTTCCATGCATTTCCTTCATCCTAAGTGTAGATCCATATAGATCCATAATTCATGATGATGTTACATCCATTTTATCATATGTTAACCTATGCAAGTTCATTCATCAAGTTTGTAGAGATATAATTCATGTTTTCATGCTTATTGGACTTTCAACTCTTTAATTACGAAAATGCCATTATTGTTATAATTGTCTACTTAGATCATATTTGAATGCTTGATTGCTTGGATTGATGTTTGATTTGATTGATTGCTATGAACTAGATGATTGATGATTAGATTTAGATCGAAGATGATTCAAAAGCTAAGGGAAAGGCTCTTGAATTGGGGAAGCTGCTCGTGGCATATGTAGCGGGATGATGAAGCTCTTATGCATAGATTTGATGATGTGATGTTGAGATGAGGCTTTGCGAGGATGTAATGAAGCGAGGCATCATGTGATGAAGACTTGGTCTAATCCAGAAGGGATCATTCCAAGCATGTTGATAACTCGGTGATATGATTCGAGTTGAGGATAATGAATGGATATGAGAATAGTCGTCAAGGAGGATGACTAGGAGGTTTGGATAGCATCGTTGTTGAAGGTTCTAGCATGCTCTAAGCAAGAGTACGTTTGGGCAGATTCGATAGTCCCAACGACTAACTGTTGATGGTCGAGTACTCTGGGCAGATTCGATAGTCCTAGGCACGGGTTGCGACGACGTGCGGGAGTTATGTCTAGAACCGGGGTTTCCATTAGCCCTTGACGGACGGCTGAAAGAATGTGCCGGTCATTCAATTAACGGTGATATCGAAGCAATGATAACAGTGATAGCCAGAGTCATGGATGTTTGGTTGTATCGTCATTCGGACTCAAGAGCGGTATTTTCTGGGTGCTTATCTGATTTAGGCCTTGGTACTTGGAAAACATCGCCCTTGACTCGAGTGATAGTAGCTTTACTTTAAATTGTATGCTCTGCTATGTTTGCTTCTGCTTAGTGTGTGACTGGGGGCTATCACTGTAGAATGAGGTTGGAGTGGGAGGGTTGTATTCCTATTCCTTTTCCTTTATGCTCTTTTGGTATGTTGTTAGTTAATTTACTGCTCACTAAGACTGTTGTCTGACTCAAGGCTTTATGTTTTAATTCTTATTGCCTTGGGCTGTTCGTCCATTTTGGGACGGGCAGACTAGGTAGCAGGTGGCAGGTGCTGTTCTCTTCTCACGATGCTGATATCGAAGACGAGCTAGAGGGTTGCATATTATCTTCTTATATGTACTGGATATTCCGTTGTTTTGTATTCTCTGAGAGATATGTAGTGAGGCTTGATGTATTGACTATGTGGATGCTTGTATTCAACTATTATGGAGTTTTATATGATGCCATTTTGTTCTGTAAAGCTTCACTATACATATGTTCTGTTGTATTTTGCCCATGCGCTGTGAGTAATACGATAGATTCTGTTGTTTTAATCTACCCTGATAATCGTCCATGGTCGCCTGGCACCCTTTACAGCGCACTATCTCTAGATTCGGTGCAGGGGTCATGGGCGGTCGTCACAGTGTGGCAGACGCATTGAGTAGAAGAAATCATTTGTTGACTACGATGAGAGTTGAAGTGACGGGGTTTGATGTATTTCCAGATTTGTTTGTTGAGGATCCTTACTTTGCCAAGATTGTAGATGAAGTCGAGAAAGGGAGGACGGATGAGTATGTGTTGGTAGAAGGTTTTCTATTTAAGGGAAATCGGTTGTGTATACCAAAGTGCAGTTTGCGAATGAAGATTGTGAAGGAATTGCATGAAGAAGGTCATGTGGAAAGAGAGCGTACCTTGTAGTTGATTTCTCAATCATATTTTTGGCCTTCCATGAGGAAAGAAGTTGAAAGATTTGTGCAGAGATGTCACATATGTCAAGTTTCCAAAGGGACAGCTACGAATGCATGATTGTATATGTCATTGCCCGTGCCTACTAGACCATGGGTTGATGTTAGCATGAATTTCGTTTTGGGTTTTCCAAGAACTCAACGAGGGAATGATTCTATATATGTTGTGGTGGATAGATTTTCGAAGATGGCACATTTCATAGCTTGTAAGAAGACCGCCGATGCAGTCTGTGTTGCTCAATTGTTCTTTAAAGAGGTTTATCGACTACATGGGCTACTTGAGTCTATTGTTTCTGACCGGGATACTCGATTTCTAAGTCATTTTTGGTTGAGTCTGTGGAAGATGGTTGGGACTAAGCTGAATTTTAGTAGCGCCTATCATCCACAAACAGATGGACAAACGGAAGTGGTGAACAGATCTTTGGGAAACTTGTTAAGATGTCTTGTGAAGGATAATTTGAAAAGCTGGGATGTAATATTGTGTCAGGCAGAATTCGCACATAATCATGTCGTTAATCGAAGTACTGGATCAGTCCATTTCAAGTGGTATATTCAGCAATTCCGAAGGGACCGTTGGATTTGTCGACAGTTCCACTTCAGAAAGGGGTTGTTAAAAGAGCTTGTGATTTCGTGAATGAGTTGCAGGAGTGTCACAGGATTGTTCATGAACGATTGCTTAAGTCAAATGGGAAGTATAAGCAATTGGCAGATAAGAAGCGAAGGAGTGTGGACTTCAAAGAGGGTGATTTTGTTTACGCAGTATTGACGAAAGACCGTTTTCTAGTTGGAACTTACAACAAGTTGAAAGCTCGAAAGATTGGTCCAGTAGAAATCTTGAAGAAGATCAATGATAATGCGTATCAGTTAAGGTTGTCGAAAAATGTTCATACTTCTGATGTTTTCAATGTCAAACACTTAATTTCGTATTATGGGGAGAAGCTTGTCGAAGAAGAGAAATGCGTGAATTCGAGGTCGAATTCTTTTCAACCAGGGGAGGATGATGCAGCGCGCCATGTAAATCGCGAAGCTACTATAAATCGCGAACGATGAAAACATAAGTCGCCTCCAGCCTTAGGTCGCGAGCAGAGCAGAATGAAGAAGGTCGCGAACGACATACTTACGTCGCGAAACCCTAAGTCGCCTCCAGCTATAGGTCGCGAGCAAGGCAGATCCTCCTTATGTCGCGACATTCCTTAGGTCGCGATGCTTAGGTCGTTCTTCCAGTAGGTCGCAAATGTCCTATATCGCGATAACATTCCAGAATCCTTATGTCACTGCCGCTTCTTATGTCGCTCTGCCAAATTCTTATGTCACTTCCAGTAGGTCGCTCGCTCCAGAATCCTTATGTCGCTGAAGCTTAGGTCGTGCGAAGTTGTTAAGTCGTTGTTGTTAAGTCGTTGTTTGTTAAGTCGTTTGTTGTTATGTCGTTATATTCTTATGTCGTTAAGTCGCTTGTTGTTAGGTCGTTATTTTCCTTATGTCGAATGTTGTTAAGTCGAAGGTGTTGTAATTTCCTATAAATAGGGGTGTGTTATCATTTGTAAAGAGGGGTTGAATATTGAATAAAAATTTGGTTTGTGCTTTGTGCCACCATTAAAATTGGAAGTTGAGTGTTATCTTCTTTCTCCATCTTCGGATATTCGAGTGCGCTCGAATCAACGTCGAAGAATCGTAGATCTTCTAACGCGGTATCGTGCGCGATCAACGTGTTGAAGATAGCTAGAATCCGGTATCTCGAGAGATCAACGGATTTGGGCACTTGGGTATCTTCAATTCATCGATTCATTTTGTTTCATCGATTCATTTTCCGCGAATTCATCAATTCGTGAGTTGTGTGATCCCGTAGGCTGCGTCAGAAATAAAGAAAAATGAGCCTAGTAACCCTGCCATAAGACGAAAGAAAGACAACTAAAATAGAACTTCTATTTAAAAGCAACCCAAAATGGGTAAACAAAGAAAAACAGAAGGCATAAGAGGAAAAAGTAGGTAACCATTAGGGTAGAGAGCTTAGAACTTGAACCAAAAACAACCTTTCTAAACAAGGATCATGAGCTAGAATGTTAGAGGGTTGCATAAACCCTCTAGAATGCTAGATGTGAAAAACTATGTATATAAGTTCAAAATCGGTTGTTTAGGGCTGTTGACGAGTTAGAGAGAATGAAGTTGGAAATTTAGCAATTAATATATGAGAACTTATTAGCAATATATCATGATACTTCAAATGTACAATATTCTTATTGATAAACAAAGATGTTTGGAAATACAAGATTTACAGTATGAATGACCAACATGTAACTTTGGAACTGAAAGGTGATGGAGGAGTTCAATTTGTTTTTAGTTCATATATGCACAAAATTTTGATTACTTAAAGGAAAGATTATGGAACAATACAAAGGAGAATGTGTATATCATTTATCGCCTTAGCTGCTATTAGGGCTGTCAATTTCCAGCACAACCCGAAACCCGTACGGATATTAGCGGGTTAACCCGACACGTTTAAAATGGTAGGTCATTTTTGGGCCAACCCGTTAGAACCCGTTTAATAAACGGGTGGGTTTAGGGTTGACCCGTGAACTCGAATTTGACCCAACTAATCCATTTTTGGGCTTGGTATTGTTGTATAATTCTCATTTTAGCTTGCACAAGAATGGTATTGTTGTTATTCATTTATTCCTACACATTCGCATTTAACAACTTTCTACGTTTTCATGCCTATTTCCACGTTTTCATGCCCATTCCCACGTAACAACCTCCTAAATTTTCATTCCCATCTTAGCTTGCAATAAAAGAATGACAACAATACCCTTCTTTTGCCTTAAAATTCTCATCTTAGCTTGCAAAAGAAGGGTATTGTTGTCATGCACTTATTTCTACACATTCGTATTTAACAACTTCCCACATTTTCCCCATTTCCATTTCTTTATACAAATATTTTTCTTAACAGGTTACACAAGTCAATCCGAAACCCACCCGATATATAATCAGGTCAACCTGAAACCCGCCCGTTTAATAAACGGGTTGATCCGACCCATTTAAAAATCAACCCGCACCCAAGTTGACCTGACCCGAACCCGACCCAAACCAACCCATTGACAGGCCTAGCTGCGCTTAGGCGACTTTAACTGCATTATACATGCTAGTGAAAAGCAAAGGAGGTAGTAGAGTCCCTTTCAGCAAAATGATAGAGATTGAAAAATGCATGCACACGATTGGACTAACTGAAATAGACACTAAAGGGTTTTTGTTTTCATGGAGGTTGGGCCTGAATAAGGATATAATGACTAAAATCGATAGGGCTCTTTCCAATATCGACTGTGAATTCACGTATATACCTGCAAGCAGTAGTGACAGATCCCCCATACTCATTTCTCTAGCTTAGGGCATCTCAAAACTCACTAATAAGTTTCGATATATGAATTGCTGGCACACCTATGAAGATTACTGGATACCTTTTGAAAATGGATGGAGCATTGAAGTTGTTGTAATGCCACTGTATCGATTTTTAATAAAGCAGAAGAAAGCGAAAGAATTACTTAGGGAATGGAGTAGAGATAAGTGCAGCATGAAAAAGAAGATATAAATATGAAGAAGAAACGGCGTGGAATTACAAAAAATGGGAAGGAAATTTGCAAGAACAACGCTGCAAAGGTTCTGTTAGAGTAAAGACATAAGGTGGAAGTCACTTTAGGGCAAGAATCAGAGATGTTAGATAGAAGGCGAAATGTGATTGGTTAAATTTTATTTATGAAGCAAAAACATTCTTCTGTGCAAGAATGTCGAGTAAAAGATCCACTAACTTGTGATGTAGTGAAATATAGATTAATGGTGCAACATGTGAAACACAGTTGAATTTAGAGCTAAAGCGGTTGTCTTTTGTGAAGAAATGTAAACCAGCAGAGTCAAGGCATGCAACTACCACATATAATATGTAGAAACATCATAAAGGAGTATGGACACAATTATCTTGATGGTGATAAAGTTAGAATACCTACTGTAAATCATCAACTCGGTTTTTGTTTTTGATTCCGACGTGAGTACAACTATTAATTTTCAACTGTAGTGAGTTTGAACTCTATTAATCTTTGATATATATATCTGCTAATGAATGAAGTTGTCCTTTATAACAACCCATGTATAATCTAAAATCAATTTTTGGTAATTTTGAACATCGCCAAGACGATTAAATTAGCTAGTAGATTGGCCGAAACATAAATACACATCCAGTGAGCGTAATCCTAATTACTATTTTCAAGGAGTATAACCTACCCTTTTCTAAATACAGTGAATAATTTTATAATAGCCCAGAACGTTGTCAGATCTCTTGTTTTTTCTCCTTTCTCCTTCATCTTAATTGTTTAGATAATTTGAAGCTTGAATTACACCACATACACAATATATTATTGGAATATAAACTTGATTTATTAGTTTCTAGAGAATTCTTATTTAAAGGGGATGAGAGTTCTAGAATTATGTTTTCTTTGTAATCAAGTAAAAGTCATTCTAGAATTATGTTTTCTTTGTAACCAAGTAAAAGTATTTCTAGAATTATGTTTTCTCTTTCTAGAATTATGTTTTCTTTGTAACCAAGTAAAAGTATTTCTAGAATTATGTTTTCTTTGTAATCAAGCAAAAGTAATTCTAGAATGATCTATTAGGGACTATAAATAGAGGAGCTCTCCCCTCATTTGTAATCAAGCAATCAAGCAAAGAAAATAATAATAAAGCATTATTTGTGAGAACAAGTTTCTTCTCTTTGTGTGTGATGTAACGACCAGGTATTTTCAACCATTCGCATCCGCACATTTCAGACTTGAATTGCTCAAAATACCGCGTTGTAAATAAAATTTGGCAAATCTCAGAATATACAGTAAATAAATATAATCACAGATCACAGACACAGAGTAAAATAATGCAGCGGAAGTAAAAGAAATAGTAGTTCATGAAGCTACTATATAAATATATCAGAGTTACATAAGATATAACAGAAGAAATAGAGTACAACAGAAGTCTCAATAAAATAACCAAGTACAAGCTGAGTAAAACAACAGAATTGAAATAGGCAGGACATGACAAGTAGATAATCTCTAGCGATTCAAATCTCCAAGAGAGTGGAAATCCAAATCTGTGAATAACTCAGGCTGACCCGAGCGTAAATAAAAATACAAACACTCGAGTCAGGACAATATATACTTACGTAATGTAAACCAACTCACGTGAACTGCAATAAAGGTACAAGTAACTTAAAGAATGCTTGGGATCGCCCATTCTTTAAGGATCCGTTAAACTATCTACTATGTAGTAATATTCGCTATTATAATAATGTCTAATCATAAAATAACCATACTTTTAAATAGCGTTAAGGCTTTACATTTTCCACCTTAACACGTAATATGCCAATAGTCTACACAGTACCTGCATACCTCGTAAGGCTATGAGAAGATACTCCATAGGTACGACACAAATAGAAACTCGTAGTAAAGCTCGATATGGTAGGTGACACAGCACACAAGGTAATGCCAGGGTAGATATACCAATTACGCATCCGGACTGGTGGTGATGCATAGCAGCCACTACCGCCCATCTCGAACAACACTCTCAAATCAAGGGTGCGCACCAAATCAATCACAAGTAATAGAATGGTATCGAAGAAGTGTGTCCGATCAGAGGTGCTACCTCATTGGTCCGTCCATCGCTCCTGTTTTAGCCACCATATGCCAACTCACGGGAGTTGGGTCCACGTATATACCTTAGGATCGTCGCCACCCTCCTACTTCATTCTGGAAACTCCACCGCGTACACAGTTGTTAAAGTGGTTTTCGGTATCGATAGAGAGTATGTCCATATCCGATCCCGGTCTCTTTAACAACCAATCGTTATTATAACTCGTGGTTATAAATTTAAAAACAGTATTTTATACTTTAAAATAGAATATCATTTCAAATCCAAATCTTTATCAAAATAAAGATTAAATCAATTCCAAACCCTTTCAATATATTTTAAAATATCATATTATTTCAAAACTTCATTTCAAATCATTTCAATATATCAAAATATCATATCTTTCCAAAACTTCATTTTAAATCATTTTAATATATCAAAATATCATATCCCTTCAAAACTTCATTTCAAATCATTTTAATATATCAAAATATCATATCATTTCAAAACTTCATTTCAAATCATTTATTTGAGTTCAAATCCAAATATTCAACTTTAAATACTTTTTTAAATCCAAAGATATCATTCATTTATTATCATTTCAAGTCACCTTTTAAATAGTTTATATTTCAATCAAAATAATTCATTTAAACCATTTAAAAGTGTAATTATTATACTTTCAAATCAAGTATTCAATTTCCAAAGTTTCAATTCAATTCAATCATTTATTTCAATTAAATTTCCATAGACCATTTCAAATCTTATAAATTTCAAATATAGATTTAATCCACAAAATAACTATTCAAATTATAAAATAAGTTCCAAAGCCTTAATATCCTATATTTCATAAGTCCAATATCCTTTAAATAGATTCAAATTACAAGTAAACCAAATATTTTTCATACTGATATAAACTTCAATTATTCATTCCATGTAACGACCCGGTATTTTGGACTATTCGCATCCGCACATGTCGGACTTGAATAATTCAAAGTACCGAATTGTTAATTTAAATTTGGCAAAACTCAGCATATACAGTAAATAAATAACCACAGATCACAGACATAGAGTAATAAATGCAGCAGAAACAAAAGATAATAGTTCATGAAGCTACTATATACATATCAGAGTTAAATATGGTACAACAGATGTCTCGGATACAATAATCAAATACAAGAATCAGAATACAATCACTGGAATCAACTGGATATCTAAAACTGGATAGATAACTGGATCTCCAAGCGAAGCTCCAACTCCAAAGGTGAGTCTCGAATACTGATACACTCAGTCTGACCCGAGCGTAAAGCAAAACACAAAACACTCGAGTCAGGATTAACATTCTTATATAAATAAATCCAACTCAAGTGAAATAGCAACTGAAATACAAGTAACTCAAAGGATGTTTGGAATAACCATCCTTTAAGGATCCGTTAAACTATCTACTATGTAGTAGTGTACGATAAGTAGATAATGCCTATCAGTAATATAAAATATCAAAATAGTGTTAAGGCGTTACCATTATCCCCCTTAACACATTTTATATAAGCGTTATAGTCTATACAGCACTGTAAACTCCACCGTAAACTAGTGGGATATCAGGGAGTACTCCATAGGTATAACACAAAACAAATCGTAGTGGTCGCGTATATAGGGATTCAAGTATGACAAGGCACATGAGGCAATACCCAAGGTAGTGAAACTACCGTTTGCCTGATCCGGACTGGTGAGAACGCATCGCCGCAGCGATCGCAACACCGCGAAACAACACTCCCAAATCAAGGGTGCACCAATCGACAACAAGTAATGAGTAGTTTTCGAAGAAGTGTGTTCGCTCGAGGTAGCTGACCCCATTTGGCCCGGCACGGCTCTTGTTTTAGTCATTTCCAATTTGACACAAGTGTCAAGGCTATCCATTACCGTTCTCTTTCTTCAGTCATCACGTACATCATTCCAACCACTTCATTCGGGATCACACTCCGCGTATTGTTATTAAAGTGGTTTTTGGTTTAGACAATGAGTATGTCCCTAACCGATTCCGGTCTCTTTAATAACTTTCGTAATTATTACACCGATTGGTCGTTTATATATTTCAAAACCAATTCAAATTCAAGTTCAATTAGAATTTGTAAACCAACATTTCATTTGTCTTTCTAAATCAATTTCCATAATTTACGTTTCAAAACTTTCAAATTACCATTTCAAAAATCTTATAATACAATTTCGATTTCTATTTAAAACCATTCAAATATTGATTCAAGTTCGTAAATAAGTTTCATTCCAAATCATTTAAATCAATTTAATTTAACATTCAAATCAATTTAACTTCATTGATCGATTTTATTCAGTATTCATTAAGGAAATTTATCATTCAAAATAATTCTATTCAATTTCCAATTCATTAAATCAATTACTTAAGTTCAACTTCATTATATCAAAACTTACAAATTTAATTAAGTTAATTTTGTCGAATCAAATTCTTTAAATTACAAGTCTTACATTTGTTTCAATAAATCACATTTTTATTTCTTTGTTAAAGAAATTCAATTTCACTTATTTACTTATTTGATTTAGACAAATTTCCAAAAAAAAACTTAGTTTATTTCATAACTCAACTTTACATATTAAAGAAGTTCAATTTCACTTATTACGAAGTTCAATTTCACATATCAAGAATTCAATTTTCATTTAATTATTAAATAATTCAATCTTATTTAATTATTATAAAGTTTCAAAACTCAATTATTAAATAATTTCAAAACTCAATTATTAAATAATTTCAAACTTAATTATTAAATAATTTCAAAACTCAATTATTAAATAATTTCAAACTTAATTATTAAATAATTTCAAAACTGATTCAATAATTTCTTAAAGTTAACAACGTTCTTTCATCAATTACTTTGTTAATATTTTGTTTCAAATTTTTAAATATTAACATTTTTCCTTTCATCAAAATTAACATTCCAATTTATTTCAAAACCTTATTATTCAAATAAAATCTTTATTTTATTTCAAATCAAATTATTGACTAATCGGGTTTATTTAATTCTCTATCCTAAGTCAAGTTCATTTGGGTATTTATCATTTCAACCCGATTCCAATTCAATTCAAAATCAAAGCATAGCAAAGGGAACTTGCAGTGATAACTGGGATGGTGTCAAAGTAAATAAACAAGCAATAACAACAACCAATATCAATCCAATAATCAATTCAAATAATCCCGGAATAATCGTATTAATTCACATTTGTTGTTAATGCAAATTAATAGAATTATTTCTAGAATCTACACTATCATTTCATGTAGATTAAAGATTTTTACACTAATATTTATACGGTTCTTCACTTGATATCCATTGTTCAATTTCAAACTACATCAATTTTACAACATACATTCAATGGTTCAAGGTGTACATAACCAAATTTCTACGTGTCAATTAATTCAACATTTAAAGGATCATATTATGCAAATGTCACCTAATCAAATCTAACATATATCAAATCTAACTATCTTACGTCAATTTCAATTTCAAATTATTTATCATTTACTACATTAACAATTTAGCGTCCAATGTCAACATTAAACCATCAATCATTTATCAACCAACTAGATTATCATTATATAAATAAAAGATAATGGTGTCAAATGTCACAGGTGAACTGATACAGGTAAGAACACACACACATATAACAGTGTAGATAACTAACAGCAGCATATTTTAATTGTCGTTTCAATTGAAATCAAATTTAATAAATAAAAGGACATTAATCGTGAGTGATTGCTCATCTTTCGAGGTTAGAGAAAATAGGAGATGAGATGTGCTACGAATCCAAGCATGAAATCCAAAGTGAAGGTAGATTGACATGAATTAGAAGAGCAAAGCTGATAATACGAGTCGATAAAACGAATCAGAATCAGTTTGATATATATATATATATATATATATATGCAGAAATATTTGTTATTTTATTAAAATCAACACTTTAAATCTAAAACAAAATTAAAATAATTTATATATATAGTTAAAATAAGACACATACTAATAATAATAAAAATCAATACGGTTCAAAACTCTTTAAAAATTCATGTACATATCGAAGCAAACGATCTCAAGTAACTTATAAAACATCTATATAAGTAAATCAACATTTTATATATAACTAATACAATTATATGCAGACCTTGAACAAATATGCAACCAAACCCATACCGAGTTACATGAGACCCAACTATTATAATACTTTTATATTGAAACTTTATTTATGTGGACCGCCAACATATTTTATGATAATATTGTACTGACGTGGACCTTACATTGTCAACATCTAACCTGTATATGTGCAGACTCAAAAATATACTTATATACTAAACTGTTGTGAAGCTATTTCGGATATTAACATAAAATACAATATATAAAAGTATAGGATATAAAAAAAATAGTATACATATTACATACAAACATCATATAAGTAACAGAAGTTGCAAACCGACCCTATATACAAAAATACTTAATATATAAATCATTATATTACCAAGCTACAAAACCTTTACAAACAATATATAAACATACGTACACAATAAATAAAGTATTTGTATATTTATAACTCACGCAGCCTATACTTTTTTTTCTTGAAACAATGCCCAGCCTATCCTATAAATACAATATTAACATGCTGCATATATAAGGTACAGCTCAATGAAACCAACAAAAGATCAAATGTGTGTATAAACATACTTTAAAACATTATGTATAAACCAATGACTATATATAACATATACTCAACACGAGTTATCTATGAAACTACTGAACACATAATTTTGTATAGGCTTTTAATAGAAGTCAAAAATTTTAATATATAATTCGAATCAAAAATCAAAGAACCCACTATACAGTTGAATATAACTTCTTAAATCATAGTATATATATAAACATAAGTTGAATTTAACACAAAGTAACTGAAAGATAGTGGAAGGCATAAAATTTAGTAATAAAATCAATGTACATTCAACAGACATATATATATAAAGTATGTCGAAACTTGTTTATACTTCAACCCTTTACATATATATAAAGTATGTATACGAAACTGGTTATTATATACTTATGAAATGAACAGACTAATACATCAACAGAGACTACACTTAACCGAATTTATAACTTTATATATAAACCAATATATATACAAATACATATATATACACACCTATGTGACGCAACAAAGTAGGAAGGCGATCGCCACCCAGGCACGGAGCTGAGGCGGTGGAGGAAGATCGGTCGGCGGTTGATGAGGGCTGCTCGGTCGGAGGTGACGACGCGGGAGAGGTCTCGGCTGGCCATGGCGGAGAGTTTTGGTCGCGGGTTGAGGCCGCGATGGTGGCTGCGTCAGGTAGTAAGGGGCGGGAGGCACACGGCGGAGGGTCGAGGTGGAAGGACGCAATGTCGAGGCAAGCAACATTTTATGCAAAAGGTATCTTAGCTTTGTCAATTAGTATTATCTTCTCTGGAAAGAAGAAACGCAACAGAAAGAAGTAAATGTGGAAAGTGGGAACACAGGAAGATAAAAGGAAAAAGGTAGTGGAGAAGGCAACAGTAGGAATTTGGGTAGCCATAAATTTTTGATTTATACGTTGGAACTTGGAACCAATATACGTTGGAACCATAACAATTTTTTTTTGTTTTTTTTTTGAAAATAATTATAGCGAGCGACTATTGATTTTGTATAGTAGGAATTTGGGTAGTCACGGTTCAAAGTATTAAAAGAAAATAAAGGTCACCGTACTGATACGGTGAACCGTTTTACCGATTTCACCGCGTACTGAAACTCCGAACAAAGGTACGGATATGTTGCGGAGATCGGCACGACGAGATGATCAAAATGGTATGCAGATATTAGTAATTCGATTGAATTATAAAAATTCGAATTTTCTACAAGCGGAAAATGTATAAAATCGTAGAAAAATAAGATCGACGGAGCTAAAGAAGTCTGAATTTGGAAAAACGAAAAATGACGTCTTGCTCGGAAGATGGTTTAGAATTTTTCCATATAAAAATATTTAGGTTTCGAAAACATTTTATTTCCATCAATTCCTAACTGATTATATTGAAATAAATTTACGCACGAAAATAAACTTCATATTTTCGGATGAAAATTTACCAGTTGCTATGTTTAAATAGACGCATTTCAAATATCAAATTTTTATTTCAAAATTTTATTATTTAAAATTTCACAAAATTTCAACTAATTACGTTATTAAAACGGTTAAAATTTACGGGTCGTTACACTCTCCCCCACTCAAAACTTTTCGTCCCCGAAAAGGATGGAGGTAGGAGAATAGAAACAACCAGAAAGAAAATAGATTAAAAGACAAGATAAAAAAATTAATTTAAACCATATAATTTCAAATTAAACTAATTAATATTTAACAATTTGGTTTAATCCACTTGGTTTCACTTAAGTTAAATCAATCTATCTATTTCTAAATTCATTATCTTACTATCTAGTCATCCTCAATTAACAATTTTTAAATCATCAATTTTTATAATCAATTATTGTACTCATATTTTATTCAATAGATTTAATTCTTTTATTCTAAATTATTATTAAGTTTATTTCACTTAATATATCTTATTACATATATTTAAACCATATAAATTTCAATTTAAATTTTTTTTTTTTTTCAATTTGGTTAAATCCATTTATATTAAATCAATAAATAGTCGTTCGATTTAAATTTGTTAGTTCAACTGTTAATTCTAATCATATAAATTTCATTTTAAATCAATTAATATTCAATAATTGATCTTAATTCAAGGTATTTCATTAAGCTGATTCAATTCAATTTGTTAATTCTTTCAGAACAAAATTTACTTTATTTATCTCATTCAATTAACTTATTATTCTATCATCTTTATTAGCATTTTTTTATAATTAAAATCTAAGTGCATAACATTTATTATAAACACTCAAATTTTATTTATAAAATTATTTTATATTGTATATTATCCAATTACATTTTAACTTCTGAATAATTTAGGTAAGTTATTTTGAAATGCAATTTAGTACTATACAAATAAAATTTTCAAATTCAATTATTTCAAGATTAAATACTTATTCAAAATTTAGCTTTATTTATAATTGAAAATATCTTTTAACATGATTTTTAAGAATTAAATTTCCGTTTAATTTCAAACCCTTTAGAAATAATTATGTATATACTATATATATTAAATCAAATTAAATTTAAAATAATATACCCATATATATATATAAATCAAGTCATACTTAAGAAATTCAAATCAAAATATTTTTCGAAAACAAAACCGTAGCAAAGCTACAGAATGGTCTCTTCACTTTGAAACTCGAAAATGAATGTCGATGATGCGGCCGCCCTCACCGAAATTATTTTTCAGCGACAAAGAGAAGAGCACCGATTTCAATATTTTAAAATTCTTTGAAAACGGTTTCTATTTGAAAATACGTTCAATAATATACATTTTAAAAATTTAAAAACTAAAGCTTGAAATTTTAGGAAATTAAATTCTCAAATTTTTACTTTAAATTCATTTAAATTTCTAAATAAATCTATAAACCAACTTTTATAATTCCATTTATTTTTATGTTGGAATAATCAATGATTTACAAAACAAATAGTGAAAATCAAATATTACCTTTCTGACAACCAATTCGGTTAACAATTCAATTTCAGAAAATTTATACTTATATATAATATAATCATACAAGATTATTTTATTTACCAAATTTTGAAAATACTATTGTGTCAGTTTGCTCTGTTCAAGTGTTTTGGAAATCCTATCGATAGCGTTGATCAGATGAATCGATCGAAATCCCAAATCAACATCAACAACTCAAACAACACAGTATATAAAACATTTTTTAATATAAATTTACAAATACACTTCCTTGCTCGACGATACAAGAATGGATTCAAAGCAAGGATAGAGATTCAAATTTGATGGACTCAAATCAAAGATAATTCTAATTCGAAGACAAATTCGAAAGAAAAGATAAGATGATTAAATAACAGAATCGGGAGATGGGTAAGCTTATTTAATTTACGGGCAACCTTAACCGGATTGACCGTGACTTCACGAATAAGACTGATGCATAATTCTGAGGTAAATCGATATTCAATCTCAAGAGATAGAATTCGGCATAACCAAAGATGTCAGCATCTAAACCGAGGATATATAAATCTCCGGTGAATCGATGCTATCGTAAAAGAGTTTTACCCCTTTACAAATCAATTTGAGATTGGCGGGACCGCCAACTCATTATAAAGATCATTCGAAGTGGAGTTATGTGATACTCTAGAATTCAGAAGAATACGAATAGTGAGGGACAAGAATGAATTTCAATACCGCAGGGAATGTTCCAAAATTCAAAGGAATTGAGTCAAAAGGGAGAGATTCAACTCGAATGAAAGTGATTCTGTAAATACATTTACCCTATATGCTAAGTTTTGCCTAGAGCTACCAAGGCTCTGATACCAACTATAACGACCCGGTATTTTGGACTATTCGCATCCGCACATGTCGGACTTGAATAATTCAAAATACCGAATTGTTAATTTAAATTTGGCAAAACACAGCATATACAGTAAATAAATAACCACAGATCACAGACACAGAGTAATAAATGCAGCGGAAACAAAAGATAGTAGTTCATGAAGCTACTATATACATATCAGAGTTAAATATGGTACAACAGATGTCTCAGATACAATAATCAAATACAAGAATCAGAATACAATCACTGGAATCAACTGGATATCTGAAACTGGATAGATAGCTGGATCTCCAAGCGAAGCTCCAACTCCAAAGGTGAGTCTCGAATACTGATACACTCAGTCTGACCCGAGCGTAAATCAAAACACAAAACACTCGAGTCAGGATTAACATTCTTATATAAATAAATCCAACTCAAGTGAAATAGCAACTAAAATACAAGTAACTCAAAGGATGTTTGGAATAACCATCCTTTAAGGATCCGTTAAACTATCTACTATGTAGTAGTGTACGATAAGTAGATAATGCCTATCAGTAATATAAAATATCAAAATAGTGTTAAGGCGTTACCATTATCCCCCTTAACACATTTTATATAAGCGTTATAGTCTATACAGCACTGTAAACTCCACCGTAAACTAGTGGGATATCAGGGAGTACTCCATAGGTATAACAGAAAAACAAATCGTAGTGGTCGCGTATATAGGGATCCAAGTATGACAAGGCACATGCGGCAATACCCAAGGTAGGGAAACTATCATTTGCCTGATCCGGACTGGTGAGAACGCATCGCCGCAGCGATCGCAACACCACAAAACAACACTCCCAAATCAAGGGTGCACCAATTGACAACAAGTAATGAGTAGTTTTCGAAGAAGTGTGTTCGCTCGAGGTAGCTGACCCCATTTGTGTCATGGCCCGCAAATCCGTACCTCTTGATTAACCACTAATCTCCATTGATTAACTCAAAATGAACGGAAATACGAACTATGATGGTTTAAGAAGAAGAAAAGAGTAGAGAAGAGAAGAAAAGAAAGAAGAACAACAGAACAACATCAGAACAGAAAACAATATCAGAATCTTACACATCGCAGCGGAACAATATATAATAGATAATTGAATAATCTTTAAAACAAAGAACTATATCATTTTATACATACATCAATCATCAGAGTCAATATACAACAATGGACAGTTATATAAACTTGTCCTCATACAAAATACACAGCGGAATAAATAATATCAGATACAAATACTACGTCTCGTCCTCCAGCTTATCTCCAAAGCTCCATAATATCCAGAATATTCTGATAACATAACTCTAGGCTGCCCGTGTGGAAAATTTGTGGGCACCCAGAGTTTAGAAGGGAACAATAAACTCCGAGTCAGTCATGGTGACTGGTGTGAGATCGTAAAACAGTTATTTTACACAAAGAAAATAAAACAAATTCGCAATGCTTTTGGAAAATGAAACTACCATAAGACCTCCCACCACACACACAATGCAAACGCAGAATTGGAGGAGATTTCTTCTTATGATAGTCAAAGATGCTTACTACGCAAAAATCAAATTCTTTTTGATATTATTATTAGTGCATAGTGTAGAAAACATTTCGAAAGTATAATATAAATCTTAGCCAGCATAGACATTTCGAACTATGCCTACTATAGCTACCATCCAAACAGTGGGGCGCCACCATAAGTGAATGATAGGTTCTACAACTAAAACCGTACAAGTCACGTATTGTTTCTTTGGACTTTCCAACAAATGGTCAGGCTAAGGAACTTCCTATCCACGATGGGTACGTCCCTGGAATAGACGACCCGAGAAATAACCTAACATTACGGTTAGATCTCTGCCAACACAAGGCCGGGTTACCTCTGCAAAAGTAGGTAACTACTGACACGCGTATGTCATCCCCCGATCGTAACCGATCTTCCCGAGGATCCCCGATTTCCAACAAACCACATAGATAATAATGCAGCAACCACATAGGTTAAGTATCTGGGCTCCATACCATGATACCACCTCTATCCAGAAGGAATGACATACACTAAGGGGCGCTACTCCCTAGAACCTTGCTGCATCCTTCCTGTTTCGACCATTTCCGGGGTGTGAGGCTCGACGAAGTCTCGTCCACAAAGCTACGCTTTCTACAAAGCCCTGCTTCGGGTCAAACAAATGATCAACCTATGATCACAAAGATATAAGATCAAACAAATGATCATATCGCAAATGATCAAACACTGATCATTTCACAGCAACACTCAGTATGCCACGTTACCAAATTGGGATATATCGCTGATAAATTTCAACTACATAACCTCTGAGCTCGTACGTCTCAGAGAAGGGTGTTAAGCTAAGAGAATAAATTCTCCGCCACCAACAGAAATGTATTTGCAAGAAATCAGCTTTATATCTCAAATTGTAACGTCAGACACACAATCCATACAAGTCTGTTCCGGGATCGAACAGAACCGAAGGCACTTCTCACGAAGCCCTTGCATATCCGGATAATTTTCAATCACGTCAGGATTTCCCGTCACTAAGGGTGATAAAAACCTCTAAACCGGAGATCAGCCGATGTAGAGTAACTCGACGGTAATCCTTCCGTTTTCAAAAATATCCGGTCTTCAACACCGGTCTTCGAATGCAATTCATACGACGTATCACATATTCGGAATGGGTTATACGACCCCATGGTCCTTTCCCGGCTAACCCGAATAGTGAGCGTTTATTTAAAAATAAGTGTGGCATTCAAATTCATCCAATTCACAACAAATACCTATTCAAGGTAATTATTGATAGTCGGTTATTTAACTATCAATAAAGATGCGCAACATCATCAGATTCCAAATAATTTCCCAAATTATTTATTTTCAAAAATATCTTTACTAGATATAAAATTTCCACACTTCAAAAATAAATCAACGTTTATTTTTAAACAACTTTCCCTTTCTTTTATAAATCCCATAGTGAATTTATATTTCAAAAATATCTACTGATATACGATTTTCAAATTGATTTCAATATTCAATTTCAATTTATCTTTACAAGGATAAATTCTCAAAACGTTCATTTCATATTGGAAAACATTCCATACTTATTTAATAATAAGTGTTTCACAAATCTTTTATTTTCAACATTTGAAAATATTCGATATACTTAAATCAAAATTTAGTATATATTCATTCTTTAAGGAAATCATTTACTATAACAACATTTATTTGAGTCAAAACGAATGTTACGTAAAACATCGTTACGACGACTCAAAATCACTAGTATAGGGATCCGAAATTAAAATAGATACATAAATCCCAATACTACCTAAAAACATTTCCTTTTGGAAATCATTTACTATATCAACAGTGTTATAGTTCACCATTTCCTTATTTCTCGAAAACGTCTATTTCAACAATGAATGTTGAAATCTATGATTTCGATTCACAATACATTTTAAAACATCTTTAAAATGTTTAACTTCATTTTTAATATCACTTCTTCAAAAATGAATCCATTTTATTCAATAATATATTCACTGTCCAAAATCGTGAATATACTTCACTTAACCCAATTTCAATCTTTTCTACACATTTATTTCAAAGATAATTCGCTATCCAAAATCGCGAATATATTTCCTTTAATGACCTCCTATATTTGATTTACCAAATTTAATTGCTTTCGAATTTATAAAACAACGTTTATAAATTCTCTTTCTATTTTATAACAACTTTGACTTATAAAATCTTCTTTTTTATTAACTTCGATCAATATTCCCTTTTAAGGCAAAAATCCAGTTTATAAGTAAATTTCTTATAATCATTCATTCTACAACTTCATACTTTATAAATCTATAAATTTCATATCTTTACAATTTATAATTCTATACATTTCATATCTTCACATTTTATAATTATAAATCTCATATCTTCACATTTTATAATTATAAATTTCATATCTTCACATTTTATAATTATAAATTCCATATCTTCACATTTTATAATTATAAATTTCATATCTTCACATTTTATAATTATAAATTTCATATCACTTATAAAACTCATTTTAAAATTCCAATAACTTTAATTTATAAATATCAATTTGATACATCTTTTATATACATTGGTTTAATAATTCAAAAATCTCAACTTAAACCATTTTATAAATTTCTTAACTCTTTATTTCAAAAGAAATTACTTTTTTGTTAAAATTCACAAAATCTTAAATTTTATAACTTAAAAGTTTTAACGTTTATCTATTTAAAGTAAATCAATTCAACAATTTAAATAAACGTATATTTTCAAAGATCACTTTTAAAATTTCACTTTTAAAATCAACATCGTTTTTTTTAAAATTTCAAAATTTGAATCCAATGATGCAACGCATCAATTAGTCCATCGCAACATCAAACATCATATATCATCATATGATAACAGAATATATATCAACATCTGTAAATAAATAAATACAGTTGAGGAATCCAGTTGGATCCCTCCAACCTGTTTCCCTGCATCCAAAGATGTTAGCACAATACCAATTCCGCTCCAGTACGGAATTATCGCGGTATATGGGTTTTATAAAAATCCGCTTACTAACGGCGCAATAGGGTCTCATCCGCTATACGAGGCGGGAAATCATCAATCCAATATATACATATGCCAATATGTATATATTGCTATATATATAGATATATCCTATCATATCTAATACCACATCCAATAGCAATCAAACAATAACTGAAAATTCCACTTTTCAATTTTGAGTGAGAAGATCTCACCTTAGCTTTTATTAGCAATCCATTCTCCATCTTGACTTGTTTTCTCGATTTATAGCCCTTGTATAAATATTATACAAATTATTAATATTCGTATTAAATCGAACTATAAATTTTTCGTTTGGTAATTTTAATTATCCCAAGATTTTATTTTAAACCAGTTTCTTTTAAATAAATTTGCTTAACTAAAATTTAAATTAAACAATTAAATTTCCTTTTTCTTAATAATCTTTGGTAATCAGAATAACTGAACACACATATTTTATTTCAAAATTAAACAAGTAGATAACAAAATGTGTATAGGTTTATTTATCTTTTACCAAAAACCCGAAAAATTAATTTATACATGAACTTTACAGCATCATCAAAAATCTTTTTTTATATAGAAATCTGCATAGATTACCTTTCTGTAAAACCATCTTTTTTTTTATATATCTACATATATATTCAAATTTTGAATTGGAAAAATTAAAATTGTCATACCCTCTACGAACAGCCGATCACTGAAACCAACAGAAATTCTTGCCGTTCCTCCAACCTCAACATCGACTTCAACTACCCATCGATCGAGTGTTTCCCTCTGGCGAACTCCACGCGTACCCATGCGCCTTCAGATCTGACCCTCACCATGCCGACCACCAGTTCGAACGCCAGAACCCTCCGAGTCATAAACGACCCCTACTCCATTGCCCGAGTACAACAGAGCATCGCGACCTCCAATTCCCCTCAACGTCGCCCATCGCGACTAACTGGGGTCCCCATTCTTCCATCGCGAGCTTCGCTACCTCGACTTCATGCATCGCGAGCGCCTGACCATCATCTCCAGCCTCGCGAGTGCCCCCATGTCAAACGCAATCCCCCTCGAACCCTAAATCGTCATACGACGATGCCGAGCCTTCTCCCTAATCGAGTTCGAGATGCTCGAAATCGAGCTTTCCATGTTTCGCGACCTTCCCCTGCTTCGCGACCCCCCCCTGATTCTCACGTTGCTGAAGATAACCACCACCGTGATTTCGTTTCGACCCCAGGCTTCGGCCATTGCTTAAAAATTTGTGAAGAGGGAGACGCAATTTGTTTTATCGAACTGCTCGATTTAAACTATAAGGGCACGCGGCCATTTTTTCTTTCGATTTGAACTTGAACGAGATAAGGAGGAACGTGATATTTAAAAATTAAATGAGGCATGCCCTGCACGATTTTATTTCGTGATATCTGGCGTGTTTTCAGGCTGAAACTAAGGGAAGAAAACGTGTAATATAAATTGATATAAATATAAATTTTTAAATTTAAATTCGTCTTAAAAATTTAACGCGTTTATTCGTCGCATGCTCACACAACAACTCTGATAAATACGAAATTTGAAATCCGGTAATAATTCAATATTACGGACCCAATGAAACTGGTTTCGTCGAATTCCGAGACTGCGCCCCGGACGGCTATTTTCCAATATCAATTCGAACGATTAAATTTCAAAATTGAACAAATCGTTTTCAAACTCAATTCTAAAGCTTCTGTTATCTTCAGTATTATCAATACGAATTTTAAAAGCTTTTGAAATATTTTTCTTCAGCTCAGAATTAAAGATTCAAATTTTTATCCAACTCTCAATCGATTAAATTTTATAATTTAATCGTCAAATTCAAAGTTACATTCGGGATTCAAATTAAATTATCATTCAAATATTTAAAATAAATTAAATATTCTCAATTTAATTTGTTCAAAATTCTGGGTCGTTACAGACTTCCCTCCTTAAAAGAATTTCGTCCTCGAAATTACAAGTTAGGAAAAGTGGTCCTTAACTCGTCTATTATCTTTCAACATTCAATAGTTTTATCAAATTTATCAAAACAAATCTTTCTACTAAAGATTCGTTATCTATTCAGCTAAATTTCCAACTCTAATTATAAGTTTCCAAACAACATTGTTTACTTTCAATTCCAATTTAAATTCGAATTCAAATTTAAACTTTCAAATTTTCTCAAAAATTTTCTAACACTCGAAATTTTCGAAAAAATTTCGCCAGCGTCTCCTTTGCGCGGCTAATACGGTACGACTACAAAACGTCCCTACGGACTCTCAGATTTCAAAAAGAAAAAGAAAAAGCCAAGCGGCTAGACAAGAAATCATCAAAAACTCATATTATAATTCAAATACATACCTTTTTCGAGCAATTCAAATTCACCTTTGAAATAAATTTTCCAATTCCTTTCATAAACCTGTATATCCTACTAGCCATAATATCTAGTTACATATATTCAAACCATTTTGCAAATTTAATCACAAAATTTCAATACTTACTTCTTATATCTTTTTTTACTTCACTATTGAAGTTATATATTTATTTCATTCAATTTTCCATTTCAAAATTCCGTTTGAATTCAATTTCATCTTTTATCTTTAGTTCATAACTATACTATTCTAAATTAGTTTTATTTACTAATTCATTCATCTTCAATTTGAATTTCATCCTAATCAGATTTCAAATATTCTATAAGTTATCAATTTATTTACATCTTGATTTATACAATCATTTACACATTCACATTCACAATTCCATTTCATTAAGGAATTTTATTTTTATTTATAAATTCTTTTACAATTTATATCCACCATTTTATTCATATATGAATTTATTTCCTTATACTTTCAATTCACATTTATAGATTTCATTTGTTAATGAACTTTAATTCCAATCACATTTACATATTTTACATTAACAATTTCTATTTGTATAAGTTATCAATTCAATAATATTCCATAAATATTCTTATTAAGTATTCCAGAGTCTTTTTCAACCTTTCAAAACCATTTTTTTTGAAAACAATTCAAATTCCATTTGAATTTCCAAAACAAAAACCCAAATTTTCCAAACACTTTCCATTTAAAACAACTTGGCAGCAATTTCTCTTTTGGAAACCCGAAAATGAATTCTAATGATGTGGCCATCATCATCAGGATTATTTTCCAGCGACCGAAAAGAGTTTAGAGCTTTTCATTCCTTCAAAACATTTTCCCAAAATCTTTTGAAATTCATTTTCAAATCAAAAATGATTTAACTTTCCAAATCTCCAAAATTTTCAAATTTTTTCAAAAACCTTTCCAAAAACTTCTCTGGAATTCTACTTCCAATTATAAGTCACATTTATAATTTATAGTCTTAAATTTCATTTGTATATGAATTAATTTCTTAACTTTGGAGTTACGATTTCAGTTTCTTATTCCATTTCATACAATAATGATAACTTTCAATATTATCACTTTCCTAACAAACAAGCATCCATATACTATGATAATTCATAGAAAATCATTTCTTTTATATACAAAAATAGTTTTGGGTAAAATTATTTCATTCACCCTATTTAAAACAATACTGTGTCGTCTTGCCTCGTTTAAGTGTTTAGAAATCCCTATCGATAATATGGCGTCCCACATACCGACCAAAATTCACAAACATCTCAACGGATAAGCAAACACAATATAAAACATTTTTATATTCACTAACAAATACGCGCTCATATCTATTATTACACTCAACTCATTCTAGAGTACTACTGACTCTATCTCTAATGAGTAACACCCAACAGAGCAGGGTTGTCGCTTAACCATATGCTCTGATACCACTCTGTCATGGCCCGCAAATCCGTACCTCTTGATTAACCACTAATCTCCATTGATTAACTCAAAATGAACGGAAATACGAACTATGATGGTTTAAGAAGAAGAAAAGAGTAGAGAAGAGAAGAAAAGAAAGAAGAACAACAGAACAACATCAGAACAGAAAACAATATCAGAATCTTACACATCGCAGCGGAACAATATATAATAGATAATTGAATAATCTTTAAAACAAAGAACTATATCATTTTATACATACATCAATCATCAGAGTCAATATACAACAATGGACAGTTATATAAACTTGTCCTCATACAAAATACACAGCGGAATAAATAATATCAGATACAAATACTACGTCTCGTCCTCCAGCTTATCTCCAAAGCTCCATAATATCCAGAATATCCTGATAACATAACTCTAGGCTGCCCGTGTGGAAAATTTGTGGACACCCAGAGTTTAGAAGGGAACAATAAACTCCGAGTCAGTCATGGTGACTGGTGTGAGATCGTAAAACAGTTATTTTACACAAAGAAAATAAAACAAATTCGCAATGCTTTTGGAAAATGAAACTACCATAAGACCTCCCACCACACACATAATGCAAACGCAGAATTGGAGGAGATTTCTTCTTATGATAGTCAAAGATGCTTACTACGCAAAAATCAAATTCTTTTTGATATTATTATTAGTGCATAGTGTAGAAAACATTTCGAAAGTATAATATAAATCTTAGCCAGCATAGACATTTCGAACTATGCCTACTATAGCTACCATCCAAACAGTGGGGCGCCACCATAAGTGAATGATAGGTTCTACAACTAAAACCGTACAAGTCACGTATTGTTTCTTTGGACTTTTCAACAAATGGTCAGGCTAAGGAACTTCCTATCCACGATGGGTACGTCCCTGGAATAGACGACCCGAGAAATAACCTAACATTACGGTTAGATCTCTGCCAACACAAGGCCGGGTTACCTCTGCAAAAGTAGGTAACTACTGACACGCGTATGTCATCCCCCGATCGTAACCGATCTTCCCGAGGATCCCCGATTTCCAACAAACCACATAGATAATAATGCAGCAACCACATAGGTTAAGTATCTGGGCTCCATACCATGATACCACCTCTATCCAGAAGGAATGACATACACTAAGGGGCGCTACTCCCTAGAACCTTGCTGCATCCTTCCTGTTTCGACCATTTCCGGGGTGTGAGGCTCGACGAAGTCTCGTCCACAAAGCTACGCTTTCTACAAAGCCCTGCTTCGGGTCAAACAAATGATCAACCTATGATCACAAAGATATAAGATCAAACAAATGATCATATCGCAAATGATCAAACACTGATCATTTCACAGCAACACTCAGTATGCCACGTTACCAAATTGGGATATATCGCTGATAAATTTCAACTACATAACCTCTGAGCTCGTACGTCTCAGAGAAGGGTGTTAAGCTAAGAGAATAAATTCTCCGCCACCAACAGAAATGTATTTGCAAGAAATCAGCTTTATATCTCAAATTGTAACGTCAGACACACAATCCATACAAGTCTGTTCCGGGATCGAACAGAACCGAAGGCACTTCTCACGAAGCCCTTGCATATCCGGATAATTTTCAATCACGTCAGGATTTCCCGTCACTAAGGGTGATAAAAACCTCTAAACCGGAGATCAGCCGATGTAGAGTAACTCGACGGTAATCCTTCCATTTTCAAAAATATCCGGTCTTCAACACCGGTCTTCGAATGCAATTCATACGATGTATCACATATTCGGAATGGGTTATACGACCCCATGGTCCTTTCCCGGCTAACCCGAATAGTGAGCGTTTATTTAAAAATAAGTGTGGCATTCAAATTCATCCAATTCACAACAAATACCTATTCAAGGTAATTATTGATAGTCGGTTATTTAACTATCAATAAAGATGCGCAACATCATCAGATTCCAAATAATTTCCCAAATTATTTATTTTCAAAAATATCTTTACTAGATATAAAATTTCCACACTTCAAAAATAAATCAACGTTTATTTTTAAACAACTTTCCCTTTCTTTTATAAATCCCATAGTGAATTTATATTTCAAAAATATCTACTGATATACGATTTTCAAATCGATTTCAATATTCAATTTCAATTTATCTTTACAAGGATAAATTCTCAAAACGTTCATTTCATATTGGAAAACATTCCATACTTATTTAATAATAAGTGTTTCACAAATCTTTTATTTTCAACATTTGAAAATATTCGATATACTTAAATCAAAATTTAGTATATATTCATTCTTTAAGGAAATCATTTACTATAACAACATTTATTTGAGTCAAAACGAATGTTACGTAAAACATCGTTACGACGACTCAAAATCACTAGTATAGGGATCCGAAATTAAAATAGATATATAAATCCCAATACTACCTAAAAACATTTCCTTTTGGAAATCATTTACTATATCAACAGTGTTATAGTTCACCATTTCCTTATTTCTCGAAAACGTCTATTTCAACAATGAATGTTGAAATCTATGATTTCGATTCACAATACATTTTAAAACATCTTTAAAATGTTTAACTTCATTTTTAATATCACTTCTTCAAAAATGAATCCATTTTATTCAATAATATATTCACTGTCCAAAATCGTGAATATACTTCACTTAACCCAATTTCAATCTTTTCTACACATTTATTTCAAAGATAATTCGCTATCCAAAATCGCGAATATATTTCCTTTAATGACCTCCTATATTTGATTTACCAAATTTAATTGCTTTCGAATTTATAAAACAACGTTTATAAATTCTCTTTCTATTTTATAACAACTTTGACTTATAAAATCTTCTTTTTTATTAACTTCGATCAATATTCCCTTTTAAGGCAAAAATCCAGTTTATAAGTAAATTTCTTATAATCATTCATTCTACAACTTCATACTTTATAAATCTATAAATTTCATATCTTTACAATTTATAATTCTATACATTTCATATCTTCACATTTTATAATTATAAATCTCATATCTTCACATTTTATAATTATAAATTTCATATCTTCACATTTTATAATTATAAATTCCATATCTTCACATTTTATAATTATAAATTTCATATCTTCACATTTTATAATTATAAATTTCATATCACTTAGAAAACTCATTTTAAAATTCCAATAACTTTAATTTATAAATATCAATTTGATACATCTTTTATATACATTGGTTTAATAATTCAAAAATCTCAACTTAAACCATTTTATAAATTTCTTAACTCTTTATTTCAAAAGAAATTACTTTTTTGTTAAAATTCACAAAATCTTAAATTTTATAACTTAAAAGTTTTAACATTTATCTATTTAAAGTAAATCAATTCAACAATTTAAATAAACGTATATTTTCAAAGATCACTTTTAAAATTTCACTTTTAAAATCAACATCGTTTTTTTTAAAATTTCAAAATTTGAATCCAATGATGCAACGCATCAATTAGTCCATCGCAACATCAAACATCATATATCATCATATGATAACAGAATATATATCAACATCTGTAAATAAATAAATACAGTTGAGGAATCCAGTTGGATCCCTCCAACCTGTTTCCCTGCATCCAAAGATGTTAGCACAATACCAATTCCGCTCCAGTACGGAATTATCGCGGTATATGGGTTTTATAAAAATCCGCTTACTAACGGCGCAATAGGGTCTCATCCGCTATACGAGGCGGGAAATCATCAATCCAATATATACATATGCCAATATGTATATATTGCTATATATAGATATATCCTATCATATCTAATACCACATCCAATAGCAATCAAACAATAACTGAAAATTCCACTTTTCAATTTTGAGTGAGAAGATCTCACCTTAGCTTTTATTAGCAATCCATTCTCCATCTTGACTTGTTTTCTCGATTTATAGCCCTTGTATAAATATTATACAAATTATTAATATTCGTATTAAATCGAACTATAAATTTTTCGTTTGGTAATTTTAATTATCCCAAGATTTTATTTTAAACCAGTTTCTTTTAAATAAATTTGCTTAACTAAAATTTAAATTAAACAATTAAATTTCCTTTTTCTTAATAATCTTTGGTAATCAGAATAACTGAACACACATATTTTATTTCAAAATTAAACAAGTAGATAACAAAATGTGTATAGGTTTATTTATCTTTTACCAAAAACCCGAAAAATTAATTTATACATGAACTTTACAACACCATCAAAAATCTTTTTTTTATATAGAAATCTGCATAGATTACCTTTCTGTAAAACCATCTTTTTTTTTATATCTACATATATATTCAAATTTTGAATTGGAAAAATTAAAATTGTCATACCCTCTACGAACAGCCGATCACTGAAACCAACAGAAATTCTTGCCGTTCCTCCAACCTCAACATCGACTTCAACTACCCATCGATCGAGTGTTTCCCTCTGGCGAACTCCACGCGTACCCATGCGCCTTCAGATCTGACCCTCACCATGCCGACCACCAGTTCGAACGCCAGAACCCTCCGAGTCATAAACGACCCCTACTCCATTGCCCGAGTACAACAGAGCATCGCGACCTCCAATTCCCCTCAACGTCGCCCATCGCGACTAACTGGGGTCCCCATTCTTCCATCGCGAGCTTCGCTACCTCGACTTCACGCATCGCGAGCGCCTGACCATCATCTCCAGCCTCGCGAGTGCCCCCATGTCAAACGCAATCCCCCTCGAACCCTAAATCGTCATACGACGATGCTGAGCCTCCTCCCTAATCGAGTTCGAGATGCTCGAAATCGAGCTTTCCATGTTTCGCGACCTTCCCCTGCTTCGCGACCCCCCCTGATTCTCACGTTGCTGAAGATAACCACCACCGTGATTTCGTTTCGACCCCAGGCTTCGGCCATTGCTTAAAAATTTGTGAAGAGGGAGACGCAATTTGTTTTATCGAACTGCTCGATTTAAACTATAAGGGCACGCGGCCATTTTTTCTTTCGATTTGAACTTGAACGAGATAAGGAGGAACGGGATATTTAAAAATTAAATGAGGCATGCCCTGCACGATTTTATTTCGTGATATCTGGCGTGTTTTCAGGCTGAAACTAAGGGAAGAAAACGTGTAATATAAATTGATATAAATATAAATTTTTAAATTTAAATTCGTCTTAAAAATTTAACGCGTTTATTCGTCGCATGCTCACACAACAACTCTGATAAATACGAAATTTGAAATCCGGTAATAATTCAATATTACGGACCCAATGAAACTGGTTTCGTCGAATTCCGAGACTGCGCCCCGGACGGCTATTTTCCAATATCAATTCGAACGATTAAATTTCAAAATTGAACAAATCATTTTCAAACTCAATTCTAAAGCTTCTGTTATCTTCAGTATTATCAATACGAATTTTAAAAGCTTTTGAAATATTTTTCTTCAGCTCAGAATTAAAGATTCAAATTTTTATCCAACTCTCAATCGATTAAATTTTATAATTTAATCGTCAAATTCAAAGTTACATTCGGGATTCAAATTAAATTATCATTCAAATATTTAAAATAAATTAAATATTCTCAATTTAATTTGTTCAAAATTCTGGGTCGTTACAATTTGGCCCGGCACGGCTCTTGTTTTAGTCATTTCCAATTTGACACAAGTGTCAAGGCTATCCATTACCGTTCTCTTTCTTCAGTCATCACGTACATCATTCCAACCACTTCATTCTGGATCACACACCGCGTATTGTTATTAAAGTAGTTTTCGGTTTAGACAGTGAGTATGTCCCTAACCGATTCCGGTCTCTTTAATAACTTTCGTAATTATTACATCGATTGGTCGTTTATATATTTCAAAACCAATTCAAATTCAAGTTCAATTAGAATTTGTAAACCAACATTTCACTTGTCTTTCTAAATCAATTTCCATAATTTACGTTTCAAAACTTTCAAATTACCATTTCAAAAATCTTATAATACAATTTCGATTTCTATTTAAAACCATTCAAATATTGATTCAAGTTCGTAAATAAGTTTCATTCCAAATCATTTAAATTAATTTAATTTAACATTCATGTGACGACCGCCCATGACCCCTGCACCGATTCTAGAGATAGAGCGCTGTAAAGTGTGCCAGGCGACCATGGACGATTGTCAAGGTAAGATTTAAAACATAAAGAATCTATCGTATTACTCACAGCGCATGGACAAAATACAATAGAACATATATATAGTGAAGCTTTACAGAACAAAATGACATCATATAAAACTCCATAATAGTTGAATACAAGCATCCACATAGTCAATACATCCAGCCTCACTACATATCTCTCAGAGAATACAAAACAGCGGAATATCCAGTACATATAATAAGAAGATAATATGCAACCCTCCAGCTCGTCTTCGATATCAGCATCGTGAGAGGAGAACAGCACCTGTCACCTGCTACCTAGTCTGCCCGTCCCAAAATGGACGAACAGCCCAAGGCAATAAGAATTAAAACATAAAGCCTTGAGTCAGACAACAGTCTTAGTGAGCAGTAAATTAACTAACAACATACCAAAAGAGCATAAAGGAAAAAGGAATAGGAATACAACCCTCCCACTCCAACCTCATTCTACAGTGATAGCCCCCAGACACACACTAAGCAGAAGCAAACATAGCAGAGCATACAATTTAAAGTAAAGCTACTATCACTCGAGTCAAGGGCGATGTTTTCCAAGTACCAAGGCCTAAATCAGATAAGCACCCAGAAAATACCGCTCTTGAGTCCGAATGACGATACAACCAAACATCCATGACTCTGGCTATCACTGTTATCATTGCTTCGATATCACCGTTAATTGAATGACCGGCACATTCTTTCAGCCGTCCGTCAAGGGCTAATGGAAACCCCGGTTCTAGACATAACTCCCGCACGTCGTCGCAGCCCGTGCCTAGGACTATCGAATCTGCCCAGAGTACTCGACCATCAACAGTTGGCCGTTGGGACTATCGAATCTGCCCAAACGTACTCTTGCTTAGAGCATGCTAGAACCTTCAACAACGATGCTATCCAAGTCTCCTAGTCGTCCTCCTCGACGACTATTCTCATATCCATTCATTATCTTCAACTCGAATCATATCACCGAGTTATCAACATGCTTGGAATGATCCCGTCTGGATTAGACCAAGTCTTCATCATATGATGCCTCGCTTCATTACACCCTTGCAAAGCTTCATCTCAACTTCACATCATCAAATCTATGCATAAGAGCTTCATCGTCCCGCTACATATGCCACGAACAGCTTTTCCAATTCAAGAGCCTTTCCCTTAGCTTTTGAATCACCTTCGATCTAATCTAATCATCAATCATCTAGTTCATAACAATCAATCAAATCAAACATCAATCCAAGCAATCAAGCATTCAAAAATGATCTAAGTAGACAATTATAACAATAATGGCATTTTCGTAATTAAAGAGTTGAAAGTCCAATAAGCATGAAAACATGTATTATATCTCTACAAACTTGATGAATGAACTTGCATAGGTTAACATATGATAAAGTGGATGCAACATCATCATGAACAATGGATCTATATGGATCTACACATAGGATGAAGAAAATGCATGGAAATCTCTATTTTAACACCAAAACGAGCCAACAATCCGATATACTCCTTTGGATCCGTGTGAGAGATAATCACCACTCACCAAATCTCCTAAACAATCCAAAAGATAACAACTTCAGATCTGGACAGCGAAGAACTAAGCTAGATCCGACAAGATCTCACTTCAAACGAAGAAATCTCTCTTGAAAAGATGAAGATCTTCAATCTAAGCTCTTGAATCTTCAACCTTGATCTTCGATTTGGATGGATGGAAGCACTAGATTAGAGTGGAGAAAAGAAGTGAAGAAGTGTAGAAGTCGAGCTCTCAAAATGGCAGCACTTCGTCGCTTCAAAATCCGGATCCCAAAAAGTGAGAACAACCCCTCCTATTTATAGCTGAAAACTGCCTGAGTCGTAACTCGGCTATCTCCTTAAGTCGTTGCCGACCTAACATATGCCGACCTACGACCTAAAAACCCCCACGACTTAACAGAGCCTCCGACCTAACCCTTAGCCAACAACTCCGACCTAACAGATACGCGCGCCTCAACTCCTACGATCTAACACTTCTGCGCATACGACCTAACTATTAAGTCGACCTACGACTTAATACATACTTCGACCTAACACTTAGACGAAACCCAGCGACCTACGACTTAACAGGTTACGACCTAATTCCTTAAGCCTCCACGCGACCTAACACTTAGCCTAACTCCTAAGGTCGCCAACTTGTTAACTCCTTAGGTCCTTAGGTCGCCAACACTAGGTCGCTAACTCGGCAACTACTAGGTCGCTAACTCGGCAACTACTAGGTCGCTAACTTTCCCAGCCGACCTAACACTTAACAAAACTTAGGTCGCTCACAACATTCTCTTAGGTCGTTGCCGACCTAACTCTACCCCAGAATACTTAGGTCGCCTACTACTCTTCCTTAGGTCGCCTAAACTTCTTAAGTCGGTCAGTCTTTAGGTCGTTAACTCGCCCTGCCGACCTAATTACTTAACTAAATCCTAGGTTGCACAATTTTATAGGTCGCTCCAACTAACCCACGACCTAACACTAACTCGCAAGTCCTTAACTCGGTCACGACTTAGCTCTTAGGTCGTCCACGACCTAGGACTTAGACAAATTTCCCCAAAAATCTGAAATGACTTAAAAATGCAAAAATTCCAGATTTGACGAACTTTTCGATCCGTGAAAAATACGGGTCGTTACATTCTCTCCCCCTTAGGAATTTCGCCCCCGAAATTCCAAGCAAACAAAGCAATCAAAGACTATTCTGTACGCCTACCATCCATAGCAATCAACAAACCATGCATCCAATTCTAACTTAGCGTACAGAATTCTAAAACTTAGAACAAGTTACAATATCGCGAGATGAGACGACACCTTAGGGCCATACCTTGAAGAGTTCAGGATGAGCTGCTTTCATCCTCTCTTCCACCTCCCACGTACAGTCGTTATCATCATCACTCCATTGTATCTTGAGCAACTTAACTACCTTCCTCCTAAGCTGTTTCGTGTCGGTTTCCACAACACGAAGTGGCTTACGAGGTCTTCTATCAACTGGATCAACTTCAAAGTCTTCATAGCTATCAGCAGAAACCACCGTACTCGAGTCGTGCACATACTTCCGTAGATACGATACGTGAAAAACATTGTGCACACTCGACATTTTCTCTGGTAACTCCAATCTGTAAGCGAGCTTTCCAATTCGCTCGATAATCGGGAATGGTCCAACAAATCTCGGAGTCAATTTTCCTTTCTTCCCGAATCGAATAACATTCTTCAGTGGAGAAATCTTCACAAAAACCATATCTCCAACGTCGAATTCCAAATCCTTACGACGTTTATCGGCATAACTTTTCTGACGGTCTTGGGCTGCCTTCATCCGTTGCCGAATGATCTCTATGCAATCCGAAGTCTGTCGAATCATCTCTGGCCCAAGCATCAGCTTTTCTCCAGTTTCCAACCAACATGTCGGAGAGTTACACGGTCTTCCATACAATGCCTCATATGGTGCCATACCAATGCTTGACTGGTAACTGTTGTTGTACGCAAACTCCACCAAATGAAGGTGATCTTCCCATGATCCTCCGAAATCCAAAACACAAGCTCTGAGGAGATCTTCCAAAACTCGGTTGACTCTCTCAGTCTGACCATCTGTTTGAGGGTGATAAGCTGTACTCAAACACAACTCGGTCCCCAAAACTTCCTGGAAGCTCTTCCAAAATCCACTAGTGAACAATGGGTCTCGATCGCTCACTATACTCTTCGGAATACCATGGAATCGAACTATCCACTTAACATACAACTCAGCCAACTTTGATGCCGTTCTAGTCGATCGAACAGGAATGAATCGTGCACTCTTAGTCAGACGATCCACAATGACCCAAATCCCTTCATTTCCCGTTCTGGTTCTAGGCAATCCATCAATAAAATCCATCGACACTTGTTCCCACTTCCATGTAGGAACTTCTAAGGGCTGAAGCAATCCACTTGGCTTCTTCTGTTCAGCCTTTACCAACTGGCAGTTCATACACTTGGAAATAAAATTTCCAACATCCTTCTTCATACCTTCCCAGTAGTAGGTTCTCTTCATATCCCGATACATCTTATTTCCACCTGGATGAATTGTCAACTTCGAGTGATGACTTTCCTTCAGAACTTCACTCCTCAATTCATCTATATCGGGAACAACTAGTCGTCCTTGCTTTCGAAGCCAACCTTCTCTATCGACCTCGAATCCTTTATCCTTTTCTGGATCCAATCCAGATTCCAATCCACGGATAATCTTGACAAGCTTATCATCTCGCTTTTGGCCCTCGCCAATCCTTTCCACAAGAGTGGGTCTTATTGATAAGTTTGCCAACATCTCAGGTTCCAATTCACATCTAGGCCTGAAGTCAAATCCAGCTAAATACTCGAGACTCTTCCATTCAGAAAACATGGCTCCCAATCCTGCATGTCTTCGACTTAACGCATCTGCCACTGCGTTACCTTTTCCCGGAGTATAAGCTATTCCAAAATCATATGATGCCAAAAACTCTAGCCAACGTTGCTGCCGAAGATTCAAATCCTTCTGGGAGAAAAGATACTTCAACGACTTATGATCTGTAAACAACTCGAATCGAACTCCCAACAGATAATGCCTCCACATCTTCAGAGCAAATACAATCGCCGCTAACTCCAAATCATGAGTTGGGTAATTCCTTTCATGCGGCTTCAGTTGTCGACTGGCATACGCAACAACTTTATCCTTCTGCATCAGCACTGCTCCAAGTCCAGTACCACACGCGTCGGTGTAAACCACCATCTCATCATCCCCACTTGGAATAGTCAAAACAGGAGCACTCGTCAATCTCTCTTTCAGGATTCCGAAAGCTTGCTCACACTTAGCATCCCAACTGAACACTTGGTTCTTTTTCGTCAATCCTGTTAACGGTGCAGCTATCTTGGAGAAGTCTTTGATAAACCGTCGATAATATCCTGCTAATCCAAGAAAACTTCTCACATCAGATGCATTCTTAGGTCTAACCCAATCCTGGATTGCTGCCACCTTAGCGGGATCAACCGCTATTCCATTTCCAGAAATCACATGGCCTAAGAACCTCACTTCACTCTTCCAGAAGTGACACTTCGAAAACTTAGCCTTCAGCTGATGTTTTCGCAAGATCTCCAAAACGATATGCAAGTGCGTCTTGTGCTCTTCTTCCGTTCTGGAATAAATCAGAATATCGTCCACGAACACAAGTACGAACTTGTTCAACTGATCTCTGAACACTCTATTCATAAGATCCACAAAATATGCTGGCGCGTTAGTCAATCCAAACGGCATTACCAGCCACTCAAAGAAACCGGATGGTGTCCTAAAAGCAGTCTTCGGCACACTATCCTTAGCCACTCTCAACTGGTGAAATCCCGTCGCCAAATCCATTTGAGAAAACACCTTAGCCTCGTGAAGCTGATCAAACAAGTCATCTATTCTCGGCAATGGATACTTGTTCTTCTTAGTCACCTTATTCAGCTCACGATAATCCACACACAATCTCAACGATCCATCTGCCTTGGTTGCAAACACAACTGGTGCACCCCACTCGGACACACTACGCCGAATGAATCCTTTCTGCAAAAGATCATCAACTTGCACCCTCAACTCTTGCTGTTCCCTAGGCGCCATCCGCCTAAGAGGCATCACAACAGGTCTGGCTCCTTCAACTAGATCTATACGAAATTCGATCTCTCTATGCGGCGGCAACCCTTTGACTTCGTCAAAGACATCCTCGAATCCATTTGCGATTGGCACTAAAGACAGTCCATCCCGTGGAACAACTAGCGAATACATGAAGCTCATGAAGACGCCTTCCTCATGCTTACATCGTATCACAATCTTTCGCCCTTCCACATTCTCGACTGTCACCTCTAGCCTCTCACAATCAACCTTAGCCGCATACTTCCTAAGCCAGTCCATACCCAAAATAATTCCGAACCCCGCAAAGTTCAGAACAAAGCAATCACAAACAAAAGAGCAACCATGACTCGACACAACTAGACCACGGCATAACATACACAAACAAGACGAACCCCCAACTGGATTAGTCACAACCAATGGCCTATCAACAATATCCGGTTCCAAACCTAACCGGCCTACTAGTTCATTACAAACAAACGAATGCGATGCTCCAGTATCAAACAAAACTCTAACTGGAATACCACATAGGAAAAGAGTACCTTGAACAACCACACTCTTTCCCTTCTCTTCAGCAGTAGGAGCTTTCGAAGACGACGGAACAGCTCCCAAAGCATAGGCTTGCACAATCTGCCTGTCCTTCCTCGGTTCTGGACAATTCTTCCTGAAATGTCCCGGCTTGTCACAGTTGTGACACTTCATCGGTGCCTTCGGATTCTTACAATCCTTAGAGAAATGGCCCTTCTGCTGACAATTGTAGCAAGTTACCTCGCCTTTCGGCTTCTTCTGGCCATCCTTACCCTTCTGCTGCTGCTGCTTCCTCTTCTGGTTTCCACCCTGCTGTGGTTTAGATTCTCCCTTGGTAACAGCAACAACAGGTCCTTCCTTAGGAAACAGACTCTCATGCCTAAGAGCTTTCTCCACAAGCTTCTCAAATGAATCGTCCAAATGATCCACCAACTGTCTCCCAAGATAACTATCCAAGCCGGTCACAAACTTCTCATTCTTCTGATAAGCAGATTCAATATACGACCGGGCATACTTGGACAAAGCTTCGAACTCAGAAACATACTCAAGAACTGATCTTCCACCTTGCTTGAGCTCCACAAACCTCTTGAACAGAACAGACTTCTGAGCTGTAGAAATGAACTTAGCTTCAAATCTGACTTGGAATTGCTCCCAAGTAATCTCTTCTTCCGGAGTAGTGATGGTAATAGAGTTCCACCAATCAGAAGCTCTCCCTTGAAGCTGCCTCGATGCCAACTTCCTCTTAGTTGCATCATCAATTCCCAAATCACCAAAGATCCTTCTACAAGCATCTATCCATCTCTGGACTTCGATAGTTGATTCTGTTCCCAAGAAAACCTTTCCTCCAAGAGCAGTATAATCCTTGCACAACTTAGCAAAATCCACTGGTTTCGGAGTTTGGACTTGAACTCCAACATCAACTGCTGCCCCCGGAACTGGTATCCTTCTCATGATCGAAGTCATCATAGCTTCGAACATGGCTGCATAATCAGCAGTCTCTTCAGTAGCACGGCCTCCCCTAGCAGCTGGTCTCCCTCTTCGACTCATTCTCAATATCTATAAAAAGGGAATGATTAGAACATCTAGAGAAACAACTGCATAAAGGACTCAAACTCTACTAAGCTACTATATTATATATAGTAATCATCCATCAAAATACAATTACGTCTCTCATACGTAGTTACGACAGCGAGCGTTGGGTAAAATCGATTAACCAATGCTCTGATACCAAATGTGACGACCGCCCATGACCCCTGCACCGATTCTAGAGATAGAGCGCTGTAAAGTGTGCCAGGCGACCATGGACGATTGTCAAGGTAAGATTTAAAACATAAAGAATCTATCGTATTACTCACAGCGCATGGACAAAATACAATAGAACATATATATAGTGAAGCTTTACAGAACAAAATGACATCATATAAAACTCCATAATAGTTGAATACAAGCATCCACATAGTCAATACATCCAGCCTCACTACATATCTCTCAGAGAATACAAAACAGCGGAATATCCAGTACATATAATAAGAAGATAATATGCAACCCTCCAGCTCGTCTTCGATATCAGCATCGTGAGAGGAGAACAGCACCTGTCACCTGCTACCTAGTCTGCCCGTCCCAAAATGGACGAACAGCCCAAGGCAATAAGAATTAAAACATAAAGCCTTGAGTCAGACAACAGTCTTAGTGAGCAGTAAATTAACTAACAACATACCAAAAGAGCATAAAGGAAAAAGGAATAGGAATACAACCCTCCCACTCCAACCTCATTCTACAGTGATAGCCCCCAGACACACACTAAGCAGAAGCAAACATAGCAGAGCATACAATTTAAAGTAAAGCTACTATCACTCGAGTCAAGGGCGATGTTTTCCAAGTACCAAGGCCTAAATCAGATAAGCACCCAGAAAATACCGCTCTTGAGTCCGAATGACGATACAACCAAACATCCATGACTCTGGCTATCACTGTTATCATTGCTTCGATATCACCGTTAATTGAATGACCGGCACATTCTTTCAGCCGTCCGTCAAGGGCTAATGGAAACCCCGGTTCTAGACATAACTCCCGCACGTCGTCGCAGCCCGTGCCTAGGACTATCGAATCTGCCCAGAGTACTCGACCATCAACAGTTGGCCGTTGGGACTATCGAATCTGCCCAAACGTACTCTTGCTTAGAGCATGCTAGAACCTTCAACAACGATGCTATCCAAGTCTCCTAGTCGTCCTCCTCGACGACTATTCTCATATCCATTCATTATCTTCAACTCGAATCATATCACCGAGTTATCAACATGCTTGGAATGATCCCGTCTGGATTAGACCAAGTCTTCATCATATGATGCCTCGCTTCATTACACCCTTGCAAAGCTTCATCTCAACTTCACATCATCAAATCTATGCATAAGAGCTTCATCGTCCCGCTACATATGCCACGAACAGCTTTTCCAATTCAAGAGCCTTTCCCTTAGCTTTTGAATCACCTTCGATCTAATCTAATCATCAATCATCTAGTTCATAACAATCAATCAAATCAAACATCAATCCAAGCAATCAAGCATTCAAAAATGATCTAAGTAGACAATTATAACAATAATGGCATTTTCGTAATTAAAGAGTTGAAAGTCCAATAAGCATGAAAACATGTATTATATCTCTACAAACTTGATGAATGAACTTGCATAGGTTAACATATGATAAAGTGGATGCAACATCATCATGAACAATGGATCTATATGGATCTACACATAGGATGAAGAAAATGCATGGAAATCTCTATTTTAACACCAAAACGAGCCAACAATCCGATATACTCCTTTGGATCCGTGTGAGAGATAATCACCACTCACCAAATCTCCTAAACAATCCAAAAGATAACAACTTCAGATCTGGACAGCGAAGAACTAAGCTAGATCCGACAAGATCTCACTTCAAACGAAGAAATCTCTCTTGAAAAGATGAAGATCTTCAATCTAAGCTCTTGAATCTTCAACCTTGATCTTCGATTTGGATGGATGGAAGCACTAGATTAGAGTGGAGAAAAGAAGTGAAGAAGTGTAGAAGTCGAGCTCTCAAAATGGCAGCACTTCGTCGCTTCAAAATCCGGATCCCAAAAAGTGAGAACAACCCCTCCTATTTATAGCTGAAAACTGCCTGAGTCGTAACTCGGCTATCTCCTTAAGTCGTTGCCGACCTAACATATGCCGACCTACGACCTAAAAACCCCCACGACTTAACAGAGCCTCCGACCTAACCCTTAGCCAACAACTCCGACCTAACAGATACGCGCGCCTCAACTCCTACGATCTAACACTTCTGCGCATACGACCTAACTATTAAGTCGACCTACGACTTAATACATACTTCGACCTAACACTTAGACGAAACCCAGCGACCTACGACTTAACAGGTTACGACCTAATTCCTTAAGCCTCCACGCGACCTAACACTTAGCCTAACTCCTAAGGTCGCCAACTTGTTAACTCCTTAGGTCCTTAGGTCGCCAACACTAGGTCGCTAACTCGGCAACTACTAGGTCGCTAACTCGGCAACTACTAGGTCGCTAACTTTCCCAGCCGACCTAACACTTAACAAAACTTAGGTCGCTCACAACATTCTCTTAGGTCGTTGCCGACCTAACTCTACCCCAGAATACTTAGGTCGCCTACTACTCTTCCTTAGGTCGCCTAAACTTCTTAAGTCGGTCAGTCTTTAGGTCGTTAACTCGCCCTGCCGACCTAATTACTTAACTAAATCCTAGGTTGCACAATTTTATAGGTCGCTCCAACTAACCCACGACCTAACACTAACTCGCAAGTCCTTAACTCGGTCACGACTTAGCTCTTAGGTCGTCCACGACCTAGGACTTAGACAAATTTCCCCAAAAATCTGAAATGACTTAAAAATGCAAAAATTCCAGATTTGACGAACTTTTCGATCCGTGAAAAATACGGGTCGTTACATTCTCTCCCCCTTAGGAATTTCGCCCCCGAAATTCCAAGCAAACAAAGCAATCAAAGACTATTCTGTACGCCTACCATCCATAGCAATCAACAAACCATGCATCCAATTCTAACTTAGCGTACAGAATTCTAAAACTTAGAACAAGTTACAATATCGCGAGATGAGACGACACCTTAGGGCCATACCTTGAAGAGTTCAGGATGAGCTGCTTTCATCCTCTCTTCCACCTCCCACGTACAGTCGTTATCATCATCACTCCATTGTATCTTGAGCAACTTAACTACCTTCCTCCTAAGCTGTTTCGTGTCGGTTTCCACAACACGAAGTGGCTTACGAGGTCTTCTATCAACTGGATCAACTTCAAAGTCTTCATAGCTATCAGCAGAAACCACCGTACTCGAGTCGTGCACATACTTCCGTAGATACGATACGTGAAAAACATTGTGCACACTCGACATTTTCTCTGGTAACTCCAATCTGTAAGCGAGCTTTCCAATTCGCTCGATAATCGGGAATGGTCCAACAAATCTCGGAGTCAATTTTCCTTTCTTCCCGAATCGAATAACATTCTTCAGTGGAGAAATCTTCACAAAAACCATATCTCCAACGTCGAATTCCAAATCCTTACGACGTTTATCGGCATAACTTTTCTGACGGTCTTGGGCTGCCTTCATCCGTTGCCGAATGATCTCTATGCAATCCGAAGTCTGTCGAATCATCTCTGGCCCAAGCATCAGCTTTTCTCCAGTTTCCAACCAACATGTCGGAGAGTTACACGGTCTTCCATACAATGCCTCATATGGTGCCATACCAATGCTTGACTGGTAACTGTTGTTGTACGCAAACTCCACCAAATGAAGGTGATCTTCCCATGATCCTCCGAAATCCAAAACACAAGCTCTGAGGAGATCTTCCAAAACTCGGTTGACTCTCTCAGTCTGACCATCTGTTTGAGGGTGATAAGCTGTACTCAAACACAACTCGGTCCCCAAAACTTCCTGGAAGCTCTTCCAAAATCCACTAGTGAACAATGGGTCTCGATCGCTCACTATACTCTTCGGAATACCATGGAATCGAACTATCCACTTAACATACAACTCAGCCAACTTTGATGCCGTTCTAGTCGATCGAACAGGAATGAATCGTGCACTCTTAGTCAGACGATCCACAATGACCCAAATCCCTTCATTTCCCGTTCTGGTTCTAGGCAATCCATCAATAAAATCCATCGACACTTGTTCCCACTTCCATGTAGGAACTTCTAAGGGCTGAAGCAATCCACTTGGCTTCTTCTGTTCAGCCTTTACCAACTGGCAGTTCATACACTTGGAAATAAAATTTCCAACATCCTTCTTCATACCTTCCCAGTAGTAGGTTCTCTTCATATCCCGATACATCTTATTTCCACCTGGATGAATTGTCAACTTCGAGTGATGACTTTCCTTCAGAACTTCACTCCTCAATTCATCTATATCGGGAACAACTAGTCGTCCTTGCTTTCGAAGCCAACCTTCTCTATCGACCTCGAATCCTTTATCCTTTTCTGGATCCAATCCAGATTCCAATCCACGGATAATCTTGACAAGCTTATCATCTCGCTTTTGGCCCTCGCCAATCCTTTCCACAAGAGTGGGTCTTATTGATAAGTTTGCCAACATCTCAGGTTCCAATTCACATCTAGGCCTGAAGTCAAATCCAGCTAAATACTCGAGACTCTTCCATTCAGAAAACATGGCTCCCAATCCTGCATGTCTTCGACTTAACGCATCTGCCACTGCGTTACCTTTTCCCGGAGTATAAGCTATTCCAAAATCATATGATGCCAAAAACTCTAGCCAACGTTGCTGCCGAAGATTCAAATCCTTCTGGGAGAAAAGATACTTCAACGACTTATGATCTGTAAACAACTCGAATCGAACTCCCAACAGATAATGCCTCCACATCTTCAGAGCAAATACAATCGCCGCTAACTCCAAATCATGAGTTGGGTAATTCCTTTCATGCGGCTTCAGTTGTCGACTGGCATACGCAACAACTTTATCCTTCTGCATCAGCACTGCTCCAAGTCCAGTACCACACGCGTCGGTGTAAACCACCATCTCATCATCCCCACTTGGAATAGTCAAAACAGGAGCACTCGTCAATCTCTCTTTCAGGATTCCGAAAGCTTGCTCACACTTAGCATCCCAACTGAACACTTGGTTCTTTTTCGTCAATCCTGTTAACGGTGCAGCTATCTTGGAGAAGTCTTTGATAAACCGTCGATAATATCCTGCTAATCCAAGAAAACTTCTCACATCAGATGCATTCTTAGGTCTAACCCAATCCTGGATTGCTGCCACCTTAGCGGGATCAACCGCTATTCCATTTCCAGAAATCACATGGCCTAAGAACCTCACTTCACTCTTCCAGAAGTGACACTTCGAAAACTTAGCCTTCAGCTGATGTTTTCGCAAGATCTCCAAAACGATATGCAAGTGCGTCTTGTGCTCTTCTTCCGTTCTGGAATAAATCAGAATATCGTCCACGAACACAAGTACGAACTTGTTCAACTGATCTCTGAACACTCTATTCATAAGATCCACAAAATATGCTGGCGCGTTAGTCAATCCAAACGGCATTACCAGCCACTCAAAGAAACCGGATGGTGTCCTAAAAGCAGTCTTCGGCACACTATCCTTAGCCACTCTCAACTGGTGAAATCCCGTCGCCAAATCCATTTGAGAAAACACCTTAGCCTCGTGAAGCTGATCAAACAAGTCATCTATTCTCGGCAATGGATACTTGTTCTTCTTAGTCACCTTATTCAGCTCACGATAATCCACACACAATCTCAACGATCCATCTGCCTTGGTTGCAAACACAACTGGTGCACCCCACTCGGACACACTACGCCGAATGAATCCTTTCTGCAAAAGATCATCAACTTGCACCCTCAACTCTTGCTGTTCCCTAGGCGCCATCCGCCTAAGAGGCATCACAACAGGTCTGGCTCCTTCAACTAGATCTATACGAAATTCGATCTCTCTATGCGGCGGCAACCCTTTGACTTCGTCAAAGACATCCTCGAATCCATTTGCGATTGGCACTAAAGACAGTCCATCCCGTGGAACAACTAGCGAATACATGAAGCTCATGAAGACGCCTTCCTCATGCTTACATCGTATCACAATCTTTCGCCCTTCCACATTCTCGACTGTCACCTCTAGCCTCTCACAATCAACCTTAGCCGCATACTTCCTAAGCCAGTCCATACCCAAAATAATTCCGAACCCCGCAAAGTTCAGAACAAAGCAATCACAAACAAAAGAGCAACCATGACTCGACACAACTAGACCACGGCATAACATACACAAACAAGACGAACCCCCAACTGGATTAGTCACAACCAATGGCCTATCAACAATATCCGGTTCCAAACCTAACCGGCCTACTAGTTCATTACAAACAAACGAATGCGATGCTCCAGTATCAAACAAAACTCTAACTGGAATACCACATAGGAAAAGAGTACCTTGAACAACCACACTCTTTCCCTTCTCTTCAGCAGTAGGAGCTTTCGAAGACGACGGAACAGCTCCCAAAGCATAGGCTTGCACAATCTGCCTGTCCTTCCTCGGTTCTGGACAATTCTTCCTGAAATGTCCCGGCTTGTCACAGTTGTGACACTTCATCGGTGCCTTCGGATTCTTACAATCCTTAGAGAAATGGCCCTTCTGCTGACAATTGTAGCAAGTTACCTCGCCTTTCGGCTTCTTCTGGCCATCCTTACCCTTCTGCTGCTGCTGCTTCCTCTTCTGGTTTCCACCCTGCTGTGGTTTAGATTCTCCCTTGGTAACAGCAACAACAGGTCCTTCCTTAGGAAACAGACTCTCATGCCTAAGAGCTTTCTCCACAAGCTTCTCAAATGAATCGTCCAAATGATCCACCAACTGTCTCCCAAGATAACTATCCAAGCCGGTCACAAACTTCTCATTCTTCTGATAAGCAGATTCAATATACGACCGGGCATACTTGGACAAAGCTTCGAACTCAGAAACATACTCAAGAACTGATCTTCCACCTTGCTTGAGCTCCACAAACCTCTTGAACAGAACAGACTTCTGAGCTGTAGAAATGAACTTAGCTTCAAATCTGACTTGGAATTGCTCCCAAGTAATCTCTTCTTCCGGAGTAGTGATGGTAATAGAGTTCCACCAATCAGAAGCTCTCCCTTGAAGCTGCCTCGATGCCAACTTCCTCTTAGTTGCATCATCAATTCCCAAATCACCAAAGATCCTTCTACAAGCATCTATCCATCTCTGGACTTCGATAGTTGATTCTGTTCCCAAGAAAACCTTTCCTCCAAGAGCAGTATAATCCTTGCACAACTTAGCAAAATCCACTGGTTTCGGAGTTTGGACTTGAACTCCAACATCAACTGCTGCCCCCGGAACTGGTATCCTTCTCATGATCGAAGTCATCATAGCTTCGAACATGGCTGCATAATCAGCAGTCTCTTCAGTAGCACGGCCTCCCCTAGCAGCTGGTCTCCCTCTTCGACTCATTCTCAATATCTATAAAAAGGGAATGATTAGAACATCTAGAGAAACAACTGCATAAAGGACTCAAACTCTACTAAGCTACTATATTATATATAGTAATCATCCATCAAAATACAATTACGTCTCTCATACGTAGTTACGACAGCGAGCGTTGGGTAAAATCGATTAACCAATGCTCTGATACCAAATGTGACGACCGCCCATGACCCCTGCACCGATTCTAGAGATAGAGCGCTGTAAAGTGTGCCAGGCGACCATGGACGATTGTCAAGGTAAGATTTAAAACATAAAGAATCTATCGTATTACTCACAGCGCATGGACAAAATACAATAGAACATATATATAGTGAAGCTTTACAGAACAAAATGACATCATATAAAACTCCATAATAGTTGAATACAAGCATCCACATAGTCAATACATCCAGCCTCACTACATATCTCTCAGAGAATACAAAACAGCGGAATATCCAGTACATATAATAAGAAGATAATATGCAACCCTCCAGCTCGTCTTCGATATCAGCATCGTGAGAGGAGAACAGCACCTGTCACCTGCTACCTAGTCTGCCCGTCCCAAAATGGACGAACAGCCCAAGGCAATAAGAATTAAAACATAAAGCCTTGAGTCAGACAACAGTCTTAGTGAGCAGTAAATTAACTAACAACATACCAAAAGAGCATAAAGGAAAAAGGAATAGGAATACAACCCTCCCACTCCAACCTCATTCTACAGTGATAGCCCCCAGACACACACTAAGCAGAAGCAAACATAGCAGAGCATACAATTTAAAGTAAAGCTACTATCACTCGAGTCAAGGGCGATGTTTTCCAAGTACCAAGGCCTAAATCAGATAAGCACCCAGAAAATACCGCTCTTGAGTCCGAATGACGATACAACCAAACATCCATGACTCTGGCTATCACTGTTATCATTGCTTCGATATCACCGTTAATTGAATGACCGGCACATTCTTTCAGCCGTCCGTCAAGGGCTAATGGAAACCCCGGTTCTAGACATAACTCCCGCACGTCGTCGCAGCCCGTGCCTAGGACTATCGAATCTGCCCAGAGTACTCGACCATCAACAGTTGGCCGTTGGGACTATCGAATCTGCCCAAACGTACTCTTGCTTAGAGCATGCTAGAACCTTCAACAACGATGCTATCCAAGTCTCCTAGTCGTCCTCCTCGACGACTATTCTCATATCCATTCATTATCTTCAACTCGAATCATATCACCGAGTTATCAACATGCTTGGAATGATCCCGTCTGGATTAGACCAAGTCTTCATCATATGATGCCTCGCTTCATTACACCCTTGCAAAGCTTCATCTCAACTTCACATCATCAAATCTATGCATAAGAGCTTCATCGTCCCGCTACATATGCCACGAACAGCTTTTCCAATTCAAGAGCCTTTCCCTTAGCTTTTGAATCACCTTCGATCTAATCTAATCATCAATCATCTAGTTCATAACAATCAATCAAATCAAACATCAATCCAAGCAATCAAGCATTCAAAAATGATCTAAGTAGACAATTATAACAATAATGGCATTTTCGTAATTAAAGAGTTGAAAGTCCAATAAGCATGAAAACATGTATTATATCTCTACAAACTTGATGAATGAACTTGCATAGGTTAACATATGATAAAGTGGATGCAACATCATCATGAACAATGGATCTATATGGATCTACACATAGGATGAAGAAAATGCATGGAAATCTCTATTTTAACACCAAAACGAGCCAACAATCCGATATACTCCTTTGGATCCGTGTGAGAGATAATCACCACTCACCAAATCTCCTAAACAATCCAAAAGATAACAACTTCAGATCTGGACAGCGAAGAACTAAGCTAGATCCGACAAGATCTCACTTCAAACGAAGAAATCTCTCTTGAAAAGATGAAGATCTTCAATCTAAGCTCTTGAATCTTCAACCTTGATCTTCGATTTGGATGGATGGAAGCACTAGATTAGAGTGGAGAAAAGAAGTGAAGAAGTGTAGAAGTCGAGCTCTCAAAATGGCAGCACTTCGTCGTTTCAAAATCCGGATCCCAAAAAGTGAGAACAACCCCTCCTATTTATAGCTGAAAACTGCCTGAGTCGTAACTCGGCTATCTCCTTAAGTCGTTGCCGACCTAACATATGCCGACCTACGACCTAAAAACCCCCACGACTTAACAGAGCCTCCGACCTAACCCTTAGCCAACAACTCCGACCTAACAGATACGCGCGCCTCAACTCCTACGATCTAACACTTCTGCGCATACGACCTAACTATTAAGTCGACCTACGACTTAATACATACTTCGACCTAACACTTAGACGAAACCCAGCGACCTACGACTTAACAGGTTACGACCTAATTCCTTAAGCCTCCACGCGACCTAACACTTAGCCTAACTCCTAAGGTCGCCAACTTGTTAACTCCTTAGGTCCTTAGGTCGCCAACACTAGGTCGCTAACTCGGCAACTACTAGGTCGCTAACTCGGCAACTACTAGGTCGCTAACTTTCCCAGCCGACCTAACACTTAACAAAACTTAGGTCGCTCACAACATTCTCTTAGGTCGTTGCCGACCTAACTCTACCCCAGAATACTTAGGTCGCCTACTACTCTTCCTTAGGTCGCCTAAACTTCTTAAGTCGGTCAGTCTTTAGGTCGTTAACTCGCCCTGCCGACCTAATTACTTAACTAAATCCTAGGTTGCACAATTTTATAGGTCGCTCCAACTAACCCATGACCTAACACTAACTCGCAAGTCCTTAACTCGGTCACGACTTAGCTCTTAGGTCGTCCACGACCTAGGACTTAGACAAATTTCCCCAAAAATCTGAAATGACTTAAAAATGCAAAAATTCCAGATTTGACGAACTTTTCGATCCGTGAAAAATACGGGTCGTTACAATTCAAATCAATTTAACTTCATTGATCGATTTTATTCAGTATTCATTAAGCAAAATTATCATTCAAAACAATTCTATTCAATTTCCAATTCATTAAATCAATTACTTAAGTTCAACTTCATTATATCAAAACTTACAAATTTAATTAAGTTAATTTCGTCGAATCAAATTCTTTAAATTACAAGTCTTACATTTGTTTCAATAAATCACATTTTTATTTCTTTGTTAAAGAAATTCAATTTCACTTATTTACTTATTTGATTTAGACAAATTTCCATAAAAAAACTTAGTTTATTTCATAACTCAACTTTACTTATTATAGAAGTTCAATTTCACTTATTACGAAGTTCAATTTCACATATCAAGAATTCAATTTTCATTTAATTATTAAATAATTCAATCTTATTTAATTATTATAAAGTTTCAAAACTCAATTATTAAATAATTTCAAAACTCAATTATTAAATAATTTCAAACTTAATTATTAAATAATTTCAAAACTCAATTATTAAATAATTTCAAACTTAATTATTAAATAATTTCAAAACTGATTCAATAATTTCTTAAAGTTAACAACGTTCTTTCATCAATTACTTTGTTAATATTTTGTTTCAAATTTTTAAATATTAACATTTTTCCTTTCATCAAAATTTACATTCCAATTTATTTCAAAACCTTATTATTCAAATAAAATCTTTATTTTATTTCAAATCAAATTATTGACCAATCGGGTTTATTTAATTCTCTATCCTAAGTCAAGTTCATTTGGGTATTTATCATTTCAACCCAATTCCAATTCAATTCAAAATCAAAGCATAGCAAAGGGAACTTGCAGTGATAACTGGGATGGTGTCAAAGTAAATAAACAAGCAATAACAACAACCAATATCAATCCAATAATCAATTCAAATAATCCCGAAATAATCGTATTAATTCACATTTGTTGTTAATGCAAATTAATAGAATTATTTCTAGAATCTACACTATCATTTCATGTAGATTAAAGATTTTTACACTAATATTTATACGGTTCTTCACTTGATATCCATTGTTCAATTTCAAACTACATCAATTTTACAACATACATTCAATGGTTCAAGGTGTACATAACCAAATTTCTACGTGTCAATTAATTCAACATTTAAAGGATCATATTATGCAAATGTCACCTAATCAAATCTAACATATATCAAATCTAACTATCCTACGTCAATTTCAATTTCAAATTATTTATCATTTACTACATTAACAATTTAGCGTCCAATGTCAACATCAAACCATCAATCATTTATCAACCAACTAGATTATCATTGTATAAATAACAGATAATGGTGTCAAATTGTAACGACCCAGAATTTTTGAACATTTGAAAATGAAATATTTAATTTATTTTTAAATATTTGAATGATGGTTTAGCTTGAATCCTCAATATAACTATGGATTTGGCGATTGAATTTTAAAATTTAATCTATTGAAAGTTGAATAAAAATTTGAATCTTCAGTTTTAAGCTAAAGAAAAATATTTTAAAAGCTTTTAAAATTCATATTGATAATACTGAAGATAATAGAAGCTTTAGAATCGAATTTGAAATTGATTTGTTCAGTTTTGAAATTATATCGTTTCAACCGATATTTAAAAATAGCGTTCCGGGGCATAGTCTCGGAATTCGACGAAACCAGTTCCATTGGGTCCGTAATATTGAATTATTATCGGATTTCAAATTTCGTATTTTTCGGAGTTGTTATGTGAGCACATGGTAAGTAAACGCATTGAAATTAAATCGAATTCAATTTGAATTTAGAATTTTATTTAGTCAATATCAGCACATTTTCTTCCCTAAATCACGCCTGAAAATCACGATACGAGATCGTGGAAGCCATGCTTAAGTACGCTACCTTCGTTGTTAAAATCATGCAACCTTTCATTTCTGAAAACTCAGAACGAAATCAAAGAAAATAAATGGCCGAGCTTCTCAAATTTTCAGAGAAAATTTAATTCATTCAATTTAAATTCGCGAGCCCTTTTCTCCTCACCTCATTTTTCCCTCTTTCGTTCAAATTGAAGAAAACGAACCCAATTCCCTTCCTATTCAAATCAAACCGAGTCGCATGGAGGAGAGTAAGCAAGGCGACGTTGTCGCGATGGGGGAGGCGCGGCCGTGTTCGCAGTTTCGATGGCCGATAGCGCGTACGAAGTGGAGTAGGTGGGTTTCGATCAGCAAGTAGCTCGAGTTCGACGAGGCAGTTCCTTCGAGGCGGCGTGGGCTTCGTACGAAAAGGAGGCTGATGGGCACGAAATCGCGATCTGGAATTTCGAGCTAAGGGGAGGCACGCGCATTCACGTGGAACTGGAGGGTCGTGGTGGTACGACCTAGGGCGGCAGGCGATTCAAGCCTGTAGCGTGGTAATGCACACAAGTCTGTGGGTCACGAAGCATTGGGCGATGGAGGCGATGTGTTTGCGATCGAGGTGAGGAAATTAATTTCAATATATATATAAGATGTAGCTAAAATGAATGTATATGTATATATCTGTTTTAAACCACATGAGAATGTTCTTATACAGAAAAGATTTTGTAGAAAAATAAGAGAAAAAAAATGTATATACAGATGGAAAATTTGAAAGATTTTTATATATGAAGTTTTTAAACAAAGGAAGATATAATTTTTTTTCTGTAAGATGTAAAGTAAATTCTGTTTTGATAAAAATATATATATATTCAGGTTTGAATAAAATATATGTATATGTAGATTAGAAAAAAATATATATGATGTATATATATACATACCAATTTTTATCACAATTACTTTAACTACTAAGAGTAATTTATTAAAGAAAATTTGTTTAAAATTATTTACAAAAGGGAAACTTCTAGTTAAAAATTAATCATTGGCTAATTAAATTTATCAAATGAGAATTTAAATGTTCGATTCAATTCGAATATTAACAAAATTTTAAATTGTTTATACAAGGTCAAAATTGTGAAGAAAACAAACTGGAATGGAAAATGGATTGCAAATTAAAGGTGAGATCTTCTCACTCGAAATGAAAAGTTGATTTTTGTAGTTATTGATTGATTGCTGTTTGGATGTGATATTAGATATAGTAGGATATATCTATATATATAGCAATATATATATATATATATATATTAGCATATGTATATATTGCAGTTGTGATTTCCCGCATTATATAGCGGATGAGACCCTATGCGCCGCATAATAGCGGATGATATTTTTATAAATCCCATATACCGCGATATTCCACCTCGAAGTGGAATTGGTATTGTGCTAACATCTATGGATGCAGGGAAACAGGTTGGAGGGATCCAACTGGATTCCTCAAATTGTTTGAATATTATTTCCTATGTGAATGATGTGATTTATTGATAATCTGTGGATGATCTATTGATAATTGAAATTGTTGAAGGCTAAAATTTAGCCGAATGTATTTTTGGTATCGTTGGATACCAGAAATGAATATAAATTGGATTTTGAAATTAAAGTGGAAAACTTTAAGTGAATTTATTGTTAAGAATTGAATTTATTGAAAGGAGGAGTTTTTAATTAATAAAATTGATTTTCGAAATCTTACCAAATAAATTCCAAAATATGGGAAAAGATATAAATAAATGGGTTTTGAAAAATATAGTTTAAAAGTTGAAGAATTCATTTAAAAAATGGAATTTTAAATGATTTAGAAAGGATAAAGGAATTTATTTAAAAGTGATAAACTTTTAGAAATCAAATTGTAATTGATTTGGTATTTGAAAATGAATCTTTGAAAAAAATCGATATTGAAATTTATTTGGAGTTGAAAATAAATTTAGAAATAAAATTTGTAATTAATTTGGTGATGGAAAATAAATCATTGGAAAATTTGTTTGAAATTGATTTAGTGTTTGAAAAATAAATCTAGGAATCGATTTGCAAATGACTTGTTATTTGGAGATAAATTCAGAAATAATTTGCAATGTTTGTTCTATTGAAATAAAGCTTAGAAATCAATTTGTAATTGATTTGGTATTGAAATAAAATTTGAAATCAATTTGGAATTTGATTTTGGGGTTACAAGTGAATATTTGGGAATGTAAATCCAAATGGAATTTATAAAGGAAAGGGAAGTTTGTTTTAAAAATAAATAAATGAATTTACATATTTGGAATGTAAATTTGTAATAAATCGATAAGGATTTATTTGATGGGTTTAAATGGACCATTTTGTGATTTGAAATTAGTTTTCAAATGTGAAATGTGGGAAAATATATATCTTGTGAAGATATTTTGAATATAAATTATTTGGGAAAATTATTTAAATCTGATGATTGTTGTGAATGTTATTGATAGTTAAATCACCGACTATCAATATTTGCCTTTGAAATGGCACTTGAATTTGTTTTTAAAACAAATGCTCACTATTCGGGTTAGCCGGGAAAAGACCTTTGTGTCATATAACCCATTCCGAATTAGTGATATGACGATATGGATCGTATTGAAGACCGGTGTGAAGACCGGGTATTTTCGAAAAGGAAAGGACAACCAGTCGAATGTCTCTGCACCGAGTTGTTCCGGTATAGAGATTTACATCACTCTTTTTGTGATGGGAAGTCCAATCGGGATTGTGAATACCCGGATTGCAAGGGCTTCTTCGGAAGTGCCTTCGGTTTAGTTCGAACCCGGAATAGACTTGTATGGTTACGTGTCTGACATTACATTTTGAGATATAAAGCTGATTTCTTTCAAATACATTTCTATTGGTGGCGGAGAATTTATTCTCTTAGCTTAACAACCTTCTCTGAGACGTACGAGCTCAGAGGTTATGTAGTTGAAATTTATCAGCGATATATTCCAAATTTGGTAATGTGGCATGCTGAGTGTTGTTGTGTGTTGATCATTTATTGATCAATTGTGATCAAAGCACGGCTTTGTGAAAAAGCGTAGCTTTGTGGACGAGACTTCGTCAAACCTCATTCCCTGGAAATGGTCGAAACAGGAAAATGCGGCAAGGTTATGAGGGTCGCGCCCTTTAGGGTATGTCATTTCCTTCTGGAAAAGGGTGGTATCAGGTATGGAGCCCTGGTATTTAACCTACGTGGATACTCCGATCTCATTTATTGTGTGATTGTGTGTTTATCGAGGCGCCTCGGATAAAGGTCCCAAAGGACCGGGGGGTGGCATATTCGTGAGTTACCTAGTTACAGGGGTAACCCGGCCTTGTGTTGGCAGAGAGCAGTTGTCTCTTGGGACGTCCAGCCAGAGGCGATCCCATGTGGCAATAGGAAAGGAAGTTCCTTAGCCTGACCATTTGTTGGAAATCCAAAGAAACAATACGAACCCTGTACGGTTTTAGTTGTATTACCTGCTATGGAATGTGGCGGTAACCTGCTATTGAACATAGTAGCTATAATAGGCATACAATAATGGTTGTATGTTGGCTAAGATTGATATTATACTTTCAAAACGTTTTCCACACTAGACATTAATAATAATAACCCAATGATTTGCGTAGTAAGCATCTTTGACTATCATAATAAGAAATCTCCTCCAATTCTGCGTTTGCATTGTGTGTGTGGCGGGAGGTCTTATGGTAGTTTCATTTTCCAAAAGCATTGCGAATCTATTTTTTTTTCTTTGTGAAAAATAACTGTTTTACGATCTCACACCAGTCACCATGACTGACTCGGAGTTTATTGTTTCCTTTCTAAACTCTGGGTGCCCATAATTTTCCACACGGGCAGCCTAGAGTTATGTTATCAGGATATTCTGGATATTCTGGAGCTTTGGAAGCAAGCTAGATGGCGAGATGTACTCCCGTACTTGTTTATTTATTCCGCTGTGTATTCTGTATGAGGACAAGTTATATAACTGTCCATTTTTGTATTGAGTTGTATATTGACTCTGATTGATGTATTGTATAAAACTGATATAGTTCTTTGTTTAAAAGATTATTGATTTATCTATTATATATTGTTCCGCTGCGAATGTGAGATTCTGTTGTTTGTTTTTGTTTCTGTGTCTCTTCTTTCTTTTTCTTCTGTCTTCTTCTACCTCTTCTTTTTAAACCCTAATGGTTCGATTTTCCGGTATTCGATTGCGCGACATTTGATATAGTGGACGTATTAATGTCGACTTTCGAGCGTCGAAAAGTCGCAACCGTTACAAGTGGTATCAGAGCATCCGGTTAAGCGACAACCCTTGGCTCTATTGGGTGTTACTCATTAGAGATACAGTAGTACTCTAGAATGAGTTGAGTGTAATAATAGATATGAGCGCGTATTTGTTAGTGAATATAAAATTTGTTTTGTATTGTGTTGACTTATCGGTTGATTGTTTATAGATTCTGGTCGGTGCAGTCTGGCCAACTGTAATCGATAGGGGTTTCTAAACTCTTAAACAAGATAAACTGACACAGTATTGTTTTAAAATGGGGTAAATGAAATAATTTTGCCCAAAACTATTTTTGTATAGAAAAGAAATGATTTTCTATGAATTATCATAGTATATGGATGCTTGGTTGTTAGGAAGTGATAACATTGAAATATTATCATTGTTATATGAAAAACAAATAAGAAATAAAATGATATAACCAAAAAATTTGAAGATAAATCCATTTAACAAATGGAAATCATAAATATGAATTAAGAATATAAGGAAATGAATTCATATGCAAATGAGATTTGTAAATGTAATGGTAAGTGTGATCTACAAATTGAAATAGAATCCCAAAAGGATATTTGAGAAAATAAATTCATTAATCTAATGAAATGGTAAAGTGAATTAATAAATGAGCTCTATAAAATTGAAATGAGTTTGGAAACTTAGAAAAAATTCAAACTAGAATTGAATTTAACATTGGATTAATTTGAATAAAAGTAAATTTGAGAATTTAATCTAGTGGACTAAATAATTTGGAATAAAATTTATTGAGATGGAATAAAAATGGTGAATGAACAAATGAGTTTACATTCGTATATAAATAAATTAGAATTGAAAAATGGAATGAAATTTGATTTGAATTCAAGTAAATTAATATGGAAATTAATTAATTCATGAAATAGGGAAGTTGAGTTAGTTAAATAAAAATTCAATTGGGAGTTAAATTTGCAGGTAAAATTTAAGTAGAAATAAATTTCCAAATGAATGAATGGAATTTACAATTGCAAGTAAATAAAATTTAAACTGTATGTTGAACTTCGTTTTGAATTTGTTGGTAAATGGAATTCAAGCTGAATATTGGAAATTTAATTTGTTTTGTGATAAATTAAGTGAAGTATTGGAATAAAATTAGTAAGTGAAACTAATTGAAGGAATGACAAAGTAAATATGATTTGGAAATGAATTGAATTCAATAATTATAAATGAAAGGTAAATTGAATTCGAATGGAATTGGAAATCCAGTTTAAATATAAGTAGATATTAACCGAAGTGGCAAATTGAAAAATAAATATAATGTGTATATGGAATAATGCAAATTGAATTGAATGGAATCAATTAAAAATGAATTGAACGAAATTAATTGGCAATGCAAATTGAAAATAAAGTGGAATTAAAATAAATTGAATTGGTATCAATTTAAAATTGGTTATAAACTAAAATGGATAAGAATTCATTTTGTTTAAAAAAATGAATTGAATATAAGGAATTGCATTGTAAACCATTGAATTGAATGTGAATTGGATGAAAGCAATTTAATTTGTATTGAAACTTTATAAATTGCAAATGGAAAAGAACTTTGAATGTTTGCTAATGAAATCTATATATTTGTTATTGAAAATGAATGAAATGTTAATAGATTTCTTATATTTGTTACTGACGTGTTTAAACTGAGTAAGTACAGGTTTTTGGAAGCCGTTTGGCTACATTTTGGATTGCGCAAATGCTAATAAAATAAGCCGCTTTGCTTAAAAATGCTAAAAGGTACGCCTACGCAATAAAAATAGGAAATATGAACTGTTTTTCTGCTTTTCCGGCCGAGTGGGTCGATGTATATATATTTATATCTTTTGTCATATTGCAAAAGCTCCTCCGTACAAAGGAGACTCCGCCAAAATTTTCCGAAAATTTTGAGAGTTAAGAATTTTTTTGAAAATTTGGAAAATTTTCGTTAACGGAAAGTTGATTTTCAAATTGTAATGGAAATGTAAGAATTGAACTAGAAAAGTGAATTTTTAGTTTTGAAGATAAATTGAATTCAAATGGAATTAAAATTGTAAATTGAATTCAAAATGGAATTGAAAATGCAAAGTTGAATGGAAATGAATATATAACTTTGTTAGCGAAGTCAAAATAAATAAATAAAAGTATGTAAATACTTATGTTGAACTTAAGTATGAAATTCTTAAGTAAATTGGGTAATTGGAATCCAATACGTAAATTTGAACATTATTGTCAAGTAAAAATACAGGGTATTTGGAATTGGATTTTGATTTTGAAGAAAATTTGAATTTGTTCGACAAGAGGTATGTATTTAAATTTCAGTATGAAATTTGATCTTTTCTTGTCTAGCCGCTTGGCTTTCCTTTCTCTTTTTGAAATTTGAGAGTCCGTAGGGACATTTTGTAGTTGTACCGAGCTAGCCGCGCAAAGGAGACGCTGGCGAATTCTTTCGAAAATTTCGAGAGTTAGAAAAATTTGAGAATTTTGAATTCAAAATTTGAATTTAAATTTAAATTTGAATTGTTAAGAAAACCATATTATTTGGAACTTATGGTTGATTGTGGAAAGTTAGTTAAGGTGATAACGAATCTTTATTAAAAAGATTTGGGTTGATAATTTGATAAAACTGTTTGGTTTTGAGAAAATAGTTAACGGGTATTGAAGCATTCTTCTTTACTTGTAATTTCAGGACGAAATTCTTTTAAGGCGGGAAGATTGTAACGACCCAGAATTTTTGAACATTTGAAAATGAAATATTTAATTTATTTTTAAATATTTGAATGATAGTTTAACTTGAATCCCCAATATAACTATGGATTTGGTGATTGAATTTTAAAATTTAATCTATTGAAAGTTGAATAAAAATTTGAATCTTCAGTTTTAAGCTGAAGAAAAATATTTTAAAAGCTTTTAAAATTCATATTGATAATACTGAAGATAATAGAAGCTTTAGAATCGAATTTGAAATTGATTTAATCAGTTTTGAAATTATATCGTTTCAACCGATATTTAAAAACAGCGTTCCGAGGCACAGTCTCGGAATTCGACGAAACAAGTTACATTGGGTCCATAATATTGAAATATTATCGGATTTCAAATTTCGTATTTTTCGAAGTTGTTATGTGAGCACACGGTAAGTAAACGCGTTGAAATTAAATCGAATTCAAATTGAATTTAGAATTTTATTTAGTCAATATCAGCACATTTTCTTCCCTAAATCACGCCTGAAAATCACGATACGAGATCGTGCAAGCCATGCCTAAGTACGCTACCTTCGTTGTTAAAATCACGCAACCTTTCATTTCTGAAAACTCGGAACGAAATCAAAGAAAATAAATGGCCGAGCTTCTTAAAATTTCAGAGAAAATTTAATTCATTCAATTTAAATTCGCGAGCCCTTTTCTCCTCACCTCATTTTTCCCTCTTTCGTTCAAATTGAAGAAAACGAACCCAATTCCCTTCCTATTCAAATCAAACCGAGTCGCGTGGAGGAGAGTAAGCAAGGCGACGTTGTCGCGATGGGGGAGGCGCGGCCGTGTTCGCAGTTTCGATGGCCGATAGCGCGTACGAAGTGGAGTAGGTGGGTTTCGATCGGCAAGTAGCTCGAGTTTGACGAGGCAGTTCCTTCGAGGCGGCGTGGGCTTCGTACGAAAAGGAGGCTGATGGGCACGAAATCGCGATCTGAAATTTCGAGCTAAGGGGAGGTGTAACGACCCAGAATTTTTGAACATTTGAAAATAAAATATTTAGTTAATTTTAAATATTTGAATATTGGTTTAGCTTGAATATCCAATATAACTATGAATTTGGCGATTAAATTATAAAATTTAATCTATTGAAAGTTGAATAAAAATTTGAATCTTCAATTTTAAGCCGATTAAAAATATTTTCAAGACTTTGAAAATTTATATTGATAATTCTGAAGGTAATCGAACTTTCAGAATTGAATTTGAAACTGTTTTGTTCAGTTTTGAATTTTATTATTTGAATCGATATTTGAAAATAGCGTTCCGGGGCACAGTCTCGGAATTCGACGAAACCAGTTCCATTGGATGGATCCGTAATATTGTATTATTATCGGATTTCAATTTCCGTGGTGATTGGAGCTGTCGTATGATCGTACGATAAGCAAACGCACTGATATAATATAACGAGATATTTTTGAATATAAAAATATAAATTTTTAATCAACTTTTCCATCAGCCGACTTACTTTTTCTCTGCAAAATCACGTAATCCTGTCTCCCTCCATCTCTTTTTAAATCATCACGCAAGCAGAAAACAAAGAAAAAAAATGATCTCGTTCATTTCAAAAATCAGATAATGGCCGAACGAGTATTCTTTTAACTGAATCTCGTCTTTCCTTTTTCCCTCTTTCTCAGTTCAAAAGAAAATAAAATGGCCGCTTAATTCAGTTTCAAAATTTAACCAAAATCATTTGGCCGTGGAAGTCGAAGCTCGCGCCGCTTGTGAATTCGCGACTCTCGATAGATGTGGGGAGTTCAAGCCACGTTCGAATCGAGTCGAGGTGGTTCCAATCGCCACTGTGGGCTCGCGTATGATGGCAGCGACGACCTAGGGTTCGTGGCGAATCAAGGTTCGGGTTTCGCGAGTGATTTTGGGGAGGCGATGATCTGAGAGCGTTGATAAGGCGCTGGGGTGTGAAGGCGATCGCGATATCGAGCGCGGTGAAGTCATGTGCTCGGGATTCAAGATTTTGGCGACATCGGTAGGGTTCGCGATGATGGCCGAAGTGAGGAAGCTCTCGCGTGCAGCTGATGGTGGCGTGGAGCCGGAGTTAGGGCATCTCGATCTGGGTTGCTTGATTAGGCAGTGAGGTAAAGGAGTTTTCTTTTAAGAATTTTAAACCTATATATACATATAGGATTTAGAGGAAATATAAATATTTCAACTATAACTGTTTTAGGGAAATTTTTACAGTAAGGTTTATAAAACAGTTCTTTGTCTTCAATCCATAGATTCATATACATATTATAGTGTAAATTTTATATAACAGTAAGGTAATGCAAATAATTTTAGAAATTTAAAAGTTGTTTAAAATTTGCAGCAAGGTATATGTATTTTATAGCAAGAATTATTTTACAATAAAGTATCTTTGTTTTGAATCGATATGGAAATTGATTCGTTTGATAGGTTTATTTAAATTCGTTAATTACTAGAAATTAATTTATTAACGGAATTTAGTTTTAAATTAAATGATTAGTTAATTAAATCTATTAAACGATAATTGGTAATTCGAATTATTTGAAATTTGATAAATTGTATAAATGTTTATACAAGGTTAATACAATGAAGAAATGATCGGAATGGAAATGGATTGCAAAATTTAAAGCAAAGGTGAGATCTTCTCACTCAAATGAAAAGTTGATTTTTTGCAGTTATTGATTGATTGACTGTTTGGATGTGATATTAGATATAGTAGGATATATCTATATATATAGCAATATATACATATTGGCATATGTATATATTGGAGTTGTGATTTCCCGCATTATATAGCGGATGAGACCCTATTGCGCTGCATAATAGCGGATGATATTTTTATAAATCCCATAGACCGCGATATTCCACCTCGAAGTGGAATTGGTATTGTGCTAACATCTGTGGATGCAGGGAAACAGGTTGGAGGGATACAAGTGGATTCCTCAAATTGTTTGGATATTATTCCATATGTGAATGATGTGATTTATTGATAATCTGTGGATGATTTGTTGATAATTGAATTATGAAGGCAAAAATTTAGCCGAATGTATTTTTTGTATCGTTAGATACCAGAAATGAATATAAATTGGATTTTGAAATTAAAGTGGAAAACTTTAAATAAATTTATTTTTAAGAATTGAATTTATTTGAAAGAAGGAATTTTAAAAGTATTAAAATGGATTGTCGAAATCTTATTGAATAAATTCCAAGATATGGGAAAAGATTTTTATAAATGAATTTTGAATAGTATTATTCGGAAGTTGGAAAATTTATTTGAAATGGAATTTTAAATGGTTTGGAAGATATAAAGGAATTTATTTTAAAGGCGATAAATTTGTTGAAATCCCATTTGATAATTGATTTTGTATTGAAGAAATAAATCTTTGGGAAATCGATCTAAAAATCTATTTGGTGTTTGAATGAAAATCGATTTTTGGTGTTGAGAATAAATTTATAATCGACTTGTAAAATGATTTGGTATTTGGGATTAAAATTAGAATCAATTTGAAATTTGATTCGGTGTTGAAGTAAATTTAGAAATCAATTTGGAATTTGATTTGGAGTTTGAAATAAAATTGAGAAATCAATTTGAAAGTCGATTTGGTGTTGAAAGTGAATATTTGAGAATGTAAATTCCGAATAGAATTTATAAAGGAAAGGGGAATTTGTTTTTAAAATAAACATTGATTTATTTTTAAAGTGTGAAAAATATGATTTGGAATCGGTTTTCAAAGTGATGAAGTGTGGAAATAAATTTACAGATTTGAAATGTAAATTTGTAATAAATCGATAAGGATTTATTTAATTGGTTTAAATGGACCATTTTGTGATTTGAAATTGGTTTTCAAAATGTGAAATGTGGAAAATATATATCTTATGAAGATATTTTGGAAATAAATGATTTGGGAAAATTATTTAAATCTGATGATTGTTATGAATGTTGTTGATAGTTAAATCACCGACTATCAATACTTGCCTTTGAAATGGCATTTGAATTTGTTTTTAAAACAAACGCTTATTATTCGGTTTAGCCTGGAAAGGACCTTTGTGTCAGATAACCCATTCCGAATAATGATACGATGATATGGATCGTATTGAAGACCGGTGATGAAGACCGGGTATTTGTGAAAACGATAGGATGACCTATCGATTGTCTCTGCACCGTTAGCTACGGTATAGAGATTTCCTTTGTGATGGGAAGTTTTATCGGGATTGTGAATATCCGGATTTGCAAGGGCTTCTTCGGAAGTGCCTTCGGTTCTGTTCGAACCCGGAACAGACTTGTATGGTTACGTGTCTGACATTACATTTTGAGACATAGAGCTAATTTCTTTCAAATACATTTCTGTTGGTGGCGGAGAATTTATTCTCTTAGCTTAACACCCTTCTCTGAGACGTACGAGCTCAGAGGTTATGTAGTTGAAGGTTATCAGCGATATATTCCTAATTTGGTAATGTGGCATGCTGAGTGTTGTTGTGATGATGATCATTTATTTGATCATTTGTGATCAAAGCGTGGCTTTGTGAAAAAGCGTAGCTTTGCGGACGAGACTTCGTCAGACCTCACTTGTCACATCCCTAAATTTTCGACTTTCGAAAATTCGACATCGATACTCACTTTATCGACTGCCGAGCCACCGAATGCCGGAAACCCGAAAAGTGAGGGTTTTAAGAAAAAGAAAAAGGTAGAAGAAGAAGATAGAAGAAAAAGGAAGAAGAACAACAACAGAATAACAGAACAGCAACAGAAAACAATATCAGAATCTTACACATCGCAGCGGAACAATATATAATAGATAAACACTAGTCTTTTAAAACAAAGAACTATATCATTTTATACATACATCAATCATCAGAGTCAATATACAACTCAATACAACAATGGACAGTTATATAACTTGTCCTCATACAGAATACACAGCGGAATAAATACTATCAGATACAAATACTACGTCTCGTCCTCCAGCTGGCTTCCAAAGCTCCAGAATATCCAGAATATCCTGATAACATAACTCTAGACTGCCCGTGTGGAAATTTGTGGGCACCCAGAGTTTAGAAGGGAACAATAAACTCCGAGTCAGTCATGGTGACTGGTGTGAGATCGTAAAACAGTTTATCTTTAAAATAAACAACAGAAAAATTTTAAAGTCAATTCGCAATGCTTCTGGAAAATGAAACTACCATAAGACCTCCCGCCACACACACAATGCAAACGCAGACTTGGAGGAGATTTCTTCTTATGATAGTCAAAGATGCTTACTACGCAAAAATCAAATTCTTTTTTTTATTATTATTAGTGCATAGTGTAGAAAACATTTTGAAAGTAGAATATTAATCTTAGCCAGCATAGGTACCATTATAGTATGCTTGCTATAGCTGCCATATTAGATGGCAGGTTCTACAACTAAAACCGTACAAGGCTCGTATTGTTTCTTTGGATTTCCAACAAATGGTCAGGCTAAGGAACTTCCTATCCACGATGGGTACGTCCCTGGAATAGACGACCCGAGAACCTAACCGGATCTCTGCCAACACAAGGCCGGGTTACCTCTGCAAAAATAGGTAACTACTGACACGCGTATGCCATCCCCCGATCGTCACCGATCTTCCCGAGGATCCCCGATTTCCAACAAACCACAAAGTAATAATAACTGTGCAGCAACCACAGAGGTTAAGTATCTGGGCTCCATACCATGATACCACCTTTATCCAGAAGGAATGACATACACTAAGGGGCGCTACTCCCTAGAACCTTGCTGCATTCGTCCTGTTTCGACCATTTCCGGGGTGTGAGGCTCGACGAAGTCTCGTCCACAAAGCTACGCTTTCTACAAAAAGCCCTGCTTCGGGTCAAACAAAATGATCAACCTATGATCACAAAGATATAAGATCAAACAAATGATCATATCACAAATGACCAAACACTGATCATTTCACAGCAACACTCAGTATGCCACGTTACCAAGTTGGGATATATCACTGATAAATTTCAACTACATAACCTCTGAGCTCGTACGTCTCAGAGAAGGGTGTTAAGCTAAGAGAATAAATTCTCCGCCACCAACAGAAATGTATTTGAAAGAAATCAGCTTTATATCTCAAATTGTAACGTCAGACACACAATCCATACAAGTCTGTTCCGGGATCGAACAGAACCGAAGGTACTTCTCACGAAGCCCTTGCATTTCCGGATAATTTTCAATCACGTCAGGACTTCCCGTCACTAAGGGTGATAAAACCTCTAAATCGAAGATCAGTCGATGTAGAGTAACTCGACGGTAATCCTTCCGTTTTCAAAAATATCCGGTCTTCAACACCGGTCTTCAAATGCGATTCATAACGACGTATCACATATTCGGAATGGGTTATACGACCCCATGGTCCTTTCCCGGCTAACCCGAATAGTGAGCGATTATTCAAAAATAAGTGTGGCATTCAAATTCATCCAATCACAACAAATACCTATCTAAAGGTAAATATTGATAGTCGGTTATTTAACTATCAATAAAGATGCGCAACATCATCAGATTCCAAATAATTTTCCAAATTATTTCATCTTCAAAAATATCCTTACTAGATATAAAATTTCCACACTTAACCATTTGAAAACAATTTCAAATCAATTTCCACATTTCAATTTTACCTTTAAAAGATAAAATCTCAAAACAGTTCATTCCATATTGGAAAACATTCCATACTTATTTAATAATAAGTGTTTCACAAATCTTTTATTTTCAACATTTGAAAATATTCGATATACTTAAATCAATATTAAGTATATATTCATTCTTTAAGGAAATCATTCTCTTTAAACACATTTATTTGAGTCAAAACGAATGTTACGTAAAACATCGTTACGACGACTCAAAATCACTAGTATAGGGATTCGAAATTAAGATAGATATATAAATCCCAATACTACATCAAAACATTTCCTTTCGGAAATCATTTACTATAACAACAGTGTTATAGTCCACTATTTCCTTAAGTTTCTCGAAAACGTCTATTTCAACCATAAATGTTGAAATCTATGGTTTCGATTCACAACACATTTTAAAACACCTTTAAAATGTTTAACTTCATTTTTAAAATATTACTTCTTCAAAAAAATGAATCCATTTTACTTAACAATATATTCACTGTCCAAAATCGTGAATAAAATTTACTTAACCCCATTTCAATCATTTCTACACATTTTTATCACATTCAATCTATTTTCGAATTTATAAGCACGTTTATAAATTCTATTTCTCTTTTTAATAACAACTTCGACTTATAAACCTTCTTTTATCAACTTCTATACTTAACTTATCAAAATAAGTGACTTTGGGTTCATAAACAACTTTTATAAATTTTAATTCCATTTATAAAAGCTTCAATACCAAATCAATTTCAATGTTGATTTCTAATTTTATTTTCAACGTTCGAATAAAATTTCCACATTGATTTCTCAAAAATTCATTTCTAAATATTAAATCAATTACAGATTGATTTCAAATTTTATTTAGCACTACTAAATAAATCCCTTATTGAATTCATTTTACATTGATTTCACAACTTATTTTAATGTACCAATTAAATTTCAAACTGAATTTCCAACTTATCTTCTTTTAAATAAATTCCTTTTTAAGAAAATAAATTTCAATCGTTTCTTTCAATTTATTTAGAAATCCAGATTTTATTTTAATTTCCTCAATTTAAAATCACTATTATACGCAATTCATTTATTTAACATTTTCACTTTATTCTGGAAATAAATTCGATAAGATTATAAAAATTAACTTTTTATACTTTAAAATTCCTTTCTTCGAATTTATTAAATTTCTAAAATCAAATTCATTTAGAAATTTCTATTTTGATTTCCAAAAATTCAATTTCGTTTATTTTTGGAATCCAATGATATCAAACATCCATTCAGCTAAATTTTAGCTTTCAACAATTTTCCAGACATCGATATGATCAATAACATCAATATAATCATTCACAGATTCATATCACAGTATAAATAAATTCAATCAAAGTGAGGGGTCCAGTTGGATCCCTCCAACCTGTTTCCCTGCATCCAAAGATGTTAGCACAATACCAATTCCGCTCCAGTACGGAATTATCGTGGTATATAGGTTTTTATAAATCCGCTTACTAACGGCGCAATAGGGTCTCATCCGCTATACGAGGCGGGAAATCAATCAATCCAATATATACATATGCCAATATGTATATATTGCTATATATATAGATATATCCTATCATATCTAATAGCACATTCAAACAAATCAATCAATAACTGTAAAATTAAATTTTTTCCTTCGAGTGAGAAAATCTCACCTTAGCTTTTATTTTGCAATCCATTTCCAATTTGACCATTTCTTCACGGTTTAACCTTGTATAACAATTTATACAATATATCAATATTCGAATAAAATCGAACTATTAAATCCCACTTGATAATTTAATTAACTTGTGATTTTATTTTGACTAACAAATCCCTTTTTATAATTTGATTTAACAAAATTTTAAATTCAAACAAATCTTTTTTTTGATAGATTTAATTACTTACCCTTTTATTAAATTTATCCAACTAATTATTAAATTTCTTTTCTTACCGAAAATTATATTTTAACTATTTCGAATTTTAAAATCGTTAAACAAGTAAAATTACGGTTAAATCACCTAATCCATTATTTTAAATTTTGAACTAATTTTCTTTTATTATTATAAATTTGCTCGCTTAATATATCTCTGAAAAATAAAAATCTGATTTTACAATTTCTTTTCAACCCATACATCTATTTACAAACAGAGATTCAACTGTATAAAATTTTATAACATCCTTAACTTCAAACATTTAAAATCCTATTTCAAACCTATATACATATTATTTAAATTAAATTAAATCAAACACAGATACTATAAAACTGCTACTTTCACTATACTATTTTTTTCTCTGTATACTTATATATTCATCTTTAGTAGATTCTGATAAGTAAAATGAATAATCAAAACTTTTATACTTATATTCTTTCTCTGAAACTACTTGTAAAACAATCTGTATATTCTGGAATGATTACCTTACTGTTTCAATGAAGCCATTGCTTCATCCAAGACCGTCGCCTCAGCCTCGCGCCTTGATTCGCCGCGAACCCTAAATCGCCGCTGCACCCAAATCACTCGCGAGACGCCCCCCCGTGAACCCAGTCGATAACGCCATTGTCGATCGCGCCATTGACGTCGCTGATCACTACGAACGTGTCGCCTCGCCACCGCCATCCCCTAATCGCAACTCCGCCTACAGCGCCGACCTCTCCCTCGAATGACGCGCGCGAACCCCCACTCCCGAACACAAAATCCACGAATGCGCCACCAATTGTCGATTCGATTTCGAACAACCAGAAGAAAATGGAAGCGGCCATGGTTTATTTTTGAACGAGAACGAACTCGTTTATTTTTTTCTTTCTCTGAAGATTTCATTTTTGAAGGAGGGAAGAAGAATATAGGGATCGGTCTGCATTTAAAGAACGAAAGGGGGGAAGGGACGAGCATACGTGATTTCTTTGCAGAAGAACGTGCATACACGATTTTGTATCGTGATTTCAGGCGTGATTTTAGGCGTGATAAAATGGAACGAAAGTGGCTGATATTTATAAATTTTAAATTTTAAAATTAAACTTGAATTTAATTTCATTCCAACGCGTTTACTCTCCGTTTGCTCACATATCAACTCCGGAAATTACGAAAATTGAAATCCGGCAATAATACAACATTCCGGATCCAATGGAACTGGTTTCGTCGAATTCCGAGATTGTTTGAAAAATGACTATTTTTAAATATTGATTCGAACGATTAAATTTCAAAACTGAACAGAACAGTTCGAAATTAAATTCTGAAACTTCTATCATCTTCAGTATTGTCAACACGAATTTTAAAAGCTTTCAAAATATTTTTCTTCAACTTAAAACTGAAGATTCAAATTTTTATCCAACTTTCAATCGATTAAATTTTATAATTCAATCGTCAATTTCAAAGATATATTCGGGATACAAATTAAATTATCGTTCAAATATTTAAAATTAATTAAATATTCCCAATTTAATTCGTTCGAAATTCAGGGTCGTTACAGACTTCCCCCCTTAAAAGAATTTCGTCCTCGAAATTACAAGTTAGGAAAAGTGGTCCTTAACTCGTCTACTATTTTTCAACATCTAATAGTTTTATCAAATTTTTCAAAATAACTCTTCTTACTAAAGATTCGTTATTATTCATACTAAATTTTCAACTTCAACTATAAGTTTCAAACAACATTGTTTAACTTCTAAATTCAAATTCGAGTTTAAATTCAAATTTTAAACTTTCAAAATTTCTCAAAAATTTTCTAACGCCCTAAATTTCCGAAAAATTTCGCCAGCGTCTCCTTTGCGCGGCTGATACGGTACGACTACAAAACGTCCCTACGGACTCTCAGATTTCAAAAAGAAAAAGAAAAAGCCAAGCGGCTAGAGATAAATCATCAAAAACTCATATTAAAACTCAAATACGTACCTTTTGTCGAGCAATTCAATTCATCTGTGAAATCAAAATCTCAATTCCTTTACACCTGTATATCTACTAGCCATTATATCTAGTTACAGCATTCAATCCAATTTGCAAATTCTATTACAAATTTTCAATATAAACTCCTTATATCATCTCTAATTCGCTATTGACGTTATATCCATTATCTTTAATTTTACATTTCAAATTTTATTTGAATTCAATTTCACATTTCAATTTCTCATTTGAGTTCAATTCACAATTCCAAACTAATTTGGATTCAATTTACCTTCAATTCTGAAATATCGAATTTTATCAATTATCTGTCATTTACAACTGCACTATCTTAAATTAGTTCCAATTACTAATTCATTCGTCTTCAATTTGAATTCCACTCCAATCAGATTTCAAATATTCTATAAGTTAACAACTTATTTACATCTTGATTTATACAATCATTTATACATTCACCTTCACAATTCCATTTTATTAAGGAATTTTATTTTCAATTATCTCTTTTGGAATTCTATTTTCATTTATGAATCAATATTTACAATTCGTATTCATAGTTTTCGTTCATATATGAATTTATTTCCTTATACTTTCAATTCACATTTATATATTTCATTTGTTAATGAACTTTAATTCCAATCACAATTACATAATTTACATTAACAATTTCTATTTGTATAAGTTATAAATTCAATCATATTCCATAAATATTCTTATACAATATTCCAAAGTCTTTTCAACCTTTCAAAACCATTTTGAAAACAATTCAAATTTATCTTTTGAATTTTCAAAACAAAACTCAATTTTCCAAACAACTTTCATTTAAAACAACTTGGCAGCAATTTCTCTTTTGGAAACCCGAAAATGAACACCGGTGATGCCATGGTCATCATCGGTATTATTTTCCAGCGACCGAAAAGAGTTTAGAGCTTTTCATTTCTTCAAAACATTTTTCAAAACCCTTGAAATTCATTTTCAAATCAAAAAGATTTAAACTTCCAAATTTCCAAAATTTTCAAATTCTTTCAAAACATTTCCAAAACTTCTCTGGAATCCTGTTTTAAATTACAATTCACATTTATAATTTACATTCTTTAATTTCATTAGTATGTGCATTTGTTTCTTGGTTCTTTGTTTTAATTCCAATTTCATTTACAATTTCCACATATATATTAAGGGGAATAATTTACATCATTACTTCCTAACAACCATGCATCCATATATCATAATAATTTACAGAAAATTATTTCTTTTTCTTATACAAAATAGCTTTGGGCAAAATTATTTCATTTACCCTATTTAAAACAATACTGTGTCGGTTTATCTTGTTTAAGAGTTTAGAAACCCCTATCGATTACAGTTAGCTAGACTGCACCGACCAGAATCCATAAACAATCAACCGATAAGTCAACACAATACAAAACAATTTCATATTCAAATAACAATTATGCGCTCATATCTATTATTACACTCAAACTCATTCTAGAGTACTACTGACTCTATCTCTAATGAGTAACACCCAACAGAGCAGGGTTGTCGCTTAACCATATGCTCTGATACCACTTTGTCACATCCCTAAATTTTCGACTTTCGAAAATTCGACATCGATACTCACTTTATCGACTGCCGAGCCATCGAATGCCGGAAACCCGAAAAGTGAGGGTTTTAAGAAAAAGAAAAAGGTAGAAGAAGAAGATAGAAGAAAAAGGAAGAAGAACAACAACAGAATAACAGAACAGCAACAGAAAACAATATCAGAATCTTACACATCGCAGCGGAACAATATATAATAGATAAACACTAGTCTTTTAAAACAAAGAACTATATCATTTTATACATACATCAATCATCAGAGTCAATATACAACTCAATACAACAATGGACAGTTATATAACTTGTCCTCATACAGAATACACAGCGGAATAAATACTATCAGATACAAATACTACGTCTCGTCCTCCAGCTGGCTTCCAAAGCTCCAGAATATCCAGAATATCCTGATAACATAACTCTAGACTGCCCGTGTGGAAATTTGTGGGCACCCAGAGTTTAGAAGGGAACAATAAACTCCGAGTCAGTCATGGTGACTGGTGTGAGATCGTAAAACAGTTTATCTTTAAAATAAACAACAGAAAAATTTTAAAGTCAATTCGCAATGCTTTTGGAAAATGAAACTACCATAAGACCTCCCGCCACACACACAATGAAAACGCAGACTTGGAGGAGATTTCTTCTTATGATAGTCAAAGATGCTTACTACGCAAAAATCAAATTCTTTTTTTTATTATTATTAGTGCATAGTGTAGAAAACATTTCGAAAGTAGAATATTAATCTTAGCCAGCATAGGTACCATTATAGTATGCTTGCTATAGCTGCCATATTAGATGGCAGGTTCTACAACTAAAACCGTACAAGGCTCGTATTGTTTCTTTGGATTTCCAACAAATGGTCAGGCTAAGGAACTTCCTATCCACGATGGGTACGTCCCTGGAATAGACGACCCGAGAACCTAACCGGATCTCTGCCAACACAAGGCCGGGTTACCTCTGCAAAAATAGGTAACTACTGACACGCGTATGCCATCCCCCGATCGTCACCGATCTTCCCGAGGATCCCCGATTTCCAACAAACCACAAAGTAATAATAACTGTGCAGCAACCACAGAGGTTAAGTATCTGGGCTCCATACCATGATACCACCTTTATCCAGAAGGAATGACATACACTAAGGGGCGCTACTCCCTAGAACCTTGCTGCATTCGTCCTGTTTCGACCATTTCCGGGGTGTGAGGCTCGACGAAGTCTCGTCCACAAAGCTACGCTTTCTACAAAAAGCCCTGCTTCGGGTCAAACAAAATGATCAACCTATGATCACAAAGATATAAGATCAAACAAATGATCATATCACAAATGACCAAACACTGATCATTTCACAGCAACACTCAGTATGCCACGTTACCAAGTTGGGATATATCGCTGATAAATTTCAACTACATAACCTCTGAGCTCGTACGTCTCAGAGAAGGGTGTTAAGCTAAGAGAATAAATTCTCCGCCACCAACAGAAATGTATTTGAAAGAAATCAGCTTTATATCTCAAATTGTAACGTCAGACACACAATCCATACAAGTCTGTTCCGGGATCGAACAGAACCGAAGGTACTTCTCACGAAGCCCTTGCATTTCCGGATAATTTTCAATCACGTCAGGACTTCCCGTCACTAAGGGTGATAAAACCTCTAAATCGAAGATCAGTCGATGTAGAGTAACTCGACGGTAATCCTTCCGTTTTCAAAAATATCCGGTCTTCAACACCGGTCTTCAAATGCGATTCATAACGACGTATCACATATTCGGAATGGGTTATACGACCCCATGGTCCTTTCTCGGCTAACCCGAATAGTGAGCGATTATTCAAAAATAAGTGTGGCATTCAAATTCATCCAATCACAACAAATACCTATCTAAAGGTAAATATTGATAGTCGGTTATTTAACTATCAATAAAGATGCGCAACATCATCAGATTCCAAATAATTTTCCAAATTATTTCATCTTCAAAAATATCCTTACTAGATATAAAATTTCCACACTTAACCATTTGAAAACAATTTCAAATCAATTTCCACATTTCAATTTTACCTTTAAAAGATAAAATCTCAAAACAGTTCATTCCATATTGGAAAACATTCCATACTTATTTAATAATAAGTGTTTCACAAATCTTTTATTTTCAACATTTGAAAATATTCGATATACTTAAATCAATATTAAGTATATATTCATTCTTTAAGGAAATCATTCTCTTTAAACACATTTATTTGAGTCAAAACGAATGTTACGTAAAACATCGTTACGACGACTCAAAATCACTAGTATAGGGATTCGAAATTAAGATAGATATATAAATCCCAATACTACATCAAAACATTTCCTTTCGGAAATCATTTACTATAACAACAGTGTTATAGTCCACTATTTCCTTAAGTTTCTCGAAAACGTCTATTTCAACCATAAATGTTGAAATCTATGGTTTTGATTCACAACACATTTTAAAACACCTTTAAAATGTTTAACTTCATTTTTAAAATATTACTTCTTCAAAAAAATGAATCCATTTTACTTAACAATATATTCACTGTCCAAAATCGTGAATAAAATTTACTTAACCCCATTTCAATCATTTCTACACATTTTTATCACATTCAATCTATTTTCGAATTTATAAGCACGTTTATAAATTCTATTTCTCTTTTTAATAACAACTTCGACTTATAAACCTTCTTTTATCAACTTCTATACTTAACTTATCAAAATAAGTGACTTTGGGTTCATAAACAACTTTTATAAATTTTAATTCCATTTATAAAAGCTTCAATACCAAATCAATTTCAATGTTGATTTCTAATTTTATTTTCAACGTTCGAATAAAATTTCCACATTGATTTCTCAAAAATTCATTTCTAAATATTAAATCAATTACAGATTGATTTCAAATTTTATTTAGCACTACTAAATAAATCCCTTATTGAATTCATTTTACATTGATTTCACAACTTATTTTAATGTACCAATTAAATTTCAAACTGAATTTCCAACTTATCTTCTTTTAAATAAATTCCTTTTTAAGAAAATAAATTTCAATCGTTTCTTTCAATTTATTTAGAAATCCAGATTTTATTTTAATTTCCTCAATTTAAAATCACTATTATACGCAATTCATTTATTTAACATTTTCACTTTATTCTGGAAATAAATTCGATAAGATTATAAAAATTAACTTTTTATACTTTAAAATTCCTTTCTTCGAATTTCTTAAATTTCTAAAATCAAATTCATTTAGAAATTTCTATTTTGATTTCCAAAAATTCAATTTCGTTTATTTTTGGAATCCAATGATATCAAACATCCATTCAGCTAAATTTTAGCTTTCAACAATTTTCCAGACATCGATATGATCAATAACATCAATATAATCATTCACAGATTCATATCACAGTATAAATAAATTCAATCAAAGTGAGGGGTCCAGTTGGATCCCTCCAACCTGTTTCCCTGCATCCAAAGATGTTAGCACAATACCAATTCCGCTCCAGTACGGAATTATCGCGGTATATAGGTTTTTATAAATCCGCTTACTAACGGCGCAATAGGGTCTCATCCGCTATACGAGGCGGGAAATCAATCAATCCAATATATACATATGCCAATATGTATATATTGCTATATATATAGATATATCCTATCATATCTAATAGCACATTCAAACAAATCAATCAATAACTGTAAAATTAAATTTTTTCCTTCGAGTGAGAAAATCTCACCTTAGCTTTTATTTTGCAATCCATTTCCAATTTGACCATTTCTTCACGGTTTAACCTTGTATAACAATTTATACAATATATCAATATTCGAATAAAATCGAACTATTAAATCCCACTTGATAATTTAATTAACTTGTGATTTTATTTTGACTAACAAATCCCTTTTTATAATTTGATTTAACAAAATTTTAAATTCAAACAAATCTTTTTTTTGATAGATTTAATTACTTACCCTTTTATTAAATTTATCCAACTAATTATTAAATTTCTTTTCTTACCGAAAATTATATTTTAACTATTTCGAATTTTAAAATCGTTAAACAAGTAAAATTACGGTTAAATCACCTAATCCATTATTTTAAATTTTGAACTAATTTTCTTTTATTATTATAAATTTGCTCGTTTAATATATCTCTGAAAAATAAAAATCTGATTTTACAATTTCTTTTCAACCCATACATCTATTTACAAACAGAGATTCAACTGTATAAAATTTTATAACATCCTTAACTTCAAACATTTAAAATCCTATTTCAAACCTATATACATATTATTTAAATTAAATTAAATCAAACACAGATACTATAAAACTGCTACTTTCACTATACTATTTTTTTCTCTGTATACTTATATATTCATCTTTAGTAGATTCTGATAAGTAAAATGAATAATCAAAACTTTTATACTTATATTCTTTCTCTGAAACTACTTGTAAAACAATCTGTATATTCTGGAATGATTACCTTACTGTTTCAATGAAGCCATTGCTTCATCCAAGACCGTCGCCTCAGCCTCGCGCCTTGATTCGCCGCGAACCCTAAATCGCCGCTGCACCCAAATCACTCGCGAGACGCCCCCCGTGAACCCAGTCGATAACGCCATTGTCGATCGCGCCATTGACGTCGCTGATCACTACGAACGTGTCGCCTCGCCACCGCCATCCCCTAATCGCAACTCCGCCTACAGCGCCGACCTCTCCCTCGAATGACGCGCGCGAACCCCCACTCCCGAACACAAAATCCACGAACGCGCCACCAATTGTCGATTCGATTTCGAACAACCAGAAGAAAATGGAAGCGGCCATGGTTTATTTTTGAACGAGAACGAACTCGTTTATTTTTTTCTTTCTCTGAAGATTTCATTTTTGAAGGAGGGAAGAAGAATATAGGGATCGGTCTGCATTTAAAGAACGAAAGGGGGGAAGGGACGAGCATACGTGATTTCTTTGCAGAAGAACGTGCATACACGATTTTGTATCGTGATTTCAGGCGTGATTTTAGGCGTGATAAAATGGAACGAAAGTGGCTGATATTTATAAATTTTAAATTTTAAAATTAAACTTGAATTTAATTTCATTCCAACGCGTTTACTCTCCGTTTGCTCACATATCAACTCCGGAAATTACGAAAATTGAAATCCGGCAATAATACAACATTCCGGACCCAATGGAACTGGTTTCGTCGAATTCCGAGATTGTTTGAAAAATGACTATTTTTAAATATTGATTCGAACGATTAAATTTCAAAACTGAACAGAACAGTTCGAAATTAAATTCTGAAACTTCTATCATCTTCAGTATTGTCAACACGAATTTTAAAAGCTTTCGAAATATTTTTCTTCAACTTAAAACTGAAGATTCAAATTTTTATCCAACTTTCAATCGATTAAATTTTATAATTCAATCGTCAATTTCAAAGATATATTCGGGATACAAATTAAATTATCGTTCAAATATTTAAAATTAATTAAATATTCCCAATTTAATTCGTTCGAAATTCAGGGTCGTTACATCACTCCTCGGAAATGGTCGAAACAGGAATGTTGTGGCAAGGTAGGGTCGCGCCCTTTAGGATATGTCATTTCCTTCTAGAAAGGGGTGGTATCATGGTATGGAGCCCAGATACTTACTCATGTGGACACACTTTATTTATTATGTGTGATGTTGGTTATCGAGCGCTCGGATAAAGGTCCCAAAGGACCGTGGGATGACATATTCGTGAGTTACCTAGTTACAGGGGTAACCCGGCTTTGTTGGCAGAGAGCAGTTTGTCTCTCGGGACGTCTAGCCAGAGGCGATCCCATTTGGCAGTAGGAAAGGAAGTTCCTTAGCCTGACCATTTGTTGGAAATCCAATTCCCAATACGAATTTGTACGGTTTTAGTTATAGAACCTGCCATTTACTTATGGTGGCGCCCCACTGTTTAGATGGTAGCTATAGTAGGCATAGTTCGGAATGTCTATGCTGGCTAAGATTAATATTATATTTTCGAAATGTATTCTACACTAGACATTAATAATAATATTCAATGATTGGCGTAGTAAGCATCTTTGACTATCATAAGAAGAAATCTCCTCCAATTCTGCGTTTTCATTGTGTGTGTGGCGGGAGGTCTTATGGTAGTTTCATTTTCCAAAAGCATTGCGAATCTGTTTTATTCTCTTTGTGAAAATAACTGTTTTACGATCTCACACCAGTCACCATGACTGACTCGGAGTTTATTGTTCCCTTCTAAACTCTGGGTGCCCATAATTTTCCACACGGGCAGCCTAGAGTTATGTTATTAGGATATTCTGGATATTCTGGAGCTTTGGAACCAAGCTGGATGGCGAGACGTACTCTCGTACTTGTTTATTATTTCCACTATGTATTCTGTATGAGGACAGGTTTATATAACTGTCCATTGTTGTATTGAGTTGTATATTGACTCTGATGATGTATTGTATAACTGATATAGTTTTTTGTTTAAAAGACTAGTGATTATCTATTATATATTGTTCCGCTGCGAATGTAAGATTCTGTTGTTGTTTCTGTTTTTGTTTTTCTATTATTTCTTTTCTTCCGTCTTCTTCTACCTCTTCTTTTAACCCTAATGGTTCGATTTTCTGGCATTCGATTGCGCGGCATTTGATACAGTGAACGTATTAATGTCGACTTTCGAGCGTCGAAAAGTCGAAACGTTACAAGTGGTATCAGAGCATCCGGTTAAGCGACAACCCTGCTCTGTTGGGTGTTACTCATTAGAGATAGAGTCAGTAGTACTCTAGAATGAGTTGAGTGTAATAATAGATATGAGCGCGTATTTGTTAGTGAATACAAAATTTGTTTTGTATTGTGCTGACTTATCGGTTGATTGTTTATAGATTCTGGCCGGTGCAGTCTGGCCAACTGTAATCGATAGGGGTTTCTAAACTCTTAAACAAGATAAACTGACACAGTATTGTTTTAAAATAGGGTAAATGAAATAATTTTGCCCAAAACTATTTTTGGTATAGAAAAGAGATGATTTTCTATGAATTATCATAGTATATGGATGTTTGGTTGTTAGGAAGAAATAATGTTGAATATTATCACTGTTATATGATAAACAAATAAGAAATAAAATGATATAACCAAAGATTTGAAGATAAATTCATTTAACAAATGAAATTTATAAATCTGAATTGAAAGATGAGGAAATGAATTCATATACAAATAGAATTTGTAAAAATAAATTGTAAATGTGATTTATAATTGGAAATAGAATTCCAGAGAGAATATTTGAAAAGAAATTTATTAATGGAATAATAAATGAGTTGATAACTTATACAATTTGAATTTTGATAAAAAAAATTAACTTAAAGGATGAAGTTAAATTAAAGAAAGTATAAATGAATCAATTAAATAAAGTGAAAATTGATTTGTAATAAGATTTAAATTGAAAAGGAATGAATTTGTGAATGAACAAATGAGTTTACATTTGTAAATAAATGAATGAATCGGAATTGAATAATGAAATGGATTGAATTCAAGTAAATAAACTTGATAATTTATTAATTCACGCAATAATGAATTGGAAGTTGAATTGGTTAAATTAAAGCTTTGTTGTAAGCTAAATTTGAAGATAAAATTTGAATTTGTATATAAATTCAAGTAGTAGAAATAAATTGAATTTCCTTGATAAAGATAAAATAAATTCGAGATGAATTGAATATGGAAATTGAAATTTAAAATGAATAAGTGAATATACTAATTGAATTAAATTAGTGATTGAAATAAATTTGATAAATGAAAATCAAATCAAGAATTGAAATTGGAAATTGTTTACAAGGAAATGAATTTGAGTTTTGAAGTGAAATAGCTTAAGTAAATATCGAATATACTTAAATATCGAATAAATGCTCGACTTAAGAAAATTTTTGTGAAATGGTTTCAAATGAAATAAATGAGAATATGGAATGTAAGTTAAATTGAAATGGAATCAATTTAAATGATTGTTAGCTTAAGTAATCATTTAGTTGCATGAATATTAACGAATCTGAATAGAAAGAATTATCATTTGACAAAAACGAGACTATATAAATTCTATGAGTTAATAAAAGCAAATAGAAATTGATTTTTGTATCAATTGAAATAGATATGAGTTAGATTCATTTAAAAATGAATAGAATGGAAGAAAATGAATTGTAAACCATTGAATTGAATAGAAATTTAATGTGAATTAGATGGAAGCGATTTAAGTTGAATTGAAACTTTATAAATTGCTAATGGAATTTATTTTGGATGTATGGCTAATGAAATCTATATATTTGTTATTGAAATAAGTGAATTGTTAAATAGATTTCCTATATTTGTCACTTACCTGTTTAAATTGAGTAAGTACAGGTTTTTGAAGCCGTTTGGCTGCTATTTGGGTTGCGCAAATGCTAATAAAATAACTGCTTTGCTTTAAAATGCTAAAAAGGTACGCCTACGCAATAAAAATAGGATATATGAACTGTTTTTATGCTTTTCCGACCGAGTGGGTCGATGTATATATATTTATGTCTTTTGTCATATTGCAAAAGCTCCTCCGTACAAAGGAGACTCTGCCAAAATTTTCTGAAAATTTTGGGAGTTAGAAAAATTTGGAAAAAAAATTGGTAACGGAAATTTGATTTTCAAATTGTAATAGGAATCTAGGAATTGAACTAGAAAAGGTAAATAAGATTCAATCTTCGAAGTTAAAGATGAATCGAATTCAAGTAAAATTCGAAATGAAAATCTGAATGAAAATTTGAAAGTAAGATGAATTCAAATTAAGTTGAAATTGTAAATTGAATTCAATGGAATTGAAAACGCAAAGTTAAAAGGAAATGAATATATAACTTTGTTTGTGAAGTGAAAATAAATATAAGAAGTATGTGAACCCTTATATTGAACTTAAGAAATGAATTGAGGAAAATTCTTAAGTAAATTAGTTTTGGGAATCTATTTAGTAAAATTGGACATTGTTGTTAAGTGAATTATACAGGAGGTATAAAGGAAATGGAATTGGATTTTGATTTGGAAGGTAAATTTAAAATTGTTCAACCTAAAGGTATGTATTTAAATTTCAGTATGAAATTTGATTAGTTTCTGATTTTGCCACTTGGCATTTTGTTTTCTTTTGGAATTTGAGAGTCCGTAGGGACGATTTGTAGTAGTACCGAGCTAGCCGCACAAAGGAGACGAATTTTTAGGGGATTTAGAGTGTAAGAAAATTTTTGAGAAAATTTTGAAAGTTTAAATTTGAATTTAAATTTAAATTTGAATTGTTAAGAAAACAATGTTGTTTGGAACCTATAATTGAAATTGGAAAGCTAGTTGAGATGATAATGAATCTCTAATAAAAAGATTTGGGTTAATAAGTTGATAAAACTATTGGATTGTGAAAAATAGTAGACGATTGACCATTTTTCCTGACTTGTAATTTCAGGACGAAATTCTTTTAAGGGGGGAAGATTGTAACGACCCAGAATTTTTGAACATTTGAAAATAAAATATTTAGTTAATTTTAAATATTTGAATATTGGTTTAGCTTGAATATCCAATATAACTATGAATTTGGCGATTAAATTATAAAATTTAATCTATTGAAAGTTGAATAAAAATTTGAATCTTCAATTTTAAGCCGATTAAAAATATTTTCAAGACTTTGAAAATTTATATTGATAATTCTGAAGGTAATCGAACTTTTAGAATTGAATTTGAAACTGTTTTGTTCAGTTTTGAATTTTATTATTTGAATCGATATTTGAAAATAGTGTTCCGGGGCACAGTCTCGGAATTCGACGAAACCAGTTCCATTGGATCCGTAATATTGTATTATTATCGGATTTCAATTTTCGTGGTGATTGGAGCTGTCGTATGATCGTACGATAAGCAAACACACTGATATAATATAACGAGATATTTTTTAATATAAAAATATAAATTTTTAATCAACTTTTCCTTCAGCCGACTTACTTTTTCTCTGCAAAATCACGTAATCCTGTCTCCCTCCATCTCTTTTTAAATCATCACGCAAGCAGAAAACAAAGAAAAAAAAATGATCTCGTTCATTTCAAAAATCAGATAATGGCCGAACGAGTATTCTTTTAACTGAATCTCGTCTTTCCTTTTTCCCCCTTTCTCAGTTCAAAAGAAAATAAAATGGCCGCTTAATTCAGTTTCAAAATTTAACCAAAATCATTTGGCCGTGGAAGTCGAAGCTCGCGCCGCTTGCGAATTCGCGACTCTCGATAGACGAGGGGAGTTCAAGCCACGTTCGAATCGAGTCGAGGTGGTTCCAATCGCCACTGTGGGCTCGTGTATGATGGCAGCGGCGACCTAGGGTTCGTGGCGAATCAAGGTTCGGGTTTCGCGAGTGATTTTGGGGAGGCGATGATCTGAGAGCGTCGATAAGGCGCTGGGGTGTGAACGCGATCGCGATATCGAGCGCGATGAAGTCACGTGCTCGGGATTCAAGATTTTGGCGACATCGACAGGGTTCGCGATGATGGCCGAAGTGAGGAAGCTCTCGCGTGCAGCTGATGGTGGCGTGGAGCCGGAGTTAGGGCATCTCGATCTGGGTTGCTTGATTAGGCAGTGAGGTAAAGGAGTTTTCTTTTAAGAATTTTAAATCTATATATACATATAGGATTTAGAGGAAATATAAATATTTCAACTATAACTGTTTTAGGGAAATTTTTACAGTAAGGTTTATAAAACAGTTCTTTGTCTTCAATCCATAGATTCATATACATATTATAGTGTAAATTTTATATAACAATAAGGTAATGCAAATAATTTTAGAAATTTAAAAGTTGTTTAAAATTTGCAGTAAGGTATATGTATTTTATAGCAAGAATTATTTTACAATAAAGTATCTTTGTTTTGAATCGATATGGAAATTGATTTGTTTGATAGGTTTATTTAAATTCGTTAATTACTAGAAATTAATTTATTAACGGAATTTAGTTTTAAATTAAATGATTAGTTAATTAAATCTATTAAACGATAATTGGTAATGCGAATTATTTGAAATTTGATAAATTGTATAAATGTTTATACAAGGTTAATACAATGAAGAAATGATCGGAATGGAAATGGATTGCAAAATTTAAAGCAAAGGTGAGATCTTCTCACTCAAATGAAAAGTTGATTTTTTGCAGTTATTGATTGATTGACTGTTTGGATGTGATATTAGATATAGTAGGATATATCTATATATATAGCCATATATACATATTGGCATATGTATATATTGGAGTTGTGATTTCCTGCATTATATAGCGGATGAGACCCTATTGCGCCGCATAATAGCGGATGATATTTTTATAAATCCCATATACCACGATATTCCACCTCGAAGTGGAATTGGTATTGTGCTAACATCTGTGGATGCAGGGAAACAGGTTGGAGGGATCCAACTGGATTCCTCAAATTGTTTGGATATTATTCCATATGTGAATGATGTGATTTATTGATAATCTGTGGATGATTTATTGATAATTGAAATTGTGAAGGCAAAAATTTAGCCGAATGTATTTTTGGTATCGTTAGATACTAGAAATGAATATAAATTGGATTTTGAAATTAAAGTGGAAAACTTTAAATAAATTTATTTTTAAGAATTGAATTTATTTGAAAGAAGGAATTTTAAAAGTATTAAAATGGATTGTCGAAATCTTATTGAATAAATTCCAAGATATGGGAAAAGATTTTTATAAATGAATTTTGAATAGTATTATTCGGAAGTTGGAAAATTTATTTGAAATGGAATTTTAAATGGTTTGGAAGATATAAAGGAATTTATTTTAAAGGCGATAAATTTGTTGAAATCCCATTTGATAATTGATTTTGTATTGAAGAAATAAATCTTTGGGAAATCGATAGAAAAATCTATTTGGTGTTTGAATGAAAATCGATTTTTGGTGTTGAGAATAAATTTATAAATCGACTTGTAAAATGATTTGGTATTTGGGATTAAAATTAGAATCAATTTGAAATTTGATTCGGTGTTGAAGTAAATTTAGAAATCAATTTGGAATTTGATTTGGAGTTTGAAATAAAATTGAGAAATCAATTTGAAAGTCGATTTGGTGTTGAAAGTGAATATTTGAGAATGTAAATTCCGAATAGAATTTATAAAGGAAAGGGGAATTTGTTTTAAAAATAAACATTGATTTATTTTTAAAGTGTGAAAAATATGATTTGGAATCGGTTTTCAAAGTGATTAAGTGTGGAAATAAATTTACAGATTTGAAATGTAAATTTGTAATAAATCGATAAGGATTTATTTAATTGGTTTAAATGGACCATTTTGTGATTTGAAATTGGTTTTCAAAATGTGAAATGTGGAAAATATATATCTTATGAAGATATTTTGGAAATAAATGGTTTGGGAAAATTATTTAAATCTGATGATTGTTATGAATGTTGTTGATAGTTAAATCACCGACTATCAATACTTGCCTTTGAAATGGCATTTGAATTTGTTTTTTAAAACAAACGCTTATTATTCGGTTTAGCCGGGAAAGGACCTTTGTGTCAGATAACCCATTCCGAATAATGATACGACGATATGGATCGTATTGAAGACCGGTGATGAAGACCGGGTATTTGTGAAAACGATAGGATGACCTATCGATTGTCTCTGCACCGTTAGCTACGGTATAGAGATTTCCTTTGTGATGGGAAGTTTTATCGGGATTGTGAATATCCGGATTTGCAAGGGCTTCTTCGGAAGTGCCTTCGGTTCTGTTCGAACCCGGAACAGACTTGTATGGTTACGTGTCTGACATTACATTTTGAGACATAGAGCTAATTTCTTTCAAATACATTTCTGTTGGTGGCGGAGAATTTATTCTCTTAGCTTAACACCCTTCTCTGAGACGTACGAGCTCAGAGGTTATGTAGTTGAAGGTTATCAGCGATATATTCCTAATTTGGTAATGTGGCATGCTGAGTGTTGTTGTGATGATGATCATTTATTTGATCATTTGTGATCAAAGCGTGGCTTTGTGAAAAAGCGTAGCTTTGTGGACGAGACTTCGTCAGACCTCACTCCTCGGAAATGGTCGAAACAGGAATGTTACGGCAAGGTTATGAGGGTCGCGCCCTTTAGGATATGTCATTTCCTTCTAGAAAGGGGTGGTATCATGGTATGGAGCCCAGATACTTACTCATGTGGACACACTTTATTTATTATGTGTGATGTTGGTTATCGAGCGCTCGGATAAAGGTCCCAAAGGACTGGGGGATGACATATTCGTGAGTTACCTAGTTACAGGGGTAACCCGGCTTTGTTGGCAGATAGCAGTTTGTCTCTCGAGACGTCCAACCAGAGGCGATCCCATTCGGCAGTAGGAAAGGAAGTTCCTTAGCCTGACCATTTGTTGGAAATCCAATTCCCAATACGAAATTGTACGGTTTTAGTTGTAGAACCTGCCATTTACTTATGGTGGCTCCCCTCTGTTTAGATGGTAGCTATAGTAGGCATAGTTCGGAATGTCTATGCTGGCTAAGATTAATATTATATTTTCGAAATGTTTTCTACACTAGACATTAATAATAATATTCAATGATTGGCGTAGTAAGCATCTTTGACTATCATAAGAAGAAATCTCCTCAAATTCTGCGTTTTCATTGTGTGTGTGGCGGGAGGTCTTATGGTAGTTTCATTTTCCAAAAGCATTGCGAATCTGTTTTATTCTCTTTGTGAAAATAACTGTTTTACGATCTCACACCAGTCACCATGACTGACTCGGAGTTTATTGTTCCCTTCTAAACTCTGGGTGCCCATAATTTTCCACACGGGCAGCCTAGAGTTATGTTATCAGGATATTCTGGATATTCTGGAGCTTTGGAAGCAAGCTGGATGGCGAGACGTACTCTCGTACTTGTTTATTATTTCCGTTGTGTATTCTGTATGAGGACAGGTTTATATAACTGTCCATTTTTGTATTGAGTTGTATATTGACTCTGATGATGTATTGTATAACTGATATAGTTTTTTGTTTAAAAGACTAGTGATTATCTATTATATATTGTTCCACTGCGAATGTGAGATTCTGTTGTTGTTTCTGTTTCTGTTTTTCTGTTCTTTCTTTTCTTCTGTCTTCTTCTACCTCTTCTTTTAACCCTAATGGTTCGGTTTTTCGGCATTCGATTGCGCGGCATTTGTTACAGTGAACATATTAATGTCGACTTTCGAGCGTCGAAAAGTCGAAACGTTACAGGAGGCGCGCGCGTTCACGTGGAACTGGAGGGTCGTGGTGGTACGACCTAGGGCGGCAGGCGATTCGAGCCTGTAGCGTGGTGATGCTCACAAGTCAGTGGGTCACGAAGCATTGGGCGGTGGAGGCGATGTGTTTGCGATCGAGGTGAGGAAATTAATTTCACTATATATATAAGTTGTAGCTAAAATGAATGTATATGTATATATCTGTTTTAAACCACATGAGAATGTTCTTATACAGAAAAGATTTTGTAGAAAAATAAGAGAAAAAAAATATATATATAGATAGAAAATTGGAAAGATTTTTATATATGAAGTTTTTAAACAAAGGAAGATATAATTTTTTTTCTTCTGTAAGATGTAAAGTAAATTCTGTTTTGATAAAAATATATATATATATATTCAGGTTTTAATAAAATATATGTATATGTAGATTAGAAAAAAATATATGATGTATATATATATACATACCAATTTTTATCACAATTACTTTAACTACTAAGAGTAATTTATTAAAGAAAATTTGTTTAAAATTATTTACAAAAGGGAAACTTCTAGTTAAAAATTAATCATTGGCTAATTAAATTTATCAAATGAGAATTTAAATGTTCGATTCAATTCGAATATTAATAAAATTTTAAATTGTTTATACAAGGTCAAAATTGTGAAGAAAACAAACTGGAATGGAAAATGGATTTCAAATTAAAGGTGAGATCTTCTCACTCAAAATGAAAAGTTGATTTTTGCAGTTATTGATTGATTGCTGTTTGGATGTTATATTAGATATAGTAGGATATATCTATATATATAGCAATATATATATATATATTGGCATATGTATATATTGCAGTTGTGATTTCCCGCATTATATAGCGGATGAGACCCTATGCGCCGCATAATAGCAGATGATATTTTTATAAATCCCATATACCGCGATATTCCACCTCGAAGTGGAATTGGTATTGTTCTAACATCTGTGGATGCAGGGAAACAGGTTGGAGGGATCCAACTGGATTCCTCAAATTGTTTGAATATTATTAGATTTGTGAATGATGTGATTTATTGATAATCTGTGGATGATCTATTGATAATTGAAATTGTTGAAGGCTAAAATTTAGCCGAATGTATTTTTGGTATCGTTGGATACCAGAAATGAATATAAATTGGATTTTGAAATTAAAGTGGAAAACTTTAAGTGAATTTATTGTTAAGAGTTGAATTTATTGAAAGGAGGAGTTTTTAAGTATTAAAATTGATTTTCGAAATCTTACCAAATAAATTCCAAAATATGGGAAAATATATAAATAAATGGGTTTTGAAAAATATAGTTTAAAAGTTGAAGAATTCATTTAAAAAATGGAATTTTAAATGATTTAGAAAGGATAAAGGAATTTATTTAAAAGTGATAAACTTTTAGAAATCAAATTGTAATTGATTTGGTATTTGAAAATGAATCTTTGAAAAAAATCGATATGGAAATTTATTTGGAGTTGAAAATAAATTTAGAAATCAAATTTGTAATTAATTTGGTGATGGAAAATAAATCATTGGAAAATTTGTTTGAAATTGATTTAGTGTTTGAAAAATAAATCTAGGAATCGATTTGCAAATGACTTGTTATTTGGAGATAAATTCAGAAATAATTTGCAATGTTTGTTCTATTGAAATAAAGCTTAGAAATCAATTTGTAATTGATTTGGTATTGAAATAAAATTTGAAATCAATTTGGAATTTGATTTTGGGGTTAAAAGTGACTATTTGGGAATGTAAATCCAAATGGAATTTATAAAGGAAAGGGAAGTTTGTTTTAAAAATAAATAAATGAATTTACATATTTGGAATGTAAATTTGTAATAAATCGATAAGGATTTATTTGATGGGTTTAAATGGACCATTTTGTGATTTGAAATTGGTTTTCAAATGTGAAATGTGGGAAAATATATATCTTGTGAAGATATTTTGAAAATAAATAATTTGGGAAAATTATTTAAATCTGATGATTGTTGTGAATGTTATTGATAGTTAAATCACCGACTATCAATATTTGCCTTTGAAATGGCACTTGAATTTGTTTTTAAAACAAACGCTCACTATTCGGGTTAGCCGGGAAAAGACCTTTGTGTCATATAACCCATTCCAAATTAGTGATTCGACGATATGGATTGTATTGAAGACCGGTGTGAAGACCGGGTATTTTCAAAAAGGAAAGGACAACCTGTCGAATGTCTCTGCACCGAGTTGCTCCGGTATAGAGATTTACATCACTCTTTTTGTGATGGGAAGTCCGATCGGGATTGTGAATACCCGGATTGCAAGGGTTTCTTCGGAAGTGCCTTCGATTCTGTTCGAACCCGGAACAGACTTGTATGGTTACGTGTCTGACATTACGTTTTGAGATATAAAGCTGATTTCTTTCAAATACATTTCTGTTGGTGGCGGAGAATTTATTCTCTTAGCTTAACACCCTTCTCTGAGACATACGAGCTCAGAGGTAATGTAGTTGAAATTTATCAGCGGTATATTTCAAATTTGGTAATGTGGCATGCTGAGTGTTGCTGTGTGTTGATCATTTATTGATCAATTATGATAAAAGCATGACTTTGTGAAAAAGCGTAGCTTTGTGGACGAGACTTCGTGTAACAACCCGAGTTTTTCTAACACGAAAAACCGGACCATTTGGGTAAAAAGAAGAAGTAGAAGAAGAAAATAAAAGAAAAACAACATCAGAATCTAACCATCGCAGCGGAATAAAATATAATATATCAACAGATCTTTACACAAATCAAAATTTTATCTGTTTATACAATACATCAGAATACATCATCAGAGTACATCAACATCCATAACATACAACTAAATACACAGCGGAAAAATAATAACAAGTACGGGAGTACGTATCGACATCCAGCTCGTCTTCTGAGCTCCACAGCATCATATCCTGAACCTGTTTATCTCGGTCTGACCCGAGCATCATATAAAACAATACCCGAGTCAGTCTGGAAAACCAGCGTGAGAAAATCACACTCAATTGATTATTAAAGTTTCAAAAATCCTTTAAAAATAAAAAGCATCTCGTAAGACCACGCCACAAATAAACATGTCGGGTTTTTACCTTACGATAGCTAAAACACTTTTTATAAAATCCTCTGATATTATAATAGTGTCTATTCACAAATACTTATTAAAATAGCTGAAATTGTTACATTATTAAATTCCAGCATACTAGCCACAAAAGTGGGTAATACAAACAAATACCGTACAAGGCACGTAGGAAGAATGGATTTCCAACGAATGACTAGGCACTGGGGTACCACCTATCACAGTACGTGGCCTAGATCACCGTACCGAGGAGTACGCCCGCTCCCCTGCAACACAAGGCCGGAACCATCCCTTACTGGATGATCCCGAATAAAATCACCCCACGGTTGGGATCAGCAACCGCACCACTAAGCCGAAATAAAAAGGGACATCTAGACAGGGATGACCTTACCCTCCAGTGGGAGCTACCCACGAAGCCTTGCTGCATAACCCCTGATTTTCAGTCATTCCCGGTTGATGAGGTTCGAGGCTAAACGATACCTTTTAGAGAACATATCCCTTAGAATGCCCATCGTCCACTGACGATGTTTCGCAAGCATTCGTCCATACAAGTCCGTCCCGGGTTCGAACGGAACCGAAGGCACTATTCCTACTACATCCATTTTGGAAATATCCTCAGGATTAGTAGCGACTAGCCCTTGCACTTCACAGCTCCAATCTTCGACTCCGAACACGTTACACGAAACGTACAAACCGGATCGAAGTGGTATTCGAGTCTCCAGACCTAGAATCCCGGTATACGGAAACTCGATCCCGGTCTCTTCGAAACGATCAGCGCATTTGGCCAATATTGATAGTCGGTTATTTAACTTATCAATTTACATCCACAAACAACCATCACACAAAATAAATAATTTACCACATTATTTATTTGCCCAAATATCTTTCCAAGATATATTTTCAAATTTTCAAAGCTCATTTGAAAACAATTTCAAAACAGTTTCCGCTTACGGAAAACATTTCCCAAATAATTATTTCCACTGAATCACCAAGTACAAAATACTTTTAATTTTAAAATAATTTAAAAACACTTTATTTTAAATATATCTTATAACATTGAAATTTAAACTACTTTAATACTTTATTAAAAATATATACTTTCAAATAAACCACTTTATAAATATAAACTAAATTTCTCCTTTTAAAACATAATAGCAAATCACTTTTATATAATTACTACAATAATATATTTTTGAAAATACTTACTTTAAAAAGTTAACATTTAAAAATAATCAATTTTCTAAAACATGCTTTTTAAAACATATTAAAACTTTTAACTTATATTTAAAACTACCTTGAAAACGTACTTGGCTATCCAGAGAAATACACTTCTCATTCCCATCCTTTAAAAATAAATCAACATTTATTTTAAACCAATTCATATCCCTTTATAAATTCCCACCTTGAATTTATATTTTCTAATATCCACTGATATTTTATTTTACTTTATAAACCCAGATTATAAATTCCAAAATCTCATTTCTCTTCTAAAATTCCAATTTTAAACAACTAAATCAATTTCCAATTTATTTCCCAATTTACTCTACTTACTTTGAAATAAATTTCCTTTACTACTTCATTTATTCCAAAATACATTAACCTTTAGATTTTTATTCCTTATTACGAGTTAAACCCCTTTTTACCAATATCGATTACAGATTTCCAAAACTCCTTATTTATTCTTTAATTAGCTTTAATCCTAAATTTCAAAAATAACCTCTTTTTATTTTTCAAATAATATCACTTAAGTATAAAATTTATTATCCCTTGTGAATTCAAAATCCCCTTTTTCATATTTGTTAAAACTCCAAAATCACCTTATTTTTATTTCAATTCGTTATAAATTTTATCCCAATTCCTCGAATTATTTTACTTAAACTTTTATTCCTTTATTTCTTTTCAAAAATTCAATTTCATAGATTTTATAATTTATTATACTGGACAATCCAAATCAACCACATCATCCAATATAAAATCATCACATGATATCAAATATTCAAAACACAGAATATTAAATAATCTAATAATTTTGAGGAATCCAGTTGGATCCCTCCAACCTGTTCCCTGCATCCACAGACGTTAGCACCATATAAAATACCAATTCCACTTCAAAGTGGAATATCGCGGTATATGGGTTTTATAAAATATCATCCGCTATTATGCGGCGCATAGGGTCTCATCCGCTATATAAATGCGGGAATATCAACAACTCCAATATATACATATGCCAATATATATATATATTGGTATATACTACTATATATAGTATAGCACATTAATCAATGCAATCATCCAATCAATTATTTAAATTTAACCATTTAAATTTAAAATAAAAATTCAGCTGAGTGAGATTAACTCACCTTTTGCCTCTTCTATTTTGTAATTCAACCCAAATCAATAGTCCTCTTCACGATGCCAGACCTTGAATACATATTTATATGATTTTATTAATATTCGAATAAACCGAATATTCATTTATATAAATTTAATTAACTAACACTTAAGTTCAAACTAATTTTCCATTAACCATTTCTAGAATGATTAAATAAGTTAAGTAAACAAATTCATTACTTAAATAAGGTCTTTATTATTTTCTTTTTCTATGTTTCCCAAATCTATAATACTTCTGCTTATCCTTTTATAAATCAATAGATTTAATAAATTAATTAACATTCCAAAAATGGGTTGTAACCCTAGCATTCCAAAACAATAAAATTTATTCAAAATCTTTTACCCTGCTGTAAATTTGAATTAATACTAATTATCACCAGATTACAAGTGTAGATATAATTAAGCATTTAGATTAATTTAAATTAAAGAATCAGAAAATCAAATACCTCAATACGGATCGGGGACGAAAACAGCGAGCTTCACACGATACCAAGCTCAGAATGAAACCAGCCGCGACCTCGTCGATTTCCTCCAACCTGCCAACTGTCGAACTGCCGTACCTACTCCCCCACCATTGGCTCGCTTCTAATTGCTCGCCAGAGACCCCCACGGTGACAGCCCTACGCGCTGCCATCACATACAACCTGCCCTACCGCAACTCCCCAAACGCGAGTGAGCTTCCCTCTTGACCCAACATCAGTCGCGTGATCGAAAACGAACGCCGCCGCTCCAGAAACCCTAGCCTTTGACTGCGACATCAGCAAACCCACACCACGTCGCGCCTCGACCGCTGCTTCCAACCCAAGGACGACGAGCCCAGCCTAAACGAGGCGACTCACGTCTACACAAGCTCGAACGAGCCCTCCTCCCCTCTCTCGCAATTCGCGATTTGAAGAAGAAAATCCCCCTTTTTATTTACGGTGGCCATTGAATTCTCAGAGAATTTAACTTCGATTTTTGTTTCCATTCTTTTAACCGAGGGAAGAAAGAACATAAGTGGCGTGATTCGATTTTTAGGAGAAAGCTTCAGGCATTATCTTTTATCTTTTATTTCTTGAGAGAGGACGCGTGTTATACCAGTTGAACACGTGTTTAAATTATACGTATCTACATCTAATTACTTAGGCAAGAAGAGAACGTTGCCAGGAAGGACACATGCTCTGAATTTCTATACGTTTATATACCGTATGCTTACACAACAACTCCAAACGCTCCGAAATTTAAAATCCGATAAAAATACAATATTACGGTTCCAATGAAACTGGTTTCGCTGAATTCCGAGACTGTGCCTCGGACGGCTATTTTTTTTATATTCAATTTCAACGATATATTTTTAAAACTAAACAAAACTCTTTAAAATTCCATTTTAAAAGTTCTATCATCTTCAGTATTAACAATATAAATTTTCTGAATCTTTGAACTATTTTTTTAACAGGCTTAAAATCAAGATTCAATATTTTACCCAATCCCGATAATTAAATTTAATAATTAATTATTCAAATAAATACTGTATAATTGAAATTAAAGTTAAAATTTAACCTTCGAATATTTAAAATAAATTAAATATTCACATTTCAAATATACAAAAATTCCGGGTCGTCACATTCCTCCCCCCTTAAAAGAATTTCGTCCCCGAAATTACCAGTTAGGAAGAATGATCCAATACCCATTACTATTTTCCAAGTTCAAACAGTTTTAACAATACCCAAACAATCTTTTATTAATGATACACTAATCATCTTTTAACTTCCCAAACTTATTCATAAGTTCAACCCATATCACCTACTTATCCATTCAAATTTAAATTTGAATTCAAATTTTTGAATTATCAAAAATTTCTCAAAAATTTTCTAACTCCCTAAATTTCCGAAAAATTTCGCCAGCGTCTCCTTTGCGCGGCTAGCTCGGTACTACTACAAAATGGCTCTACGGCCTCCCAATCTCAAAAAGAAAACAAAAAGCCAAGTGGCTGGATCCAAAACCCAATCAAATTTCATATAGAAATTCAAATACATACCTTTTTGTCGGGCCATTAGATTTTATCTTCTAAATCAAAAATCCCAATTTATCCATTGCTTTTATACACCTGTATATCCTACTAAGCAATAATATTCAATCACAATTCCAAAGTCATTTTATACTTTCCTTTACAAATTTCCAATATTTGTTTTACTTAAGCCCGTACGATGCACATATATCATTCGTACGCAATATCACATTCGATCGCTCAATCGATCACACAATTTCACTTCCGAACTAGTATTGTCCACCCGACTTCCTAGTGCGGACTCAGATCTGGTTTCTTGATCAGAAACCGTCATTCTCCTTGCATAGCCACAAACTATGATAGAGAATATCCAGAATCAATCAACAATCCATATCCAGGTTCGCCGTTGAAAATCGAGTGAAAAATCCTGATTCGGATCGATAAAACTATCTCGAAATTCTGTGTTCGACATCTGGACCAAATAGCTATGCGAATAAAATAATAGACGTACATCTTACGTATAAATTCCAATTGATTACCAATTATATCAATTTTCTTTTATTCACATTCATTTTGATTGTTATCCCCTTATTCACAACTATCCCATTTCACAACTTCAGTTTTAGTCTTCATTCAACTATTCACTTAGTATATATATTTTTTATTTTTCCATTCCAAAATTACTAAGTATATTTCCAATACCAATTTTCTTAAGAATTTCATTCTTCAATTCTTAAGTTCATATAAATTTTCTTATATTTATTTACTACTTCACCACCGAAGTGTATATATTCAAATCGAATTCCAATTTCATATGAATTCCAACTTACTTCAATTTACTACTTCATTTCCAAATTTTTTTTTCCTTAAATTCAATTCATCTCCAACTTCCAAAAATTGAATTTTATTTAGCTCGAAAACAATCTAAGTTAATTCATTCAATAACTATTTCTCAACTTATTTAAACCACTCTTCTGTTTGAGTTCAGTTTCCATTCAACATTTACTTAAGTCAATAACTTAAGTTTATTTTCCCTTTAACCAACCCTTTAAAGTTTTATTTCCATCTTTCATTTGATGCTTATTTAATCAAATTCCATCCATTTATTTATTTAATATAATTGGTTTATTCACTCAATCATTATGAATTTTAATTTCCATACTCAATTCATCTGGAATTATTTTATTAATAACCAGGCCCTTTCCAATTTATTTTCACTTATTTGGATTCATTTGCAATTTAAACCATCACTATGTTAATCCAATTTCATTAACTAATTTATTATCTCATTAGTTCCTTCGCTGGTTAAAATTAAATACTTGCTTTTTAATTCCAAATATCACTTTACTTAATTTTCTTAAGTTCAATATATTTTATAATTCAAGTTTGGATTTATTTAAAAATTAAGATTGCTCATCTTAGTCGTTTCCATTTGATAATTACAATTTCAAATTATAACTCTTAATGGTTCAAAGTAATGAATTCCCATTTATGACTTACAATTTCATTTCTATTCATAAGTTTTAACTTACTTACTTATTTACATTTAATTCAATTCCAATTCTCAATTTTATTTAACTTATCTTAAGTTAAATTCAAATATATTTTATTCACCTTCATATACTCGAATTAAATTTTAATTCTAGGATACAATTTTATACAAGTTTTACAATTCATTCACCTTCAAGTTCTCTAACTCTTTTATCTACTAACTTATATTACTCCTTGAGTTATTTTCATCTCATAATTATAATCCCAGAATTTAACTTTCATTCCCTTCTTATTTCAATCAACTTCATTCTATACTTTATATTGTTGATTCATTTTAAATTTCCACATTTATATTTTAAATAGAATTCCCAGAATTTAATTGCCCGGTTTTATTTCAAAACCATTTTGAATCCATGAATAACTCATACTCATCTGGTATATCACCTCAAATCCCAATTTCCAATACAATCTGCTTTTACCAAACAATTTTCCCTTTGAATTTCAAAACCAACCCAGTTCACAATCATTTCCAATTTAAAACAGTTTGGTAGCAATTTCTCTTTGGAAACTCGAAAATAGACATCGATGATGCTGCAGTCATCACCGAAATTATTTTCCAGCGACCGAAAGAGAATTTAATGCTTTTATCACTTTAAAACATTTCAAACATTTTTAAATCCCAAATCCCACCAGATTTCAATTCAATTTCAAAAATATTCATGAAATAATATCACTATTATTTCCCAAAACCTTTAAAAACTATTTTTAAATCCAAAGGAATTTAAATCTTTCCCAAAACTTCAAATTCAAAATCCATCCAATTTTTATATCCAAACATTACTCTGGAATTCTATCACATTTTATTTCAAGTTATAAGTCACTTTTACCATTTACATTTACAAATTTCATTTGTTTATGAATTAATCTCTTTTGATTTTAAATCACATTTGTAATTCACATTTGTATATAAAGTTTATCTCAATTTATAAATTTCATTTATAGTCTATATTTCAAATTCCATTTTGTTATATAAATTTATTCTTTCATCTTTGGTTATACTTTTTCCAATTTCTGATTCAATTTTTACACAATGATGATAATAATTTAATATCATCACTTTCTAACAACCAAGCAACCAAATATATAATTTACAAAAGTTATCCTTTTATATATAAAAATAATTTGGGCAAAATTATTTCATTCACCCTATTTAAAACAATATTGTGTCGAACTGTTCTATTCAAGTGTTTAGAAACCTCTTCGATACAGTTGTCCAGACTGTGCCGACGAAGGTTCATATGCCACTCAATAAATCAACCAACACAATATAAAACCATTTTTATATCCACTAACAAATACGCACTCATATCTATTAGTACTCTCAAAATTCCCAACAGAGCCAAGGTTATCGCTAGCCTAAGCTCTGATACCAAGTGTAACAACCCGAGTTTTTCTAACACGAAAAACCGGACCATTTGGGTAAAAAGAAGAAGTAGAAGAAGAAAATAAAAGAAAAACAACATCAGAATCTAACCATCGCAGCGGAATAAAATATAATATATCAACAGATCTTTACACAAATCAAAATTTTATCTGTTTATACAATACATCAGAATACATCATCAGAGTACATCAACATCCATAACATACAACTAAATACACAGCGGAAAAATAATAACAAGTACGGGAGTACGTATCGACATCCAGCTCGTCTTCTGAGCTCCACAGCATCATATCCTGAACCTGTTTATCTCGGTCTGACCCGAGCATCATATAAAACAATACCCGAGTCAGTCTGGAAAACCAGCGTGAGAAAATCACACTCAATTGATTATTAAAGTTTCAAAAATCCTTTAAAAATAAAAAGCATCTCGTAAGACCACGCCACAAATAAACATGTCGGGTTTTTACCTTACGATAGCTAAAACACTTTTTATAAAATCCTCTGATATTATAATAGTGTCTATTCACAAATACTTATTAAAATAGCTGAAATTGTTACATTATTAAATTCCAGCATACTAGCCACAAAAGTGGGTAATACAAACAAATACCGTACAAGGCACGTAGGAAGAATGGATTTCCAACGAATGACTAGGCACTGGGGTACCACCTATCACAGTACGTGGCCTAGATCACCGTACCGAGGAGTACGCCCGCTCCCCTGCAACACAAGGCCGAAACCATCCCTTACTGGATGATCCCGAATAAAATCACCCCACGGTTGGGATCAGCAACCGCACCACTAAGCCGAAATAAAAAGGGACATCTAGACAGGGATGACCTTACCCTCCAGTGGGAGCTACCCACGAAGCCTTGCTGCATAACCCCTGATTTTCAGTCATTCCCGGTTGATGAGGTTAGAGGCTAAACGATACCTTTTAGAGAACATATCCCTTAGAATGCCCATCGTCCGCTGAAGATGTTTCGCAAGCATTCGTCCATACAAGTCCGTCCCGGGTTCGAACGGAACCGAAGGCACTATTCCTACTACATCCATTTTGGAAATATCCTCAGGATTAGTAGCGACTAGCCCTTGCACTTCACAGCTCCAATCTTCGACTCCGAACACGTTACACGAAACGTACAAACCGGATCGAAGTGGTATTCGAGTCTCCAGACCTAGTGTAACGCCCCACCTCTATACCCACGCCAACCAAGAACACTACGGTGTAGTGCTGTCAATTAGCACGGAGAATAAGGCTGTTGAGGAGCGACCATCCATGTAACTTCTTTGTGCGAGCACCGATATGTCAGATAGAATAGAATGCATATCTTTAAGGAGGAAATCCGACATACCGACACAAACACAAAGCTATCACACGGTGGCTATATATATATAATCTTCGGAAACAAATATAGAAATAAACGTAACATAAATCAGTCACAGACAATTCATATCACAGAGGCGGAAATAGATATGAATAAATATACAACACATGAAAGTGTACATCAGAGTAGTGGTCAAATAAGATCCACAATAACACAAAAGAATAGGTACAAGTGCAAGATAATAGAATATGTATACATCAAGGAGTCCAATCTCAAATGTATACAAACAAAAACTACTAAACTAGAGTAGTTAGCCAAAAGTCGGATGATGGCTCCAGATAGGAAGTCATGAGGAAGCACCTGTAAAATCTCAGTCTGACCCGAGTATTATTTATAAGAAAATAATAAACGGATCAGTCTAGCTATAAATATCAGATAAAGTGATATAGAATAAGAGATATGACAAAAACGTATCATAACCATAATAGCGTACTGTGATAAGTACGTAATTTGAAAATCAACAAGAGATTAATCAATACCACAAGAATCTTCTCAAAGATTAAAAATAATGTCATACTCTTTATTTAATTCACCAAGCCACAATAAATGACATACATATTAATGCCAATTGTAAAAGTTGGTGAAACATTAAATTCAGAAATCAACACACGAAATCAAGAAATCACAAAAAGGGGGAAGTCCAAGCACACGGACGAGAAGCTATCTCATGGAAGCTATCCATTTAATTTTCCGAACACACGGATGGCCCGAAGGCAAGTCCGAACACACGGACGAGAAAGGCAAGTCCGAACACACGGACGAGAAAGGCAAGTCCGAACACACGGACGAGAAAGGCAAGTCCGAACACACGGACGAGAAAGGCAAGTCCGAACACACGGACGAGAAAGGCAAGTCCGAACACACGGACGAGAAAGGCAAGTCCGAACACACGGACGAGAAAGGCAAGTCCGAACACACGGACGAGAAAGGCAAGTCCGAACACACGGACGAGAAAGGCAAGTCCGAACACACGGACGAGAAAGGCAAGTCCGAACACACGGACGAGAAAGGCAAGTCCGAACACACGGACGAAAAAGGCAAGTCCGAACACACGGACGAGAAAGGCAAGTCCGAACACACGGACGAGAAAGGCAAGTCCGAACACACGGACGAGAAAGGCAAGTCCGAACACACGGACGAGAAAGGCAAGTCCGAACACACGGACGAGAAAGGCAAGTCCGAACACACGGACGAGAGACATCGCACATTGCTAGTCTAAATCATAAAAATGATCATCATGATCATAAGGAAGTGTCGATTACACTAAGCTAGTAAATATAAGAGTTTAGCTTCATGTCCCATAACCACTTGCTTAACTCAAATATTTACGAACAAATTGTAGATCTGCACTAGAAAATTGTCACAAGAGATTCAATCGAACAAGTCCATAAATTAACCGACGAAGTAAACGCAAGCGTTTCATACCACTTGTTTTGCTAAGCCGTTTAATTACATTTTCTCATACGAATGAGGTAAAGGTTTGTATATACTAGTAGATTAGAAAACAGTTTTATAAACGAGTTTGATATTGAAAATAGAGTTGAAATCGTTTTAATGAAAGGGGTTTTGATATTTAATACTAGTATAGAAAACCTTTATATTTTGAAATGACAAATCATAGAAGTGATTGTAGAAACAATCAATTATAAAAGTTCACGTTCGAAGACATGAATAAAATCCAAAGAAATCAATTCCCAAAACCATCAAAGTAGGAAGTTCTGATAAATGTTTTTCAGATAAGATTGCCTACGCAGAGTAATACGGGGTTCGACCTGCCCGGTCAGGTCGCGGGGGTCCAGGGGGCAGCGCCCACGGCGGGGTGCGGGGCAGCGCCCCGTCAAAACGGTACGACTTAGTGAAGACAAGCGACCTAAGTTATAAAAGGCGGGCGACTTAACAAAGTGGCCGATAATAAATGATAACAACTAAAAGGGAATCAACACGAATTGATTAGAGTTGGAAATTCAAGCACAATAGGGAAATAGGCAAAGGACTGCAGATTCAGACGTCTGGAATAATTGGTTCAGACGTCTGAATCTGGAAAATGAAATATTTTCCAGAACACAGATTCAGACGTCTGAACGAAATATTTCAGACGTCTGAAATAGGCAATTTAAGCCTATTTCCTTTCTGTTTGAAATCGAGCCAATTCAGACGTCTGGGGCAAAGATTCAGACGTCTGAATCTGGGAATAAAAATCTTCCCAATATAGTATTCAGACGTCTGAATCTAACGTTCAGACGTCTGAAACTGGGGTTCAGGGCATTCCCTGAACCTAGACCAAAAATGGCCAAATGAATACCGGAAGCGATCGATCGAGCGACAACGACTAAGGATTTACGCCAAGCGACAACCCAGCCTTAACGGCTCTTCGACACGCCTCAAATACCAATGTCCAAATATCCATAAAAGGATTTTCATAGATTTTAATTTCAAAACACCAAAAATTGGAATATACACCAAATCAATCCAAACCAAAATCAATTGCACAAGAATAAGTGTTAGGAATTCATACCTAACAATCGAAGATAATTAAAGACTTAGATGTGAGATAAAAATCTCACCTTTTCACAAAAACAATGAAGAAGGAGCTTGAAAGCAAAGGGAGAATCAACCACTCTTCAACACAACCCAAATGAGCTTGAATCTATGCTCAAAAAGAAGAACATTCCTAAAGTTAGGTTTAGGATTTCTGAAATTGAAAGGAGAATGGGTTGGAGAAGATGAAGGAGATCCTTACCAATGGGTTCTCTTAGAATTTGGAGCTAGAACTTGATTTGAAGATGAAACTAGGGTTTGGGAGTTTTAATTTCCCATCTCTCCCACCATTTTTGCTTTAGAACTGAGCAAGAGGAGGAAGTGAGAGTGAATGGGGAGGGATGGTTCAGTTTGGGGTTTAAGTTGGCAAAGGGGCTGAACCAAAAACCCAAACCCAAAGTGAAAATGGTCAAATTTTGACTAGCTCCAAACATATCGAAGCTTACACTCAAAAAGATCGCAAACGACATTTTGAACTCAATGGAGGTGGTCTCGAGTCCCAATTCGACTGTTTGCAAAAAGTAGCTTTTCGGACCAAAATCCGACGAACGATGAAATATTTAAATAAAATATCTAAATATAAAATCGATAAATATGCGGGTTGTTACACCTAGAATCCCGGTATACGGAAACTCGATCCCGGTCTCTTCGAAACGATCAGCGCATTTGGCCAATATTGATAGTCGGTTATTTAACTTATCAATTTACATCCACAAACAACCATCACACAAAATAAATAATTTACCACATTATTTATTTGCCCAAATATCTTTCCAAGATATATTTTCAAATTTTCAAAGCTCATTTGAAAACAATTTCAAAACAGTTTCCGCTTACGAAAAACATTTCCCAAATAATTATTTCCACTGAATCACCAAGTACAAAATACTTTTAATTTTAAAATAATTTAAAAACACTTTATTTTAAATATATCTTATAACATTGAAATTTAAACTACTTTAATACTTTATTAAAAATATATACTTTAAAATAAACCACTTTATAAATATAAACTAAATTTCTCCTTTTAAAACATAATAGCAAATCACTTTTATATAATTACTACAATAATATATTTTTGAAAATACTTACTTTAAAAAGTTAACATTTAAAAATAATCAATTTTCTAAAACATGCTTTTTAAAACATATTAAAACTTTTAACTTATATTTAAAACTACCTTGAAAACGTACTTGGCTATCCAGAGAAATACACTTCTCATTCCCATCCTTTAAAAATAAATCAACATTTATTTTAAACCAATTCATATCCCTTTATAAATTCCCACCTTGAATTTATATTTTCTAATATCCACTGATATTTTATTTTACTTTATAAACCCAGTTTATAAATTCCAAAATCTCATTTCTCTTCTAAAATTCCAATTTTAAACAACTAAATCAATTTCCAATTTATTTCCCAATTTACTCTACTTACTTTGAAATAAATTTCCTTTACTACTTCATTTATTCCAAAATACATTAACCTTTAGATTTTTATTCCTTATTACGAGTTAAACCCCTTTTTACCAATATCGATTATAGATTTCCAAAACTCCTTATTTATTCTTTAATTAGCTTTAATCCTAAATTTCAAAAATAACCTCTTTTTATTTTTCAAATAATATCACTTAAGTATAAAATTTATTATCCCTTGTGAATTCAAAATCCCCTTTTTCATATTTGTTAAAACTCCAAAATCACCTTATTTTTATTTCAATTCGTTATAAATTTTATCCCAATTCCTCGAATTATTTTACTTAAACTTTTATTCCTTTATTTCTTTTCAAAAATTCAATTTCATAGATTTTATAATTTATTATACTGGACAATCCAAATCAACCACATCATCCAATATAAAATCATCACATGATATCAAATATTCAAAACACAGAATATTAAATAATCTAATAATTTTGAGGAATCCAGTTGGATCCCTCCAACCTGTTCCCTGCATCCACAGACGTTAGCACCATATAAAATACCAATTCCACTTCAAAGTGGAATATCGCGGTATATGGGTTTTATAAAATATCATCCGCTATTATGCGGCGCATAGGGTCTCATCCGCTATATAAATGCGGGAATATCAACAACTCCAATATATACATATGCCAATATATATATATTGGTATATACTACTATATATAGTATAGCACATTAATCAATGCAATCATCCAATCAATTATTTAAATTTAACCATTTAAATTTAAAATAAAAATTCAGCTGAGTGAGATTAACTCACCTTTTGCCTCTTCTATTTTGTAATTCAACCCAAATCAATAGTCCTCTTCACGATGCCAGACCTTGAATACATATTTATATGATTTTATTAATATTCGAATAAACCGAATATTCATTTATATAAATTTAATTAACTAACACTTAAGTTCAAACTAATTTTCCATTAACCATTTCTAGAATGATTAAATAAGTTAAGTAAACAAATTCATTACTTAAATAAGGTCTTTATTATTTTCTTTTTCTATGTTTCCCAAATCTATAATACTTCTGCTTATCCTTTTATAAATCAATAGATTTAATAAATTAATTAACATTCCAAAAATGGGTTGTAACCCTAGCATTCCAAAACAATAAAATTTATTCAAAATCTTTTACCCTGCTGTAAATTTGAATTAATACTAATTATCACCAGATTACAAGTGTAGATATAATTAAGCATTTAGATTAATTTAAATTAAAGAATCAGAAAATCAAATACCTCAATACGGATCGGGGACGAAAACAGCGAGCTTCACACGATACCAAGCTCAGAATGAAACCAGCCGCGACCTCGTCGATTTCCTCCAACCTGCCAACTGTCGAACTGCCGTACCTACTCCCCCACCATTGGCTCGCTTCTAATTGCTCGCCAGAGACCCCCACGGTGACAGCCCTACGCGCTGCCATCACATACAACCTGCCCTACAGCAACTCCCCAAACGCGAGTGAGCTTCCCTCTTGACCCAACATCAGTCGCGTGATCGAAAACGAACGCCGCCGCTCCAGAAACCCTAGCCTTTGACTGCGACATCAGCAAACCCACACCACGTCGCGCCTCGACCGCTGCTTCCAACCCAAGGACGACGAGCCCAGCCTAAACGAGGCGACTCACGTCTACACAAGCTCGAACGAGCCCTCCTCCCCTCTCTCGCAATTCGCGATTTGAAGAAGAAAATCCCCCTTTTTATTTACGGTGGCCATTGAATTCTCAGAGAATTTAACTTCGATTTTTGTTTCCATTCTTTTAACCGAGGGAAGAAAGAACATAAGTGGCGTGATTCGATTTTTAGGAGAAAGCTTCAGGCATTATCTTTTATCTTTTATTTCTTGAGAGAGGACGCGTGTTATACCAGTTGAACACGTGTTTAAATTATACGTATCTACATCTAATTACTTAGGCAAGAAGAGAACGTTGCCAGGAAGGACACATGCTCTGAATTTCTATACGTTTATATACCGTATGCTTACACAACAACTCCAAACGCTCCGAAATTTAAAATCCGATAAAAATACAATATTACGGTTCCAATGAAACTGGTTTCGCTGAATTCCGAGACTGTGCCTCGGACGGCTATTTTTTTTATATTCAATTTCAACGATATATTTTTAAAACTAAACAAAACTCTTTAAAATTCCATTTTAAAAGTTCTATCATCTTCAGTATTAACAATATAAATTTTCTGAATCTTTGAACTATTTTTTTAACAGGCTTAAAATCAAGATTCAATATTTTACCCAATCCCGATAATTAAATTTAATAATTAATTATTCAAATAAATACTGTATAATTGAAATTAAAGTTAAAATTTAACCTTCGAATATTTAAAATAAATTAAATATTCACATTTCAAATATACAAAAATTCCGGGTCGTCACACTTCGTCAGACCTCACTCCCCGAAAATGGTCGAAGCAGGAATATGCGGCAAGGTTATGAGGGTCGCGCCCTTTAGGGTATGTCATTTCCTCCTGGAAAAGGGTGGTATCAGGTATGGAGCCATGGTATTTAACCTATGTGGATACTCCGATCTCATTTATTGTGTGATTGTGTGTTTATCGAGGCGCCTCGGATAAAGGTCCCAAAGGACCGGGGGTGGCATATTCGTGAGTTACCTAGTTACAGGGATAACCCGGCCTTGTGTTGGCAGAGAGCAGTTGTCTCTCGGGACGTCCAGCCAGAGGCGATCCCATGTGGCAGTAGGAAAGGAAGTTCGTAAGCCTGACCATTTGTTGGAAATCCAAAGAAACAATACGAACCCTGTACGGTTTTAGTTGTATTACCTGCTATGGAATGTGGCGGTAACCTGCTATTGAACATAGTAGTTATAGTAGGAATACAATAATGGTTGTATGTTGGCTAAGATTGATATTATACTTTCGAAACGTTTTCCACACTAGACATTAATAATAATAACCCAATGATTTGCGTAGTAAGCATCTTTGACTATCATAAGAAGAAATCTCCTCCATTTCTGCGTTTGCATTGTGTGTGTGGCGGGAGGTCTTATGGTAGTTTCATTTTCCAAAAGCATTGCGAATCTGTTTTTTTTTCTTTGTGAAAAATAACTGTTTTACGATCTCACACCAGTCACCATGACTGACTCGGAGTTTATTTTTTCCTTTCTAAACTCTGGGTGCCCATAATTTTCCACATGGGCAGCCTAGAGTTATGTTATCAGGATATTCTGGATATTCTGGAGCTTTGGAAGCAAGCTGGATGGCGAGACGTACTCCCGTACTTGTTTATTTATTCCGCTGTGTATTCTGTATGAGGACAAGTTATATAACTGTCCATTTTTGTATTGAGTTGTATATTCACTCTGATTGATGTATTGTATAAAACTGATAAAGTTCTTTGTTTAAAAGATTATTGATTTATCTATTATATATTGTTCCGCTGCGAATGTGAGATTATGTTGTTTGTTTTTGTTTCTGTGTTTCTTCTTTCTTTTTCTTCTGTCTTCTTCTACCTCTTCTTTTTAAACCCTAATGGTTCGATTTTCCGGTATTCGATTACGCGACATTTGATACAGTGGACGTATTAATGTCGACTTTCGAGCGTCGAAAAGTCGCAACCGTTACACAAATGTCACAGGTGAACTGATACAGGTAAAAACACACACATATAACCGTGTAGATAACTAACAACATCATATTTCAATTGTCGTTTCAATTGAAATCAAATTTAATAAATAAAAGAACATTAATCGTGAGTGATTGCTCACCTTTCGAGGTTAGAGAAAATAGGAGATGAGATGTGCTACGAATCCAAACATGAAATCCAAAGCGAAGGTAGATTGACATGAATTAGAAGAGCAAAGCTGATAATACGAGTCGATAAAACGAATCAGAATCAGTTTGATATATATATATATATATATATATGCAGAAATATTTGTTATTTTATTAAAATCAACACTTTAAATCTAAAACAAAATTAAAATAATATATATATATAGTTAAAATAAGACACATACTAATAATAATAAAAATCAATACGGTTCAAAACTCTTTAAAAATTCATGTACATATCGAAGCAAACGATCTCAAATAACTTATAAAACATCTATATAAGTAAATCAACATTTTATATATAACTAATACAATTATATGCAGACCTTGAACAAATATGCAACCAAACCCATACCGAGTTACATGAGACCCAACTATTATAATACTTTTATATTGAAACTTTATTTATGTGGACCGCCAACATATTTTATGATAATATTGTACTGACGTGGACCTTACATTGTCAACATCTAACCTGTATATGTGCAGACTCAAAAATATACTTATATACTAAATTGTTGTGAAGCTATTTCGGATATTAACATAAAATACAATATATAAAAGTATAGGATATAAAAAAAATAGTATACATATTACATACAAACATCATATAAGTAACAGAAGTTGCAAACCGACCCTATATACAAAAATAATTAATATATAAATCATTATATTACCAAGCTACAAAACTTTTACAAACAATATATAAACATACATACACAATAAATAAAGTATTTGTATATTTATAACTCACGTAGCCTATACTTTTTTTTCTTGAAATAATGCCTAGCCTATCCTATAAATACAATATTAACATGCTGCATATATAAGGTACAGCTCAATGAAACCAACAAAAGATCAAATGTATGTATAAACATACTTTAAAACATTATGTATAAACCAATGACTATATATAACATATACTCAACGCGAGTTATCTATGAAACTACTGAACACATAATTTTGTATTGGCTTTTAATAGAAGCCAAAAAATTTAATATATAATTCGAATCAAAAATCAAAGAACCCACTATACAGTTGAATATAACTTCTTAAATCATAGTATATATATAAACATAAGTTGAATTTATCACAAAGTAACTGAAAGATAGTGGAAGGCATAAAATTTAGTAATAATGTACATTCAACAGACCTATATATATAAAGTATGTCGAAACTTGTTTATACTTCAACCCTTTACATATATATAAAGTATGTATACGAAACTGGTTATTATATACTTATGAAATGAACAGACTTATACATCAACAGAGACTACACATAAATGAATTTATAACTTTATATATAAACCAATATATATATATATATAAATACATATATATACACACCTATGTGACGCAACAAAGTAGGAAGGCGATCGCCACCCAGGCACGGAGCTGAGGCGGTGGATGAAGATCGGTCGGCGGTTGATGAGGGCTGCTCGGTCGGAGGTGACGACGCGGGAGAGGTCTTGGCTGGCCATGGTGGAGGGTTTTGGTCGCGGGTTGAGGCCGCGATGGTGGCTGCGTCAGGTAGTAAGGGGCGGGAGGCACAAGGCGGAGGGTCGAGGCTGAAGGACGCAATGTCGAGGCAAGCAACATTTTATGCAAAAGGTATCTTAGCTTTGTCAATTAGTATTATCTTCTCTGGAAAGAAGAAACACAACAGAAGAAATAAATGTGGAAAGTGGGAACATAGGAAGATAAAAAGAAAAAGGTAGTGGAGAAGGCAACAGTAGGAATTTGGGTAGCCATAAATTTTTGATTTATACGTTGGAACTTGGAACCAATATACGTTGGAACCATAACAATTTTTTTGTTTTGTTATTTTTTTGAAAATAATTATGGCGAGCGGCTATTGATTTTGTATAGTAGGATTTGGGTAGTAACAGTTCAAAGTATTAAAAGAAAATAAAGGTCACCGTAATGATACGGTGAACCGTTTTACCGATTTCACTGCGTACTGAAACTCCGAACAAAGGTACGGATATGTTGCGGAGATCGGCACGACAAGATGATCAAAACGGTATGCAGATATTAGTAATTCGATTGAATTATAAAAATTCGAATTTTCTACAAGCGGAAAATGTATAAAATCGCAGAAAAATAAGATCGACGGAGCTAAAGAAGTCTGAATTTGGAAAAACGAAAAATGACGTCTTGCTCAGAAGATGGTTTAGAATTTTTCCATATAAAAATATTTAGGGTTCGAAAACATTTTATTTCCATCAATTCCTAACTGATTAAATTTAAATAAATTTACGCACGAAAATAAACTTCATATTTTCGGATGAAAATTTATCAGTTGCTATGTTAAAATAGACACATTTCAAATATCAAATTTTTGTTTCAAAATTTTATTATTTAACATTTCACAAAATTTCAACTAATTATGTTATTAAACAGTTAAAATTTACGAGTCATTACATTCCAAGATTTAATATCATTTCAAAATATCAAAATATCATTCAAAACATCATTTATTTAATTTAAATACCATTTAATCATATTTCAAAATAGTTGTATTTCCAAAATCAACTATTCCATTTAAATCATTTAAAGTCAATTCATTATATTTAATAATTAAATATTTAATTTCCAAAATTTAATCTTTTTCAAAGATCATTTATTCATTTGAATTTTATTAAACAAAGAAAATTCAACTTTCCACAGCACTTAGAAAATTCTACGAAATGTTATGTTTTAAAATAGTTCATTAACAAAAGACGGCATTTAAAATGCTGCAATATCTTAATTTAGTTTCAATTAAAATTTTAGTTAAATTTAACAACTATAGCATTAACAAAGTGCTATAATAACCCTTAGTTCAAATTTGCTATTAGGTTCATTTAAAACAACTACAGCATTTTCCAATGCTGTAATATCTTTACATTACATTTCAAAAATGCTGTCAAATCAAATTCAGAGTTTTATTTACAACTTCACACATAATTAACTTTTAATATAAATCATTTTAACTCATAAAATCATATATTTTCACATTTAAAAATAATCATTTAAATACCTTTATTTCTATGATTTTATAAAGTCAAATTTCCATACAAAAATCAAATTAAATAACAATTAAATTTCCATTTCTTTAATTAAATTCTTAACTTAACAACTAAGTTTAAATTTCCAAAATATAACCATTTATTTTACTTAATTAAAATTTCACTTTTAACAAAATTCACAATTTCCCAATTTAAGTTATATTTCAAAAAAATTCAACTTAAACATTCATTTATTTCATATTTTAATTTATACAAAATCATTAACACTTTTAAAAATTATTATTACTTAATAAAAATCATTAAATTCATCTTTTAAATCAAATTTGTCATATATTCATACCTTACATAAATTCCATTTATAAACAAAATCATAAATTCCAAAATTAACTTATATTTCAAATTCTACTTCACCATTTACTTAATTCACTTATTTAATTTATAGAAAATCACTAATATTATATAGAAATCATTTTTATAAAATTTAAATCAAAATATCATAATATTTACATTTTTAAAATATTTTAAAATTTTCAGAAAAATATATAATCAACGGGTTTGTATATAATTTTCTAACATAGGTCAAGTGATACGGATATATATCATTTCAATCCGCAATTTACAAAGAAAACCCGGGTTCTATCATTTCAAACCCACAATCCCAAGTAATATGAAATGTATAAAAACCGCTCAGGCCTATCATTTCAGCCCATAATGATTTTTCCTTTTCTAAAGTCTGTTCGGGTATGTATCATTTCAACCCATAGTGATTTCTATACTAACAGGGAACTTGCAGTGTGATAAACTGATACAAATAACAGAATAGCATCATATAACAGTAACTGATGATATAACATGGGTAATAACATGGGTGAGAATCATATGATCATAATATAACAGTTATAAATGGATGATATACATTTATAGATTCAAGTGATGTTAGTTTATCAACTATATAAGTACATATTAGTCTGGTGAGATTTACTCACTTATTTAAGCTGGAGATGACAACCAAAACACACAACACAGAATCTACGAAGGCACGAGAGCACGAATATGATTTGAGTGGGAGAGCCAAAGATAAATCTCCTTACACACATGCAAACAAAACAAGTATATATAACATAAGTTTTCAACTCAAATTATACATAAACAATGTTAGAAATGAATGCAAATATGAATCAAATGCTTTTACCATTGCCTCAACCATCATGTGCTCAGCCAAAGGGTGGACATGGTCAGGTTTTGAGCATGGTTTGGATCAGGTATGGTCTGGAAAAGGTGCGGCTACAAGGTGATGAAGGTGAGTGGAAGTTACAAGGTGTTGAAGGCAATGGAATACCAAAGGGTTTCAAGGCAAAATGTGGCTTTTGTTGCACCATAGGGTTCGGCCCCTTGCTGATGTGGCTTGGCCATGGTATGTGGTGGTCAGGTGGTGGCTGGAGTATGGGCCAGAGGTGGTGGAAGATCAGGTTGTGGCGGCTGAAGGTGGTGGCCGTGGTTGAACATGAAGGTGATGGTGCAAATGGTGATTGGCTAGCATTGTTTCAAGATGTTTTACAATAGTTTTTGTGGGGTTTTGGTCCATGGAAGGCCACAGCCTGATCATGGAAGAGGGGGAGGAGGCTGAAGAGGCTGAGGAAGGTGGTGGAATAGGTCGGAGAGGGTGGTGGAGGGGTGTGGCCGATCCAATGAAAGGAGGCAATGCAAAATCACTTGAAAAATCAATAAAAGAGGTGGAAAAAGAAATGGAAAAGAAGACATTACCCAAAGTTTTTGTTCAGATCTGAAAGTATGTGTGAGAAGTGATGAGAAAGAAGTGTTTTCACGTGAATGATGAGAAGGAATACACGGCTGAAGTTGTGAAATGGACAGCCAAAAGTCAAGCAAGTGAAAGGTCAAGAAATGAAGAGCCTTGAAGGTTAAAAGTCACAAAACTCTTCAAATTTCCATTATTTATTTTGTAATTTAAAAATACATATAAAAACTGATAAATAAAGATAAAAACTCAGAAATGAAATAAACATATAAAATAAATAATTAAATTTTAATTAAATAGAATTTAAATTAAGAAAATAGCTTTAAAATGCAAACAGTGTCCAAAAATTACAATTAAATCACCATTGACTTTGGAAAATTATTTTCTTCATTTTAAAAATATTAAAGACATAAAATAACATTAACACATATTAAAAAAATATGACAATAAAAATAAAATTTATATGATGTAAAATAAATAATATTGCTAAATAAACAGTTTATACACAATATTGAAAAATACATAACTTCCACAATATAAGTCCGTTTTCAACGAAACAAAAAGCAGTATTCATGAAATTAAATTTATTTTCATAATAAAAGATAAAATTCCAGAATTTACATATTTAAATTTAAAGTTCAAAAGTCAAAGTTTGACTAGTTATCCACTTTTCAGGAAAATATTCAATTTATACAAGTTTGGAATTATATTTCATATGATAATCAAAATTTATATTTAAAATGAAATGTTTGAAATAAAACAAGTTTAAAAATAATTTGAAAATAAAATAAAGTAGAATTTAAAATATATGCAAAAATCTAGGGTTGTTACATGTGAGTTGTGTGGATTAGTGAGAACAAGTTTCTTCTCTCTAGTCTCCAATCTTTTTTTTATATATTCCAACAAAGTGGTATCAGAGCAAGGTTTAGGGATGACTTCCAACAATATGTTGCAACCTCAACTTCCTCGTTTGACGGGAAAGAATTACAATCAATGGAGCATTCAAATGAAGGTCTTGTATGGCTCTCAAGATCTTTGGGAGATTGTTGAAAATGGATATGAAGAACTGGAGAATCAAGCAACACTTTTAACACAACAATTGAATACTTTGAAAGAGATTCGAAAGAAGGACAAAAAGGCTCTTTATTTTATCTTTCAAGCGGTGGATGAAGCAATTTTTGAAAGGATCTCTTCGGCATCAACATCAAAGGAGGCATGGGACATCCTCAATAAGGCATACAAAGGTGAAGAAAAGGTAAAGATGGTAAGACTTCAAGCTCTAAGAGGTGAGTTTGATTTACTCAAAATGAAAGAAAGTGAATCGGTGGAGGAATTTTATAATAGAACTATTTCTATTGCTAATCAACTTCGAGTCAATGGTGAAGAAATTTCGGATAAAAGAATTATTGAAAAAATTCTTCAAAGTATGACAAGGAAATTTGAGCATGTTATTGTTGCTATTGAAGAATCAAAAGATTTGAATACTTTCTCTCTTGAAGAATTGTTGGGCTCACTACAATCTCATGAGCTTCGCATCAAACAATTTGATTCCTCTCCTTCCGAGCAAGCTTTTCAAATTCGAGACACCAACCGTGGTGGTTTTAGAGGAAGAGGTGGAAGGTCATCCCGTGGTAGAGGACAAGGAAGAGGCCATATTCAAAGTGAAAATTCAAGCCCATCTCAAGGAGGAAGAGGAAGAGGTCGTGGAGGATACAGTGGAAGAGGAAGAGGTAACTCTTATAATTTTCAATGTCATTATTGTCATAAATATGGGCATATGAAAAAGGACTGTTTTAAAAGAATTAATGATGAAAAAGATAATTCTAATTTTCTACATGAGAATTTGGAGACACAAGATGAAAGTATGCTTCTTGCTTGTAATGTTCAAGAAGCTTCTTTTGATGATATATGGTATATTGATAGTGGTTGTAGTAACCACATGACCGGAAATAAAAGTTGCTTTGTGAATTTTGATGAAAGTGTCCAACGAGAAGTCAAGACAGGTGATAACAAAAGGCTCATTGACAAAGGCAGTGGTGATATTCCGATACGGACAAAGCAAGGTACAAATTATATTTCTAATGTTTAATATATTTCCGATCTTAAACACAATCTTTTGAGTGTTGGGCAACTTTTAAAGAAGGGACATAATCTGAATTTCAAAAATGATTTATGTGAGATCAAAGATAAAACTGGTGTTCTTATTACAAAAGGGAAGATGACACCAACAAAAATGTTTCCGTTGCAAATTAAAAATGAAGCATTTCCATGTTTTGCTAATATTGTTAATGACAAGTCATGGCTTTGGCATCTTCGTTATAATCACTTGAGTTTTAGCACTCTATACATAATTTGCAAAGATCATATGGTGAGAGGCATCCCAAATATTAGCAAACAAGATCAAGTATGTGAAAGTTGTGTTTTTGGCAAGCACCATCGAGATCCATTTCCAAAAGAAAAGGCATGGCCAGCAAAGAATCCTTTGGAGCTAGTTCATTCGGATTTATGTGGACCTATGCGCACAAACTCTCTTGGAGGTAATCGGTATTTTCTCACTTTTATTGATGACTATAGTCGCAAGATGTGGATTTACTTTCTCAAAGAAAAATCTCAAGTATTTGAAGTGTTCAAGAATTTTAAAGCACTTGTGGAGAAGCAAAGTGGTTTTTCTATAAAGACACTCCGATCCGATCGTGGTGGAGAATATATGGCGGAAGAATTTGGAAATTTCTTAAAGGATCATGACATTCATCATTAACTAACGGTCCGCTCAACCCCTCAACAAAATGGGGTGGCCGAAAGAAAGAACCGTATCATCATGGAACTTGTTCGAAGTATGTTGAAGACAAAAGGATTGCCTAAAATATTTTGGGCAGAAGCTGTAGCATGTGCATGCTATGTTCTCAACCGTGCGGCAACTAAAAGTGTTCAAGGAAAGACTCCACAAGAAGCATGGAGTGGTCACAAGCCATGTGTCTCCCACTTCCGAATTTTTGGAAGCATTTGTTACTCCCATGTGCCGGATGAAAAGAGAGGAAAACTTGATGACAAATCTGAAAAGTGCATCTTTGTTGGCTATAGTGAAAGATCCACAGCATATAAATTATATAACCCCATCGCAAAGAAGAATATTATTAGTCATGATGTAATTTTCAATGAGGAAGAAGCATGGGAATGGAAAAATGAGAAAAAGAGTACAAGTATCTTGCTTGATAATGATGCATTTGAGCCAATTGAAGAAGAAGGATCGACTCCACCTACTCCACCATCTAATTATCCTCCAAGCTCATCATCTTCAAGTTCAGAATCAACACCTAGAAGGACAAGACCTCTTGCGGAGAATTATGGAGAAACAAGAAGAATTTTAGAAGATGAATTTGTTGATTTTGCTTTATATGCAACTGCGGATCCGGTTGATTTTGAAGAAGCCGCCAAGGAAGACAAATGGAGACAAGCCATGGATCAAGAAATTGATGCAATTAAAAGGAACCAAACATGGGAGTTGGTTGAAGTACCTGAAGGAAAGAAACCCATTGGAGTCAAATGGGTTTACAAGACAAAGTTGAATGCACAAGGTGAAGTTGAAAAACATAAGGCACGATTAGTTGTGAAAGGCTACAAGAAAAAGTATGGTGTTGATTACAAAGTAGTTTTTGCTCCCGTGGCACGTCTTGAAACAATTCGTTTGATAATTTCATTGGCCGCTCAAAATAAGTGGCAAGTTTATCAAATGGATGTTAAATCTGCTTTCTTGAATGGAGTATGTAACAACCCAGAATTTCTGTCATTTGAAATTCAGATATTTAATTGATTTTAAATATTAACAAGTAAGATTTGCAAGTCGAATAAATTTAATTTCGAATATAGTGATTTAATTGGATAATTAAATCGATAATTTAATATTTGAAATTCCAGAAATAATAGGAAATTGGATTAAATGTGATTAAAAATGATTTATAAAGTTATATTAAATCATATTGGAGTTAGAATGATGTTTGTAAACTTTTAAAATTGAATTAAAAGTTAAATTGTGATAATTGAATATTTTAATATTTAATTGACGAGTGAAAATAGCCATTTTTCAAACAGTCTCGAATTTTGACGAAACCAGTTTCATCGGATCCGTAATGTTATGTTATTGTAAGGTTTCAAATTTCGTGTCAATCGGATATACGGTTTGTCCGGGGAAAGCTGAAACGCATAGAAATCGTTTTAATCGATTTAATTTAAATTTGATCGTTTATTTCTGTAACAACCCGTAGATTTAACCGGTTTTAGTAACGTATTTAAATGAAATTTCGTGTAATTTTAAAACGATAAAATTTTGAAATAAAAATTTGATATTTGGAATGCGTCTAGTTAAACATAGCAACTGGTAAATTTTCGTCCGAAAATATAAAAGTTTATTTTCATGCGTAATTCTATTTAAATTTAATCAGTTAGTAATCGATGAAAATAAAATGTTTTCGAAACCTAAATATTTTTACATAGAAAAACTCTAAACCGTCTTCTGAGCAAGACGTCATTTTTTGTTTTTCCAAATTCGGACTTCTATAGCTCCGTCGATCTTATTTTTCTGAGTTTTTCTTACATTTTCCGTTAGTAGAAAATTCAAATTTTTATAATTCAGTCGTACCACTAACATCTGTATACCGTTTTAATCGTCTCGTCATGCTGATCGTTGCGGTATATTCAATTTCGTGTTTCAGATTTCTGATACCCGGCGATAACCGTGAAAGGTCAACGGTATCGGTTTCGAAATTTTGGTTTTTAAAACTTACCGTGACCATTTATTTGCCCACCATGTTTAAACCTATAGCCACTACATATATTAATAAATTCAGTAAATCAATTGATGACCTCTGCTTTTACACATCGGTTCCAACAAATTTCAGGTTGCTCTTTTTCTATGCGTTCCATTTAAATGTTCTGCATTCTTTCTTTTTCTGTTGCTACTTGGGAAATATAATGATATGTGACAGCACACATATAATGAATGAAGTATGCCCCTTCATTTTTGTATTCCTTTTGTAAACACCTGATGCTCTGCATGACACTTTCAATCTCCTCCCTTTCCTTTTCTTCTTTTTTATTCCTTGCTGTCAAAGAAGAAGAAAAATATAAAACCTTCGCCTCCTTCTCCGCTCGTTCTTCCCCTCCCCACCTTGCCGTGCACTGCATCTCCACCCCACATCAACCGGCCTTCCACTTCATGCCGAGCCATCGCCAGCCATCCTCGACCAAGCTCGACCGAGAGCTGCTCTGCCGCTACACTTCACTCCTTCCGCCCGCTCTCACACCACCACCTACATCGCCTCCGCATGAACAGCCTCGGCCAGAGAAACCGCTCGTCCAACCTCCCCTCTCTCCCTCTCTCTCTTGCTGCTCCAACACTCTTCCTCATCCACCTTCCTGATGCGATGCCGCCGCAACCTCGGCCTCACCCTGACATCGGCCGTCCTTTCCTCCGCTCTCCATCTCTACCTCATGCGTGCCTCCTCGTCTTTCCTTGGCCTATGCATGAGCCTCACCTGTTAGGTAAATACAAATGTTATTAAGTCTAGGCTGTTGGATATTATTTGTTGTTTTGTATTCTGTTTTATATGCAATATTTAATAGTTTGTTATTAGATCTACTTTATTGTTGTGAAGTCTGGTACTAGTGTAAGTATTTGTTCACAGCTTATAAATATGATGGCTGAAGCTATATATATATAGGTTGTACTAGTATATAATGGTGGGGTTATGTATATGGTTTTGGAATTTGTTTGTTGCGTAAGAGATAGAATACCTTGTTAAGCTTATTTAAGTATGAATTTAATATATTGTGTATACTGTTAGTTATATTATATATTGGGTTATTCAAAGCAGTAAGAGAAATTTTGTAGTAATATGGATTTCAAAATAATAATATAAGGTTACGTATGTTATCTAAATTAGCCAACTGTTATATGTGTTTTTTTTTTCTTTGTTGTTGACTTGTGATGGTAAACAGTAAGATGGATATTTTCGCAGTTTATTTATATGTTAATCTTTTAATTTTATAATATATATTATGCCAGTTTTATACACATAAATTTATATAAATTATATATTATATCAGATTTTTTAAGATTGTCAACATAAATTGTTAGTTATAAACTATATTTTTCTTTCTCTGTGTTTACTTTATATATGTAATCTATACCTATTGTGAAAAGAAAAAGATTTGGTAACCTCTATTGCAAGTTTATGTTTATATAATATGTTGCGTCCCTCTTAATGTGTATACAATATAAAATTTGGAAGTTGTACGTATATATGAAAAGGTTTATGTAAGTAAATTTTATTTAATAGTTAGCCTATATGTTACGTTAGTTAAAAAGACTTATAGTCTAGTAAGCTTGTACAGAGGCTTTGGATAGTTGCTTGTTTTATTTAGTAACCTGTTCTTGTTTTTTTTTGAATGTGCAATTCAATATATATATGAGTGTACGAGTATTCGCCGGTAGCATATCAATATAGGGTATCAGTTTGTTTAAGCCTTATATATAGTGTTCGCATATCAATGTGTAAGATGTCTATTAGTTATAGTATATAGCTTTAAGTGTTCGTATTTAACCGATCTGTTAAGTTATATACACACACACACACACTTGGTATGTGTTATGTATAGTCTATTTTTTTATGTCTAAACAAATTGCAATTCTTGTTTTGCTGAGATGAAGGTTGTATATATTATGTTATGTATGTGTGTAGGTTTATATCTGGTCCGTATAATATGAAAATTGCATAAGTTAAGCTATGCGTAAGTTTGTAGTGTAGTGAAAAAAAAGAAAAAAGAAAATCTTACGTAGTACTAGTCTTTCCTATGATTATAGTATATAAGTGGGTGTAGTATTGCTTGTAAATATAAACGTTGTTTGGCTGAAATTTTACATATAAGTTATATACATAGTATGCACATATATATGGATATAAGTTTGTTTATACCGTTTATCTTCATCGTTCCAGTTCTGGTCTGATCTGTTTTCATCTGTTCGTGCCAATCTAGCTTTGATTTGGAATTTGTGCTTGGATCTGTAACTCAATTCTTTGTCTATCCTCTCTAGCCTCGGAAGGTGAGCAATCACTCACGATTAATGTTCTTTTATTTATTAAATTTGACTTCAATTGAAACGATGATTGAAATATGCTGCTATTGGTTATTTACACTGTTATTACCTGTATCAGTTCACATGTGACATCTAATACCATTATCTGTTAATTATTTATGCGTTGATAATACAGTTTGGCTGAAAATTGATTGATTGTTTGATGTTTACATTAGACGATAAATTGTTAATATTGAAGTGATAAATAATATGCAATGAAATTTGAAGTATGATAATTAATAGTTTAAATTTGAAATATGTGTTAAATTCGTGTAATATGACCCCTTTAATGTTAAATTTATTGACATGTAAGATTTAGTTAATTACACCTTGAATCATTGAATGTATGTTGTTTAAATTGATGATGAATGAAATTGTAAATAGATGACAAGTGAAAACCGTAATGTAATAATCTTTAATCTACATGAAATGATAGTGTAGATTCTAGAAATAATTATATTAATTCGCACAAATAACAATGCGAATTAATTCGATTATTTCGTGATTATTTGAATTGATTATTGAATTGTTATTGATTGTTGTTATTGCTTGTTTATTTACTTTGACACCATCCCTGTTATCACACTGCAAGTTCCCTTTGCTATGCTTTGATTTTTGAATTGAAATGGAATCGGTTTGAAATGATAAATACCCAAATGAACTTTACTTAGGATAGAGAATTAAATGAAACCCGATTGGTCAATAATTTGATTTGAAATAAAATAAAGATTTTATTTGAATAATAAGGTTTTGAAATAAAATTGGAACGTAAATTTTGATAAAGGAAAATGTTAATATTGAAATATGAAACGAAATATTAAGGTAATAACTGATGGAAGAACGTTGTTTTGAAATGAATTATTTAACAATTAGATTTGGAATTAATCATTGAATTAAGTTTGAAATGATTTAATAATTAAGTTTGAATATATAATCAAGTTTGGAAATTATTAAGTTTTGAAATTATTAATAATTAAGATTGAAATTATTTAATAATTGAATAAGATTGAATTATTTGATAATTGAATAAGATGGAATTCTTTGATAAGAGAAATTGAACTTTTGGATAAGTGTAATTTGAACTTCGTTAATAAATGAAATTGGGTTTCTTTATTTATTAAGATTTGGAAAATTATTTAAGTAAGTTAATAAGTGAAATTTGAACTTCTGAATATGTGAAATTTAGTTTCTTTATTAATTGAGTTTTGAAATTTGTAACTAAGTAAAGAAATAAGTGAAATTGAATTTCTTCAACAAGAAATAAAATGTGATTTATTGAAATTAACGTAAGACTTGTAATTTAAAGAATTGATTGAACGAATCTAATTTATCTCAATTTGAAGTTTTGATATAATGGAGTTGAACTTGAGTAATTGGTTTAATGAATTAGAAATTTATATACGAAATTGAATCAATATTTGAATTGTTTAAATAAAAGTTGAAATCGAATTATAAGATTTTGAAATGGAAATTTGGAAGTTTTGAAACGTAAATGTGACGACCGCCCATGACCCCTGCACTGAACCTAGAGAAAGTGCGCTGTAAAGTGTGCTAGGCGACCATGGACGATTGTCAGGGTAAATTAAAAACAGCAGAATCTATCGTATTACTCACAGCGCACCGACAAAATACAATAGAATATATATAGTGAAGCTTTACAGAATAGAATGTCATCATATAAAACTTCATAGTAGTTGAATACAAACATCTGAATAGTCAATACATCAAGCCTCACTACATATCACTCTGAGAATTATACAAAGCAGCGGAACATCCAGTACATATAGTAAGAAGATAATATGCAAGCCTCCAGCTCGTCTTCGACAGCAGCATCGTGGAAAGCAAGAACAACACCTGTCACCTGCTACCTAGTCTGCCCGTCCCAAAATGGACGAACATCCCAAGTCAATAAGAGTTAAACATAAAGCCTTGAGTCAGACAACAGTCTTAGTGAGCAGTAAATTAACTAACAACATACCAAAAGAGCGTAAAGGAAAAGGAATAGGAATACAACCCTCCCACTCCATCTCTTTCTATAGTGATAGCCCCTAGACACACACTAAGCAGAAGCAAACATAGCAGAGCATATAATTTAAAGTAAAGCAATTATCACTCGAGTCAAGGGCGATGTTTTCCAAGTACAAACCCCCAAGGCCTAAACCAAGATCAGATAAGCACTCAGAAAATACCGCTCTTGAGACCGAATGACGATACAACCAAACATCCATGACTCTGGCTATCACTGTTATCATTGCTTCGATATCATCGTTAATTGAATGACCGGCACATTCTTTCAGCCGTCCGTCAAGGGCTAATGGAAACCCCGGTTCTAGACATAGCTCCGCACGTCATCGTGACCCGTGCCTAGGACTATCGAATCTGCCCAGAGTACTTGACTATCAATCATTAGCCTTCAGGGACTATCGAATCTGCCCAACGTACTCTTGCTTTGAGCATGCTAGAACCTTCAACAACGATGAGATCTCAGCCTTCTAGTCATCCTCCTCGACGACTATTTCCATACTAGCTCAAGCGCCTCTCGAGCAAACCATTATCCTCTAACTCGAACCCTTTCACCGAGTTATCAACATGCTTGGAATGATCCCGTCTGGATTAGACCAAGACTATCTCATATCTCATATCATGCTTCGCCTCATCATCATCATAGCAAAGCTTCATCTCAACATCATCATCAAATCTATCCATATGAGCTTCATCATCCGCTACATATGCCACGAGCAGCTTTTCCAATTCAAGAGCCTTTCCCTTAGCTTTTGAATCATCTTCGACCAACTTGTCTAATCAATCATCTAATTTATAGCAATCAATCAAGGCAAACATTAATCCAAGTAATCAAGCATTCAAATATGATCTAAATAGACAATTATAACAATAATGGCAATTTCGTAAATAAAGAGTCCAAAGTCTAACAAGCATGCAAACATGAGCAATGTCTCTATAATCTTGATGAATGAACTTGCATAGGTTAACACTTAGTAAAATGGTTGTCAAATCATCATAAACAATGGATCTATATGGATCTATACTTAAGTTTACAAAGATGCATGAAAACCACTACTTTAATACAAAATCAAGCCAACGATCCGATATACTCCTTTGGATCCGTGTGAGAGATAATCACCACTCACCAAATAACCTAAACAACACAAAAGCAACACACTTCAGATCTGGACAGCGAAGGATCTAACTCGATCTATCACAAATCCGCTTTAAACGATGAAATCTCTCTTCGAAGAATATAGATCTTCAATCTAAGCTCTTCGATCTTCGATTTGATGGAAGGAATCACTATATTAGAGTGGAGAAGAGAAGTGAAGAAGTGTAGAAGTCGAGCTCTCAAAATGGCAGCACTTCGTCGCTTCGAAATTCGGATCCCAAAAAGTGAGGAAATGGACGAGTATTTATAGCTGAAATCCTCCTTAAGTCATTCACTCGGAATTAGGTCGTCCACGACCTATAGAGCATCACGACCTACGACTTAACAGCTTTGCCGACCTAAAAACCCACACGACTTAACAGGGTCTCCGACCTAACGCAGGCGCGACCTAACCCATGCCGAGTTAACACGGAATATCTCTATAACTCCTAGGTCGCTCACGACTTAGCGACCTAACCCCTTAAACCTTCACGCGACCTAAAACAATGCGCATCCACGACCTAACTATACCCAGTACTATCATAGGTCGTCTGCGACCTACTACTCATGCTACAGCGACTCAACGACTCAACTGTCTCCGACTTAAGGCTAAATAGATCTTACGAGCTAACCCTGACACGCTCCTAAGTCGCTCACGACTTATCACGCTCCTAAGTCGCTGACGACTTAACTTCCTTAGGTCGCTAACTCGCTTACCCTCTTAGGTCGCTAACTCGCTAACTCCTATAGGTCGTTGCCTCCTATAGGTCACTAACTCGTAGGTCGGAAATCCTTAGGTCGTCTAATTCCATAGGTCGCTCCTATCTCTTAGGTCGTCTACGACCTAACTTATTCTACGACCTAAGCTATCACACGACCCAACTCCTATACGACCTATCCCCAAAATCCTTAGGTCGCCAGTTTCTATGAGTCGCCTATTTCCTTAAGTTGTCTACGACCTAAGCCTCAACATACGACTTATCTATCATACGACCTAACTACTTAGGTCGTTCCAACCTCTTAAGTCGCTCCACTTCTTAGGTCGTCTACTACGACCTAACCACCGTACGACCTAAGACTTAAACTCTGGACAACGTATCAACAATGCGACCAAATGTCAACTGTTTTACGATGTTTCGATCCGTAAAAATACGGGTCGTTATATTCTCTCCCCCTTAGGAATTTCGCCCCCGAAATTCCAAACAAACAAGAGCAAACAAAGGCTATTCTGCATGCCTACCATCCACAGCAATCAACAAACCATGCATCCAATTCTAGCTTAGCATGCAGAATTCTAAAACTTAGAACAAGTTACAATGTCGTTAGATGACACGACATTGTAGGGCCATACCTTGAAGAGTTCAGGATGAGCTGCTTTCATCCTCTCTTCCACCTCCCACGTACAGTCGTTATCATCATCACTCCATTGTATCTTGAGCAACTTAACTACCTTCCTCCTAAGCTGTTTCGTGTCGGTTTCCACAACACGAAGCGGCTTACGAGGTCTCTTATCGACTGGATCAACTTCGAAATCTTCACAGCTATCAGCAGAAACCACTGTATTCGAGTCGTGCACATACTTCCGTAGATATGATACATGAAAAACATTGTGCACACTCGACATCTTTTCTGGTAACTCCAATCTGTAGGCGGGCTTTCCAATTCGCTCGATGATCGGGAATGGTCCAACAAATCTTGGAGTCAATTTTCCTTTCTTCCCGAATCGAATAACATTCTTCAGTGGAGAAATCTTCACAAAAACCATATCACCTACGTCGAATTCCAAATCCTTACGACGCTTATCGGCATAACTCTTCTGACGGTCTTGGGCTGCCTTCATTCGCTGCCGAATGATCTCTATACAATCCGAAGTCTGTCAAATCATCTCTGGCCCAAGTATCAGCTTTTCTCCGGTCTCTAACCAACATGTCGGAGAGTTACACGGTCTTCCATACAATGCCTCATACGGTGCCATACCAATGCTTGACTGGTAACTGTTGTTATATGAAAATTCCACCAAATGAAGGTGATCTTCCCATGATCCTCTGAAATCCAAAACACAAGCTCTGAGGAGATCTTCCAAAACTCGGTTGACTCTCTCGGTCTGACCATCTGTTTGGGGGTGATAAGCTGTACTCAAACACAACTCGGTTCCCAAAACTTCCTGGAAGCTCTTCCAAAATCCACTAGTGAACAATGGATCTCGATCGCTCACTATACTCTTCGGAATACCATGTAATCGAACAATCCACTTAACATACAACTCAGCCAACTTTGATGCAGTCCTAGTCGGTCGAACAGGAATGAATCTTGCACTCTTGGTCAGACGATCTATAATGACCCAAATCCCTTCATTTCCCGCTCTTGTTCTAGGTAACCCATCAATAAAATCCATCGATACTTGCTCCCACTTCCATGTAGGAACTTCTAACGGCTGAAGCAATCCACTTGGCTTCTTCTGTTCGGCTTTTACCAACTGGCAGTTCATGCACTTGGAAATAAAATTTCCAACATCCTTCTTCATACCTTCCCAGTAATAGGTCCTCTTCATATCCCGATACATCTTATTTCCACCTGGATGAATTGTCAACTTCGAGTGATGACTTTCCTTCAGAACTTCATCTCTCAACCCATCTATATCAGGAACAACTAGTCGTCCTTGCTTCCGAAGCCAACCTTCTCGATCGACCTCGAATCCTTTATCCTTTTCTGGTTCCAATCCAGATTCCAAATCACGGAAAATCTTGACAAGCTTATCGTCTCGCTTTTGGCTCTCGCCAATCCTTTCCACAAGAGTCGGTCTTATCAATAAGTTTGCCAACATCTCAGGTTCCAATTTGCATCTGGGCCTGAAGTCAAATCCAGCTAAATACTCGAGATTCTTCCATTCTGAAAACATGGCTCCCAATCCTACATGTCTTCGACTTAACGCATCTGCCACTGCGTTACCTTTTCCCGGAGTATAAGCTATACCAAAATCATATGATGCCAAAAACTCTAGCCAACGTTGCTGCCGAAGATTCAAATCCTTTTGGGAGAAAAGATACTTCAACGACTTATGATCTGTAAACAACTCGAATCGAACTCCCAATAGATAATGTCTCCACATCTTCAGAGCAAAAACAATCGCCGCTAACTCCAAATCATGAGTCGGGTAATTCCTTTCATGCGGCTTCAGTTGTCGACTTGCATACGCAACAACTTTATCCCTCTGCATCAGCACTTCTCCAAGTCCAGTACCACATGCGTCGGTGTAAACCACCATCTCATCATTCCCACTTGGAATAGTCAAAACATGAGCACTTGTCAATCGCTCTTTCAGGATTCTGAAAGCTTGCTCACACTTATCTTCCCATCTGAACACTTGGTTCTTTTTCGTCAATCCTGTTAACGGTGCAACTACCTTGGAGAAGTCTTTGATAAACCGTGGATAATATCCTGCTAATCCAAGAAAGCTTCTCACATCAGATGCATTCTTAGGTCTAACCCAATCCTGGATTGCTGCCACCTTAGCGGGATCAACCGCTATTCCATTTCCAGAGATAACATGGCCTAAGAACCTCACTTCACTCTTCCAGAAGTGACACTTCGAAAACTTAGCCTTCAGCTGATGTTTCCGTAAGATTTCCAAAACAATATGCAAGTGCGTCTTGTGCTCTTCTTCAGTTCTGGAATAAATCAGAATATCATCCACGAACACTAGCACGAACTTACCCAACTGATCTCTGAACACTCTATTCATAAGATCCACAAAATATGCTGGCGCATTAGTCAATCCAAACGGCATTACCAGCCACTCAAAGAAACCGGATGGTGTCCTAAAAGCAGTCTTCGGCACACTATCCTTAGCCACTCTCAACTGGTGAAATCCCGTTGCCAAATCCATCTGAGAAAACACCTTAGCTTCGTGAAGCTGATCAAACAAGTCATCTATTCTCGGAAATGGATACTTGTTCTTCTTAGTCACCTTATTCAGCTCACGATAATCCACACACAATCTCAATGACCCATCTGCCTTGGTTGCAAACACAACTGGTGCACCCCATTCGGACATACTACGCCAAATGAATCCTTTCTGCAAAAGATCATCAACCTGCACCCTCAACTCCTGATGTTCCCTAGGCGCCATCCGCCTAAGAGGCATCACAACAGGTTTGGCTCCTTCAACTAGATCTATACGAAACTCGATCTCTCTATGCGGCGGTAACCCTTTGACCTCGTCAAAGACATCCTCAAATCCATTAGCGATTGGCACAGATGACAGTCCATCCCGTGGAACAACCAGCGAATACATGAAGCTCATGAAGACGCCTTCTTCATGCTTACATCATATCACAATCTTTCGCCCCTCCACATTCTCGACTATCACCTCCAACCTTTCACAATCAACCCTTGCCGCATACTTCCTAAGCCAGTCCATACCCAAAATAATTCCGAACCCCGCAAAGTTCAGAACAAAACAATCACAAACAAAAGAGCAACTATGACTCGATACAATCAGACCACGACATAGCATACACAAACAAGACGAACCCCCAACTGGATTAGTCACAACCAATGGCCTATCAACAATATCCGGTTCTAAACCCAACCGGCCTACAAGTTCATTACAAACAAAAGAATGCGACGCCCCAGTATCAAATAACACTCTAACTGGAACACCACATATGGAGAGAGTACCTTGAACCACTACACTCTTTCCCTTCTCTTCAGCGGTAGGAGCTTTCGAAGACGATGGAACAGCTCCCAAAGCATAAGCTTGCACAATCTGCTTGTCTTTCCTTGGTTCCAGACAATTCTTCCTGACATGCCCCGGCTTGTCACAGTTGTGACACTTCATCGGTACCTTCTGATTCTTACAATCCCTAGAGAAATGGCCCTTCTGCTGACAATTATAGTAGGTCACTTCGCTCCTCGGCTTCTTCTGGCCATCCTTACCCTTCTGCTGTTGCTGCTTCCTCTTCTTGTTTCCACCCTGCTGTGGTTTAGACTCTTCCCTGGTCACAGCAACAACAGATCCTTCCTTAGGAAACAGATTCTCATGCCTGAGAGCCTTCTCCACAAGCTTCTCAAATGAATCGTCCAAATGATCCACCAACTGCCTCCCAAGATAACTGTCTAAGCTTGTCACAAACTTCTCATTCTTCTGATACGAAGATTCAATATACGACCGGACATACTTGGACAAGGCTTCAAACTCAAAAACATACTCAAGAACTGGTCTTCCACCTTGCTTGAGCTCCACAAACTTCTTGAACAGAACAGACTTCTGAGCTGTAGAAATGAACTTAGCTTCAAATCTGGCTTGGAATTGCACCCAAGTGATCTCTTCCTCCGGAGTATCAATGGTGATAGAGTTCCACCAATCAGAAGCTCTTCCTTGAAGCTGTCTTGATGCTAACTTCCTCTTAGTCGCATCCTCAATTCCCAAATCACCAAAGATCCTTCTACAAGCATCTATCCACCTCTGGACTTCAATGGTTGATTCTGTTCCCAAGAAAACCTTTCCTCCAAGAGCAGTATAATCCTTACACAACTTAGCAAAGTCCATCGGTTTGGGAGTTTGAACTTGAACTCCAACATCCACCGATGGGCCCGGAGCTGGCATCCTTCTCATGATCGAAGTCATCATTGCTTCGAACATAGCATTGTAATCAGCAGCCCCCTCAGTAGCACGGCCTTCCCTAGCAGCTGGTCTCCCTCTTCGACTCATTCTCAATATCTATAAAAAGGAATGGTCAGAACATCTTGAGAAACAACTGCTTAAAGGACTCAAACTCTTCTAATCTACTATATTATATATAGTAATCATCCATCAAAATACAATTACGTCTCTCATACGTAGTTACGTCAGCGAGTGTTGGGTAAAATCGATTAACCAAAGCTCTGATACCAAATGTGACGACCGCCCATGACCCCTGCACTGAACCTAGAGAAAGTGCGCTGTAAAGTGTGCCAGGCGACCATGGACGATTGTCAGAGTAAATTAAAAACAGCAGAATCTATCGTATTACTCACAGCGCACCGACAAAATACAATAAAATATATATAATGAAGCTTTACAGAATAGAATGTCATCATATAAAACTTCATAGTAGTTGAATATAAACATCTGAATAGTCAATACATCAAGCCTCACTACATATCACTCAGAGAATTATACAAAGCAGCAGAACATCCAGTACATATAGTAAGAAGATAATATGCAAGCCTCCGTCTCGTCTTCGACATCAGCATCGTGGAAAGCAAGAACAGCACCTGTCACCTGCTACCTAGTCTGCCCGTCCCAAAATGGACGAACAGCCCAAGGCAATAAGAGTTAAACATAAAGCCTTGAGTCAGACAACAGTCTTAGTGAGCAGTAAATTAACTAACAACATACCAAAAGAGCGTAAAGGAAAAGAGTTAGGAATACAACCCTCCCACTCCACCTCTTTCTACAGTGATAGCCCCTAGACACACACTAAGCAGAAGCAAACATAGCAGAGCATATAATTTAAAGTAAAACAATTATCACTCGAGTCAAGGGCGATGTTTTCCAAGTACAAACCCCCAAGGCCTAAACCAAGATCAGATAAGCACCCAGAAAATACCGCTCTTGAGACCGAATGACGATACAACCAAACATCCATGACTCTGGCTATCACCGTTATCATTGCTTCGATATCATCGTTAATTGAATGACCGGCACATTCTTTCAGCCGTCCGTCAAGGGCTAATGGAAACCCCGGTTCTAGACATAGCTCCGCACGTCATCGTGACTCGTGCCTAGGACTATCGAATCTGCCCAGAGTACTTGACTATCAATCATTAGCCTTTAGGGACTATCGAATCTGCCCAACGTACTCTTGCTTTGAGCATGCTAGAACCTTCAACAACGATGAGATCTCAGCCTTCTAGTCATCCTCCTCGACGACTATTTCCATACTAGCTCAAGCGCCTCTCGAGCAAACCATTATCCTCTAACTCGAACCCTTTCACCGAGTTATCAACATGCTTGGAATGATCCCGTCTAGATTAGACCAAGACTATCTCATATCTCATATCATGCTTCGCCTCATCATCATCATAGCAAAGCTTCATCTCAACATCATCATCAAATCTATCCATATGAGCTTCATCATCCGCTACATATGCCACGAGCAGCTTTTCCAATTCAAGAGCCTTTCCCTTAGCTTTTGAATCATCTTCGACCAACTTGTCTAATCAATCATCTAATTTATAGCAATCAATCAAGGCAAACATTAATCCAAGTAATCAAGCATTCAAATATGATCTAAATAGACAATTATAACAATAATGGCAATTTCGTAAATAAAGAGTCCAAAGTCTAACAAGCATGCAAACATGAGCAATGTCTCTATAATCTTGATGAATGAACTTGCATAGGTTAACACTTAGTAAAATGGTTGTCAAATCATCATAAACAATGGATCTATATGGATCTATACTTAAGTTTACAAAGATGCATGAAAACCACTACTTTAATACAAAATCAAGACAACGATCCGATATACTCCTTTGGATCCGTGTGAGAGATAATCACCACTCACCAAATCACCTAAACAACACAAAAGCAACACACTTCAGATCTGGACAGCGCAGGATCTAACTCGATCTATCACAAATCCGCTTTAAACGATGAAATCTCTCTTCGAAGAATGTAGATCTTCAATCTAAGCTCTTCGATCTTCGATTTGATGGAAGGAATCGCTAGATTAGAGTGGAGAAGAGAAGTGAAGAAGTGTAGAAGTCGAGCTCTCAAAATGGCAGCACTTCGTCGCTTCGAAATCCGGATCCCAAAAAGTGAGGAAATGGACGAGTATTTATAGCTGAAATCCTCCTTAAGTCGTTCACTCGGAATTAGGTCGTCCACGACCTATAGAGCATCACGACCTACGACTTAACAGCTTTACCGACCTAAAAACCCACACGACTTAACAGGGTCTCCGACCTAACGCAGGCGCGACCTAACCCATGCCGAGTTAACACGGAATATCTCTATAACTCCTAGGTCGCTCACGACTTAGCGACCTAACCCCTTAAACCTTCACGCGACCTAAAACAATGCGCATCCATGACCTAACTATACCCAGTACTATCATAGGTCGTCTGCGACCTACTACTCATGCTACAGCGACTCAACGACTCAACTGTCTCCGACTTAAGGCTTAATTGATCTTACGACCTAACCCTGACACGCTCCTAAGTCGCTCACGACTTATCACGCTCCTAAGTCGCTGACGACTTAACTTCCTTAGGTCGCTAACTCGCTTACCCTCTTAGGTCGCTAACTCGCTAACTCCTATAGGTCGCTGCCTCCTATAGGTCACTAACTCGTAGGTCGGAAATCCTTAGGTCGTCTAATTCTATAGGTCGCTCCTATCTCTTAGGTCGTCTACGACCTAACTTATTCTACGACCTAAGCTATCACACGACCCAACTCCTATACGACCTATCCCCAAAATCCTTAGGTCGCCAGTTTCTATGAGTCGCCTATTTCCTTAAGTCGTCTACGACCTAAGCCTCAACATACGACTTATCTATCATACGACCTAACTACTTAGGTCGTTCCAACCTCTTAAGTCGCTCCACTTCTTAGGTCGTCAACTACGACCTAACCACCATACGACCTAAGACTTAAACTCTGGACAACTTATCAACAATGCGACCAAATGTCAACTGTTTTACGATGTTTCAATCCGTAAAAATACGGGTCGTTACAGTAAATTTTGGAAATTGATTTAGAAAGACAAATGAAATGTTGGTTTACGAATTGAAATTGAAACTGAATTTGATTTGGTTTGATTTATATTAAACGACCAATCGGTGTAATAATCACGAAAGTTATTAAAGAGACCGGAATCGGTTAGGGACATACTCACTGTCTAAACCGAAAACCACTTTAATAACTATACGCGGAGTGTGATCCAGAATGAAGTGGTTGGAATGATGTACGTGATGACTGAAGAAAGAGAACGATAATGGATAGCCTTGACACTTGTGTCAATTTGGAAATGACTAAAACAGGAGCCGTGCCGGGCCAAATGGGGTTAGCTACCTCGAGCGAACACACTTCTTCGAAAACTACTCATTACTTTTTATCGATTGGTGCACCCTCGTAAATTTGGGAGTGTTATTTCGCGGTGTTGCGATCGTTGCGGCGATGCGTTTTCACCAGTCTGGATCAGGCAAACGGTAGTTTCACTACCTTGGGTATAGCCTCATGTGCCTTGTCATACTTGTATCCCTATATATGCGACCACTACGGATTTGTTTTGTGTTATACCTATGGAGTACTCCCTGATATCCCACCAGTTTACGGTGGAGTTTACAGTGCTGTATAGTCTATAACGCTTATATAAAATGTGTTAAGGGGGGTAATGGTAATGCCTTAACACTATTTTGATATCTTATATTACTGATAGACATTATCTACTTAGCGTATACTACTACACAGTAGATAGTTTAACGGATCCTTAGAGGATGGTTATTCCAACGTCCTTTGAGTTATTGTATTTCAATTGTTATTTCACTTGAGTTGGATTTATTGATATGAGAATATTAATCCTGACTCGAGTGTTTTGTGTTTTGCTTTACGCTCGGGTCAGACTGAGTGTACCAGTATTCGAGACTCACCTTTGGAGTTGGAGCTTTGCTTGAAGATCCAGCCATCTATTCTGCTTTCAGTATTCGATGATTCCAGTGATGTATTCTGATTTGTACCTGATGTATCGTATTACTCTTCTGTTGTAAACTCTGATGTATCTTATATATTTATATAGTAGCTTCATGAACTACTATCTCTTTTACTTCCGCTGCATATTATTACTCCGTGTCTATGATTCTGTGATTATTTATTTACTGTATATCTCGGTTTTGCCAAATTTAAATAAACAATTCAGTATTTTGAATTTTTCAAGTCCGACATGTGCGGATGCGAATAGTCCAAAATAGCGGGTCGTTACAGTTGGTATCAGAGCTTTGGTAGCTCTAGGCAAAACTTAGTATATAGGGTAAATGTATTTACAGAATCACTCTCATCCGATATTCAACCTCTTTCTTTTGACTCAGTTCCTTTGAATTTTGGAACGTTCCCTGCGGTTTCAAAATTCATTCTTGTCCCTCACTATTTGTTCTTCTGAATTCTGAAGTATCCTATAAGTCCACTTCGAATGATCTTTATAATGAATCGGCGGTCTTGCCAATCTTCGAATTATTTGTAAATAGGTGAAACAACTTTACAAATTGGCATCGATTCACCGGAGATTTCTATGTCCTCGGTTTATATGCACATATCTCTAGATATTCTGAATTCTATCTCTTGTGATCGAATGTAGATTTGCCTCGGAAATTCTGCATCGATCTAATTCTTGAAGTCTCGGTCGACCCGGTAAAGTTTGCCCGTAAATTAATATAAGCTTATCCATCTCCCTATTCGGCCAATTGAATCATCTCATCTTTTCTTTCGAACTTGTATTCAAATTAGAAATTATCTTTGATTTGAGTCCATCAAATTTGAATCTCTATCCTTGTTTGAAATCTATTCTTGTATCGTTGAGTGAGGAAGTGTATTTGTATATTAATGTTAAAAATGTTTTATGGATTGTGTTGTTTGAATTGTTGATGTTGATTTGGGTTTTCGATCGATTCATCTGATCAACGCTATCGATAGGATTTCCAAAACACTTGAGCAGAGCAAACTGACACAATAGTATTTTTGAATTTGGTTAATAAAATAGTTTTATATGATTATATCATATATATATAAGTATAAATTTCCGGAAATTAAATTGATAATGAATTTGTTGTCAGAAATAATAAATAAATGAATTTATAAAACTTGTTTATAATATGATTTGGAATTTGAAATGGATTTAAATTAGAATTTGAGAATTTAATTTCCGGTGATGTCAAACTTTAATTTGAAAGTTTTAACTTGTATAGTATTTAAAATATTTTCAAATAAAAATCAATTCCAAAGAATTTTAAAGGTTTAAATCAGTGCTCTTCTCTTTGTCGCTGGAAAATAATTTCGGTGATGACGGCCGCATCATCGATATTCATTTTCGGGTTTCGAAGTGGAGAGACTATTTTTTAGCCCTGCTACACTTTTGTTTGGAAAATTGATTTGAATTTCTAAACATGACTTGATTTATAATATATATTGAAGATTTTAAATTTGATTTGATATTATGTATATATAATTATTTTAGTTATAAAATGGTTGAAATTAATCGGAAATTAATTCTTAAAATTTTGATTTAAGTATGATTTTCAATGAAGCCCAAAAGTTTGACTAAATACTTAACTTGGAAAAAAACTGAATTGTAAAAAAAATAAAAAAATTATTTGGATAATACTCAATTGAATTATATATAACTTACCTAAATTTTCAAAAGTTAATTATGTAATTGAATATTATACAATATAAATGATATCAAAGGAATTTTTAAATAAATTTGAGTAGTTATAAAAATGTAAATATACTTAATATATATGTGATAGGATATATTAAGTAGAATAAATTTAACAATAATTTCAAAAAAAAGGGATTAAATTTGTTGAATAAAATATGATTATAATAAATGACTATTCAAATTCATGATCTTTGAAATTGTTAATTTAAAATAATCGGATAATATACAATATAAATTGTCTTTATAAATAAAATGTGAGTGTGTATAATAAATGTTATTCACTTAAATTTTAATTATAAAATGTTTATCGAGACAAATAGAATAATAAGTTAAATAAATAATAGGTGATATTAATAGTAGAAAATTTGTTTTGAAAGTTAATAAATTGAATTAAATCAACTTAAGGGTGTATCTTGAATTAATTGAATTTAAATTGAATTTCATTTGAAAGAAACCATTTGTACCTAACATTAATGAATGTGAAATAAAATAAATTTAATGAAAAACTTGAATTTAAAAAAACAAATTGTTGAATATAAATTTATTTAAAAAATTTATATGGTTTAAATTAATTGTTTATAATGTAATTCAAGTCTATTTTCTTTTGGTTGTTTCTATTCTCCTACTTTCTTCCTTTTCGGGGACGAAAAGTTTTGAGTGGGGGAGAGTGTAACAACCCGTAGATTTAACCGGTTTTAGTAACGTATTTAATTGAAATTTCGTGTAATTTTAAAACGATAAAATTTTGAAATAAAAATTTGATATTTGGAATGCGTCTAATTAAACATAGCAACTGGTAAATTTTCGTCTGAAAATATAAAAGTTTATTTTCATGCGTAATTCTATTTAAATTTAATCAGTTAGTAATCGATGAAAATAAAATGTTTTCGAAACCTAAATATTTTTACATAGAAAAATTCTAAACCATCTTCTGAGCAAGACGTCATTTTTTGTTTTTCCAAATTCGGACTTCTTTAGCTCCGTCGATCTTATTTTTCTGAGTTTTTCTTACATTTTCCGTCAGTAGAAAATTCAAATTTTTATAATTCAGTCGTACCACTAACATCTGTATACCGTTTTAATCGTCTCGTCATGCTGATCGTTGCGGTATATTCAATTCCGTGTTTCGGATTTCTGATACCCGGCGATAACCGTGAAAGGTCAACGGTATCGGTTTCGAAATTTTGGTTTTTAAAACTTACCGTGACCATTTATTTGCCCACCGTGTTTAAACCTATAGCCACTACATATATTAATAAATTCAGTAAATCAATTGATGACCTCTGCTTTTACACATCGGTTCCAACAAATTTCAGGTTGCTCTTTTTCTATGCGTTCCACTTAAACGTTCTGCATTCTTTCTTTTTCTGTTGCTACTTGGGGAATATAATGATATGTGACAACACACATATAATGAATGAAGTATGCCCCTTCATTTTTGTATTCCTTTTGTAAACACCTGATGCTCTGCATGACACTTTCAATCTCCTCCCTTTCCTTTTCTTCTTTTTTATTCCTTGCTGTCAAAGAAGAAGAAAAATATAAAACCTTCGCCTCCTTCTCCGCTCGTTCTTCCCCTCCCCACCTTGTCGTGCACTGCATCTCCACCCCACATCAACCGGCCTTCCACTTCATGCCGAGCCATCGCCAGCCATCCTCGACCAAGCTCGGCCGAGAGCTGCTCCGCCGCTACACTTCACTCCCTCCGCCCGCTCTCACGCCACCACCTGCATCGCCTCCGCATGAACAGCCTCGGCCAGAGAAACCGCTCGTCCAACCTCCCCTCTCTCCCTCTCTCTCTTGCTGCTCCAACACTCTTCCTCGTCCACCTTCCTGATGCGATGCCGCCGCAACCTCGGCCTCACCCTGACATCGGCCGTCCTTTCCTCCGCTCTCCATCTCTACCTCATGCGTGCCTCCTCGTCTTTCCTTGGTCTATGCATGAGCCTCACCTGTTAGGTAAACACAAATGTTATTAAGTCTAGGCTGTTGGATATTATTTGTTGTTTTGTATTCTTTTTTATATGCAATATTTAATAGTTTGTTATTAGATCTACTTTATTGTTGTGAAGTCTGGTACTAGTGTAAGTATTTGTTCACAGCTTATAAATATGATGGCTGAAGCTATATATATATATATAGGTTGTACTAGTATATAATGGTGGGGTTATGTATATGGTTTTGGAATTTGCCTGTTGCGTAAGAGATAGAATACCTTGTTAAGCTTATTTAAGTATGAATTTAATATATTGTGTATACTGTTAGTTATATTATATATTGGGTTATTCAAAGTAGTAAGAGAAATTTTGTAGTAATATGGATTTCAAAATAATAATATAAGGTTACGTATGTTATCTAAATTAGCCAACTGTTATATGTGTTTTTTTTCTTTATTGTTGACTTGTGATGGTAAACAGTAAGATGGATATTTTCGCATTTTATTTATATGTTAATCTTTTAATTTTATAATATATATTATGCCAATTTTATACACATAAATTTATATAAATTATATATTATATCAGATTTTTTAAGATTGTCAACATAAATTGTTAGTTATAAACTATATTTTTCTTTCTCTGTGTTTACTTTATATATGTAATCTATACCTATTTTGAAAAGAAAAAGATTTGGTAACCTCTATTGCAAGTTTATGTTTATATAATATGTTGCGTCCCTCTTAATGTGTATACAATATAAAATTTGGAAGTTGTACGTATATATGAAAAGGTTTATGTAAGTAAATTTTATTTAATAGTTAGCCTATATGTTACGTTAGTTAAAAAGACTTATAGTCTAGTAAGCTTGTATAGAGGCTTTGGATAGTTGCTTGTTTTATTTGGTAACCTGTTCTTGTTTTTTTTTTGAATGTGCAATTCAATATATATATGAGTGTATGAGTATTCGTCGGTAGCATATCAATATAGGGTATCAGTTTGTTTAAGCCTTATATATAGTGTTCGCATATCAATGTGTAAGATGTTTATTAGTTATAGTATATAGCTTTAAGTGTTCGTATTTAACCGATCTATTAAGTTATATATATATACACACACACACTTGGTATGTGTTATGTATAGTCTATTTTTTTATGTCTAAACAAATTGCAATTCTTGTTTTGCTGAGATGAAGGTTGTATATATTATGTTATGTATGTGTGTAGGTTTATATCTGGTCCGTATAATATGAAAATTGCATAAGTTAAGCTATGCGTAAGTTTGAAGTGTAGTGAAAAAAAAGAAAAAAGAAAAGCTTACGTAGTACTAGTCTTTCCTATGATTATAGTATATAAGTGGGTGTAGTATTGCTTGTAAATATAAACGTTGTTTGGCTGAAATTTTACATATAAGTTATATACATAGTATGCACATATATATGGATATAAGTTTGTTTATACCGTTTATCTTCATCGTTCCAGTTCTGGTCTGATCTGTTTTCATCTGTTCGTGCCAATCTAGCTTTGATTTGGAATTTGTGCTTGGATCTGTAACTCAATTCTTTGTCTATCCTCTCTAGCCTCGGAAGGTGAGCAATCACTCACGATTAATGTTCTTTTATTTATTAAATTTGACTTCAATTGAAACGACGATTGAAATATGCTGCTATTGGTTATTTACACTGTTATTACCTGTATCAGTTCACATGTGACATCTAATACCATTATCTGTTAATTATTTATGCGTTGATAATATAGTTTGGCTAAAAATTGATTGATTGTTTGATGTTTACATTAGATGATAAATTGTTAATATTGAAGTGATAAATAATATGCAATGAAATTTGAAGTATGATAATTAATAGTTTAAATTTGAAATATGTGTTAAATTCGTGTAATATGACCCCTTTAATGTTAAATTTATTGACATGTAAGATTTAGTTAATTACACCTTGAATCATTGAATGTATGTTGTTTAAATTGATGATGAATGAAATTGTAAATAGATGACAAGTGAAAACCGTAATGTAATAATCTTTAATCTACATGAAATGATAGTGTAGATTCTAGAAATAATTATATTAATTCGCACAAATAACAATGCGAATTAATTCGATTATTTCATGATTATTTGAATTGATTATTGAATTGTTATTGATTGTTGTTATTGCTTGTTTATTTACTTTGACACCATCCCTGTTATCACACTGCAAGTTCCCTTTGCTATGCTTTGATTTTTGAATTGAAATGGAATCGGGTTGAAATGATAAATACCCAAATGAACTTGACTTAGGATAAAGAATTAAATGAAACCCGATTGGTCAATAATTTGATTTGAAATAAAATAAAGATTTTATTTGAATAATAAGGTTTTGAAATAAAATTGGAACGTAAATTTTGATAAAGGAAAATGTTAATATTGAAATATGAAATGAAATATTAAGGTAATAACTGATGGAAGAACGTTGTTTTGAAATGACTTATTTAACAATTAGATTTGGAATTATTCATTGAATTAAGTTTGAAATGATTTAATAATTAAGTTTGAATATATAATCAAGTTTGGAAATTTTTAAGTTTAGAAATTATTAATAATTAAGATTGAAATTATTTAATAATTGAATAAGATTGAATTATTTGATAATTGAATAAGATGGAATTCTTTGATAAGAGAAATTGAACTTTTGGATAAGTGTAATTTGAACTTCGTTAATAAATGGAATTGGGTTTCTTTATTTATTAAGATTTGGAAAATTATTTAAGTAAGTTAATAAGTGAAATTTGAACTTCTGAATATGTGAAATTTAGTTTCTTTATTAATTGAATTTTGAAATTTGTAACTAAGTAAAGAAATAAGTGAAATTGAATTTCTTCAACAAGAAATAAAATGTGATTTATTGAAATTAACGTAAGACTTGTAATTTAAAGAATGATTGAACGAATCTAATTTATCTCAATTTGAAGTTTTGATATAATGGAGTTGAACTTGAGTAATTGGTTTAATGAATTAGAAATTTATATACGAAATTGAATCAATATTTGAATTGTTTAAATAAAAGTTGAAATCGAATTATAAGATTTTGAAATGGAAATTTGGAAGTTTTGAAACGTAAATTTTGGAAATTGATTTAGAAAGACAAATGAAATGTTGGTTTACGAATTGAAATTGAAACTGAATTTGATTTGGTTTGATTTATATTAAACGACCAATCGGTGTAATAATCACGAAAGTTATTAAAGAGACCGGAATCGGTTAGGGACATACTCACTGTCTAAACCAAAAACCACTTTAATAACTATACGCGGAGTGTGATCCAGAATGAAGTGGTTGGAATGATGTACGTGATGACTGAAGAAAGAGAACGATAATGGATAGCCTTGACACTTGTGTCAATTTGGAAATGACTAAAACAGGAGCCGTGCCGGGCCAAATGGGGTTAGCTACCTCGAGCGAACACACTTCTTTGAAAACTATTCATTACTTGTTATCGATTGGTGCACCCTCGTAAATTTGGGAGTGTTGTTTCGCGGTGTTGCGATCGTTGCGGCGATGCGTTTTCACCAGTCCGGATCAGGCAAACGGTAGTTTCACTACCTTGGGTATAGCCTCATGTGCCTTGTCATACTTGTATCCCTATATACGCGACCACTACGGATTTGTTTTGTGTTATACCTATGGAGTACTCCCTGATATCCCACCAGTTTACGGTGGAGTTTACAGTGCTGTATAGTCTATAACGCTTATATAAAATGTGTTAAGGGGGATAATGGTAATGCCTTAACACTATTTTGATATCTTATATTACTGATAGACATTATCTACTTAGCGTATACTACTACACAGTAGATAGTTTAACGGATCCTTAGAGGATGGTTATTCCAACGTCCTTTGAGTTATTGTATTTCAATTGTTATTTCACTTGAGTTGGATTTATTGATATGAGAATATTAATCCTGACTCGAGTGTTTTGTGTTTTGCTTTACGCTCGGGTCAGACTGAGTGTACCAGTATTCGAGACTCACCTTTGGAGTTGGAGCTTTGCTTGAAGATCCAGCCATCTATTCTGCTTTCAGTATTCGATGATTCCAGTGATGTATTCTGATTTGTACCTGATGTATCGTATTACTCTTCTGTTGTAAACTCTGATGTATCTTATATATTTATATAGTAGCTTCATGAACTACTATCTCTTTTACTTCCGCTGCATATTATTACTCCGTGTCTATGATTCTGTGATTATTTATTTACTGTATATCTCAGTTTTGCCAAATTTAAATAAACAATTCAGTATTTTGAATTTTTCAAGTCCGACATGTGCGGATGCGAATAGTCCAAAATAGCGGGTCGTTACAGTTGGTATCAGAGCTTTGGTAGCTCTAGGCAAAACTTAGTATATAGGGTAAATGTATTTACAGAATCACTCTCATCCGAGTTTCAACCTCTTTCTTTTGACTCAGTTCCTTTGAATTTTGGAACGTTCCCTGCGGTTTCAAAATTCATTCTTGTTCCTCACTATTCGTTCTTCTGAATTCTGAAGTATCCCATAAGTCCACTTCGAATGATCTTTATAATGAATCGGCGGTCTTGCAAATCTTCGAATTATTTGTAAATAGGTGAAACAACTTTACAAATTGGCATCGATTCACCGGAGATTTCTATGTCCTCGGTTTAGATGCACATATCTCTAGATATTCTGAATTCTATCTCTTGTGATCGAATGTAGATTTGCCTCGGAAATTCTACATTGATCTAATTCTTGAAGTCTCGGTCGACCCGGTAAAGTTTGCCCGTAAATTAATATAAGCTTATCCATCTCCCTATTCGGCCAATTGAATCATCTCATCTTTTCTTTCGAACTTGTATTCAAATTAGAAATTATCTTTGATTTGAGTCCATCAAATTTGAATCTCTATCCTTGTTTGAAATCTATTCTTGTATCGTCGAGTGAGGAAGTGTATTTGTATATTAATGTTAAAAATGTTTTATGGATTGTGTTGTTTGAATTGTTGATGTTGATTTGGGTTTTCGATCGATTCGTCTGATCAACGTTATCGATAGGATTTCCAAAACACTTGAGCAGAGCAAACTGACACAATAGTATTTTTGAATTTGGTTAATAAAATAGTTTTATATGATTATATCATATATATATATAAGTATAAATTTCCGGAAATTAAATTGATAATGAATTTGTTGTCAGAAATAATAAATAAATGAATTTATAAAACTTGTTTATAATATGATTTGGAATTTGAAATGGATTTAAATTAGAATTTGAGAATTTAATTTCCGGTGATGTCAAACTTTAATTTGAAATTTTTAACTTGTATAGCATTTAAAATATTTTCAAATAAAAATCAATTCCAAAGAATTTTAAAGGTTTAAATCAGTGCTCTTCTCTTTGTCGCTGGAAAATAATTTCGGTGATGACGGCCGCATCATCGATATTCATTTTCGGGTCGTTACAATTTTAGTAACTCGCACATATGACCGAATTAGCTCCCGAAACACTTTCCATTGTGTTCGGAACGCGATTTAAACCTTAGAAACACCAGCCGGCACGCTTCGTTTGGAGTTCGTAAAATTTCGAGATGAATAATGTTTTTCAATTTTCTATAAAAGGCCTTGATTTTTTTATTTCACTCAAAACCAAACAACGGTTTCCAGCCGGCCCTAATAACTTCAATGGCCGAAAATTATTCTTCTTCCTCCTCGATTTGCTTCAAATCCCTCAACCGATTCGATAAGTTATCAACTACAAAAATAAAGGGCATCACGAGATCTTTAATTCCAACGGCTGTGATCGGAAACGAAGCTACGAATCGGCGGCAATCTTTGTTCAAAGTCGTGCGTTTTTTTCACGTTTTCCATGGTGAGGAGGCAACCGAGCTCGGTCGGTCAATGGGCGATGGTAGGCGAGGTGACGAGCTTCGAAACGATGGCTTTGGATCGTTGTCTCGATCAAGGAGATGGCCACGATAATTCGATGGATGAGGCGGCTAATGGGTTCATTTTGTGCATTGCTAGCCTGGGAGCGAACGTTGGGGAAGAAGAGATATTGCACGGCCACGATTTTAGCTTTCAAAATCTACAGCCATGATGAGATGTAGGGTTTTAAAAAATAAAATTTGAAATTTATTTATATATATTAGTTCGTACAAACTTTGTAATATCATAACTTTTTGATACGAGGTCGAAAACCGACGAAACAAATTGCATTGCATTCGTTTTGTCGAGCACTACGCAATGGAGCTGGATTGGGATTTATTTGAGCTAGTGAAAATTTTGGTTGAAATTAAATGCTTGTTTAATTTTAATCGGAATAAATCGCTATCGCGACGACTACAAGCAAGGTGAGAACTCCTCACTCAATCGAATTGTGTTTCGATTTAAATTTTAAATAGTTAGATTTAAAATTGCTTGATTGTGTGATTGAATGATGATTGTTATCTATTGTGCTGAAATAGACCCTATACGCCGCATATTAAGCGGAGGTTATTTATTAAACCCATATACCGCGATAATTCCACCGTGAAGTGGAATTGGTATTATATATGTATTTGGAGTTGATTTCCCGTATTATATAGCGGATGAGACCCTATTGCGCCGCATAATAGCGGATAGTATTTTATAAATCCCATATACCGCGATATTTCACCTCGAAGTGGAATTGGTATTGTGCTAACATTTGTGGATGTAGGGAAACAGGTTGGAGGGATCCAATTGGATTCCTCAAAAATTTGAATTTATTTCAATGTTGTGTGTTGATTATTTATAATCTCCGTGTGATTATATTTGTGAATTGAAATCGTTGAAGGCTATAGGTTAGCCGAATATATTTTTGGTATCGTTGGATACCAGAAATAAATAAAAATTGGATTTTTAAAATTCAAGTTGAAAGTTTATTTTAAAACTTATTTTTGAGAATTGGATAAATTAAAAAGGAGTTTTAAAAAGATAAAGTTATTTTTGAACCATATTGAATAAAATTTCAAATTACGGGGAAAAGGCTTAATAAATGGATTTCGATTAATATTATTTATAAGTTGAAGAATTTACTTAAAATTTGAATTTTTAAATAGAGTTGAAGAGATAAAGAAAATTATTTTAAAAAGGAAATAACTTTGGAAATTTATTTATAGAAATTTATCTGACTTCAAATTAATCAGATAATTAAATTGATCCTATCTATGGATGTTTGGATTACATTGGATGTTGAATTGTTTGATATCTCAAATATGTGATGCTTTGTGATATATCCTGATTTGTGTGTGATCTGTAATTTGTTTATCTGTGATATATATATATATATATATCTGTGATCTGTGAATGAAAGATAAGCGTTATAGTTTATATCGCTTATCAATTATATTGTTATATTTGATCTGTGATGATTGAATGTTGTTGCACTATTGTGTTAAACCCTTGGACTATACAATACACACACAAATATGGATTTCACGTGGAAATCGGTAAAGTCACAGATTTTTATCAATTTTGAAAATTGAATTCTTGAATCCAAAATAGTTTTGAAATTGAAATTGAAAGCTTTTGAAAATGAGTTTCAGAAATAAAAGTTATTTTAAATAACTTAATAATATTGAAATTTGAATCATTTGATTTAAATTTGAATTCAATATTTTGAAATTGAATTCAATGATTTGGGAATTTTGGTTTAAAAGATTATGCAAGTATAAAAGGTGTTTATATGTGATTTTTAACCATTTAAAATACGGTTTTGGAAATTTAAATTTAAATTCAAGTTTTATACTTGGACGGCTTTAACCTGTGTAATTGTAACCAGTTTTTCCTAAAACAAAAACTATCTGTTTTCAAATAATAATAGCTTTCATAAAGTGAAGAGATTTCCAATTTGTGTTGAAACATTTCAAGTTGAAATGAAATTGTGATTAGTTTGGAAAAACTATGAATTAACCTTTGTGAAGATGATTAAGCTTTATTTTGAAATCAAAGAAGATTTTAAAAGGTGTATCTTTTATATTATAAAAGACTTGAATTGTGAATAGTTTTGAAAGCTATAAATTAAATCTTACTTTTAAAGATTTAATGGGTTAATCCAATTGAAATGGAAATTGATTTGGGAATCTGTGAATGAATCTTTGTGAAACTGGGTAAACTTTGTGAAGTAAATCTTTTTGTTTAAAGATTTAAAATGGTAATTTGTTTAAACCATTTAAAGGAAAGGATTTGGGTAGTAAGTTGTGACTTAGTTGAAATCCTTATATCCATATGTTTTAAATATTGTGCTCACTATTCGGATTAGCCAGGAAATGACCTTTGTGTCATATAACCCATTTCGAATTAGTGATACGACGATATGGATCGTATTGAAGACCGGTGGTGAAGACCGGGTATTTGTGAAAACGATAGGATGACCTATCGATTGTCTCTGCACCTTTAGCTACGATATAGAGATTTCCTTTGTGATGGGAAGTTCGATCGGGATTGTGAATACCCGGATTGCAAGAGCTTCTTTAGAAGTGTCTTCAGTTCTGTTCGAACCCGGAACAGACTTGTATGGTTACGTGTCTGACATTACATTTTGAGATATAAAGCTGATTTCTTTCAAATAAATTTCTGTTGGTGGTGGAGAATTTATTCTCTTAGCTTAGCACCCTTCTCTGAGACGTACGAGCTCAGAGGTTTTGTAGTTGAAGGTTATCAGTGATATACTCCTAATTTGGTAGTGTGGCATGCTGAGTGTTACTGTGTGATGATTATTTATTGATCATTTGTTGATCAAAGCATGGTTTTGTGAAAAAGCATAGCTTTGTGGACGAGACCTCTTCGGACCTCACAACCCGGAAATGGTTAAAACGGGAATATGCAGCAAGGTTATGAGGGTCGCTCCCTTTAGGGTATGTCATTTCCTTCTGGAAAAGGGTGGTATCATGGTATGGAGCCCAGATACTTACTCATGTGGACACACTGTATTTATTACTGTGTGATGTTGGTTATCGAGCGCTCGGATAAAGGTCCTAAAGGACCGGAGGTGGCATATTCGTGTAGTAGTTACCTAGTGTAAGAGATAACCCGGCCTTGTGTTGGCAGAGAGCAGGTTGACTCTCGGGACGTCCCGCCAGAGGCATACCCATTGACAGTGGGAAGTTCCTTAGCCTGACCATTTGTTGGAAATCCAATTTCCAATTCGAACCGTGTACGGTTTTAGTTGTAGAACCTGCCATTTACTTATGGTGGTCACCACTGTTTAGATGGTAGCTATAGTAGGCATAGTTCGAAATGTCTATGCTGGCTAAGATTAATATTATACTTTCGAAATGTTTTTCTGCACTATGCACTAATAATAATATCAAATCAAATGATTTTGCATAGTAAGCAAGTTTGACTATCATAAGGAGAAATCTTCTCCAATTCTGCGTTTGCATTGTGTGTGTGGCGGGAGGCCTTATGGTAGTTTCATTTTCCTAAAGCATTGCTGATGTCTTTTACTTCTTTTGTTGTTGTTTTAAAGATAATAACTGTTTTAGTTCTCACACCAGTCCCATGACTGACCTGGAGTTTATTGTTTCCTTCCTAAACTCTGGATGCCCACCAATTTCCACACGGGCAGTCTAAAGTCAGGTTATCAGGTCATTTTGGATTTCAGGAGTGCTGTGGAGCTCAAGTGGCGAGCTGGATGGCGAGACTTATCACTTGTATATGATATTATTTTTCCGCTGTGTATTCTGTATGTGGACAAGTTTATATAACTGTCTAGTGATGTGTATTGTTGTAAACTCTGATGATATGATGTAATGTATAAAATGATATTGTTCTTTGATTTAAAGATTATTCATTTATCTATTATATGTTGTCCGCTACGAATGTGAGATTCTGATATTGTTTCTGTTTCTGCGTTTTTCTGTTCTCTTTTTCTTCTGTCTTCTTCTACCTCTTCTTTTTAACCATAATAATTCGGTTTTTCGGCATTCGATTGCTCGGCAGTTGATATAGTGGATGTATTAATGTCGATTTTCGGAAGTCGAAAATCCAGAGTCGTTACATGGGTATTAGAGCATATGGTTAAGTGATAACCTTGGCTCTGTTGGGTGTTACTCATTAGAGATAGAGTCAGTAGTACTCTAGAATGAGTGTGAGTGTAATAATAGATATGAGCGCGTATTTGTTAGTGAATATGAAATTGTTTCGTATTGTGTTGACTTATCGGTTGAGTGTTTATAGATTCTGGTCGGTGCAGTCTAGCTAACTGTAATCGATAAGGGTTTCTAAACTCTTGAACGAGATAATCCGGCATGGTATGGTTTTAAATTGGGTAAATGAAATAATTTTATCTTGATTATATTTTACATATAAAGGAAATAATTTTCAAAATTATTAAAGTGTATATAAATTAATTGTTTGGTTGTTGAAAATGTAAGAATATATATAAATTAATAAGAGTTGTTTGAATAATCTAAATAAAAACAACAATTGTAAAAGAATAAAGTATATAAGAAAATGAATTATTAAGTATAGAATTATAATTAAGATGATTTGCAATTGTGAAATAATCTTGTATAACTAAAGTTAAATAGTGAAATTATATGAGAAAAGGATTTATAAATGTGATTTATAAATAAAAGGAAATTTTTGAAAGAATTTAAAGCACTGAATTCACTACTGTTGCTGGGAAATAATAAGGGTGATGACTGCAGCATCATCAGTATCATTTTCGAGTTTCTGTGTGATGGGTTTGCTACCATAATAAATTGAAAAATTGAAGTTTTGTCGTGATAAACAAAATTTAAATTAAAATCCAAGTTGAAATTGATGAATATAAGTAAAATGAGTTTTGAACTTATAATATGAAATAAAAATTTCAGCTTTGGTAAAGTTAAATAAATTAAATCAGATTCGAATTGGATTAGATAAGTGATTGTAATATGAATTTGGAAGATTAAATAAATAAGTTGTATAACTTATAAAATGAGTGAATGTAAGCAAAACCAATTGTAAAAGAAATGGTTAAACAAGTTTTGTTAAGCAAAATAAAATTTGATTTTGATTAAGTAATGAATTTGACTTTAAGGAAAAGTTAAATGAAATTGAATTTGAAATATATTAGAAATGGGCTTAAGTTGTATAGTGAAAGAAAATGTAAGTGGAAATTTGAAATGGAATATAACTTAAGTAATGTTGAATGAAATTGATTTTTGGTATCGAAGTAAAAATAATGAAGTGAATTAAATGGATGTGAACTTGAGTTATAAAATGAAATTCAACTATTTATAAAATGAATTAGCAATTGAATTAATAAATGGATTGAATGTTAATCAATCGAATGTGAATAAATTGATATGGAATAATGGATGTAAGTATTAATTCATTAAAAGCTAATAAATTGGAAATTCAACGAAAGCCAATTTAATATTAAACCAATTGGAATTAAAAATGTTGAATCAAATTGAATGTGAAGTAAAGTAAATTGAATGAATTTGGTTATGTTGGTTATGATTTGATTGTTAGATGGTTGTTAGTTGATTGTATATAGTATAATTCATTAAGTGTTAATGAAATTGAATTAGTGAAATTGAAAGCTATAGTAATTGAATTTTAATTGAAAGTGAAGTAAATTTAAATAGAAATTGATTTGAATTGAAAGTGAACCAACTTGAATTTAAATTAGTGAATGTAAACTAATTGAGAATGAATAATTGAATGTCGTTGTATATGAATTGGTTGTAAACAATTACAAGTAATGTCGAAATTATATAAGTTGCTTATAAACCTTGTTTAGTATGCAATTCTTTAATATGCATATGTTGTAGTTGTTTAAAAGAGTAAAATGTTAATAACTTTATATGTATGTCACTTACATATTTAAAATGAGTAAGTACAGGTGTCATGGCTTCCGTTCAGCTGGTTTGGTTGCGCTAAAATGCTTAATAAATAACTGCTTTGCTTAAAAATGCTAAGAAGGTACGCCTACGCAATAAAAATAGGAAATATGAACTGTTTTTCTGCTTTTCCGACCGTGTGGGTCGATGTTTATATATTTATGTCTATTGTGATCCTACTACGATTAAACCCCGCAAAGGAGGCTATGGCGAATTTTTCTGAAAATTTAAGGCGTTAGAAAATTTTCGGGAAATTTTGGAAAATTTGTGAAAACTAAATTTTGGATTTGGAGTTAAAAGTTAAACGATATAGTTGTTTTGAAAAGTATAACTATGTATAGATTTGAAAAACTTAGTAAAGTTTTTGAAAGAGTTTAACTATAGGATTTTGGGGAAGTTGTACACTTAAGTGATTTTGAAATCTAATTTGAACGAATTATTTGAAAAGTTAATGGATTTGGGGCATTTTTCTTACATTGCAATTTCGAGGACGAAATTCTTTTAAAGGGGGAAGATTGTAACGACCCAAAATTTTTGTCATTTGAAATTCAGAAATTTAATTGATTTTAAATATTAACAAGTAAGATTTGCAAGTCGAATAAATTTAATTTCAAATATAGTGATTTAATTGGATAATTAAATCGATAATTTAATATTTGAAATTCCAGAAATAATTGGAAATTGGATTAAATGTGATTAAAAATGATTTATAAAGTTATATTAAATCATATTGGAGGTAGAATGATGTTTGTAAACTTTTAAAATTGAATTAAAAGTTAAATTGTGGTAATTGAATATTTTAATATTTAATTGACGAGTGAAAATAGCCAATTTTCAAACAGTCTCGGATTTTGACGAAACTAGTTTCATCGGATCCGTAATGTTATGTTATTGTAAGGTTTCAAATTTCGTGTCAATCGGATATACGGTTTGTCCGGGGCAAGCCGAAACGCATAGAAATCGTTTTAATCGATTTAATTTAAATTTGATCGTTTATTTCCGTAACTCGCACATATGACCGAATTAGCTCCCGAAACACGTTCCATTGTGTTCAGAACGTGAGTTAAACCTTAGAAACGCCAGCCGGCATGCTTCGTTTGGAGTTCGGAAATTTTCGAGATGAATAGTATTTTGCAATTTTCTATAAAAGGCCTTGATTTTTTTTATTTTCACTCAAAACCAAACAAGGGTTTCTAGCCGACCCTAATAACTTCAATGGCCGAAAATTATTCTTCTTCCTCCTCGTTTTGCTTCAAATCCGTCAACCGATTCGAAAAGTTATCAACTACAAAAATAAAGAGCATCACGAGATCTTTAATTCCAACGGCTGTGATCGGAAACGAAGCTACGAATCGGCGGCAATCTTTGTTCAAAGTCATGCGTTTTTTCACGTTTTCCATGGTGAGGAGGCAACCGAGCTCGGCCGATCAATGGGCGATGGTAGGCGAGGTGACGAGCTTCGAAACGATGGCTTTGGATCGTTGTCTCGATCAAGGAGATGGCCACGATAATTCGATGGATGAGGCGGCTAATGGGTTCATTTTGTGCGTTGCTAGCCTGGGAGCGAACGTTGGGGAAGAAGGGATATTGCGCGGCCACGATTTCAGCTTTCAAAATCTACGGCTATGATGAGATGTAGGGTTTAAAAAAAATAAAATTTGAAATTGATTTATATATATTAGTTCGTACAAACTTTGTAATATCATAACTATTTGATACGAGGTCGAAAACTGACGAAACAAATTGCGTTGCGTTCATTTTGTCGAGCACTACGCAATGGAGCTGGATTGGGATTTATTTGAGCTAGTGAAAATTTTGGTTGAAATTAAACGCTTGTTTAATTTTAATCGGAATAAATCGCTATCGCGACGACTACAAGCAAGGTGAGAACTCCTCACTCAATCGAATTGTGTTTCGATTTAAATTTTAAATAGTTAGATTTAAAATTGCTTGATTGTGTGATTGAATGATGATTGTTATCTATTGTGCTGAAATAGACCCTATACGCCGCATATTAAGCGGAGGTTATTTATTAAACCCATATACCGCGATAATTCCACCGTGAAGTGGAATTGGTATTATATATGTATTTGGAGTTGATTTCCCGTATTATATAGCGGATGAGACCCTATTGCGCCGCATAATAGCGGATAGTATTTTATAAATCCCATATACCGCGATATTTCACCTCGAAGTGGAATTGGTATTGTGCTAACATCTGTGGATGCAGGGAAACGGGTTGGAGGGATCCAACTGGATTCCTCAAAAATTTGAATTTATTTCAATGTTGTGTGTTGATTATTTATAATCTCCGTGTGTTATATTTGTGAATTGAAATCGTTGAAGGCTATAGGTTAGCCGAATATATTTTTGGTATCGTTGGATACTAGAAATAAATAAAAATTGGATTTTTAAAATTCAAGTTGAAATTTTATTTTAAAACTTATTTTTGAGAATTGGATAAATTAAAAAGGAGTTTTAAAAAGATAAAGTTATTTTTGAACCATATTGAATAAAATTTCAAATTACGGGGAAAAGGCTTAATAAATGGATTTCGATTAATATTATTTATAAGTTGAAGAATTTATTTAAAATTTGAATTTTTAAATAGATTTGAAGAGATAAAGAAATTTATTTTAAAAAGGAAATAACTTTGGAAATTTATTTATAGAAATTTATCTGACTTCAAATTAATCAGATAATTAAATTGATCCTATCTATGGATGTTTGGATTACATTGGATGTTGAATTGTTTGATATCTCAAATATGTGATGCTTTTGATATATCCTGATTTGTGTGTGATCTGTAATTTGTTTATCTATGATATATATATATCTGTGATCTGTGAATAAAAGATAAGCGTTATAGTTTATATCGCTTATCAATTATATTGTTATATTTGATCTGTGATGATTGAATGTTGTTGCACTATAGTGTTAAATCCTTGGACTACACAATACACACACAAATGTGGATTTCACGTGGAAATCGGTTAAGTCGCAGATTTTTATCAATTTTGAAAATTGAATTCTTGAATCCAAAATAGTTTTGGAATTGAAATTGAAAGCTTTTGAAAATGAGTTTCAGAAATAAAAGTTATTTTAAATAACTTAATAATATTGAAATTTGAATCATTTGATTTAAATTTGAATTCAATATTTTGAAATTGAATTCAATGATTTGGGAATTTTGGTTTAAAAGATTATGCAAGTATAAAAGGTGTTTATATGGGATTTTTAACCATTTAAAATACGGTTTTGGAAATTTAAATTTAAATTCAAGTTTTATACTTGGACGGCTTTAACCTGTGTAATTGTAACCAGTTTTTCCCAAAACAAAAACTATCTGTTTTCAAATAATAATAGCTTTCATAAAGTGAAGAGATTTCCAATTTGTGTTGAAACATTTCAAGTTGAAATGAAATTGTGAATAGTTTGGAAAAACTATGAATTAACCTTTGTGAAGATGATTAAGCTTTATTTTGAAATCAAAGAAGATTTTAAAAGGTGTATCTTTTATATTATAAAAAACTTGAATTGTGAATAGTTTTGAAAGCTATAAATTAAATCTTAATTTTAAAGATTTAATGGGTTAATCCAATTGAAATTGAAATTGATTTGGGAATCTGTGAATGAATCTTTGTGAAACTGGGTAAACTTTGTGAAGTAAATCTTTTTGTTTAAAGATTTAAAATGGTAATTTGTTTAAACCATTTATAGGAAAGGATTTGGGTAATAAGTTGTGACTTAATTGAAATCCCTATATCCATATGTTTTAAATATTGTGCTCACTATTAGGATTACCCGGGAAAGGACCTTTGTGTAATATAACACATTCCGAATTAGTGATACGACGATATGGATCGTATTGAAGACCAGGTATTTTTGAAAACGATAGGATGACCTATCGATTGTCTCTGCACCGTTAGCTACGATATAGAGATTTCCTTTGTGATGGGAAGTTCGATCGGGATTGTGAATACCTGGATTGCAAGGGCTTCTTTGGAAGTGCCTTCGGTTCTGTTCGAACCCAGAACAGACTTGTATGGTTACATGTTTGACATTACATTTTGAGATATAGAGCTGATTTCTTTCAAATAAATTTCTGTTGGTGGCGGAGAATTTATTTTCTTAGCTTAACAACCTTCTCTGAGACGTACGAGCTCAGAGGTTTTGTAGTTGAAGGTTATCAGTGATATACTCCAAATTTGATAGTGTGGCATGCTGAGTGTTGCTGTGTGATGATTATTTATTGATCATTTGTTGATCAAAGCGTGGCTTTGTGAAAAAAGCGTAGCTTTGTGGACGAGACCTCTTCGGACCTCACAACCCGGAAATGGTCAAAACAGGAATATGCGGCAAGGTTATGAGGGTCGCTCCCTTTAGGGTATGTCATTTCCTTCTGAAAAAGGGTGGTATCGTGGTATGGAGCCCAGATACTTACTCATGTGGACACACTATATTTATTACTGTGTGATGTTGGTTATCGAGCGCTCGGATAAAGGTCCCAAAGGACCGGGGGTGGCATATTCGTGTAGTAGTTACCTAGTGTAAGAGGTAACCCGACCTTGTGTTGGCAGAGAGTAGGTTGACTCTCGGGACGTCCCGCCAGAGGCGTACCCATTGACAGTGGAAAGTTCCTTAGCCTGACCATTTGTTGGAAATCCAATTTCTAATACGAACCCTGTATGGTTTTAGTTGTAGAACCTGCCATTTACTTATGGTGGTCACCACTATTTAGATGGTAGCTATAGTAGGCATAGTTCGAAATGTCTGTGCTGGCTAAGATTAATATTATACTTTCGAAATGTTTTTCTGCACTATGCACTAATAATAATATCAAATCAAATGATTTTGCGTAGTAAGCATGTTTGACTATCATAAGGAGAATCTCCTCCAATTCTGCGTTTGCATTGTGTGTGTGGAAGGAGGCCTTATGGTAGTTTCATTTTCCAAAAGCATTGTGGATGTCTTTTATTTCCTTTGTTGTTGTTGTTTTAAAGATAATAACTATTTAATTCTCACACCAGTCCCATGACTGACCTGGAGTTTATTGTTTCCTTCCTAAACTCTGGGTGCCCACCAATTTCCACACGAGCAGTCTAGAGTCAGGTTATCAGGTCATTCTGGATTTCAGGAGTGCTGTGGAGCTCAAGTGGCGAGCTGGATGGCGAGACGTATCACTTGTTTATGATATTATTTTTCCGCTGTGTATTATATACATGGACAAATTTATATAACTATCCAGTGATGTGTATTATTGTAAACTCTGATGATATGATGTAATGTATAAAATGATATAGTTCTTTGATTTAAAGATTATTCATTTATCTATTATATGTTGTCCGCTGCGAATGTGAGATTCTGATATTATTTCTATTTCTGTGTTTTTCTATTCTCCTTTTCTTCTGTCTTCTTCTACCTCTTCTTTTTAACCATAACAATTCGGTTTTCCGGCATTCGATTGCTCGGCCGTTGATACAGTGGACGTATTAATGTCGATTTTCGGAAGTCGAAAATCCAGAATCGTTACAGAGTACTACAAGAAGAGGTGTACATTGATCAACCTTCCGGCTATGTGATAAAGGATGAAGAGCATAAAGTCTATCGATTGAAGAAGGCATTGTATGGCCTTAAGCAAGCCCCTCGTGCATGGTATAGTCGCATAGATGACTATTTCATGAAGATGGGATTCAAGAGGTGTCCATTTGAGCATACTCTTTACATCAAGGAGAACAAAGGTAACATTCTCATCATTGGTTTATATGTGGATGATTTGATTTTTACGGGAAATAGTCTTGATAATATTGAAGAATTTAAGAGAAGTATGATGCAAGAATTTGAGATGACCGACTTGGGTCTACTTCATTACTTTCTTGGTATTGAAGTAAAGCAAGATAATGATGGTATATTTATCTCTCAAGAAAAGTATGCAAAAGATTTGATGAAGAAGTTTAGAATGGAAGAGGCAAAGCCAATTAGCACTCCAGTTGAAGTTGGCTTGAAACTAAGTAAGGATGACAACTCTAAATATGTTGATCCAACATTGTTTAGAAGTCTTGTTGGGAGTTTGATGTATTTAACAGCCACTCGGCCGGACATTACATATGGTGTGAGCTTGATTAGTAGGTTCATGGAGCAACCAAAGAAGACACATTGGGATGCCGGAAAACGAATTTTGAGATATGTGCGTGGAACACTTGGGGATGGAATTTATTATCAAAAGATAAATGATCCTAAGGTGCTTGGATATTGTGATAGTGATTGGGTCGGAAGTGTTGATGATAGTAAAATTACTTCGGGAAATGTTTTCTACTTTGGATCAAGTGCAATCACGTGGATGTCAAAGAAACAACAAGTTGTGGCTCTTTCAACTACCGAGGCAGAATATATTTCACTATCTTTAGCTAGTTGTCAAGCTTTATGGATTAAATGGGTGCTAGAAGAACTTAAGCATACTCCAAAAGAAAGTCCACTTATATATTGTGATAGCAATTCTGCTATAGCACTCACCGAAAATCTAGTTTTTCATGGGAGGAGCAAGCATATAAGAATCAAGTATCATTTCATTCGAGATTTGGTTGGAAAAGGAGAAGTAGTTGTCAAGCATTGCAAGACGCAAGATCAAATTGCCGATATTTTAACGAAGCCTTTGAAGTTGGAGATTTTCAAGGAGTTAAAGAAGAAACCCGGTATGCGTAAAAGTTTAGCTCAAGGGGGGAAATCAATTTTAAAGGGGGTGTTGGAATATAAACTTGATTTATTAGTTTCTAGAGAATTCTTGTTTAAAGGGGGGTGAGAGTTCTAGAATTATGTTTTCTTTGTAATCAAGTAAAAGTCTTTCTAGAATTATGTTTTCTTTGTAACCAAGTAAAAGTATTTCTAGAATTATGTTTTCTTTGTAATCAAGCAAAAGTAATTCTAGAATGATCTATTAGGGACTATAAATAGAGGAGCTCTCCCCTCATTTGTAATCAAGCAATCAAGCAAATAAAAAAAATAAAGCATTATTTGTTAGAACAAGTTTCTTCTCTTTGTGTGTGAGTTGTGTGGATTAGTGAGAACAAGTTTCTTCTCTCTAGTCTCCAATCTTTTTTTATATATTCCAACATATATAGCATCTTGGTTTCCCTATCTAATGCGTAATGATGATAATTAAGAATTTTTAAGTTCATTGTAACCATGTTTTGAATTTTTAGAAAAAAAATTAGTGTTTCTTTATTTCCTTTGAGTTAACCTTTTAGTGTAAAAATACATATACACATATATGTGCTCGATTGATTGTAAAGTTGAGTTGTGTTGGAAATAAAGAATAAGATACACGGTTGATGATTTATCTCAAAGAAAAAGTATAAAGCGGGTAAAGAAAGTACACTGACCGCATGCTGGTGGGCTTGTATTCGGCCCAAAAGATATGTTTGATTTCTTTGTACAAACCTTATTTAAGGAAAGTAATGTATCATTACTGAAATGTAATAATACAATCATTTCATATTTCTACTCCCATGTATCAATCTGGGTAAACACACTATCAAATTCAATTAAATCTCTTTTGGTATCAAAGCCTCAAGCTAGGGCTGTTAATGGATACCCAAAAAAACTGAAATCCGTCCGCATCTGCATCCGAAAAACGGATAATATCTGATATCCGAAAAAACGGATGCGGATACCAACACATTCGCATTCGAAAATTATCCATTCGGTTTTTGTCAAGGTTATAGTTCAAATTATGTGTATTTTAGTGTAGTGAGAGATATTTGTTTATTACTTTATTAAGTTAGTAGTTTATATTTTATGCACTTAATATTTTTTAACTGCTCGAAACTATTTATTATCATTATATTTGTTAATTTTTAACACTTATAATCGATGGGATTGAAAAATATTTATGTTAAACTAAAATTTTCTTTTTATAATTCTTGATTTATCGGTCGTTAGCGGATAGGATAATTATCCGATATCCGACCGTATCCACGGATGCGGATATCCGATATTCGAAAATGATTTCGGATGCGGATGCAGATATGACACTATCTGCATCCGAAAGCATCCGTTGACATGCCTACCTAAAGCTTAATAACATTCAATCTATATTTTGAAGATAACAAATATGATTACCATCAGAAAGAAATCATCATTTGGTGATCAGATTACCCATCAGAGTCATTCTCATCATTTGGGTATTCGTGAATCTGCGTTAAGAAACTAGTACCCTATCAAGAAACTCTTAGCTGCAGTAAGCATCAATTCCAGATTTGAAGACAAGAAAAGATTTAGAAAAAGTATCAGAAATTAAGAAATCCATCAAAACTGCAAGAAAGAAAGTAAGTGCCTCGCCAAAACCTATCAGAACAACATCATCATCTAGGTTCGGTTGCATCAACATCTGGCTATTTTTGAATCCTCCAGTCTTTCTTGAATTAAAGCTGTATCATCATAGTAGTGGACAATAACAACTCTGCTACATCAGATAATCCTTTAAACTCTCAGCATCAACTAGCCATGGCAACAGAAAATCTCATCAAGACTATGATCAGCCCACAAAGCTAGTTGATTATAGTACATCTTGAAGAAGACAACTACATCTTATGGAAGTGATATGGCCTAGAAGGCTTTGTTCTTGGCACCCTTGCAATTCCACCCAAAGTCATAACTGATCCAAAAAACAAGTTAGTAAATAATGAAGAATATACAAAGCATATGAGACAAGATAGTCTAATAAGCTCAAGGCTATTATAATCAATAAGCACCAATCTACTACCACAGGTTGTGAGATGTAAATCACCAAATGAAATTTTGACAACCATTGAACAAGTATTTAATTCTCAATTAGCTACAAAGGTTAGGCATTACAAGAGATAGTTTACAAAACATCAAAAAAGAAAACCAACCCATGAGAGAATACTTATCAAAGATAAAGACTACATGTGACCTTTTGGAGGCAGCAGGACACAAAGTGTCAAACACAGAGCAAATTATAACAATCGTAAATGGTTTCAGTGAAGAATATGAAGATGTGATAGTAGTTATAGCATCAAAAGAAACACTACAATTAATGCAGTATGTTCATTCTACCCTTCCTGCACATGAAGGAAGAATTGATCATAAGAAACCAGTTGATTTAGATTTGTGAATCAACTATGCAGCTAACTTCATGAACAAAAATCAAGAATCTAACAAAATAGATCAGTTTTGAAAAAGAGGTGGATATTCTGGTAAAGCAAGGGCCAAAGGTAGATATAACAGCAATAACAGACCTAGGTGTCAAATATGTGAGAAAGTTGGGCACACTGCATTGAAGTTCTATTTTAGATTTAATACTAACTATGCACCAAGTCAGAATCAAAATAACCAAAGAAATGGAAATCCTAGTGCAAACATGGCTTAGGTACAAATTGATACAAACAATCAATCAGATAATACCAAAAGCCATTGCCTGAGTGAAATTGCTAGGCCAGAACACATTTAAGATGAAGCCTGGTACCCCGATTTAGGTGCAACCAACCACATCACAAGCCATCTTGACAACTTAAATCTAGTACATAAGGAGTATAGAGGTAAACAGTCAATATGCATGGGAAATGGTGAGTCCATTAACATTACACATACTGGTAATGCCTATATCAATCTTAATAATTTATTAAGATGTCATGAATAAAGAAAAATCTTATAAGTGTTTCACAGTTTTCAAAAGATAATAGTGTTTACTTTGAATTTTATCCCAAGTACTACTTAGTCAATGACATACTAACTAAAGAAACTCTTTTACAGGGTAAATGCAGTCAAAGGGTTGTACAAGTGCAGAAATCCTGCAAGAAAGGAGTAGTGTAGTAATCTTTCTGAACAAACAGAAGGAAACAAAAATGTCTTTGATTTGTGGAATTATAAACTAGGTTATCCCAATGCAAGTATTGTAAAGCAAATTCTTACAGAAAATAAAATTCTCTTTGATAACTCAATCTTACCATATGTGCGTGCTTACTATCAAATGGGAAAAGCCATTAACTGGCGTTTTCAGATTCACAAATAGAGTATAGTAAGCCATTAGAGTTGGTAGCAAATGATCTTTGGGGTCTAGCACCAATTAGTTCCGACTATGGTTACAAATATTATATATCCTTTATTTATGCATACACTAGATACACGTTGATCTATATTTTGAAAACAAAATCAGAAGCTTATAATGCAGTTGTATACTTGTAACATGAGTAGAGAAATAAACCAATCACAGTGTCAAGATTATTTAGAGTGATGATGGTACTGAGTATTTGACACTTAGTAAATTCTTTCTACATAGGGGAATAGTGCATAGAACTACCTGTCCATGCATATTAGAACAAAATGGTCCAGTGGAAAAAAAACATAGACATATAGTTGAAACTGGTTTAACATTACTTTCTTAAGCATCTTTACCTCTAAAATTTGGCCTGACTCTTTTAGTACTATGGTTTATCTAATTAACAGATTACCAACAAAGGTACTAAAAGGGATAAGTCCAATTGAAATGTTACTTGGAATTAAACCAGATTACTAAAGTTTGAAAACTTTTGGATGTCTATGTTTTCCATCCTTAAGACTATATAGTTCTCATAAACTAAACTTTAGATCATCAACATGCACATTCTTAGGTTATGCAACACAACAAAAGGGATATAAATGTATTGACAATAATGGTAAAATTATTATAAGCAGACATGTTGTTTTCAATGAAAAGGTGTTTCCTTTTGTTATCACAAAAATAAAGACAACATAAAAGGTATATAATTTGAAGATACCCATTCCAACCATACCTATGTGTTCAGATGTATGGAATCAATCAGAGGTTGAGACAGCAACAGGAATCCCATACCATAACTCACAATGTCCAATGGATCATGAATCCAGAGAGTTACCTGATTACCGCAACCAGACACTTACACATCCAAGTGAGCAAATCTAGAGAATCTATAGAGATCATTCAAATAATCAACAAAGTCAAACTCTAAACAATGATGATCAAGTTATTGAACCATCAAACATAGAACCATAAGTCAGATTAGGGCATCACATGGTGATAAGGTCAAAAAGTGGTATATTTAACCAAAAAATCTATAGTGCAACAACAACAATGGAAGAACTAGAAACATTTGATCAAGCGGATAAAGACAGGAATTGGAATACAGCCATGGATGAAGAGTATAATGCACTTATGAAATATGGGATCTAGTTCACCCACCGAAGCGCAAGAACATTGTTGGATGCAAGTGGATTTACAAACTCAAGAAAAATCTAGATAGGACAGTATCGAGATATAAAGCAAGATTGATTGCAAAAGGCTACACTCAAGAGCATGGTTTTTCCTTCAATGAAATTTTTTCACCAGTAGTCAAACTAAAAATAATTAGAATTATACCAAACGTAGCACTATACAGGAAATGGAATATCAGAGTGTTAGATGTCAACAATACTTTCTTAAATGGTATCCTATAAGAGGAAGTATATATGGAACAACCACTTGGATATGCACAAGACATGAATTATGTGTGCAAATTGAATAAAGCTATATATGGGCTTAAACAAGCACCAAGGGTCTGGTTTGATAAATTGAAAGCCACTTTATTCAATATAGGGTTTCAGTCTACCAAATCATACAATTCACTATTTACTAGAATCAATAAAGATGTTACTATCTATATAATGATTTACATTGATGACTTAATTATTATAGGTAATAATGGAATAGAGATCAATAATATCATTCACTACCTAGATGAACAATTCTCAATCAAAAATCTAGGTCATCTGAATTATTTTCTAGGAATATAAGTTAAAAGGAAATCAGATTTAGAAATCATCTTATGTCAGAAAAAATACATCAGAGAACTTTTGACCAGGTCAAAAGTGGAAGGAGAAAATCCCCAACCAACACCTATGATAAGCAATCAACATCTTTCTAAAAACAAAAGAGAAGCCATACTTAATAGTAAACGATATAGAAGTCTAGTTGGTGCATTACAATATGTAACCATAACTAGGCTTGATATCCCTTTCAGTGTTAACAAAGTGTGTCAATTTATGCAGAAACCACCGAATGAACACTGGAAAGCAGTCAAAAGAATTCTCAGATATTTAAAAGGAACAACAGATTATGGATTAACTCTAAAACACCCAAGAATCTCAATATAACTAGATATGCATATGCAGATTGGGCAACTGACCCTGATGATAGAAGGTTTACATCAGGATACTGCATATATATTGGAGATAATCCAGTATCGGGTTCAAGGAAACAATCTGCAATTTCCAAATCCAGCACTGAAGCAGAATACGGGAGCATAGCTAGTGCAACTGCCAAAATCATGTGGATCCAGTCACTAATGCATGAATTAAGAGTTAACACATACATCAAATCAACATTATAGTTTAATAATTTAAGTGTTGTATACCTATCAGCTAACCCAGTGCTTCACTCAAGAACTAAACACATAAAAATAGACATATACTTTGTCAGAGAACAAATCTTAAAAGGAAAAAATTCAAGTGAATTACATACCTACTACTTACCAAGTTGTTGATGTACTGACAAAGGCACTTACAACAAGGAATTTTACCCAATTCAGATGCGACCTAAAAGTCAAGCAAAGCAGCAACATGCCAAACAAGGATATGTGCTAGGACTCAAAGTTGAAGACTCACGCAAGCAGAGATCCAAGTAGTACACTAATTGAAAGTAACTTAAAAGTCAATCAAGGAAGCAGCAAGCCGAACAAAGATCTAAGCCAGAACTCAAAATTCAAAGACTCGAATGAGTGACGATCTGAGCAATTATAATCCTTCCAAATGCAATTGAGCTTCAAAACTTTATCAGATTTGAGAATATTGAAGATTAAAGCAAATTTTATAAGAGGATTTGAAAATTCAAAAGGTCACCTCAATTTGGGGATAATTAACCATAACCCTAACGGTGATTTGAGAGGGGGTGTTGAAAATAAAGAATAAGATACACGGCTGATGATTTATCTCAAAGCAAAATACAAAGTGGGTAAAGAAAGTATACTGACAGCATGCTGGTGGGTTTATATTTGGCCTAAAAGATACGTATTTGATTTCTTTGTGTAAACCTTATATAAGGAAACCAGTGTATCGATATTGAAATGTAATAATACAATCATTTCATATTTCTATTCTCCCGCATACCAATCTGTGTAAACACACTATCAAATTCAGTTAAATCTTTCAAGTTGTTTTAGTTAGTATATGATTAGATCTTATACACAAACATGGATGACGAACATATTATAGAGTGTACTTTGTTGAATTGAATAGAATTTATATTGATTGATGATGGCTTGTTAGCTTATCATGGTTGAATTACTTGTGATGGTTGATTATTTACCAATGATTATTTAAACTGAATTATATATGGTTGAATGGTATGCTATATATGTTGATACCGATTGATTTGGATGATATAAAAACTAAATTAAAATGATTGATTTAAATTATTTATATGAAAAATATGATTTTAATATTTAAAGCTAGTATGGTATTTTAAAAGAATTTTATGTTGAAATGTATATGAATTTATTTTATAAGATGTTGAAATTAATGTGTGTGTGTGTGTGTATTTGGATTTTTATTAAATATAAATAGTAGTATTTTTTGATGAAAAAGTGATCCTTTTTAAGGAGAGCACTCTGAATAGTAGCATATTTGTATTTTTATTTTCAAAGCTTTAAAATTTGAGTTTTATTTTTTAAACTTTATGGTATGGAAGAGATCAAGGAAGCTGTTTCGTCATAAAGGATAACACAACACTGGGACCAGATGGTTTCAAAGCTAAATTCTATTAGGTACTCTTGTAACACCCCTAATATTTATAGCATATTATTCTAGAAATTTAATCAACTGGTAATCAATTAAATAGTGTTGGAATGTAAATAAAGTGTGGATAACTACTCTGTTAATAAATTTGGAATCTTGAAATCATAAGATGGAGTAATGGTTTATGGGGAAAGAAATTAAAGGCCTAAATTAAAATAGAGAGGGATAAGGAAAAGAAGGTAATACATTTGATTTATTTCCCCAAATACATTTCCCCTCCCCCTTAGTATTTTCAACCATATCACATAACCAATGAAAGAGAACAAAATACAAAAACCAAAAGTACTCTATCAAAACCATTTCAACAAAGAAGAAGAGGAAAAGGGCTATAGGAAGAGAACTAAAGCAATTGTCTCCATATAAATCCAATCGAATAATATCTCCATCTTTCTATTGTATGTTTTTTGTAATTTGGATCTGTGATGAAATTTGAACGATTGATGTGTTTTATCATGCATTTGGCTTAGATAATCACTTACACATATTATAGTTATCGTTTGTGAATTTTTGTAGAATTTTCTAAGCATTTTTGATTTAAAATCTACGATTTTGATCTCCAATTGCCTGGAATTTTTAATGTAATGTTCAAAACACTATTCTACAAATGGGATTTAAATTTCAAAAATTTTGTATTAAGTATGAAATTATAATAAAATATCTAAGTTGTGAAAATGGATAATTTTGTATTTTAAGTATTTAAAATATGAAAATTATTATTTTGCACCAAAATTTTTATATGTTGAAAAAGAGGAAATTATAGTTTTTGGGAATTTTTTGTGGATTTTTCCTAAGTAATTTCTATTTAGAATGAAATATTTTATGAAGGAAGGTTTTAATTATAAAAATGTAATTAAGGTATAATTAATGGAAAACTAATACTTTTGGAAAGAAGAGAAAATTCTTTCTATTTTACTATAAAGGATTTCCTAAAGGATATCATTAACAAATGAAAATTTGATAAAGATATCGATTTGGTAAAAGTTATTGCTTTTAAAGAAAATAAATCATTTCAGATATTTATGGATATGCCTTTTTAACCCGCAATAGCTATCTTAACACTCGATAGCTCTTGGTTTTTCTAATATTTGATAGCTATCTTGACACTTGATAGCTATTAGTTTTTTTGTAACATGCGATAACACTATGTTTTTAAACCTTTAATAGCTTTCAAGTTTTGAGATGCGATAACATCATATTTTAGGCACTCGATAGCTTTGCATTTTTGACATACGATAGCTTGACGCTCGATAGCTTTATATTGCTGGTGTGCAATAGCTTAATTTTACTTGATACTCAATAGCTTGTTAACACTCGATAACTTCATATAGTTTATAAATGCGATAGTTATGGTTTCTTAACATTTGATAACTACATTTTCTTAACATGTGATAGCTAGATTGTTGACATGAGATAACTACATTTTATCGATATGTGATAGCTATATTTTGGCATGCGATAGTCTATGTTTTTAAAGATCGATAGCATTAGGTTTAACATGCCATAATATGTGTTTTTTAGGTGCGAAAGCATGGAGTTTTGAAGAATGAGTGAGCTTATTTTATTAACACTCGATAGGTTTTAGCTCTATATTGGGCTATATTTTTCCTATAACAAAATATAGTTTTGTTAGTATTTTTGGTAAGGTTTTAAAAAGGAAAGAAAATATATTTTAGCGCATGATTTGTAAAGGAAATTATTAATTTATTGCAAGTAATTTTTGTGTATAAAATGGCTATCATATGAACAAAAGTTTGTGATGGATAATGTTATTATATGTTTAATTTTCTATCTTGATCGGTTGTATGTAAAATCATTGACATGCTCACTTATATGTTATATGTTATCATCCAACATTTATGGCTATAGGGATTTGGGAATTGATGGCTGAATAGGGATGTTCCAGTGGGTATGGTTAGACTTAACTCCTAAATGAATAGAATTACATCAGGAGATCATGAAAATCAAATTGTGTTAGGATGCCCAAAACTGATCAAAAGACGTGACTCATTAACATTTTAAAACTAGATTTAAGGGTGGAGACTGGTATAAAGTCACTTTCTACACAATAACCATTATACCCTTATTCAGTCAGGTACGTGATATCAATGTGTAGCCAATATAGCGGCTAAAATTTAGACTTATGCATCTGAATGAACTCATAGTTGCGCTCACCTATGTTTTTCTCTACCAAACTTAGGAGAAAGTTATTAAATTTATCCTACCGAACTTAGGAGACTATTATTATTTTCTCCTACCGAACTTAGGAGACCATTTAATATTTCTTCCAAATGGTTAGAAAATCATTGGATTATCTAGTAAATTTTGGCTCGAGTCAGCCTGAGAGGTTTTTACTTGGCGTATGAAAACTATTAGGTTCATAGTGACCCTAGAAAAACTATGCTATGGAATGTACTATTTATGAGATTAGGCAATTATGGAAATGTGTGATGCTTTGACCCCCGTGAATAACGGACCATTTATATTGACCCATTATGTATGATATTGATTTTATGTTTATGTTCTAATCATTTTGGTTTCAGGATATGTTATGATTGACATATTGTTTGTAAAGATAATTGTAAAGGAAAACCTGTTCCATGCTTCAATGGAATGATCTCACTGGTTATCTATTTTGGCTTGAGATGGTATAATATAATTCACACCAGAATTTTTGTCTAACCCAATGTTTTTTATTTCCTCCAAACTATCCGGTGCTCAATTGAAATTTTGTTTGATCCGAAGTTTTTAATTTCCCCCTAAACTATCGAGTACTCAATTATAATTGAGTAGGCTAAGAGTAGGATTTTCTAGTTTAGACGAATAAGCTTCCAATGACGTTCAGGGGGTAAGCTAATATTAGAAGTATTTCCATTGTGTAGTTTTAACTGCTTTTGTTATTGTTGATTGTATGTAATGACATGAATTATAATTATCTATGTAGTTATGACTCTAATTATCCAAGTGGACACCTTTATACGTCTCTCTTAGAATTATTTTTATAATATTTTATCCGAATGATGGAATCGTGGGGTTATACAATTGAAATATAATGAATTTACAAATGAATAAATGAAAATGTTTTGTTTAAATTCTATAAATTTTGTACCCTTGATGTTAGTGATACAATAACTGATCTCATTTTGTCATTAGGAAAGTATGCTAAGGATGACCAAAGAATCAATAGTATCTAATTTTAAGCCTCAAAATAGAGGATGTTTACAACTTGATATTATAGCATATGATTACGTAAAAACTTAGAATGATTTTGGAAAACATAAGTAGGAATAATAAATTAGGGAATGTTATAGTTTTATAATAACGAACTTGTTAATTAATACACACACACATACATATATGTCAGTATGTATGTTTATCTATACTCTCCCATTTTTTAGACCATTCTTCTTTGTTTTATGAAGACTTATATGCAGATTACAAGAAATAGACACCAAAAGTGGAAGACTAAACTTGGGAGGTAGAAGCACCACAATCAATGGAAACGTTTGGTGAATGATAGGAATGCTAACCGAACAACCAATGCTAAAGCCAATGCTAATGTGGGTGATGGGGCCGCACCGGTTGATAAGGGACAATGTGCATGTTCTTCATTAATATGATGCAGAGTGAAGTAGCAAATGGTATGGCTAGAGGCAACGCTATTAATGAGGGAGATACTGAAGTGGCTGCTCATAATAACTATGTCATGCTAAGTTGGGATTATGATAGCTTGGGAGGAAAACCATTCTTGGTAACGGAGTGTGACGCCCCACCTCTATACTAACGCTAGCCAAGGACACTACTAAGTAATACCGTCGACTAGTGCGAAGAATAAGGCCGTTGAGGAGCGACCATCTGTGTAATTGCTTTGTGCAAGCACCGATATGTCAGAAAATATAACTTTCATTTCTGGAGGAAATCCGACATATCTAATACAAACTCAAAGCTACCACACAGTGGCTATGTGGACCTCGGAAACAAATATAGAAATAAACATAACACAAATCAGTCATAGACATTCATATCACAAAGGCGGAATAAGATATGAACATATCACATGAAAGTGTACAACAAAATAGTGGTCATAGAAGATCCAGTACATAACAAAAGAATAGGTACAGGTGCTAGACAAAAGAATAAATATACATCAAGGAGTCTCTATCTCAAATGTATAATAACAAAAACTACTAAGCTAAAGTAGTTAGCCAAAAGTCAGAAGATGATCCCAGATAAGGAGTCAAGCAGAAGCACCTGTAACATCTCGGTCTGACCCGAGTATTATTTAATAAGAAAATAATAAACAGACCAGTCTCTCTATAATTATCATTAAAGAAATGAGATATAAGCAGAGATATAACAAGAACGTATGATAACAATAATGTCATACCAGGACAAGTATGATTTAAACAACAACAAAATCATTCAATATCTCAAGAATCTCAAAGCACCAAAAAGAATATCATATTCTTTATTTATTCACCACACTACAAATATTGACAAACATATTAATGACAATCGTGAAAGATGGTGAAACACAAATTCTAGAAATCATCAATTAGAAATCTAGAAATCACAAAGGGGGAGGCCTATCACAAACGGGAGCATGAAAACTCACCAACACGTGTATCACAAACGGAATGCTATTCCATGGTCGCTAACCATAAACCGAACATCGATGCACCTAAAAAGATACGCCCCATGCACAGTTGAACATCGACGCACCTGAAAAGATACGCCCCATGTATAAACTAACATCGATGCACCTAAAAAGATACACCCCATGTATAGTAGGACATCGATGCACCTAAAAAGATACACCCCATGCACCGACTTATTGAGCCGAGGCTCCACAAACGGCCCGAAGTCCACGGGTCGCTACCCCGCCAAATTGAACCGAAGTTCCACAAACGGGAATTGTAATCCCCACACAAATAAATAGACATCGCACATCGCTAGTCTAAATCACAAAATGATCATCATCGATCAATAAAAGTGTCGATTACAGTAAGCTAGTAAATATCTGAGTTTAGCTTCATGTCCCATAACCACTAGCTTAACTTAAATATTTATGAACAAATTGTAGATTCCCACTCGAAAATTGTCACAAGAGTTCAATCGAACAAGTCCAAGAATTAACCTACGAAGTAAATGCAAGCGTTTCATACCACTTGTTTTGCTAAGCCGTTTAATTAGATTTTCTCATACGAATGAGGTAAAGGTTTGTATATACTAATAGATTAGAAAATGGTTTTATAAACGAGCTTTGTATTAAAAATAGAGTTGAAATCATCTTTGTAAAAGTGTTTGGATATTTACTACTAGTATAGAAACCTTTGTATTTAGAAGTGACAAATCACACAATGATTGTAGAAACAATCAATCACAAAAATCCACATTCGAAGACGTGAATTAAATCCAAAGAAATCGATACCAATTCCATTAAAATGGACATTCTCAAAAATCCCGAAAAAGAAGTCATCAAAGTCAATAATAAATGATAACAATAAATCGGATAATCACAAATCGATAAAAGTTGGAATCTCAAGTTAAATAGGCAAAACCAAGCAGGTCAGTCGACTGACTGCAGAGGGCCAGTCGACTGATCCAGAAACCAGAAAGTTTCATTTCCTGCAGTCAGTCGACTGACTGTAGAAAACAGAGACTTCTGTTTTCTGCAGACAGTCCCAGATATGCTCGGATGCTACAGCCAGTCGACTGACTGCAGGGGGTCAGTCGACTAACTGGCATTGGGACAATTTTTCAGCTTATCCAAATGAAGAGCAAACTCTTCCAATTTGCGATCGAACGAGCAATGGGCGCTAGGGGTTTATGCCAATCGACAACCCAGCCCTATAAGCTCTCTGATACACCACCAAAAGCATGATCAAACATCAAAGCTAAGATTTTTAGAGTTTTAGACTTCAAAACACCAAAAATTGAAATGTTCACCAAATCAATCCAAATCAAAATCAAATGAACATGCAAAGATGTTAGGAATTCATACCTAACAATCAAAGATAGTTATAGACATAGATGTGAGATAAAATCTCACCTTTAAACCCAAAAACACAAGAGAGAGAAGCTATAGAGCAAGGCAAGAACAATCACTCTTCAATGTTAACCCAAGGAGCTTCAATCTAAGCTCAAAAGAAGAACATTTCCTAAATTAGGTTTAGGAAATTTCTAAAATTTAAGAGAGAATGGGTTAGAGAATATGAAGAGGATGCTTACCTAAGCTTCTCCTTGATTTCTAGCTTGAAGTTGATAATTCCTAAGAGAATTAGGGCTTAGAATTTCTAATTCTTTTTCTCTTCCCCCATTTTTATCTAAATCTTGAAGGTATTAGGAAATGAAAGTGAATGAAGAGAAGAGGGGGTGGAGATATGGTCTCATGTTAGGTTATTGGGCTAAAAGCAAAACCCAAAGTCCTAAGTGAAAAATAGCAAAATTCACTCAACTCCAAACATAACGATGTTTATACTCAAAAAGATCGCAAACGGCATTTTGAACTCAATGGAAGTGGTCTCGAGTCCTAATTCGACCATTTGCAAAAAGTAGCTTTTCGGAATTCAATCCGACTAACGATGTTATATTTAAATATACAATTGTAAAATATGCGGGTTGTTACAGACTCCCCTCCTTAAAGAAATTGCATCCTCGCAATAATTAAGAGGAAAATAAAAAGTAACAATTATAAAAGCATATCAACACAAAAGAAAATTTGAAATAAGAAGCTCACTATAAAGAGCATGAAAGAGTAAGTCCGGATGTGTTTTCTCGATGAATTCTCAAGATTCCCAAGTGCAATCCTTAGGATTTGAGGACCATTGAACTTTCACAAGAAGGACATCTTTATTTCGAAGGTGTTTAACCTTCGAAGTAATGATATGAATAGAATGTTGGTCATAAGTCAAATTTGGTGAAACTTCAATTTCTTCAATTACACCGGGCTCAAGAATAAAAATCGGAATCCCTAAGGTATTTCCGTAGTAGAGAGACGTGGAAAACGTCATAAATAGTAGAAATTTGAGTTGGTAACAAAAGGCGATAAGCCACGGAACCAATGCATTCGGTGATGGGAAATGGGCCAATATATCGAGGTGCTAATTTTCTCGATCGACTGAAACGCACAACACCCTTCATAGGTGAAACACAAATGAACACCAATAATATCCGGACCTAAAACCAGCCTCTCACTGGCTTTAAGCCAACACGAAGGAAATCGGCATGGCCTTCCGTAGAGTGCCTCGAAAGATGCCATACCAATACAAGATTGGAAGCTATTATTGGAAATAAACTCAACAAGAGAAATATGATCTTCCCAACTTCCACCAAAATCAAGAACACATGCACGAAGAAGATCTTCAAGAGTTTGATTCACACGCTCGATTGTCCATCGGACTGAGGATGATAAGCGGTAATAAAATTAAGATTTGTTCCCAAAGCTTTTGAAGACCTTACAAAAATCCACTAGTAAAATAATGGATCACGATTGCTAACAATAGAAGTAGGAACTCCATGCAATTTAATTTGACATAGAGTTTAGCCAAAAGAGGTACGGTCCAAAAGAGAAGGACGAGCCTCAAGGCTACACAAAACAAGAGATGAACATAAATTGGATTTACGATCTCGAATCTCACAAGTGGATAAAGTATCGAGATCATTCCATTCGGATATCATCATAGAAACAACTGCTTGTTGCATACGATTAAGGGCATCGACAACTCGATTTCCCTTTTCGGGAGTATAAAGAATATCATGATCATAAAATGCAAGGAACTCGAGCCAACGTTGTTGACGCAAATTAAGGTCCTTTAGAGAAAATAAATATTTCAAAGATTTATGGTCATTGTAGAGAACAAATTTCTCTCCCAAAAGATAATGACGCCAAATTCTAAGAGCGAAAACAATAGCCGCGAGCACTAGATCATGAATGGCATATCTAGTCTCGACAAGCTTTAATTGTCAAGAAGCATATGTGATAACACATTCCCTTAGCATGAGAATGGCACCCAAACCAATACGACTAGTATCGGCAAAAACAATAAAAGCTTGGTTCCCTTCGGGAATCGCAAGAACAAAAGCATCGGAAAAGAGTTATCATCCTCTTTCCCGAAAAGCTAAGACATTCAAAATTACAATTAACTTTATGTAATCACCTTTTTATAAAAATTTACTTTTTACAAGTCAATTTATTGTGTCTGACTGTCTCATCATAGCGTTTAGGAGATTCCTATCGATAACGTTGATCAAGCGCACCGACCAGAATTCTTAAAGCACTCAATGGGCAAAACAACACAAAATCATCTTATATATGATAACCATGCCTCTTATAAAATTTACAAATATTCTTTGCTTGTTTAAGAACAAAACCCAATCATACTTATAAATATCTTATTAAAAAGATTTGCAAATTTTAAATTGTTGTTTTCATCCATAATCATTAAATATAAGAATAAACTAATCGAGATATTCATAGAATACCCGATTCACAAAATGGATGAAATAAGGTAGAAGGTTCGTCATACCGAATGACATAACGAACCAAACACAAAAATCACAACGAGTACGGAATGCGGTAAGAGAATGCTACCTTCTGCAACTCGTAGCTGATGAAAACCGGTGGCAAGGTCGAGCTGAAAAGACCTTAGCACCACAAAATAGATTGCTTAGGTGGTAATCCTAAGACAAACTCAAAAATACCGGAAAATTCACAAACAACATGAATGAGAGAAACAACATTCTCCACATCATGTAGATTTAAAGAATGAAATGATACCACCGAATTTGGAAATTAAAATCATTATAAACAAAAGAAATCTGCTTAATAGATTGAGGATGTCGAAGATGAATAGTTCACATTGGACATAGGATATGGGCTTCATAATGATCAAGCAAATCCTTTCCCAAAAATCAATTCGAAAGCCAAAGTAACGCATAACATGCAAATCGGCTCGGAAAGAATAATCACATAAAATAATCTCGACATTTTCACAAAGTAAATTGAGTGTTGCGGATCCATCAATCGAATTCGCAATTCTCGATGAAGTCATCAAGCCCATAATATTAAAAGAGAAAGAATCATCAAGTTCTTTTGATATAAAATAATGAGATGACCCCAAATCAAAATGAACTCGAATAAAATAATCACAAAACAAATATCGTCAAAGATAGAATGAGAAATACCTTGACCACGAGAAGTGTTAACATGGGCTTGTATGACATTTAGCTTGCCCTCCTTCTTGCCCTGAAGTTTGGGACACGAAGATAAAGTATGACCCGAACTCTTCCAATAGCGACAAGAAAGAGACTTCAGGCACTTGTTTGCATAGTGGTCCATAGAACCACAATTGTAGCATTGTCCATGACTAGAGGTAGGAGTCTTTGCTACAGAAGTTTCTTGCTTCCCTTTCTTGTCGGGATTGGGGCCTTTGAACTTAATAGGCCTCTTCATGTTATTGTTGAAGTTCTGTTTGGCACGCACAACTTCAACATCACTTTCTTTATCGGACTCTTCAAGCCGAAGAGCGATATCAACAAACTGATCGAAAGAAACTTCCAGTTTCAGAAGTAAAGGCTTTTTAAGGTTCTTATTCAACCCATAGACAAATCTCTGATTTTTCCTCAATGGGGTATTAATATACTCGACCCCATATTTAGAGAGAGATTCAAAAGATGCGATGTAATCCGTCACAGAAGATTCACCTTGAACAAGGTCAATAAAGCGTCGGGCTAAAGTTACTTTTTCAGCCTCCGGCACAAACTTCAATTCGAACCTTTCCCGGAATTGCTCCCAAGTAAGATCCGCTTCGATAATTTCAGAAATCAAAAGCTCATACCAATCTAATGCTCTTTCTTGGAGCATGCTAGAAGCCACTTGGATACGAAGTGAATCAATAAGATCCATGCGGGAAAAGATGCGATTGCATGATCTAAGCCAAGCTTGGATTTCTATAACGGTTTCGGAACCCTTGAATGGCCTTCCACCCAAAGCGATATAATCTCTGCACAAGCGTGCAAACCCGGACTTAGGGTGAGTTGGCACTGGAATGGGTCCGACAGCTTGGGCATTGTTCACAAGATCTAAAAGTTGTTGAGCTGACATAAATACTCCGTCCTGGGTAGTAGCACTAGATTGACCAGCGCTGGGACGGCCTGGTCTAACTGTGACGCCCCACCTCTATACTCACGCTAGCCAAGAACACTACGGAGTAATGCCGTCAACTAACACGAAGAATAAGGCTGTTGAGGGGCGACCATCCGTGTAATTGCTTTGTGCGAGCGTCGATATGTCAGATAGTATAATTCATTTTAAGAGGAAATCCGACATACCGATACAAACTCAAAGCTACTACACAGTGGCTATAACATCTTCGAAAACAAATATAGAAATAAACATAACATAAATCGGTCACAGTTATCCATATCACAAAGGCGGAAATAGATATGAATATAACACATAGAAGTGTATATTAGAGTAGTGGTCAAACAAGATCCACAATATCATAAAAGAATAGATACAAGAGCTACACAAAAAAATATGTATACATCAAGGAGTCTCTATCTCAAATGTATAACAACAAAAACTACAAATCTAATGTAGTTAGACAAAAGTCAAATAATGAGGATCCTATAAGGAGTCAAGCAGAAGCACCTGAAACATCTCGGTCTGACCCGAGTATTATTTAATAAGAAAATAATAAACAGGTCATTCTAACTATAAATATCATACAAAATGAGATTGAGTAAGAGGTATGACAAAACATGTGATAACAATAATGCCAAACTGAGATAGTATATTTTTGAAAATCAACCATCAATCATTCAATATCACAAGAATCTTCTCAAAGATCAAAGAAAAGATGAATATCATATTCTTTATTTTTATTCGCCAAGTCCAAATGTTGGCAAACATCTCAATGCCAATCGTAAAAGTTGGAGAAACACAAATTCACCGATGCACAAATATTGATAAATCTTATCAATGAAATCATGAAAATTGGTGAAACACAAATTCTAGAAATCATCAGTAGAAATCCAGAAATCACACAAAAAAAGGGGGGAGGCCTATCACAAACGGAAGCATGAAAACTCACCAACACGTGTATCAAAAATGGAACGCTATTTCTACTCCCTCTTTCTCACTTGTATTAAATGGCAGACCTATGGGATATTTCAGAGGTAGTAAAGGTATTCGCCAAGGAGATCCAATTTCATCATATTTATTTCTGATGGTCATGGAGGTCTTAACTGTTATTTTACAGACCAGCTACAACCACAAGACAATCAAGTATCACCCAAAGTGCTCACTTCAACAAATAACTTCTATAATGTTTGCAGATGATGTCTTGTTATTTACCAAACCGGAAATATCCTCCTTGGATGGTATCATGATAGCACTGCAGGCCTTCCACTGTATGACTGGGCTTACCATTAACCAAGCCAAATCTTCTCTGCTTGTTACTGGAGTCAGTGAACTGCATGCTACTGCCCTCCAACAACACTCTGGCTTCTCTAGCATGGAAAATGACATGATGTACCTTGGTCTCCCTTTAATTTCCAAAAGGATATCTAAAGCTGACTGTTTACCTCTTTACTTCAAAATTTCCTCGCTAATGTCCGCATGGAATAATAGGAACTTAACTCAAAGTGGAAGGCTTGTTATAATAAAATCTGTTGTGTTTTCCTCCATTGTTTACTGGGCTCGCACCCTAATTCTCCCAAAGAAACTATTGCATATGGTAAGGTCTGCCATGATCAGATATTTTTGGACTGGCAGTATTCATAACAGGAAGTTAGTGCCTTGTTCCTTTTCTAAAATTGAGTCTCCCCTGAGATTGGGAGAGCTGGGAGTACTTGATGTTAGGAAATGGAACATAGCTGCTATGAGTAAACATTTTAATTCCCTTATCAACAAAAGAGGTGGCTTATGGGTTGACTGGTCTTGGCAATACAATATAAAGAACAGGTACTTTTGGAGCATGGATATCCCACAAGTTTGCAGTTGGACTTGGAGAAGTTTACTAAATCTCAGAGTAGTTTTCCTCCCCATGATACTATATCCCATCAATGCTAGCAATGATGTTAGCTTTTGGCATGATCCATGGATTAGTAATGGTCAAATCCTTTCCAAAATATGTGATCACTATCAAATGACACAATCTGGTATCCACTATCATGCTAAAGTGAAGGACTTTCTGCATCATGATCAAATCCAGTTGCCATATAACAGTAATCAGGTGATAAGGCAACTGTGGATAGAAATTCAGCAAAAAACTTTTAACACTAATCAGGTTGACACTGTAACCTGGCTTACGAAGACTCATACAGCTGCTGCAGTTTACAAATTTATTAGTTCCAGTTTGTCTCTGCCTGCTACCAAATGGTTTGCTGTTATTTGGTCAGCTGACTCTTGTCCCAAGGACAATTTAATGATGTGGAAAGTCATCAACCAAGCTTTAGTAACCAGATGCTTGTTGAATAGTTATGGAATGACATGCTATGCTGAGTGTATTTTCTGTAATCATCATGATGAAACTACTGAGCATCTGTTTTTTGGATGTCCTGCCCTTCAATTCTTGATGGATAAGATAAGCTACATACTTGGTTATAATCTGTCTTGTTCAATCTCAAGTATTCAATGGAGTTTAATCTATAAAGCAACAAAGTGGAGAAATGTGCAAGGCAGAGCTCTTGCAGTATGCTTGAAAGTGTGTATGTCAGTTATTTGGAGAGAGAGAAATGCCATAATCTTTGATAAAGTTAGAAGAAATGATGATCTGATATGGGTTGAAGTTAGAACCAGAACTTATAGGAAACTACAGAATAGTCCAAGTGTTTTTCATCAATCCCTGATTGATGCCTGGACTTGAATTTGCTGTTCTTTCTTGCTTGTTCTTTGTATTTTCCTTTCTTTTTTCTGTTGTACTTTTTTACTTGTTCGTTGCAATAAAACTGGTAGGGGCCCAGTTAACCCCGCTGGCTTTACCAAAAAAAAAAATTGGAACGCTATTTCATGGTTGCTAACCATAACTTCGGAACAACGACGTAGTACAATAACGGTACGTCCGATGAACCAAAAAGTTGGGACATCGATGTAGTACAATAACGGTACATCCGATGAACCGAACACCATAAAAGAACATGGGTCACTAGCCCATAAAAGAATGAGACGAAACTCAATAAAACGAGGTACAGTCCCCCACGTGGACAAAGAGACATCGCACATTGCTAGTCTAAACCGTAAAATGATCATCATCGATCATCAAAAAGTGTCGATTACACTAAGCTAATAAATATAAGAGTTTAGCTTCATGTCCCATAACCACTTGCTTAACTCAAATATTTACGAACAGATTGTAGATTTCCACTCAAAAGTTGTCACAAGAGTTCAATCGAACAAGTCCAAGAATTAACCGACGAAGTAAACGCAAGCGTTTCATACCACTTGTTTTACTAAGCCGTTTAATTAGATTTCTCATACGAGTGAGGTAAAGGGTTGTATATACTAATAGATTGGAAAACGGTTTTAAAATGTGTTTTGTATTTAAAAGTAGTGTTGAAATCGTTTTGATGAAAGAGTTTGAGTATTTACTACTAGTATAGAAGTCTTTGCGTTTTAAAGTGACAAACCATAAAAATGATTGTAAAAAAACAATCAATCACCAAAATTTCACGTTCGAAGACCTGAATTAAATCCAAAGAAATCGATACCAAATCCATTAAAATGGATATTCCCAAAAATCCCGAAAAAGAAGTCATCAAAGACGATAATAGTGATAACAACTAATCGGATCGACAAAAATCGATTAACATTGGAATTTTACTCAAAATTAGGCAAATAGGAAAAACTGGGAAGACGTCTGAGGGGTTGTTCCAGACGTCTGGTTTTGGTTTCTGGAAATATTCCAGAAAACCATCCAGACGTCTGAGGCCTAAAATCAGACGTCTGAAATCCTTTCAGACGTCTGGGGATAAATCCAGACGTCTGGTTTTGGTTTCTGGATATATTCCAGAAAACCAACCAGACGTCTGAAATCATAAATCAGACGTCTGACATCCTTTCAGACGTCTGGAAAGATAATTCAGACGTCTGAAATTAGTCACTGCCCTTTTTATTTTTCTGTCGTGTATTATTTTTCTCCAAGAGGCAAAACCAGACGTCTGGCATTGGTATCCATACGTCTGAACACCTGGTAAAGGCAACAATTTGCCTAGGCCATAATGGCCAAATCGATTCGGGAGCGATCGAGCAAGCAACGACGACTAAGGATTTATGCCAAACGACAACCCGGCCTTATAACCTCTTCGATACACCCCAAACAACATATCCAAACATCCTTTGTAGGATTTTCACAAAAATTGGACTTCAAATTCAAAAATTGGCAAATCAACCACATTAATTCAAATCAAAAGCAAATGATCATGAATAGATGTTAGGAATTCATACCTAACAACCAAGATAGATATAGACATAGATGTGAGGTAAAAATCTCACCTATTTCACAAAAACAAGGAAGAAGAAGCTTGAAAACAAAGGAGGATCAACCACTCTTTAATCTCAACTATAGAAGCTTAAATCTAAGCTCAAAAGAAGAACATTTCCTAAGTTAGGTTTAGAATATAACTGAAATTAAAGAGAGAATGAGTTGGAGAAGAAGATGGAGATGCTTACCTTAGCTTCTCTTTGAATTTGGAGCAAGAATTTGTATTTGCTAAGGAAACTAGGGTTTTGGATTTCTAATTTCCCATTCCTCTCCCCATTTTCAGTTGCTTGAGTGTTTAAGAAAATAGAAATGAAGTGAAGAGGAGAGGAGATGGGCTGAACTAGGTTATAGAGTGAGTTGGGGTGAAACCCAAACCCAAAAGCCCAACAGAAAATAGCAAAAATCAACTTACTCCAAACATATTGATGTTTATACTCAAAAAGCTCACAAACACCATTTTGGACTTAATGGAAGTGGTTTCGAGTCCTAATTCGACTATTTGCAAAAAGTAGCTTTTCGGTCTTTAATCCGACTAAAGATGCTATATTTAAATATAAAATCATAAAAATATGCGGGTTGTTACAGACTCCCCTCCTTAATGAAATTGCGTCCTCGCAATCCTTAAGAAATAATTGAGAAGTAACAACAATAAAAGCACATCGACACAAAAAAAAGAAATTTGAAATAAAAGTTCACCTTAAGGAGCACGAGAGAGCAAGTCCGGATGTGTTCGCTCGATGAATTCTCTGGATTCCCAAGAGCAATCCTTAGGATTTGAGGACCATTGAACTTTCACAAGAGGAACATCTTTATTTCGAAGGCATTTAACTTCCGAAGCAATTATACGAATAGGATGTTGCTCATAAGTCAAATTAGGTGAAAGTTTAATTTCTTCAATAACACCGGGCTCAAGAACAGAATCGGAACCTCGGAGGCATTTCCGAAGTTGCGAGACGTGAAACACGTTATGAATAGCAGAAAATTGAGCCGGTAATAAGAGGCGATAAGCCACGGAACCAATACGTTCAGTGATGGGAAATGGACCAATATATAGAGGTGCTAATTTTCCCGATCGACTGAAACGCACAACACCTTTCATAGGTGAAATACGAATAAACACCAAATCTCCCATAGAAAATTCTAATTTCCTTCTTCGGTTGTCGGCATAGGATTTTTGTCTACTTTGAGCTTTTTTCATCCTATGACGAATAAGGTCAATCTTCTCTGTGGCATCACGAATAAAATCTGGACCTAAAACCAGCTTCTCACCGGCTTCAAGCCAACACGAAGGAGATCGGCATGGCCTTTCGTATAGTGCCTCGAAAGGTGCCATACCAATACTAGATTGGAAGCTATTATTATAGGAAAACTCAACAAGAGAAATATGATCCTCCCAGCTTCCACCAAAATCAAGAACACAAGCACGAAGGAGATCTTCAAGAGTTTGATTCACACGCTCGGTTTGTCCATCGGACTGAGGATGATAAGCGGTGCTAAAATTAAGCTTTGTTCCCAAAGCTTTTTGAAGACCTTTCCAAAATCCACTAGTAAACAATGGATCACGATCGCTAACAATAGAAGTAGGAACTCCATGCAATCTAACGATTTCCTTGACAAAGAGTTTGGCCAAAATAGGTACGGTCCGATTGGACCGAACGGGAAGAAAATGGGCAGATTTTGTAAGTCTATCTACTATCACCCATAGGCTATCATGACCCGAACGAGAATGGGAAAGACCGTCAATAAAGTCCATGGAAATTTGATCCCACTTCCAAACAGGAATGTCCAAAGGTTGCAATAACCCACCGGGCCTTTGATGTTCGGCCTTAACGAGTTGGCAAGTCATGCAACGCTTAACGAAGTTAGCAATATCAGATTTCATCCCATCCCAATAATAAAGCCGCTTCATGTCCGCGTACATTTTACTACTACCTGGATGAATGGTAAATTTAGATCGATGAGAATCTTCTAAAATGTCTTTACGAAGATCAATAATATTTGGCACAATAAGTCTACCAAATTTTCGAATACCGCCATGAGTATCAATATCAAAGTCTTTCAAACCTTTAATATCAATTTTATCCCTACAACTTTGGCTAAGAAGAACCAATTCGGGATCATGCTTTTGAGCTTCAAGAATGCGGTCTAAAAGAGAAGGATGAGCCTCAAGGCTACACAAAACAAGAGATGAACATAAATCACTTTCACGATCTTGAATCTCACAAGTGGACAAAGTCTCGAGATCACTCCACTCGGATATCATCATAGAAACAACCGCTTGTTGCTTACGACTAAGGGCATCGACAACACGATTTCCTTTTTCGAGTGTATAAAGAATATCAAGATCATAAGATGCAAGAAACTCGAGCCAACGTTGTTGACGCAAGTTAAGTTTCTTTTGAGAAAATAAATACTTTAAAGATTTATGATCGGTGTAGAGGACAAATTTCTCTCCTAAAAGACAATGATGCCAAATTCTAAGGGCGAATACAATAGCCGCGAGCTCCAAATCATGAGTGGCATATCTAGTCTCGGCAGGCTTTAATTGCGTAGAAGCATAAGCAATAACACGTTCCCGCTGCATGAGAACGGCACCCAAACCAACACGACTAGCGTCGGTATAAACAATAAAATCTTGGTTCCCATCGGGAATCACAAGAATAGGAGCATCGGAAAGGAGTTATTTTAATTTTTGAAATGAAGCTTCACATTTGTCTGACCAAATGTATTTAACTCCCTTCTTTGTCAAATTAGTAAGAGGTACGGAAATTTTAGAAAAGTATTTTATGAACCGACGGTAATAGCCCGCCAATCCAAGAAAGCTACGAATTTCCATCACACTCTCCGGTCTCTTCCAATTTTGAATCGCTTCAATCTTCGAAGGATCCACGGAAATACCGGATTCAGAAATAATATGCCCCAAAAATTTCACACGAGATTGCCAAAAGTGGCATTTAGAAAATTTTGCTTTTAATTGGTTGGTCCTAAGAGTTTCCAACACAATCCGAAGATGATTTTCATGTTCTTCCTCGGTTTTAGAATAAATAAGAATATCATATATAAAGATGAGAACAAATCGATCGAGGAAGTCTTTGAAAACTCGATTCATAAGGTCGACGAAATAAGCTGGAGCATTCGTCAAACCAAATGGCATAACAAGCCATTCATAAGATCCATAACGAGTACAGAAAGATGTCAGAGGAATGCTATCCTCTGCAATACGGAGCTGATGAAAACAGGTTGCTAAGTCTAACTGTGAAAAGACTTTAGCACCACTAAGTTGATCGAATAAATCATCAATCCGCGGTAAGGGATATTTATTCTTAATGGTGAGATCGTTAAGTTTGCGGTAGTCAACGCAAAGCCTAAGTGTACCATCAGATTTCTTCACAAAAATAGCTGAAGCTCCCCAAGGAGAGGAACTAGATTGAATAAATTGCTTCACTTTCAATTCGGATAATTGTTTACGCATCTCCTCATTTTCCTTATTGGACATACGATAAGGAGGACGAGTAATAGGTAGAGCTCTAGGGATTAGATTAATTCTGAACTCAATTGCTCGCTTAGGTGGTAATCCTAAAACGGGCTCAAATATGTCGGGAAATTCACGAACAATGTGAATGAGAGAAATGACATCCTCCTCCTCATCATTATCGTCATCATGAGGATTTAAAGAATATAAAGATGCTGTCAAGTTGGAATCCGAATCTTTAAGAACAATAGAAATCCGTTTAACAGATTGAGGATGTGAAAGATGAATAGTCCGCTCAGGACATAGGATATGGGCTTCATAACGATTAAGCCAATCCATTCCCAAAATCATTCCGAAACCAAGATAACGCATAACATGCAAATCGGCTCGGAAAGCATAATCACATAAAATAATTTCGACAACTTTACAAAGTAAACAGAGTGTTGCAGACCCACCAACCGGATTCGCAATACTCAATGAAGTCATCAAGCCAATAACATTCAAAGACAAAGCATCAACAAGTTCTTTTGATATAAAAGAATGTGATGCACCCGTATAAAAAAGAACTCGAATAGGTTGATCATGAAACATAATAATACCATCAAGAATAGAATGAGAAATACCTTGACCACGAGAAGTGTTAGCAAGGGCTTGAGCAACATTTAGCTTTCCCTCTCTCTTGCTTGGAAGTTTGGAACAGGAAGATAAAAGATGACCCGAATTTTTGCAATAACGACAAAAGAGGGGTTTTGGGCATCTATTAGCATAATGGTCCTAAGAACCGCAGTTGTAGCATTGCCCTCCACTAGAGGTAGGAGTCTTTACTACCGTTGCTGCTTGCTTCCCTTTCTTGTTGGGATAAGGACCCTTGAGCTTATTAGGCCTCTTCTTGTTGTTGTTGAAGTTCGGTTTGGCACTCCCAACTTCAACATCACTCTCTCTATTTGCCTCTTCAAGTCGAAGAGCGATATCAACGAGCTGATCAAAAGAAACTTCCAGTTTCAGAAGTAATGGCTTTTTGAGATTCTTATTCAATCCATAGACAAATCTCTGGTTTTTATTCAGTTGGGTATTAATATATTTGACTCCATATTTAGATTGAGATTCGAAAGATGCGACATAGTCTGTCACGGAAGATTCACCTTGAACAAGGTCTATGAAGCGTCGGGCTAAAGATACTTTTTCAGCTTTTGGCACGAATTTCAACTCGAACCTTTCTCGGAATTTCTCCCAAGTAAGATCCGCTTCAATAATTTCAAAGATCAGAAGCTCGTACCAGTCTAATGATCTTTCTTGGAGCATGCTAGAAGCCACTTGGACTCGATGGTGATCAATAAGATTCATGCGAGAAAAGATGTGATCGCATGTTCTAAGCTAAGCTTGGACTTCTATAATGCTTTCAGAACCTTTGAATGGCTTTCCACCCAAATTGGTGTAATCACTGCATAAGCGTGCAAACCCAGATTTAGGATGTGTGGTGTGACGACCCGCCACTCATTCCACAGAATGACGCATCGTCAATAAGAAAGAAGGGGTAGAAAATAGAAAAGAAGAGAAGAAAGAAAGAAACAACAACAACTATCTCACAGCGGAAAGAATAAATTATATTAATAACATAAACTATTACATAGTATACAACACTTATCAGAGTTTACACAACTACAACACATACTAGACAGTTATAAACATCTGTCTATATATTACAACTCAAATACAATACAAGACTCTAACACAGATATCAACACAGCGGAATACTATATCTACGAACGCCGAAGCCTCCTGCTCCATTGCTCCTCCACAATTCGTCAAAGCTAAACCTGAATCTCTTGGCTACTCGTAAAAATTTGAGTACCCAAGAGTTTATAAAACAGAAATAAACAACTTGGGTCAGACATGGGTCTGGTGTGAGTAACAGGTTAAACTTGTTTAACTTTGAAACCATTTGGAAAGAAAAAGTATCTCGTAAGACTTCCCGCACATAAACACGGAAAAGTTTTTACCTTACGATAACCAAAACATTTGATAGGAAATTCGATTGTATTATAATAGGGTCTAGGGTTTTCAAATAAATATGAAATAGCCGAAATTGTTACATTATTAAATTCCAGCATACATAAGTATACAATCAAGTCCGTTATCACTTATTGGAATTTGGATTTCCATACAATGGCAGAGCTACCGGGGTACCGCTCATCACAGTACGGGGCCTAGATCACCGTACCGAGGATCACTCCCAATCCCCTGCAACACAAAGCCGGAACCATCCCTTACTGGATAATCCCGAATAAAATCACCCCACAGATGGCCGTCGCCAACTGCACCACTAAGCCGAAATAAAAGGAACTTCTCTAGACAGGGATGACCTTACTCTCAGTGGGTGCTACCCACGAAGCCTTGCTGCACCTCCCCTGTTTTAGCCATTTCCGGTTTGATGAGGCTTGAGGTCACGATTTACCTTTAAATCAGAACATCACTTAGAATGCTCATCGTCCACCTGACGATGTTTTGAAAGCATTCGATCCATACAAGTTCGTTCCGGGTTCGAACGAAACCGAAGGCATTATCTCGTTACACTCGTGTTGGAATCACCCTCAGAGTTAACGACAATAACCCTTGCACTTTGAATCTTCATCTTCACTTGAGATTCACGACCTATCGTAAATTTGGATCGATGTGGTATTCGGGTCTCCAGACCTGGCATCCCGGTATACGGAAACCCGATCCCGGTCTCATCGAAATCCAAAACGTATCTTTTAAGGCCAAGTTGTTTTAAGGTTAAAACAATTCAATTCTTATCTATACTACACACAGATAGATAATTTACAATAGATAATCCATATTATCATCCAAACAGATAATTCCTATTATCATTTCAATCCAACCAAACCTCTATATCATAGATCAGCACATCTCTTATCAGAGATATCAACAATGCAAAGCAATCAATATCATTCATCCATTCTTAAGTAATGATTTATATCATCTAATTAATTTAAAGTGAATTAAACTAATTACTTCATTCTATAAATCCTGCTTACTTAATTATTTATTTAAACCAATTAATTAATCATACTTTAAGTATCATCTTAATTAATCATTCCTGATTAATTACCCTTTAATTACTTTAAGTAATTAATACTTAATTAATTTCACAAATTAATTATCTTAAACCATTCAGTAAATAAATCTTTAATTACTTCATTAATTAATTAACTATATTTAATTACATTAATCCTTAATTAATTACAATTAATTAATTGCTTTAATCACTTATTATTTATTAATTAATCTTAATTAATCAATTCTTAATTACATCATTAATTATATTAATTAATGATCCTTAATTATTCTTAATTAATTATCTTGTTTAAATTAATAATTAATTAGTCACATTTATTAATCACCTTTGATTAATCTCATTTAGTAATTAACTACCCTTAATTACTCTTCCATAAATTAATTACTCATTAATTAATTATCTTTTAATTAATCCCTTGATTAATTATTTAAAGTAATTAACTCAAATTACTTTCATTATATCATCCTTAGTTAATTACATCCACTAATTAACTTTAATTACTTTCCTAAGTAATTACACTTTCACTAATTACATTTAAGTAATTATACTTATCACATAACCAAGTGATTATCTTAAATTAATTAAATTAATTAATTTAACTTATCAAATTATTTAATTAATTACCTTAAGTAATTAATTACCTTAATTACTTCCATTAAGTAATTATACTTAACCAATTTCCATAAATGATTATTATTAATTTATTAATCAAATTGATTACCAAAATAAATCTCATTAATTAATTATTTATTTATCCCTAATTAATGATCCCTCATTAATTATTTAAAAATTCTTTAATTACTTCTTTAGGTAATTAATCTTTAATCAATTATTTATTAAAACAACTTGATAAACTCTTATTTATCAATTAATTAATTAAATTATCAATTATTCTTTAATTACCTTATTAATTTAATTACTCCTATATAATTAAATCTTAATTACTTTCTGACTAAAGTATTAACCTTTAACTACTTTAGTTATTATTAACAAAAGTCTTTAAAACATTTTACTTTAAAATCTTTCTTTTAATTCATTTTAAATTAAAAGATTTAAATAGATTACAATTTAACTTTATCCAATATTTAAATCAAATATACAAAATCTTTTTAAATCAAATGTTAAGAACACTTAACATTTATAAGATTTTAAACCAATTTATTTGAATTAAAAATCCTTTTTAAAATATACTTTTAACAATTTAAATTTTAAAACATCATAAATTTTATCAACCTATTTATTTCAAACAAGGATACAATTTTAAATTTGAATCCATACTTCCAAATTTGCTTTAAAACTTTGTTTAAAATTTCAGTTTCCAAAATTTTAAACCAAATTTAAAAGTTAAAACAAACAGGCTTAAGGCCTGTACCAACTCAAATTACCCGAGCCTACCACTAAATGCTTCGAGTAAAAACTGGAAACCCCCGAGTTCCCTTCGAGTTTCCCTTCCCTTGTTATTTTAAAACTTTGTCAAGTTAAAAAAATTTATAAACAGTTTAGCCCACGCGAGTCTTCCCGAGCCATCACCCAGTTTTCACGAGGATGTCTTCGAGTCAAACATCACTTGCTCAAGAACATCTTCTTCCTCTAAACTCAAATCTTCTAGATATTCGAAACATCCATGTGCATGTGCACAAGCGAAATGCTTGCCTTCGATCACCGCCGATGATCTTCTCCAGTCAACATTCACCTTCGTATCCAAATTCGACCACCAAAACTTCAACATCAATTCGTATTCGGAAACGAGTATCTCATCGCCATGAAGAACAGGAAACCAAAGCCTGGAAATCACTCGAATTCATCTCTCCGATCGCCTGAGCGTCTGAACGTTTGGCCGCGACTTCGACTTCGTCCCCACTTCAATTTCCCAAAATCTGGTGAAGCTCGATCCACCAGAGCTCCCTTGATCACCAAAACCTCGACCATGCCCAAAAATTAGGTCTACAGATAATCTCGATCAATTCCCATCGCCACAGTCGTCTATCATTACTTCTACTATTTTTTTCCGACCTCACCCATCATCCAACTATCTCCAGTGAGAACCACGTCTCCGAAAATCAACTAGATCATCAGAGATCACCCAGAATGCAAATTCTGGTCAAACCCAATCTGCTCCTAATATACCCCTCTAAAAATTGTGATTTCACTTTCAAAATTCATGTTTTAGGATAGGGTTTTAGATTATATGCCTGTCTTGATGAATTCAGATACTTAAATTTTCACCTAATTTAAACATGCACTGTATTTTCTAGTTCCTAGAGACATTTCTGTTTTATTTTAACTTAATAAAACTTTAAACTCTAATCTATGATACACCAAACATGTTTGTTCGAATTCTAAATCCTATCAGAGATTATATCAAAAGGATTTAAATTTTGATCATGACTTTAACTTCTAAAAGAAGAGCAGATAAGATCAGGGTATAATAATAGGCATGCATCTATACATCCATATACATACATAGAAATTCAATCATATACATATATTCAATACTCATTTTATCCTAGAATTTCACATGCAAACAGATACCTATGTACTAAAATTTTAAGAAAACTATTACTCACCAATTTAAAATGAAGAACAGAGCCCTCTTTGAAACTGCTTTAAACTTTAAAACTGAAGTGCTTTTGAAACTTTTAAAACTCGATTTAAAAACTTGAATGCTGGCTTTATTTCGGAAGGATTGCAGTTGCATGCAGAGATGCCTTGTTTGACATGCCTCCAGATTTGAAAAGAATTTGTAGTCTTTTGTTTCCAGATTGAAAATGCATTACAGGTCTGGGTTTTGAAAGTGATTTGCATGTTTGATGAAGAAGCATTTTAGAGGATATTGATTACAGATTTGTTTTGATTCCAGATTTGAAGAAAATGCAACCTTTTTGTTTTCAGATTGAAGAGAGGTTACAGGTTTTAAAGAAATGCAGGTTGAAGGCTTGATTATTGAAAATGAGTTACAGGTTATTTGAGATTATGGTTTGAGGATTACTGATTTTATTTGAGAACATTTCGGTTGAGAATTTGTTTGAGAATTTTGTTTTATTGAAAGAAATCTTGTTTTAGATTTTGTTTTGAGTATTCTTGTTACAGGCTGAAATCTCTTTAATTTTGAAAAAGAATTAGAAAAGAAAATGTAGATAAGAACATATGTATATATAAGTAAAAATGATATATTCAAATAAAAGAAAAACAAAAACTCAAAACTTGACATTTGTCATTACATTGGTTTATTAATGTACACATGTTATTTTAAAGCTTTAGGAATTTACACATGTCTTTTTAGTTAGTTTATATTTATTCTAAATATAGATAAAAGCTTTTTCTTTATTTTCTTAAACACTTATTACTTATCTATTTATATATATAAAGATAACTTTTTTTTAAAGAACTAACCAATTATACTTATAAATAAAAGCTTATACATATATATTTAAAATCTAAAACTATTTAAATATTACCTCTTTTGAATTTCAAATTCAAATTCAAATTATATTCTTAAAATCCAATTTAAAGTAAATTTAAAACAACACATCCAATTTGAAAATAACAATCTTATTTTATTAAGGTCTTTTTATTATAAAAACAACACTCTATTAATATTGTTTGAAATTAACATATTTATCAATTTTAAAATAATTTATAAAGGAGATTATAAATTACTACTATTTATTAAATGAATTAACATATCATATTTATATATATATATATATATTCAATTCAAATCTTATTATCAAAAATTATCAATCAATTTAATTATTTAAACAGATTATTAAATTGATATTGCCCTAAATTTCCGGGATATTACATGTGGGCTCAGGAATAGGTCCGGCAGCTTGAGTATTTCTCACAAGGTCTAGAAGTTGCTGAGCAGACATAAATACGCCATCCTGGGGAGTAGCACTAGATTGACCGGCGCTGGGACGACCTAGTCTAATCATTTCTCTTCTTTAAGAAAGAAAGAAAAGGAGAAAAAGGTTATTCACAAAATGAATATCAAACAAACTTGATTGATAAAACAAGGCATCATAAAAAAAGGATTGAACGGTACGAAGACTCGAATTAAATCCTATGGCACAATTCCTAAGAAAGACTTAGGACAATGATCCTTGCTAGATTATTCTACATTGTTCCGAAGTTTGGCACTGAAACCAAGATGTGATGCCCCACCTCTATACTCACGCTAGCCAAGAACACTATGGAGTAATGCCGTTAACTAGCACAAAGAATAAGGCTGTTGAGGGGCGACCATCCGTGTAATTGCTTTGTGCGAGCGTCGATATGTCAGATAGTATAATTCATTTTAAGAGGAAATCCGACATACCGGTACAAACTCAAAGCTACTACACAGTGGCTATAACATCTTCGGAAAAAAATATAGAAATAAACATAACAGAAATCAGTCACAGTTATCCATATCACAAAGGCGGAAATAGATATGAATATAACACATAGAAGTGTATATCAGAGTAGTGGTCAAACAAGATCCACAATATCATAAAAGAATAGATACAACAGCTACACAAAAGAATATGTATACAACAAGGAGTCTCTATCTCAAATATATAACAACAAAAACTACAAATCTAATGTAGTTAGACAAAAGTCAGATAATGAGGATCCCATAAGGAGTCAAGCAGAAGCACCTGAAACATCTCGGTCTGACCCGAATATTATTTAATAAGAAAATAATAAACAGGTCAGTCTAACTATAAATATCAGACAAAATGAGATTGAGTAAGAGGTATGACAAAACATGTGATAACAATAATGCCATACTGAGATAATATATTTTTGAAAATCAACCATCAATCATTCAATATCACAAGAATCTTCTCAAAGATCAAAGAAAAGATGAATATCATATTCTTTATTTTTATTCGCCAAGTCCAAATGTTGGCAAACATCTCAATGCCAATCGTAAAAGTTGGAGAAACACAAATTCACCAATGCACAAATATTGATAAATCTTATCAATGAAATCACGAAAATTGGTGAAACACAAATTCTAGAATTCATCGGTAGAAATCCAGAAATAACACAAAAAAAGGGGGGAGGCCTATCACAAACGGGAGCATGAAAACTCACCAACACGTGTATCACAAATGGAACGCTATTCCATGATCGCTAACCCTAACTTCGGAACAACGACGTAGTACAATAACGGTACGTCCGATGAACCAAAAAGTCGGGACATCAATGTAGTACAATAACGGTACATCCGATGAACCGAACACCATAAAAGAACACGGGTCGCTAGCCCATAAATGAATGAGACGAAACTTAATAAAACGAGGTACAGTCCCCCACGTGGACAAAGAGACATCGCACATTGCTAGTCTAAACCATAAAATGATCATCATCGATCATCAAAAAGTGTCGATTACACTAAGCTAGTAAATATAAGAGTTTAGCTTCATGTCCCATAACCACTTGCTTAACTCAAATATTTACGAACGGATTGTAGATTTCCACTCGAAAGTTGTCACAAGAGTTCAATCGAACAAGTCCAAGAATTAACCGACGAAGTAAACGCAAGCGTTTCATACCACTTGTTTTACTAAGCCGTTTAATTAGATTTCACATACGAGTGAGGTAAAGGTTTGTATATACTAATAGATTGGAAAACGGTTTTAAAACGAGTTTTGTATTTAAAAGTAGTGTTGAAATCGTTTTGATGAAAGAGTTTGAGTACTTACTACTAGTATAGAAACCTTTGCGTTTTAAAGTGACAAACCATAAAAATGATTGTAAAAAACAATCAATCACCAAAATTTCACGTTCGAAGACGTGAATTAAATCCAAAGAAATCGATACCAAATCCATCAAAATGGATATTCCCAAAAATCTCGAAAAAGAAGTCATCAAAGACGATAATAGTGACAACAACTAATCGGATCGACAAAAATCGATTAACATTGGAATTTTACTCAAAATTAGGCAAATAGGCAAAACTGGGAATTTCAAGACGTCTGAGGGGTAGTTCCAAACGTCTGGTTTTGGTTTCTGGAAATATTCCAGAAAACCATCCAGACGTCTGAAGCCTAAAATCAGACGTCTAAAATCCTTTCAGACGTCTAGGGATAAATCCAGACGTCTGGTTTTGGTTTTTGGAAATATTCCAGAAAACCAACCAGACGTCTGAAATCACAAATCAGACGTCTAACATCCTTTCAAACGTCTGGAAAGATAATTCAGATGTTTGAAATTAGTCACTGCCCTTTTTATTTTTCTACCGTGCATTATTTTTCTCCAGGAAGAAAAACCAGACGTTTGGCATTGGTATCCAGACGTCTGAACACCTGGTAAAGGCAACAATTTGCCTAGGCTATAATGGCCAAATCGATTCGGGAGCGATCGAGCAAGCAACGACGACTAAGGATTTACGCCAAACGACAACCCGACCTTATAAGCTCTTCGATACACCCTAAACAACATATCCAAACATCCTTTGTGGGATTTTCACAAAAATTGGACTTAAAATTCAAAACTTGGCAAATCAACCACATCAATTCAAATCAAAAGCAAATGATCATGAATAGATGTTAGGAATTCATACCTAACAACAAAGATAGATATAGACATAGATGTGAGGTAAAAATCTCACCTATTTCACAGAAACAAGGAAGAAGAAGCTTGAAAACAAAGGAGGATCAACCACTCTTTAATCTCAACTCTAGAAGCTTGAATCTAAGCTCAAAAGAAGAACATTTCCTAAGTTAGGTTTAGGAAATAACTTAAATTAAAGTGAGAATGAGTTGGAGAAGAAGATAGAGATGCTTACCTTAGCTTCTCTTTGAATTTGGAGCAAGAATTTGTATTTGCTAAGGAAACTAGGGTTTTGGATTTCTAATTTCCCATTCCTCTCCCCATTTTCAGTTGCTTGAGTGTTTAGGAAAATAGAAATTAAGTGAAGAGGAGAGGAGAGGGGATGAACTAGGTTATAGAGTGAGTTGGGGTGAAACCCAAACCCAAAAGCCCAACAGAAAATAGCAAAAATCAACTTACTCCAAACATATCGATGCTTATACTCAAAAAGGTCGAAAACACCATTTTGGACTCAATGGAAGCGGTCTCGAGTCCTAATTCGACTGTTTGCAAAAAGTAGCTTTTCGGACTTTAATCCGACTAACGATGCTATATTTAAATAAAATATTTAAATATAAAATCGTAAAAATATGTGGGTTGTTACACTAACCATTTCTTTTCTTTAAGAAAGAAAGAAGAAGAAAAATGTTATTCACAAAAATGAATATCAAACAATCTTGATTGATAAAACAAGGCATCATAAAAAGAAATAGAATAGAACGGTACGAAGAATCGAATTAAATCCTATGGCACGATTCATAAGAAAGACTTAGGACAATGATCCTTGCTAGATTATTCTACATTGTTCCGAAGTTTGGCTCCGATACCATGCTGTGACGCCCCACCTCTATACTCACGCTAGCCAAGGACACTACTATGTAATGCCGTCGACTAGTGCGAAGAATAAGGCTGTTGAGGAGCGACCATCTGTGTAATTGCTTTGTGCGAGCATCGATATGTCAGAAAATATAACTTTCATTTCATTTCTGGAGGAAATCCGACATATCTAATACAAACTCAAAGCTACCACACAGTGGCTATGTGGACCTCGGAAACAATATAGAAATAAACATAACACAAATCAGTCACAGACATTCATATCACAAAGGCGAAATAAGATATGAACATATCACATGAAAGTGTACAACAAAATAGTGGTCATAGAAGATCCACTACATAACAAAAGAATAGGTACATGTGCTAGACAAAAGAATAAATATACATCAAGGAGTCTCTATCTCAAATGTATAATAACAAAAACTACTAAGCTAAAGTAGTTAGCCAAAAGTCAGAAGATGATCCCAGATAAGGAGTCAAACAGAAGCACCTGTAACATCTCGGTCTGACCCGAGTATTATTTAATAAGAAAATAATAAACGGATCAGTCTATCTATAATTATCATTAAAGAAATGAGATATAAGTAGAGATATAAAAAGAACGTATGATAACAATAATGCCATACAAGGACAAGTATGATTTAAACAACAACAAAATCATTCAATATCTCAAGAATCTCAAAGCACCAAAAAGAATATCATATTCTTTATTTTATTCACCACACTACAAATATTGACAAACATATTAATGCCAATCGCGAAAGATGGTGAAACACAAATTCTAGAAATCATCAATTAGAAATCCAGAAATCACAAAGGGGGAGGCCTATCACAAACGGGAGCATGAAAACTCACCAACACGTGTATCACAAACGGAACGCTATTCCATGGTCGTTAACCATAAACCGAACATCGATGCACCTAAAAAGATACGCCCCATGCACAGTTGAACATCGACGCACCTGAAAAGATACGCCCCATGTATAAACTAACATCGATGCACCTAAAAATATACACCCCATGCACCAACTTATTGAGCCGAGGCTACACAAACGGCCCGAAGACCACGGGTCGCTACCCTGCCAAATTGAACCGAAGTTCCACAAACGGGAATTGTACTCCCCACACAAATAACTAGACATCGCACATCGCTAGTCTAAATCACAAAATGATCATCATCGATCAATAAAAGTGTCCATTACACTAAGCTAGTAAATATATGAGTTTAGCTTCATGTCCCATAACCACTAGCTTAACTTAAATATTTACGAACAAATTGTAGATTCCCACTCGAAAATTGTCACAAGAGTTCAATCGAACAAGTCCAAGAATTAACCGACAAAGTAAACGCAAGCGTTTCATACCACTTGGTTTGCTAAGCCGTTTAATTAGATTTTCTCATACGAATGAGGTAAAGGTTTGTATATACTAATAGATTTGAAAAAGGTTTTATAAACGAGCTTTGTATTAAAAATAGAGTTGAAATCATCTTTGTAAAAGTGTTTGGATATTTACAACTAGTATAGAAACCTTTGTATTTAGAAGTGACAAATCACACAATGATTGTAGAAATAATCAATCACAAAAATCCACATTCGAAGACGTGAATTAAATCCAAAGAAATCGATACCAATTCCATTAAAATGGACATTCTCAAAAATCCCAAAAAAGAAGTCATCAAAGTCAATAATAAATGATAACAATAAATTAGATAATCACGAATCGATAAAAGTTGGAATCTCAACTTAAATAGGCAAAATAGACAAAAACAAGCAGGTCAGTCGACTGACTGCAGAGGGCCAGTCGACTGATCTAGAAACCAGAAAGTTTCATTTCCTGCATTCAGTCGACTGACTGTAGAGGGCCAGTCGACTGACTGCAGAAAATAGAGACTTCTGTTTTCTGCAGACAGTCCCAGATATGCTCGGATGCTACAGCCAGTCGACTGACTATAGGGGGTCAGTCGATTGACTGGCACTGGGACAATTTTTCAGCCTATCCAAATGAAGAGCAAACTCTTCCAATTTGCGATCGGACGAGCAATGGGCGCTAGGGGTTTATGCCAGTCGACAACCTAGCCCTATAAGCTCTCTGATACACCACCAAAAGCATGATCAAACATTAAAGCTAAGATATTTAGAGTTTTAGACTTCAAAACACCAAAAATTGAAATGTTCACCAAATCAATCCAAATCAAAATCAAATAAACATGCAAAGATGTTAGGAATTCATACCTAACAATCAAAGATAGTTATAGACATAAATGTGAGATAAAAATCTCACCTTTTAACCCAAAAACACAAGAGAGAGAGAAGCTATAGAGCAAGGCAAGAACAATCACTCTTCAATGTTAACCCAAGGAGCTTCAATCTAAGCTCAAAAGAAGCCTTTCCTAAATTAGGTTTAGGAAATTTCTGAAATTAAAGAGAGAATGGGTTAGAGAAGATGAAGAGGATGCTTACCTAAGCTTCTCCTTGATTTCTAGCTTGAAGTTGATAATTCCTAAGAGAATTAGGGCTTAGGATTTCTAATTCTTTTTCTGTTCCCCCATTTTTATCTAAAGCTTGAAGGTATTAGGAAATGAAAGTGAATGAAGAGAAGAGGGGGTGTAGCTAGGGTCTCATGTTAGGTTATTGGGCTAAAACCCAAACCCAAAGCCCTAAGTGAAAAATAGCAAAATTCACTTAACTCCAAACATAACGATGTTTATACTCAAAAAGGTCGCAAACGGCATTTTGAACTCAATGGAAGTGGTGTCGAGTCCTAATTCGACCGTTTGCAAAAAGTAGTTTTTCGGACATCAATCCGACTAACGATGCTATATTTAAATATACAATCGTAAAATATGCGGGTTGTTACACGAAGAATGCCATTGTAGTGAAGGAATGACTTCAGTGTTAAAGGATTTTTACCAACTTAGGGCAGAATGATGATCAGAAGAGGATTTTAGGGTCAAGGTAGTTGTAAGGAGATAACCTGTATTAGTGGAATAGTGTTTCCATGGGAGTATCGAAAGAGGAGTTTACTTGGACTGACTTCAAAGAAAGGTTTGAGTAGAAATTTCCATCAGAAGAAGCAAGGTCAAATTTGTTTAGAAAGTTTCCAGAATAAAAAGCGAGGAGGTATGTCTATGTTGGAGTATGCAACAAAGTTTGATGAGCTGTCAAGGCATGGGTCAACCATCATTAACACTTTGATTAAGAAAAATGAGTAGTTCATTCATGACCGAAGTCGTAGATTACTTGGGCAATTGTTTCCTACCTTAGAGATCTAAGTTTTGTTATGGCTATGGCTTTGAGGAACGAAGATTTGCTTTCGTCATTGGGAAAGAATAAGTCTATTGAGACTATGGGTTTTCAAGGCAAGAAGAGAAAGTTCTTTAACAAGAAGGGAGCTTAGAGGAGTGGAGTTCCAAAGAAAGGAAAGTCTAAAGTGATTTTTCATAAGTGTGATAAGAAAGGGAATTATGCAAATGAGTGTCGCTTTGGTGATGGAAAGAAGAGTGCTGATAAGAGGGAGTGTGATGCTGTAATTGCAACTTGGGACATTTCAAGAAGTGTCCTGAATGGGTCAAAACTGAAAGAGGAAAGATTTTTGCTTTTGAACCAAAAGCTTTCGAACTAACTACATAAGGGAAGGGAGCGGTTGTGTCAGCAGGTACACTTATTATACATAGCATCATGTTAACATGTTTTTCGATGTGGAAGCATCACATTATTTTATCTCTAGATGTTTAGTACAAAACTCAAACCTTGAACTAACATACCTTATTACTTCTCTGAGGGTTACAAATTCGATGATGGCTATGCAACTCTTGGAATGGATGTGACCATATAGAATTTGATTTGTTAGGCTATAAGTTTGCATGCAATTAGCTTGTGTTTGATTTCATGGGTTTTGGGATAATTTTGGGTATGGATTGGTTAAGTTTATATGTGTAACGATCTGCCTTTCAACTTCCAAATGTCGACACTAACACATCCACGGTATTCATGTATCAAGCACCCAATTGCCAGAAAGACAAATTTTTAGGGTAAAATAAAATGAAAAGGAAACATAATAAGAAAGAAGGAACACAATATCAAAATCTCATAGCGAAACGATAACATATAATATTAAAAGATAGTACAAAACTGTCAATGTAAGATATAAAGTATTTAATAGTCATTTATCGATGGTGAAGTTAGGTTCAACATCTCTCACACGAGTCTTCATCACTCGAACAGAACAGGAGTCCCTAAATGGATTCCAGCATCTTGAACAGATCACGAACCTCTTAATGGATTCGAACACCTCGAACAAATCTCGAATCTCCATATGGATTCCAGCAATAGTCCTCCGACGAATGCTAACGCTGTCCACTCTATTAGGATCACCCTTAAGATAGAAAGTCCCTCACGATAGCATCGTTCGAAATGTTAACGCTGACCTCTCCCTTGGATTTAACATTAGGACAGACAGTGCAACATTATAACATTTCACTTCACAACTGCTTCCAGAACATAGATCGCGTATATGGTTTTAAAATGGTTACGGTTTTGAGTCATCTCATATAAGTACACTCCCCCACTTACCGGACGCTCCAAAACCAATGGATAGATTTCTAGTTAACTTAACCCAAGTTCTTTCAGAAATAAACAGACAATCCATAAGGGTGGAGATCATCTCCTATCCGGATGGATCTCCATATCATTTATCCTAGAAGAGAAAGATGAGTTTATATGTACAGTACATCATCTCTAAAGACAACTGTACCATATATTCCTCATGTTTCTTTTAAATATTTCCTATGTTATTTTGGTCAATTTCAATAGTCTAATCGACTATCAAGTTCAAAATAGACGATCATATATGGAAACCAAGTCTCATGTACTTATCACGTTCTCGACCTTTTCGTCTCATATTATCCCTCGATCAAGAGTAAAGTCAAGTAGGTTAGAGCACTGGTTGCATCAAAGCCCTCCCTGGACACTTCATTCTTAACTCTCACGGATAGATAAGTCTCCTTTGTTGGCTTTTAGTGCTAAGTACATGACTAAATACTTTCCATTAACCAATAAACACACAAAGCACAATTAAGTCACATAAAGCACGATTAAGTCACATAAGCGACCTCTAATCTCCTTTTACTCATTAATACCTCTTTTATTAGTAAAAAACTTCTTTTATCTGATAAAACTCTGATTATCAATATCTACTATTCATTTGTACTCTTTTCAATACGTAGAAATGTATCCATATTTTTATTCCAAATGGTATAAGAATATTTACAAATCTTAAACAAGATTTACTTATTTTAAACCTTTACTTTTTCTATCTTTTTCCAAAAGATTCCATACTTGTTATTCTCTTTAAAATATCCATTTTAAGGATCTAAGTACATTCACAAATCCATTCAAAAAGGTTTAAGACTAATGTTACTTAAACATTGTCACTACAAACCCAAAACTATTCCACTTATGATTATCTTTAAAATATTCTTTTCAAAGATCTACTTACATTCATAAGTATAATCAATACGGGTTAAGACAAATGTTATTAACACATCATCACAACAAACCCAAAACCATTTATACTCAACATTATACTTAAACATTCTTTTTAAAGATCTAAGTATATCTACACTTATTAAAATGTAATAGACTTTTAATTAACTTCCCAAAACCATTTATCTTAACATAAGTGTTATAATCCAAAACATCCTTTATTCCTTTAGAAAATACTTAACTTACTTTTTCCAAACTTATATATATACTTAAAAATACTTACAAATAGGTTTTAAATATCTATGTAAAATATTAATTGAAAATAACTAATTTATGTTTGATGAAAACAAATAAAAAGCATGTTTTATACTATAAAACCCTTTTTGCTTTCAAAGTTCATAAATAATTACTAGAAATATATTTAAACTTCGAACCAACTTTAAAATACTTCAAAATATTTTAGAAAAAAAACCCTAAAAAGATTAGGGAAAATACCAAATCAAGATATCGTTTTGGACACTTAAAACCTTATGCAACTTACTACAACATTTATAAATTACGTTAAAAGTCATTGATAAATAATAACATAGAAAAACACGAAATTTGCGACCGGTTTTCACTACTGAAACTAATGATTTAAGACTTAATTTTTTTATAGCAAGTACTATCCTTAGGGTACTTAAAAACCTTGGAAATAAACTCCTAAGGATGTCTTTCAATTTATTTATAAAAATTCCTGAAAATAAGCTATTTACTAAAGTGTTTGTTTAGGGACCATTTTACTCTAACTTTAGCCATTTTGTTTGACTAGTTCTAAAACCTTTTATATTATAATTTTTGTTCCAGTAATAAGTACACTATTTTACTTATTAAAAATGCAAAGAAACCCTTAAGGATATCTTTCAAATTAATTATAAAATTCCCAAAAATAAGCTATGTCGAAGTGTTTATATAGTGACCTTCTTCTCTTCATAAATTTTTCCAACCTTGTTTCACAAGTTAATGAAATTAAAATTCAATATTTTTCCAGTAATAAGCACGTTTATAGTACTTATTAAAAATGAAAACTAGCCCCTAGGATGTCTTTCAAAGTTGACTACAAAAATCGTCGAACACAAGGCATTTTCAAAGTGCAACTATAGCGACATTCTTGCTTCTAACATTGACAAATTTGTTTTACAGTTTCTATAACTTTCCAAACCATTCCTTTACTGTCCCATACACCAAAATATGTGTAGAGAATAACCAAAACAAGTTATACCAAGTTAAGATCATAAATCTTTCATTTACACAAGTTAAAGTTAAGGGATATCTAAGTGCCCAACACTCCAGTTCATGTCGGACCGCCCACCACTTAATCTTATCATGTGTTACCCAGGAGAAACTAAGAGCTGCTCAGTGCTATAGTTCATGTCGGGACTGCCCCGCATCCTAACCACATAACTAAGCTCTACAACCATAATGCTCGCCTCCGTTTCTAACTACTGCTTGGCTTGTCATTAACATGATTCATATGAATGGGCTATGCTAACTTCCCAGATAATCATACAAATCTTATGATATTATATATAATACAGGTGAGCTAGCTAGCTAAAGTATGAAACCCTACTAATTACTTACAGACAACAAGAGATGGTAGTATAGAATTATCATAAACAAATTTCACATGCCAAAAAATTATTCTTTTAATCGCATCAAAAATGCAGACACGAGGCCCTCCTCGCTTGGCTTACAAAAAATTATATCAACTAAGCCGATTTACCAAACGACCGGGTCAAGGAGTCTATCCGCTCCTTAATCAAAATGGTCAGCATGACCGATTCTTTTGCCTCCATCTCCACCGCCACCTCGACCCGGGTCTTGGCATGGACCTCAGCTCTGAAGCCACTAAGAGAAAGTGATGGCAGTACTTCTCTTTGTATAAAAACTTTATCATGTTCTTCAACCTAGCCTTCCACATACCTTACTTCTTTGCCTTGGAAGCCTCCACCTCTACGGATGACCGACATCGAGTATGATGTGTGCTCAGGTCGCCCTTCAGGGTTTCGGCCTCTTTCTCAATGTTCTGTAACTTGTTCTTGAGACTCTCAAACTCCTTTTCTGCCTTTTCCCTAGTTGCATCCTCAGCCTCCACCTTCTCCTCAATCTGCTTTGCTACCTTCTTAGCCTGACCTACCTCGGCCTTGGATGGCACCAAAGCATCCTCAGCCACCTTAGCTCGAGCCTCAATGCCATACGTACTATCCCAAAGTTTTGTCATGTCATCCCAAATAAGGATGGAGCTATATGCGGCCTTAAACACGGTTAGAGAATTCAATTGTTCAATAAAGGAAATTCAAGGATTAGAGCTTACTAATAGGGCATCCTTGGTATGGACGTTCACCACGTCCTCGGTAGTATGCTGAACCTAGCCATATCTAGGTTGGTAGGTGTATGATAAGGTCTCGATTGCCATAAGTTCGAAGGTGTTCAAGATGCATTCTAGCCTTTCCTTGTCCTTGCCATAGGAGAGTTGTAAAGATACTTCTCAAACCGACATTGGTCCGGCCGTGTTGATCAACCCATCCACATCATAAATGTCCAACTTCTCATTGTAAGGGACAAATACCTCAAGGGCACCGAACTTCTTTCTATCAGGCCTCTTCCTTTTGCTACAATCGGCAATGGGGATTGGCGTCTCCTAGGGATGCGGGCAACTCAATGATTTCCTAGCTTAGGCCCGTTTCTTCTTTCTTAAGAGCTAAAACAACATATATTATAGAGTAGAAAGCACCAAAGTCGAGCTCGTCGGAAACTGAAACAAAATGACAAGCATTAGTTAGCTCTAATGCAAGAAAATGAAGGAAAAGCACAAGTAAATTAACTACCATTTGGACCCGCCCGGCCTTACCTTTTGGCAAGTGGCATGCATGATGAGTTTGAATTGCCTATTGTAGATTGATCAGCCCGGGATGGGCCATGCCCGGGGTCACAACATCATAATTAGAATACAAAGGATCATAAGAGGGATGGGGACCAGAGGAGGGACCTGCGTTTCTACCAATCCCCGGTTCATGTGGCCTTCCCCTTGCATTTCCTTCCTTGGAATTCTCCTCAATGTCCCATGAGACGGCAGGTTTCCCACGACATTGGATGGGGATTTCACCAACTATTGTGGGTCAAAGATTTCCCACGGAGGCTCTGGCACAGCATCACATAATTTGTCATAATCAAATTTTTGCCACACTCCTAACCATTTATCTTTAATTATGCTATTGTATCCCTAGTTAATCGACCAGGCTTCAGAATCCAAGAAATTGATCTTTGAATAATCATGCTTCTTCCTAGTTGGATTTTTATCGAGATACCTTTCTCTACATCTATAGTTTGGTACTCCCTCAAAAGCCCCGCCCGATGAATATTAGCATCGGTCACCATGGTCTTCAAGTTCTTGATGGGGTCGATGGCTGTTCTTTTTTAGTCCAAGTTTTCATGAAGCACCCTAAGATTTATCCTGACCGAATCAAGAGAGGTCCCTGTCATAGGAAGGAAAGAAGATATGAAAAAAGTGGCAAAAATGACATAATCGAGACCTAGGATTCGATGTTCCTTAGGTAAGGATAGACACCATGAGGGACAACGAAGTACTTCCATATCCACTTAGGAGAAGTTTTCTATGAACGTTGGTGAAGAGAGAACGCTTGGTGTTTGCTTGTAGAAGATCATAGTAGGTGTCGATTGGGTAATCGACTTCCCTTTACAACTGGTAGATCATGCTAATCAGATGAGTGGTCGGCTCAAAAAGATGGAGGTCCATCCAGGTGACATAAACCTCATATTAGAACCGGTAGTTGTTAGGGGGTTAGCTGACCAGGATCAAGTTAGAAAGCGTTGCAAAATGATAGACATAAAGGAATGAAGAGGCAAAGTGGCCCCGACCTCGAAATAGCCCAAGGACCAAGTAAAGAAGCCCAGTCGTGGAAGATCTGGTCAATCTGTAGTTGTAGAATATCAAACCATCCCTTTGTTACACCCATGCCTAGCCCAGCACTCAGCCTAGTGCACTCCCTACCCCTTCCCCTGATTATCTCTAAAACATTTAGACCAGAAGCGTTGATAGAAGTTGATCCAGAAGTAGCCATTTGAAACATAAGCGTGTTAAATATGCGTCTATATGATTTTTGTTTGATGATAATAAACATATATACATTCATTTACATGTATTTGATATTGTACTATCTTATTTTTCACAGATAAATAAATATTTGCTAAATAACACAGAATTGGAATTCAAACAAATATTTTATTCAAACAAATATTTATTACAATTTTGATAGTACAATTTCAAGCTCTCACTATAACTATACAATTTCAGTCACAATACAATTACACCACAATTTCATAGTTACATCAGTTCCTCACTACATATCACTCGCACTTGTATTTATCTTCAACTTCATTCCAATGAGAATCTAGCATCTGAGCAATCTGCAGAAATATACATTGATGCAGTAAAATTGAAAATAAAATATTTTTGCAGTATAAAACAAAATATGAATGTTGAAAATAATATTTGCCTCAGATATATGGGTTATTGTCATCATTTTTTATTATATAATAACTGTGCATATCAGTATTCTTATCAAGGACAGGTAATCATGAGTGGCTGCAATACACACGTGTACATTTATACACGTGTGCACTGCCTCGCCAACTCGTATGCACAGTTGAGCCAAAAGACAAGCTGGATTAAACATAAGTGAAACCAAAGTGCAACTGAAGTGAAATCAAGACCAACCAGTTCATGTGCAAAACCAGAATGGCATCATATGTACAAATGCAAAGACCAGTGATGCACATTCAAACTTTTAACAAAGTCAAGTTCGAAGGCATAAGCACATGCACCAGTAAATCAAAGACCAGTGTGCGGTGACAATATACACATCTAGCAAAACCAAAACTAGACAAAGCAATATGATGAGCTACAGACAACAATATGGCAATGCAACTCGATCAACATGACTTAAAGTATCAGTGATAAACATACAAAGACCAAGCTTGTAAGCATCTCAAAGCAATTACAACACTAAAGTCAATATGATCAAGTGCATCAAGTAAACAACAGACAAGTGATGATGCACTGCAACTCAAAGAGCTACAACTAAATGCAAACCAAAAATATCAGGTGAATGTGCAGACCCAATCAAAGAAAGAAGAACCAAAATGACTCAGTTCAGACAGTAGCTACAAGACCAACTCGAAGCATCAGACCAGGTAGTACATGTATCAAGGTCAGACATGTACAGGTCAGGGATAAACTAATGAACTCTGCACAAGTCACAAGTACAGGAAGGACAAACACAAAGGCAACTGCAATAATAAATACAACATGAATACACAACTCAAAGAACTCGAATGTGTGAGACATGATCAGGTCAGAGAATAGGCAGAAGTGAAAAATGAAGACATTCAGATATGCTACAGAGAACAGTAACTAGACCAATACAACAATTCAAGTCAAACTATAGTCGAAACAGTGGAAGCAGTGTGCAAACAGCAGAGAAGACAAAGTCAGGTGATCATCACCGAACAATAAACAAACTCAGGGATGAGAAACAGAAAGGCCGATGTTCACAAAGCCATAATCTAGTCAGAGTCGAAGTCAACATGGCCACAAACAATGTCAAAGCCGTATATTTTAATTAAGTAAATCAAGTTGAAAAAGTTAAAAACAAAAAGTCAAAATCAGGAATTATAAATTAGGAAAGATTCTAGAATATAATTCAAAGAAAGAATCGAACGATGTATAATCAAAGCCGTGGGTTCAACGTAAATTCCCAAAATAGCATAGCATAATAATGGAAAGAATCAACAACTTGGAAGCCAAGTAAAATCAAATCAGACGAGATATTAGGGTTTCGAAATCCCTATAAATACCAATCATCATCGACGAATGGTGCAGAGAAAATAGAACCCAAATCATCATTGACAAGCAAAGCGCAAGAAAGAACAATCGAGTTCAATCAAGCCAAAACCAGCAAAGCAAAAGGGGAAAATCACATACCGGTATCATAGACGAACTCGAGAGGAGGAGCCGAAAACATTCGAATTAATCAGAGAAAGAAATTGAAGCATCAACAATAAATTCGACAGAGCAGCGCCTTCAATTTTCTCAAGCCCAAATTTTCAGAGCGAAGAGGAAGACGAACGATCGATAAATCAAACACGCAAATATCCACAAACTCGATCAATTTCAAAGAGCCGTGAGCATCTCAGAGAAACGTGCGATCAACAAAATAAACAATGTGATAAATCATCCATTCAAAGTCGGCATCTTTGAAATTCCGAAAGCCCTAATTTCTCACGGAGGAATGAGATCAAGAGAAGCCACCATTTTTCACAAAGGAACAGGTCGACATTGATAAAAGAGGGCCGCATTCTTTTCTTAAGTGATAATAGTTTGTAGGCCAGTTTTTATTTGATTAAACTATATAAGGCCTGGTTATTTTTTAAATTAGGTTTTTTAAGTTGTTCTTGTTTTTTGTTTATTTTCTATACTCTTAGAATCAAATCAGGGTAAATCACCACCTAGGGTTTAGGTTGTGTCAGATTGTCTAGTTAGGATTAGTTCAGTGAGCAGGGTTTGCGAGTTTGCAAAACTCTATAGACGGTAGTAGGGTGTGCGAGTCTGTTAGAGTGTTTGTAAATGGGAGACTGTTTAATCCTAATAGAAATCTGGGAATGCAGCAGTAGGCAGGGGTTGCTGAAGCTGGGTAAATTTTGTGTGTGATTTACTTTTCAGTATATTTACTTATCTGTAGTTTGTGTTTAATTCGAGAAAATTTGCTATAACCCTATTTACCCCCCCCCCTAGGGTTAATCTAGATCCTACAAGTGGTATCAAAGCCCGGTATTTTTCTTTAACTCTAGAGTCATGAATCCACCAAATAATGCTTTTTCTGAGGGGCAATCTATTGCTAGGCCACCCATGTTTAATGGGAATGATTATGCTTACCGGAAAGTTAGGATGGGTATTTATCTTAGTTCTGTTGATTATGATGTTTGGGACATTATTGAAACTGGCTATAAATCTCCCACTATAACTGTTGGTGATACTGAGATTCCTAAACCAAAGGATAGGTGGGATGCTAACGATAAGAAGTTAAAAACTACAAATGCTAAAGCTATGAATGCTTTGATCTGTGCTCTTGATAAGACTGAATTTAATAGAATCTCTCATTGTAAAACAGCACAGGAAATTTGGCATACCTTGGAGGTGACACACGAAGGAACTTCTCAAGTCAAGGAGTCTCGTCTAGCCCTGTTCAGCAATGAATACGAGAACTTTGTGATGGACAAATGCGAGAGCATAAAGGACATGTTTGGACGCTTCTCAACCTTGGTGTACAATGCTAGAGCGCTTGGGAAGGTATTCACTGAGGTAGAACTAGTGAGGAAGATACTACGAGTCTTACCGATGAACTTTGAGGCAAAAGTCACGGCAATACAAGAATCCAAAGATCTGAGTAAACTAAGCATGGAGGATTTGATCGGCAACTTGATGACATATGAGCTTGAGCTAAAAGCAAAGGAGGAACGCAACAACTCCGAATCAAAGAAGAAGACGATTGCCTTAAAGAGCAAAGAAGAGAGCGATGAAGAAGAAGAAGATCCAATTGAAGAACTTGCAATGGCTGTCAATAATCTTAGAAAATTGTCGAGATTCAGGTCACACAAGAAGAAAACGAGTGGTAATAGGTCAAAAGATTCTGACAATTCCAATAATGAATTGACCTGCTTTAACTGCAAGAAGCCTGGCCACTTCCAACAAAATTGCCCACTTCTCAAAAACAACAAAGGAAAGAAAAAGAAGAAGAAGGCCTTTGCAGCAACTTGGGATGATGAAGAAGGAAAGGAAGTTTCGAATGATAGCTCAGAGGAGGCTAACTTGGGTCTTATGGCAAAATCAGATTCAGAAGCAAGCTCAGAGGAATCTAGTGATGTAGGTGACTATTCTTATAAAGATCTTGTTTTAATGTGCCTTGATCTTACTAAAACAGTTGATGCTCTTGAATCTAAAATTGAAAAACTGAAATCTGATAGAAGAGTACTTGCCCATGAAAATTTTAGGTTAGAAACTGAACTTGAAAATATTCAAAACCTAGACTGTAAAAAATGTAAAATTTAAGATTCAGAATTATCAAAACTGAAGAATAGCTTTGAGAATCTTGAAAAAGAAAACTTGAATCTTAGGGAAACAATTGACACTAGGGAAAAGGATTTCATAAATAGATGCACCTCACTTGTGACTGAAAACACAACACTAAAAACCAAAGTCCAAAATCTTGAGAAATCACTGAATAACTTTTCAAGTAGAGAAAAATCGTTCAACATGTTATTGGGAAATCAACTTTTTGCTAACAATAGAAAAGGACTAGGCTTTGGGAAAACACAAGTTGAGGATAGTGCAAAAGGTAAGAGTGTCTTTACTAGAAATGAAATAATTGAACAACGTGTTGAAAATTGTAGTCATAGGAACAAGAACACGAAATTTATAAAAGTTTGGGTTCCTAAGAATTCTACAAACAAATTTCATGTCTACTGGAACAAGAATGAAAAGACAAAACAAGTTTAGGTGCCAAAAGGAACATATATTAATAGTTTTGGGTATACTCAAACATATTCATCAAATTATTCTGCCACTAACAACCATGGACCTATAAAAAAAATAGGTCACAAAGATCTTTTACCGTGTAAGTGTGGTGGCAGGCTAAGGAACAACATTAGTGTTATCTGGATTCTGGTTGTTCCAGACACACAACGGGCGACAAATCAACATTCCTTAGCCTAGTATAAAGGTGACAGATTCACAATGGGCAAACAACGAAAGATTATCGTACAGGTAAAATAGGTAATTGTATTTATTTTCAAACGATAGATAAAATGTGAAAATCTGCACCATAATCTGAATTAAATCATCCAGTTATGTGAAATGATTGATGATGTTAATTCTGATTTTTTTTAACCAATCATCTTTAAATAGAATTACTTGAAGTAATTATGATGGTTGACAGATTCTAACTTACTTGATATGATCTTACATGACTTGTTCTTATCTATGTCTTTGATTTGTGCTTAAAAGTTGACCAACCATTTTTTTATTGAACTTAATCTGTTTGGTCAAATTATGATGTTACTGATTACTCATACTATAAAAAGGATTTTTAGAAATTGTTGAAACTGTTGAAACTTTATTAGTGAAATGACAAGAAATTGCTTTGAAATAATGACGATGTTTTAATGACTGTTGATCCTACAGTTTCTAAATCTGACTCTATGATATTTGTTTGATGGTTAACACGACTTCAATTCAAAGTCAAGAAAATTTCATTTAAAAATTGTTGAAATTAATTCAGAGATAGTTTGTTGAAATTTCGCAATTTGGTCTATGACATCCAACGAGTGAATATTGAGTGAAATTTAAAGTCAGATGCAGATCACACTGGTAATATAGTTGATAGAAAAATTACTAGTGGAACATGATTATATTTCGAGACATTCATTTGCTGCATCATTTTTCAAAGAAAATATCTGCATATTTTTGACTTGAAATAATTTCTATTTTAGCAGAAATTTTTCTTAAAAACCCCTTCTAGAAAATAATTTCTGTTGACCTTGTATCAGATTAGTTATTTAAGAAAATTTGATTTTATAACTATTTTTGAAATTGATTTTAAATAACTATGTTAACTGATCTGACCCCTTAATAATTATCTAAAAAGATAGATAGTGATTGAAAATAAGATGAGTGTTGATATTAATCATATATTATGACTTGAGAAAGTATAATTAGAAAATTTCTTTAGAAATTTAAACAAGAGTTATAAAAACTTTTTGTTGATAAATATTCCATGATCATTTCTATTTCTATCATTTTTCTATCGACCATCACTCATCAAAAGTCAATATAGTATGTCAATATGTGGTAGTTTAAACGGGAAATCATTTGTGCTTCAATTTTATTATATTTCTAACAATAAATAATAATATCCAAAATATTCACTATAACAACCCACCTTTTTGGACGTTTCAAATCGACAACAAACCACACATGTCAGACTCAAACCATTCAAAAGGGAGGATTGTTAATGGGGTAAATAAGAAAAAAGAAAACAAAACACAGAATCTCGCAGCGGAATAACAAAATATAATAATCAAATAAACAGTTCATGAAGTTGTTTTACAAATAACATTTGATTACACTTTTACAATTCAAATCAGAGTTATACATACATCAGAAATAAACAAATAATGCAGCAGAACACAGAATGTAGTGAAATAATAAATAGCAATAATATACTGAATCTTCGTCTTCGTCCTCTAGAAAATAAGTGACTTTGCTAAACTGAAATACTCGGTCTGACCCGAGCATAAAGTAAAACAAGAACACTCGAGTCAGGACTAACATTCTTATTTAAGTAAGTCAACTCAAGTGAAATGTACAGATAACTCAATAAGTGAAATGCTTAGGTTTAAATAAACATCATCTTTCACACTATAAATAGTTCAGTTCAAATACCGACTTTATGTTCGTTTCCAATCGATTCATTATCAAATCCAACTTCAGATTTCAATTTTTCACTTAAAGCTATTAAGTTATAATCAAACAACAAGTTTAAATCTAAAAAATCCAATTAAAACTTTCATTAAATCAATTAAATTTAAATTTCATAATTTCAAGTTCAAACACAAATTTAAACTTACAATATTTCAATTTTATTTCTAAATCAATTTATTTAAACCCAAAGTGGTTTTATATCGGGTATGTATCATTTCAATCCAAAGTGATTTTGCTAACATATCACATGTGTCACATATCGTAAACAACATAAGTGAATATTTCAAATTCTAACATAACATATAAATATATAACATGACATATATACAAGGAACTTGCATGGTGATTTACAATAAATTAACATGGCATATCATTTTTCACAAACATAACACATTATTTCCACATAGCATATGTGACATGTTATTAACATAGCATGTGCAACATATGATTTTATTAACTAACACATTTGTTTCAACATAGCATAGGTGATGTATTTCAACAAGGCATATACAAATATTTTTTCTAACATAACACATTTTTTTACATATCATATGTGATGTATTTCAACATGGAATATAAAAATATATTTTTCTAACATAACACTTTTTTTTACATATCATATGTGATGTATTTCACATACATATGTGACAATTAATCAAATCAACATAACATACTACTTGTGACATATAAAACAACATGTGCATGTGAATATCATAACACAAATTCAAGGGAACATAACAACATATATCACATATTCATATCTAAAGCAAACATTTCTTATAACATTTCGATGTTTATTTACCTAACAATAAAAATGTTAATCGTGAGTGATTTCTCACCTTTCGAGGTTAGAGATTTTTTGACAACACAAATATGTAGATCCTAGTTGAAATCCAAACACGACAAGCTAACCAATCTTATCCATAACAACAATCTAATAGAAAAGCAAAGCACGACAATGCACATCGAACTGATTGAGTTTTCTTCTTCTTCTTTTTAGAGAGATGAAGCAAGGGGAATTTGTGGATTTAGAAATTTTGGAGTTTATGTAGTTTTAAGGATGGAGGAAGTGTGAGCAGAAAGCTTCAGATAGAGGAATGAGAAACAATCTGTACGTACTTTGGTTTTGTTCTCTAGTGGGATATTGAAAAGTCAACAGGTTGGAAAGTGGGAAGGTGATAAAAGAATACAAAAATAAAGTAAGCTTTTCAAAGAAACGACGTGGTTATGTGTTTAATAAATATAAACATGAACAGGCTAGCATGAATGATGCATGTGCATTAAATCTGAATTGTTAATGGACGAATTAGTGCAGGCAGAAGTTATGAAAAAGAGTGAATACTAAAAGTTGTAACGTGTAAAAATAAATGCTTAGATGCAAATACAAGAGGTATATAAGAATTAGGTCGAATAAAAGTGGGTAAGAGAATGTATAGCTAACAATAAGAATGGAAAATGAATATATAGAGAATAAATGAAAGTTTTATGAAATAAAGAGAGAGGTTTTTTTAATATGAATAGCTGAAATGTTAGAGTAAACAAGGCAGAAAAATATGAATGAGATAGTAGTTAGAAAAGGCAATAGAATATGAAACGTGCATGAATATGAATTCATGATGAACATCACCTTTCATACTTCAAAAGGAATTTAATGTCACATTAATTCAATATGGAAATATTTTTCAATTCAATTAATTTCTTTAACTCCAAATCAACTCAACTTTACACCTATCTAAAGTTTTATTAACATACAGTAAATAAAATTTGAACACACCAATTAAATCAACGATGACCACCGCTACATAAAATAAAAGGAGAACCATGATTCCAAATTCCAATTCAAAATATGCGTTTTTCTCAGCGCACAATCATGAACATAAAATATTTAATTTAATCTAAATTTTACGATTAGCATTAAAATCACTTCTATACTGCCAAAGATGACTATTCAACGACCGTAAAATATTGCATCAAAATTCAATTTTTTTTCTTTTTATAAAATTACACTTACTTTAAAAACAACAACGTTTATTTTGTTTTCATTAAAACATACTTTTTTTAACAATAACGTACATATCTTTCGTTAAATCCATTAATTACAATTAATGGTTTTTTTTTGCCTCTTTAATATTGAAAGATTCCAAATCGACATAGTTTTAATTAGTTTCAAAATTACACTTTAAAGCAGATCCTGTACATTTCATTCATTAAACGCCATTAAGTTCAATTAAATTATCTTTCCCTTTTATTGAAAGATTTCAAATTAAATCCACGGCAATAAATTTCAACATTAAAATTTAAAACAGAAAATAATTAATGGATAGATAATAAAAACAATTGAATTCTTTTTACAGTAACTTAAATACATTTGTAGAATTGTTTTTTACACATAAGATAATTAAAACAACCGAAGTCTTTTTACAGTAACTTAAATACATTTATAGAACCATTTTTTACACATAAGAGTTATAAATTAACTTGCTTAAATAGATTATTTTCCTACTCTTGTAATCCATCTGTATGCTAAAACATAGTTCAAATATACATATATTTCTTCCTTTAAATCAATCATTCTATTCTTTATTTTAATGAAATTAAACCTACATTCACAAATGAAACATTCATTTCATTTGATATAAATGTTCTTTTCATTAAATCAACTTTCCTTACATTTTCATAAAACATAAGCTACGTTTAATTACACCTATTAATTTACAATTTGGTATCCTCTCTACCATTAATTGAAATTATTCAATTACATTAATTTCAATTGTTTACAAAGGTGAATTTAAAATGAACAAAATAAATGTAATGAGAAATAGAACAATTATTTCCTATCTAATAGTAATTTAAACATAATTACACACTATTGGATACAAACATAAATTATACATTTCTTACCAAATAATAGTTTCTCGTCTCTGCAATCAATCTTTCAGCTACCAAACATTTCAAATAAATAAACATATGATTTCTTATTTAATAAAGAAACATTTATTATTATTCATTAACATTTATTATTCCAATCAATTGGAAATTTACATTCAGACAATTGTTAATTTCACTCAAACCAACGCTATTAAAATACACACTAGCATTTGTTATCATCCTTACATTATTGCAAACATGTTTCATTAATAGAATTTTTACTTAAGCTCATAACTTGGATTATAATTAAATTTGTATCAATAAAATCTTACAAAAAAATTCCTAACAATTTTATTCAAAAATCTTATTTAATTTAATATTTTTAAATGTTTAAAAATACGGGTCGTTACAATCTCCCCTACTCAAAAATTTTCGTCCCCGAAAAGAAACAAGAAGGAATTCAAAATTTTGTTATATTTTATTTAAAACAGTCAATTTATTAATCCGAAAACGTACCTATTTGTTGGGCAAACAAACTTTATTTATGAAACAAAAAGCAGTAACTGTTGCTTCTATAACCTGTATTTCACTTATATAATCCAAAGAGTTAAAATTATGTGAAAGAATAATATTTCAGTTGTTTCAAATCAATAGCACAAACAACATACAATATATCACAATCATATGCACACAAAACTATACAACCATCATAGGCAACAAAGAATCCATCACACATCCATAGCAACCAAAACTAATGGTTTGTTCAGGTTCGGAACTTTTAATCGTACAAGGGTGATAAATAAACTAATAAGTGTACTTTATGCTCAACAGCCTTGGATAATCACTTAATAGATTATTCATACAACCTCAAACAATTAGAAGTATTCTTTCCCAAACTTCCCATCAGCCAAATAACAAGAATTTTAAATTTTTAAATTTATTCTACTAGTTTTTTTTCTCATCATTTACTTTTCCATTCATTTATTTATATAAAAGATCAATCACTTGCATAATTTGTTTTCCATTAAAGATTTAAGTCATTAATGAATCATTTCATAAAATACTACTTAAGCTCCTACTGCCTTACCTAAGTTTATAACTTAATTCTGTTATAGAATAAAAATTTAAGTTTTTGGTATTCGCTCTTGAAGAGAAAAGAAATATTTCAATATATCTAAAAATTCAATTAAATCATTTAATCTCATTCACTTAGTAAGAATATAAGATATATTTAAAACATCCTCATAGCATTTTGCAAGGATTTTCCAAAAAGTTTAAACAATGTTAAAAGTTTATATCAAAACATATGATAAGCTTTTAAAAAAATTAAGTTCCTTAAATTCGATAATTTATTAGACTCATTATTTTAAAATAAGTATAAACTCTAGATTATTAAACTGAAACTAATAGTATACTCAAATCTTACATTAAATATCCAAATCAAAGTATAAAATTTCATATCTTCATAATTAATTGTACACACTTGTTTTAAAACGAATATTCAAATCATGGAAAAACATTTATTATGGTTTAATACAAAATTCAAATAGTAAATAAACCTATAAATTTACTATTAGTACTTCGAAAGCAAGTAAATATTTCAAACCATACCTCCAAAATAGAGATTCAAATTCATTTGTCAAGTATATTACCATAAATGAACTTCGCAAATCAATTTTTTTTTCATTTATATAATACCTTTAAATTATACATTCAAAGAAACTTATATAAATTTTACTTGAAATATTCATTTGAAAACTTCATTTGCAAATCAATCATCTTTAATACTTTACGAAAAAATTCATCTGTAAAATTTCTTGCTTCATATATAAATACCATTTAAAAAATTTAAATAACATCTTTATAAATATAGGTAAACTATTTGAAAACAATTATTTATATCATTACTTATATTTAAAAAGAAGATATTGAAAACCTTAAATCCATTATTTATAAATTTTATTAGTTTTAAATCTCAAAATACTTTTAAACATCATTAATAAATCAATAATCGTTAACTTTAAATACATTTTATTTAATTAATAACTTCCCACGATATTTACAACACTAATAATTTACTATTAAACCATGTTTTACATAAATAAACAATATTTTAAACATTTTAAAGTATTTAGAAATGAAAAAAATAACAACCAAAATATCATTTATATAATACTTTATCAAAATACTTTTATAACTCGATGTTTTAACAAGTTTATCCTCGTTCTTGCAGACTCTGGTCGTACGTTGATCAAGCGTAAGACTAGAATTCTCCAAGTACTTAGTAGACGTGTTTCAACACCTAGTGAAAAATACTTAAAAACAGGTATGAGAAGTACCGCTCAAAATTTGATGTCAAATGATGATGTTACGATAGCATTGGCCCGCTGCTGATCCAGAATTTACGCAATGGACACAAAACTTTCCAGAAGATCCTTCCACCTTCCGGATTCCAGAAAAATATCATAGCCATTTTGTAAACAAAGGACCATCGACCCCTGCTGCAACGGTAACTGCTGATTCAATGATTTACGCAACGGATGCACTTCCTTCCCGAAAGATCCATAAACAACAGATCCCAGGATCGAAAGCGCCTCCATTGGGTAAACTAAAGAACCATCTACCCTGGAAAAAAAATCGAGGAACTCATGAGTTTAAGTCCGGACAACCATATCGGTTCGAATCCATTTTTGAATTCACCCAAGTATATTAGGGTTTATCGGTCGAATCCATTCCTGGATTCCCCAAGTCCATCAGGGTCGAAGCATATCACACTATACTTCTTCGTGGAGGGTACTTCCCCATACCTTTTACTTCAAAATATAACATACCATATATAGTACCCTTTTAAAATAATAGCTTCAAATATCGCACTTATATAAATTCCATTATATATAAGATTTCATTTTCAAATAAAGTACTTTCCAAAATCAATAATCTCGAATATATCAAATCATTCTTATATAAATTCCTTTATATGTAAGATTTATCTCTTTAGATCAAATACCTTCTAAAATCAACAGTTTTAAAAATCACCTTATACTTATATAAAGTCCGTCTTATACAAGAATCAAAATTTTTCCAAAATCAACTTCGCTGTACGAAAAGCCACATGGGATTGAACATCTTTGCTTTATAAAAGGTTTTGAATTTAGAATAGTTTTGTACATAAAATCGTTTTGTGAAATAGTTTTGTATATAAAATAGTTTTGTAAAATAGTTTGTAAATAAAATAGTTTGTAAAACAGTTTTGTAAAAATAAAATAGTTTGTAAAACAGTTTTGTAAATAAAATAGTTTGTAAAATAGTTTTGTAAATAAAATAGTTTGTATAAGAAAAATAAAAGAAAATAGTTTTGTAAAATGGTTTTAAATTAATAGTAGTTTTGCATATAGGAAAAATTCCAATTTAAATTACAAAGATATCCAACCCAACGACTTCCAAATTCAGCGTCAAAGCATATCAATAATATTAGAACATAAGAGGTACATATGTCATCATTTCACAAAATCACATTCGATCGCTCGCTCGAGTACACAAGTTTGCTTTCGAACTAGTATTTTTCATTCGACTTCCCTAATGTGGACTTCGATAAGGTTTCTTGACTAGAAACCAACATTCTCCTTGCATAGCCATATACTATGATAGAGAATTCTAGAATCAAACCAAAAATCCGTATCAAATATTCGCCATCAAGAATCGAATGAAAAATCCTAACACGAAGTGGTGTAATTCACATAGAACTTGTGTACTCAAATCCGGATATTTTTGCGAATAAAACAATATACATACAACATACGTAATTATTCTAATTTGTTTCATCACAATTACATTTCAATTAAATTCATTTTTAATCTCATTGATTAACACAAATATCACTTCATACTTTAATATTTGTTTCACAGAATTTCTCCAATTAATATAAAACATTAATGTATTCATTCTCATAAAATTGCTTATATTTCTCTTCACTTTAAATTACATTCATTTCACATGTAATATTTCTCATTTAATACAACATTTATTTGCAAATCTTTTCATAAGGAATTTTCTTAAGTTCATAACCAATTTATAAAACTTAATTCCTTTTTATAAGACATTGTTCGAGTTTAAAGTTTTCACAACTTTATTTATAACCATTTATTACATCCATTAATTTCATAACAATTTACAAGTCATGGCTTTATTTATAATCATTTCACTTTTAATTCATATTTGCTTATCCCATTTACTTTCACCTTTACCTTTTAATTTATTTATGCTAATTAAATTTATAAACATATTTTTCTCCAATTTAATCACATTTACAACATTTCCTTAATCACAATTTCAATTTAAACATCCCTAGGCTTAAAGTTCACACTTTTATATTATTACATTACATGCCAAGAATGTATACAACAATTCTATTCATTTACTGGACATAGATATAACAAATTAAACCTTGTTTCACTTGCTTTCAAATTAATGTTATCAAATTCAACTGCATAATTCAATACAATTTCTAAGTTTTAACTCATATATTAATTTAGAAGGTTTCGATTATCCAAAATATCCAGATATTCCATTTTATTTCAATAGTTGAAACTACCGGTCAACAAACAACAAAATTCACAACAACATTTCAATTTCATAAACAAATATCCTAATTATTCATTTTATTCTCTTTAATACACCATTATTAAACTAGTGTTTAGTCCATTATTTCAATCAACAATAATTGCCAATGTTTATAATTTGATTAAATACAATAAATTAACAATAAATGATAATAATTAGATATTACCATTTCATAAAACAAACACATTACAAATAACTATATCAGTTATAAAAATTTATTCCTTTATATATATCATATAATATTAGGAAAAATAATTTCATTTCAAAACTTATATAAAACATTTTTATAACACTAACAAATACGCGCTCTCATATATACATTCAGACAACTCATTCTAGGGTACTACTACCCTATCTCTAATGAGTTAACCCCAACAGGCTAAGGTATGTCTAAACCAAAGCTCTGATACCAACTGTAACAACCCACCTTTTTGGACGTTTCAAATCGACAACAAACCACACATGTCAGACTCAAACCATTCAAAAGGGAGGATTGTTAATGGGGTAAATAAGAAAAAAGAAAACAAAACACAGAATCTCGCAGCAGAATAACAAAATATAATAATCAAATAAACAGTTCATGAAGCTGTTTTACAAATAACATTTGATTACACTTTTACAATTCAAATCAGAGTTATACATACATCAGAAATAAACAAATAATGCAGCAGAACACAGAATGTAGTGAAATAATAAATAGCAATAATATACTGAATCTTCGTCTTCGTCCTCTAGAAAATAAGTGTCTTCGCTAAACTGAAATACTCGGTCTGACCCGAGCATAAAGTAAAACAAGAACACTCGAGTCAGGACTAACATTCTTATTTAAGTAAGTCAACTCAAGTGAAATGTACAGATAACTCAATAAGTGAAATGCTTAGGTTTAAATAAACATCATCTTTCACACTATAAATTAGTTCAGTTCAAATACCGACTTTATGTTCGTTTCCAATCGATTCATTATCAAATCCAACTTCAGATTTCAATTTTTCACTTAAAGCTATTAAGTTATAATCTGTCACGTACCGAAATTTTCGACTTTCGAAAATTCGACATCGATACTCACTTTATCGACTGCCGAGCGATCGAGTGCCGGAAACTCCAATAGTGAGGGTTTTAAGAAAAAGAAAAAGTAGAAGAAGAAGAAGAAAGAAGAAAAAGAGAAGAAAGAAAGAAGAAGAACAACAGAAAACACATCAGAACAGAAAACAATATTAGAATCTTACACATCGCAGCGGAACAATATACAACAATGGACAGTTATATAAACTTGTCCTCATACAGAATACACAGCGGAATAAATACTATCAGATACAAATACTACGTCTCGTCCTCCAGCTTATCTCCAAAGCTCCAGAATATCCAGAATATCCTGATAATATAACTCTAGGCTGCCCGTGTGGAAATTGGTGGGCACCCAGAGTTTAGAAGGGAAACAATAAACTCCGAGTCAGTCATGGTGACTGGTGTGAGATCGTAAAACAGTTATTCTATATAACAACAAAAGAATTTTTAAAGTCAATTCGAAATGCTTTTGGAAAATGAAACTACCATAAGACCTCCCACCACACACACAATGCAAACGCAGAATTGGAGGAGATTTCTTCTTATGATAGTCAAAGATGCTTGATACGCAAAATCAAATCATTTTTGATATTATTATTAGTGCATAGTGTAGAAAACATTTCGAAAGTATAATATTAATCTTAGCCAGCATAGGCATTCCGCACTTATGCCTACTATAGCTACCATCCAAACAGTGGTGACCACCATAAGTGAATGATAGGTTCTACAACTAAAACCGTACAAGTCACGTATTGTTTCTTTGGATTTCCAACAAATGGCCAGGCTAAGGAACTTCCTTTTCCACGATGGGTACGTCCCTGGAATAGACGACCCGAGAACCTAACCGGATCTCTGCCAACACAAGGCCGGGTTACCTCTGCAAAAATAGGTAACTACTGACACGCGTATGCCATCCCCCGATCGTCACCGATCTTCCCGAGGATCCCCGATTCGCAACAACCACAAAGAAATAAATTTTGCAGCAACCACAGAGGTTAAGTATCTGGGCTCCATACCATGATACCACCTTTATGCAGAAGGAATGACATACACTAAGGGGCGCTACTCCCTAGAACCTTGCCGCATTCTTCCTGTTTCGACCATTTCCGGGGTGTGAGGCTCGACGAAGTCTCGTCCACAAAGCTACGCTTTCTACAAAGCCCTGCTTCGGGTCAAACAAAATGATCAACCTATGATCACAAAGATATAAGATCAAACAAATGATCATATCACAAATGATCAAACACTGATCATTTCCCAGCAACACTCAGTATGCCACGTTACCAAATTGGGATATATCGCTGATAAATTTCAACTACATAACCTCTGAGCTCGTACGTCTCAGAGAAGGGTGTTAAGCTAAGAGAATAAATTCTCCGCCACCAACAGAAATGTATTTGAAAGAAATCAGCTTTATATCTCAAATTGTAACGTCAGACACACAATCCATACAAGTCTGTTCCGGGATCGAACAGAACCGAAGGCACTTCTCACGAAGCCCTTGCATATCCGGATAAATTTCTAATCACGTCCGGACTTCCCGTCACTAAGGGTGATAAAACCTCTAAATCGGAGATCAGCCGATGTAGAGTAACTCGACGGTAATCCTTCCGTTTTCAAAAATATCCGGTCTTCAACACCGGTCTTCGAATGCAATTCATAACGACGTATCACATATTCGGAATGGGTTATACGACCCCATGGTCCTTTCCCGGCTAACCCGAATAGTGAGCGATTATTCAAAAATAAGTGTGGCATTCAAATTCATCCAATCACAACAAATACCTACTCAAGGTAATTATTGATAGTCGGTTATTTAACTATCAATAAAGATGCGCAACATCATCAGATTCCAAATAATTTTCCAAATTATTTCATCTTCAAAAATATCTTTACTAGATATAAAATTTCCACACTTCAAAAATAAATCAATATTTATTTTTTTAAACAGTTTCCCTTTTCTTTATAAATTCCATAGTGAATTTATCTTTCAAAATATCTACTGATATATGATTTTCAAGTCGATTTCAATATTCACTTTCTATTTATCTTTAAGAAGATAAAATCTCAAAACAGTTCATTTCATATTGGAAAAGCATTTCCATACTCATTTAAAAATAAGTATTTCACAAATCTATTTATTTTCAACATTTGAAAATATTCGGTATACTTAAATCAATATTAAGTATACATTCATTCTTTAAGGAAATCATTCTTTTTCACAAATTTTATTTGAGTCAAAACGAATGTTACGTAAAACATCGTTACGACGACTCAAAATCACTAGTATAGGGATTCGGAATTTAGATAGATATATGAATCCCAATACTACATCAAAACATTTCCTTTCGGAAATCATTTACTATAACAACAGTGTTATAGTCCATCATTTCCTTCTACTTCTCGAAAACGTCTATTTCAACAATGAATGTTGAAATCTATGATTTCGGTAATTCACACGTTTTAAAACATCTTTTAAAACAATCACTTCATTTCAAATATCGCTTTCCCGAAACATATCCATTTTATTTAATAACATATTCACTGTCCAAAATCGTGAATATACTTCAATAATTACATTTCAATCTTTTCTACACGTTTTATTCCAAGAATTATCCACTATCCAAAATCGTGGATAAAATTCCCTTAATAACTCCTATATTACATTCATCAAATTTGATTGATTTCAAATTCATAAAACAACGTTTATGAACTCACCTTTATATTTTCTAACAACTTCGATTTATAAAATTCTCCTTTTATTAACTTCTAAAATTACTTATCAAAATAAGTGATTTCAGATTTATAAACAACGTTTATAAATCACATTTATACTTCATAACAATTTCAACTTATGAAATCATTTCATTTAGCAATTTCTATTTATATCCCAATTAAGTGCAAAAATCTAATTTATAAGTAAATTACTTATAAATCGTTTATTCTACAACATCTATTCACTTTATAACTTCACGTTATAAATCTATTAATTTCATTCACTTATGAAATCCTTTTATACTTCTTTTTAACACTTATAAAAATTCGTTTTATAAGTCCAATATTTTGATTTACAACATATCAATTTTATAAATCTTTCTATACAAATCGTTTATAGTTATTCAAAATCCCAACTTAAACCATTTCATAAATAAATCGACTTTTATTTCAAAAACGACACTTCGGTTATATTTCACTAAAAATTATAACTTTTATAACTTTAAAATTTTACGTTTATAAATCGATTCAAAAATTCCATAAACGTATATTTTCAAAAATCACTTTAATTTCTCTTTTAAAGTTAAAATCGTTATTTTTAAACTTCAAAATTTGAATCCAATGATGCAACGCATCAATTAGTCCATCACACATCAAACATCATATATCATCATATGAGAACAGAATATATATCAATATCTGTACATAAATAAATACAGTTGAGGAATCCAGTTGGATCCCTCCAACCTGTTTCCCTGCATCCACAGACGTTAGCACAATACCAATTCCGCTCCAGTACGGAATTATCGTGGTATATGGGTTTTATAAAAATCCGCTTACTAACGGCGCAATAGGGTCTCATCCGCTATACGAGGCGGGAAATCAATCAATCCAATATATACATATGCCAATATGTATATATTGCTATATATATAGATATATCCTATCATATCTAATATCACATCCAATAGCAATCATATCAGTCAATAACTGTAAAAGAAAATCCACTTTCATTTGAGTGAGAAGATCTCACCTTGATTTCAATTCCGTTCCAGCTTTTTATTTCGAATAAATTAAACAGCCGTTTAATTTCACCCGAAATTCACACTAGCTCCAAATGGCTCCAATTCAGTTGCATCGCGTAGTGCTCGACAAAACGAAGCCAACGCAACTGATTTCGCATTTTTCCGATCTCGTATGACAAAGATATAGCCTTTTAAAGATTATACAAATTATAATATATATAAATTTACAATTCTATTTTAAATTATTTTATAAACCTTAATCCGGACCGTTTATCCTACTTGAAGAAATCTGGACCGCGTGCTTTTCCCCCCTTCATTCTCGTTCGCACCCCAGGTTCAAAGAGAACCCACTTGCCGCCCAGTTCATCGAATTGCTGTGACTCCACCTCGACGTTAGAAATTGATCGACCACTTTCATTGTGGAGCTCGTCACGAGAGCAACTCACGACCAAAATCTTGAGGAACTCGGTCCCCAATTCTCCTCGCAATACGTGCACGAACGGCCAGCTTTGAGCCATGATCTCGACCACCACGAAGCACCAAGGATGATCACAACTGTATGGATCTATAGTGCTCGACGAGTACTTCGACTTTCCAGTTGATGATTTTCGCTAACGATGCATGGGTTTGGAGGATTTGGAGGAGAAAGAACGTGATTTCCTGGCCCTTGGTTTTAAGAGTGGCGGCCACGAAAAATAGACTAGGGTTTCGTTAGTTAAACGTATATATATACGTATATAAATATTATTTTAATATTAAATCTATTTTAAAACAACTTTTTCAACGATCTCCAAATCACACGTGCCGCCTGGCATCTGTAAGGTTTACCCCGCATTTCGAACACAATGGAACGTGTTTCGGAGGCTAATTCGATCATCTGTGCGAGTTACGGAGAAAAACAATCAATTTTAAATTAAACCGATTAAGCAATTTTCTAGGCGTTTTGGCTTGCCCCGGACAAACCGTACATCCAATCGACTTGAAAATTGAAACCATACAATAATATCACATTACGGATCCGATGAAACTGGTTCCGTCGAAATCCGAGACTGTTTGAAAAATGACTATTTTAACTCGCCAAATTAATATTAAAACAATTTCGATGCGTTTCGAGCTGCCACAGTCAAACAACAACTCTGATTGCTACAAAAATTGAAATCCGATAATAACAAACTATTACGGATCCAATGGAACTAGTTTCGTTCAATTCTGAGACTGTTCGAAAATTGGCTATTTTTACAATCGATAATTAAATATTAAAATATTCAATTTTCACAAATTAACTCCAAATTCAATTTTAAGAGTTCTAAAATATTTCTATAACTTCAGTATGATTAAATAAAATTTTCCAAATCAATTTCAATCATATTAAATCCAGATTTCAATTATTTCTGGAATTTCACTATTTAATTTATCGATTTAATTATCAAATAAAATCCAACATTCGAAAAATAAATCATTCGACTTCTAAATTCCATTTATTAATATTTAAAATCAATTAAATATTCAAATTTTAATTATCAAAAATTCTGGGTCGTTACAGACTTCCCCCCTTAAAAGAATTTCGTCCTCGAAATTACAAGTTAGGAAAAATGGTCCTTAACTCGTCTACTATTCTTCACAATCTAATAGTTTTATCAATTTATCAAAACAAATCTTTCTATTAAAGATTCGTTATCATTCAACTCGTTTTCCAACTTCAATTATAAGTTTCAAACAACATTGTTTAACTTCTCAATTCAAATTCGAGTTTAAATTCAAATTTTAAACTTTCAAAATTTCTCAAAAATTTTCTAACGCCTTAAATTTCCGAAAAATTTCGCCAGCGTCTCCTTTGCGCGGCTAATACGGCACGACTACAAAACGTCCCTACGGACTCTCAGATTTCAAAAAGAAAAAGAAAAAGCCAAGCGGCTAGAGAAATAAGTCATCAAATCTCATATTCAAATTTAAATACATACCTTTTCCAGCAATTCAAATTATATCTTCAAATTTAAAATCCCAATTCCATTATAACACCTGTATGTCCTACTAGCCATAATATCTAGTTATAACATTCAAACCAATTTGCAAAGTCTATTACAAAATTTCGATACTTCTTATATCATCTTTACTTCCCTATTGAAGTTTCATATTCATTTTCATTCAATTTTTACATTTCAAATTTCTATTCGAATTCAATTTCTATCTTATATTCTGAATATTGAATTTTTATCGATTATCTTTCATTTACAACTGCTTATTTTAGATTAGTTTCAGTCACTAATTCATTACAAATTTTTTTTGTCCACTTATTCAATTTTGTTTTCAACATTCAGTTTCAATTCCAGTTTTATTCACTTTTGTTCATTCCAAAATTTATTTACAATTCACTACTTTGGTTGAATCTACTTACATTTAAACTGGATTTTCAATTCGAATTCAATTTACCTCTCTATTATCATTATTGAATTTAATTCATTCAAACCTTATTCATTTGGTCAATCTTCAATTAGCTTTACTTACTAATTTTAGTTTAATAGTTCACTTCGTTTTCCACAAATCAAATTCAATTGCAGTTTTATTTACTTACAAATTCAAAATGAATTTTAACATTCAATCTCACTTTCATTTAATTGATTCACTTGCACTTACTTTAATTTAACTCCATTCTTTAAGTTAAATTTATTCTATCAAAATTCAAATGGTATAAGTTACCAACTTAGTAATATTTCATAAATATCTTTATATAGCATTCCAGAGTTTACCAACATTTCAAAGCCATTTTGAAAACAATTCAAATTATCCTTTGAATTTCCAAAACAAAACCCAAATTTTTCAAACAACTTCATTTAAAATAATTTGGCAGCAATTCCTCTTCTGGAAACCCGAAAATGAACACCAATGATGCCGCGGTCATCATCGAAGTTATTTTCCAGCGACCAAAAAGAGTTTAGAGCTTTTCATTCCGTCAAAACATTTTTCAAAACCCTTGAAATCCATTTTCAAATCAAAAAGATTTAAACTTTTCAAATCTCCAAAATTCTCAAATTCTTTTCAAACATTTCCAAACATCTCTGGAATTCTACTTCCAATTATAAGTCACATTTATGATTTACATTCTTAAATTTCATTTGTATATGGATTTATCTCCTGGTTCTTTGTTTTAATTCCAATTTCATTTACAATTCCCACATATATATAAATGAGGATAATTAACGTCATTACTTCCTAACAACCATGCATCCATATATCATAATAATTTACAGAAAATCATTTCTTTTCTATACAAAAATAGTTTTGGGCAAAATTATCTCATTTACCCTATTCAAAACAATACTGTGCCGAATTGTTCTATTCGAGTGTTTAGAGATCCCTATCGATAGAGTTGTACGGACAATACCGACCAGAATCCATATACCACTCAATAAACCAATCATCACAATATAAAACAATTTTATATTCACTAACAAATACGCACTCATATCTATTATTACACTCAACTCATTCTAGAGTACTACTGACTCTATCTCTAATGAGTAACACCCAACAGAGCAGGGTTGTCGCTTAACCATATGCTCTGATACCACGCTGTCACGTACCGAAATTTTCGACTTTCGAAAATTCGACATCGATACTCACTTTATCGACTGCCGAGCGATCGAGTGCCGGAAACTCCAATAGTGAGGGTTTTAAGAAAAAGAAAAAGTAGAAGAAGAAGAAGAAAGAAGAAAAAGAGAAGAAAGAAAGAAGAAGAACAACAGAAAACACATCAGAACAGAAAACAATATTAGAATCTTACACATCGCAGCGGAACAATATACAACAATGGACAGTTATATAAACTTGTCCTCATACAGAATACACAGCGGAATAAATACTATCAGATACAAATACTACGTCTCGTCCTCCAGCTTATCTCCAAAGCTCCAGAATATCCAGAATATCCTGATAATATAACTCTAGGCTGCCCGTGTGGAAATTGGTGGGCACCCAGAGTTTAGAAGGGAAACAATAAACTCCGAGTCAGTCATGGTGACTGGTGTGAGATCGTAAAACAGTTATTCTATATAACAACAAAATAATTTTTAAAGTCAATTCGAAATGCTTTTGGAAAATGAAACTACCATAAGACCTCCCACCACACACACAATGCAAACGCAGAATTGGAGGAGATTTCTTCTTATGATAGTCAAAGATGCTTGATACGCAAAATCAAATCATTTTTGATATTATTATTAGTTCATAGTGTAGAAAACATTTCGAAAGTATAATATTAATCTTAGCCAGCATAGGCATTCCGCACTTATGCCTACTATAGCTACCATCCAAACAGTGGTGACCACCATAAGTGAATGATAGGTTCTACAACTAAAACCGTACAAGTCACGTATTGTTTCTTTGGATTTCCAACAAATGGCCAGGCTAAGGAACTTCCTTTTCCACGATGGGTACGTCCCTGGAATAGACGACCCGAGAACCTAACCGGATCTCTGCCAACACAAGGCCGGGTTACCTCTGCAAAAATAGGTAACTACTGACACGCGTATGCCATCCCCCGATCGTCACCGATCTTCCCGAGGATCCCCGATTCGCAACAACCACAAAGAAATAAATTTTGCAGCAACCACAGAGGTTAAGTATCTGGGCTCCATACCATGATACCACCTTTATCCAGAAGGAATGACATACACTAAGGGGCGCTACTCCCTAGAACCTTGCCGCATTCTTCCTGTTTCGACCATTTCCGGGGTGTGAGGCTCGACGAAGTCTCGTCCACAAAGCTACGCTTTCTACAAAGCCCTGCTTCGGGTCAAACAAAATGATCAACCTATGATCACAAAGATATAAGATCAAACAAATGATCATATCACAAATGATCAAACACTGATCATTTCCCAGCAACACTCAGTATGCCACGTTACCAAATTGGGATATATCGCTGATAAATTTCAACTACATAACCTCTGAGCTCGTACGTCTCAGAGAAGGGTGTTAAGCTAAGAGAATAAATTCTCCGCCACCAACAGAAATGTATTTGAAAGAAATCAGCTTTATATCTCAAATTGTAACGTCAGACACACAATCCATACAAGTCTGTTCCGGGATCGAACAGAACCGAAGGCACTTCTCACGAAGCCCTTGCATATCCGGATAAATTTCTAATCACGTCCGGACTTCCCGTCACTAAGGGTGATAAAACCTCTAAATCGGAGATCAGCCGATGTAGAGTAACTCGACGGTAATCCTTCCGTTTTCAAAAATATCCGGTCTTCAACACCAGTCTTCGAATGCAATTCATAACGACGTATCACATATTCGGAATGGGTTATACGACCCCATGGTCCTTTCCCGGCTAACCCGAATAGTGAGCGATTATTCAAAAATAAGTGTGGCATTCAAATTCATCCAATCACAACAAATACCTACTCAAGGTAATTATTGATAGTCGGTTATTTAACTATCAATAAAGATGCGCAACATCATCAGATTCCAAATAATTTTCCAAATTATTTCATCTTCAAAAATATCTTTACTAGATATAAAATTTCCACACTTCAAAAATAAATCAATATTTATTTTTTTAAACAGTTTCCCTTTTCTTTATAAATTCCATAGTGAATTTATCTTTCAAAATATCTACTGATATATGATTTTCAAGTCGATTTCAATATTCACTTTCTATTTATCTTTAAGAAGATAAAATCTCAAAACAGTTCATTTCATATTGGAAAAGCATTTCCATACTCATTTAAAAATAAGTATTTCACAAATCTATTTATTTTCAACATTTGAAAATATTCGGTATACTTAAATCAATATTAAGTATACATTCATTCTTTAAGGAAATCATTCTTTTTCACAAATTTTATTTGAGTCAAAACGAATGTTACGTAAAACATCGTTACGACGACTCAAAATCACTAGTATAGGGATTCGGAATTTAGATAGATATATGAATCCCAATACTACATCAAAACATTTCCTTTCGGAAATCATTTACTATAACAACAGTGTTATAGTCCATCATTTCCTTCTACTTCTCGAAAACGTCTATTTCAACAATGAATGTTGAAATCTATGATTTCGGTAATTCACACGTTTTAAAACATCTTTTAAAACAATCACTTCATTTCAAATATCGCTTTCCCGAAACATATCCATTTTATTTAATAATATATTCACTGTCCAAAATCGTGAATATACTTCAATAATTACATTTCAATCTTTTCTACACGTTTTATTCCAAGAATTATCCACTATCCAAAATCGTGGATAAAATTCCCTTAATAACTCCTATATTACATTCATCAAATTTGATTGATTTCAAATTCATAAAACAACGTTTATGAACTCACCTTTATATTTTCTAACAACTTCGATTTATAAAATTCTCCTTTTATTAACTTCTAAAATTACTTATCAAAATAAGTGATTTCAGATTTATAAACAACGTTTATAAATCACATTTATACTTCATAACAATTTCAACTTATGAAATCATTTCATTTAGCAATTTCTATTTATATCCCAATTAAGTGCAAAAATCTAATTTATAAGTAAATTACTTATAAATCGTTTATTCTACAACATCTATTCACTTTATAACTTCACGTTATAAATCTATTAATTTCATTCACTTATGAAATCCTTTTATACCTCTTTTTAACACTTATAAAAATTCGTTTTATAAGTCCAATATTTTGATTTACAACATATCAATTTTATAAATCTTTCTATACAAATCGTTTATAGTTATTCAAAATCCCAACTTAAACCATTTCATAAATAAATCGACTTTTATTTCAAAAACGACACTTCGGTTATATTTCACTAAAAATTATAAATTTTATAACTTTAAAATTTTACGTTTATAAATCGATTCAAAAATTCCATAAACGTATATTTTCAAAAATCACTTTAATTTCTCTTTTAAAGTTAAAATCGTTATTTTTAAACTTCAAAATTTGAATCCAATGATGCAACGCATCAATTAGTCCATCACACATCAAACATCATATATCATCATATGAGAATAGAATATATATCAATATCTGTACATAAATAAATACAGTTGAGGAATCCAGTTGGATCCCTCCAACCTGTTTCCCTGCATCCACAGACGTTAGCACAATACCAATTCCGCTCCAGTACGGAATTATCGCGGTATATGGGTTTTATAAAAATCCGCTTACTAACGGCGCAATAGGGTCTCATCCGCTATACGAGGCGGGAAATCAATCAATCCAATATATACATATGCCAATATGTATATATTGCTATATATATAGATATATCCTATCATATCTAATATCACATCCAATAGCAATCATATCAGTCAATAACTGTAAAAGAAAATCCACTTTCATTTGAGTGAGAAGATCTCACCTTGATTTCAATTCCGTTCCAGCTTTTTATTTCGAATAAATTAAACAGCCGTTTAATTTCACCCGAAATTCACACTAGCTCCAAATGGCTCCAATTCAGTTGCATCGCGTAGTGCTCGACAAAACGAAGCCAACGCAACTGATTTCGCATTTTTCCGATCTCGTATGACAAAGATATAGCCTTTTAAAGATTATACAAATTATAATATATATAAATTTACAATTCTATTTTAAATTATTTTATAAACCTTAATCCGGACCGTTTATCCTACTTGAAGCAATCTGGACCGCGTGCTTTTCCCCCCTTCATTCTCGTTCGCACCCCAGGTTCAAAGAGAACCCACTTGCCGCCCAGTTCATCGAATTGTTGTGACTCCACCTCGACGTTAGAAATTGATCGACCACTTTCATTGTGGAGCTCGTCACGAGAGCAACTCACGACCAAAATCTTGAGGAACTCGGTCCCCAATTCTCCTCGCAATACGTGCACGAATGGCCAGCTTTGAGCCATGATCTCGACCACCACGAAGCTCCAAGGATGATCACAACCGTATGGATCTATAGTGCTCGACGAGTACTTCGACTTTCCAGTTGATGATTTTCGCTAACGATGCATGGATTTGGAGGATTTGGAGGAGAAAGAACGTGATTTCCTGGCCCTTGGTTTTAAGAGTGGCGGCCACGAAAAATAGACTAGGGTTTCGTTAGTTAAACGTATATATATATACGTATATAAATATTATTTTAATATTAAATCTATTTTAAAACAACTTTTTCAACGATCTCCAAATCACACGTGCCGCCTGGCATCTGTAAGGTTTACCCCGCATTCCGAACACAATGGAACGTGTTTCGGAGGCTAATTCGATCATCTGTGCGAGTTACGGAGAAAAACAATCAATTTTAAATTAAACCGATTAAGCAATTTTCTAGGCGTTTTGGCTTGCCCCGGACAAAGCGTACATCCAATCGACTTGAAAATTGAAACCATACAATAATATCACATTACGGATCCGATGAAACTGGTTCCGTCGAAATCCGAGACTGTTTGAAAAATGACTATTTTAACTCGCCAAATTAATATTAAAACAATTTCGATGCGTTTCGAGCTGCCACAGTCAAACGACAACTCCGATTGCTACAAAAATTGAAATCCGATAATAACAAACTATTACGGATCCAATGGAACTAGTTTCGTTCAATTCTGAGACTGTTCGAAAATTGGCTATTTTTACAATCGATAATTAAATATTAAAATATTCAATTTTCACAAATTAACTCCAAATTCAATTTTAAGAGTTCTAAAATATTTCTATAACTTCAGTATGATTAAATAAAATTTTCCAAATCAATTTCAATCATATTAAATCCAGATTTCAATTATTTCTGGAATTTCACTTTTTAATTTATCGATTTAATTATCAAATAAAATCCAACATTCGAAAAATAAATCATTCGACTTCTAAATTCCATTTATTAATATTTAAAATCAAATAAATATTCAAATTTTAATTATCAAAAATTCTGGGTCGTTACATAATCAAACAACAAGTTTAAATCTAAAAAATCCAATTAAAACTTTCATTAAATCAATTAAATTTCAATTTCATAATTTCAAGTTCAAACACAAATTTAAACTTACAATATTTCAATTTTATTTCTAAATCAATTTATTTAAACCCAAAGTGGTTTTATATCGGGTATGTATCATTTCAATCCAAAATGATTTTGCTAACATATCACATGTGTCACATATCGTAAACAACATAAGTGAATATTTCAAATTCTAACATAACATATAAATATATAACATGACATATATACAAGGAACTTGCAAGGTAATTTACAATAAATTAACATGTCATATCATTTTTCACAAACATAACACATTATTTCCACATAGCATATGTGACATGTTATTAACATAGCATGTGCAACATATGATTTTATTAACTAACACATTTGTTTCAACATAGCATAGGTGATGTATTTCAACAAGGCATATACAAATATTTTTTTCTAACATAACACATTTTTTTACATATCATATGTGATGTATTTCAACATGGAATATAAAAATATATTTTTCTAACATAACACTTTTTTTTACATATCATATGTGATGTATTTCACATACATATGTGACAATTAATCAAATCAACATAACATACTACTTGTGACATATAAAACAACATGTGCATGTGAATATCATAACACAAATTCAAGGGAACATAACAACATATATCACATATTCATATCTAAAGCAAACATTTCTTATAACATTTCGATGTTTATTTACCTAACAATAAAAATGTTAATCGTGAGTGATTGCTCACCTTTCGAGGTTAGAGATTTTTTGACAACACAAATATGTAGATCCTAGTTGAAATCCAAACACGACAAGCTAACCAATCTTATCCATAGCAACAATCTAATAGAAAAGCAAAGCACGACAATGCACATCGAACTGATTGAGTTTTCTTCTTCATCTTTTTTAGAGAGATGAAGCAAGGGGAATTTGTGGATTTAGAAATTTTGGAGTTTATGTAGTTTTGAGGATGGAGGAAGTGTGAGCAGAAAGCTTCAGATAGAGGAATGAGAAACAATCTGTACGTACTTTGGTTTTGTTCTCTAGTGGGATATTGAAAAGTCAATAGGTTGGAAAGTGGGAAGGTGATAAAAGAATACAAAAATAAAGTAAGCTTTTCAAAGAAACGACGTGGTTATGTGTTTAATAAATATAAACATGAACAGGCTAGCATGAATGATGCATGTGCATTAAATCTGAATTGTTAATGGACGAATTAGTGCAGGCAGAAGTTATGAAAAAGAGTGAATACTAAAAGTTGTAACGTGTAAAAATAAATGCTTAGATGCAAATACAAGAGGTATATAAGAATTAGGTCGAATAAAAGTGGGTAAGAGAATGTATAGCTAACAATAAGAATGGAAAATGAATATATAGAGAATAAATGAAAGTTTTATGAAATAAAGAGAGAGGTTTTTTTTTAATATGAATAGCTGAAATGTTAGAGTAAACAAGGCAGAAAAATATGAATGAGATAGTAGTTAGAAAAGGAAATAGAATATGAAACGTGCATGAATATGAATTCATGATGAACATCACCTTTCATACTTCAAAAGGAATTTAATGTCACATTAATTCAATATGGAAATATTTTTCAATTCAATTAATTTCTTTAACTCCAAATCAACTCAACTTTACACCTATCTAAAGTTTTATTAACATACAGTAAATAAAATTTGAACACACCAATTAAAGCAACGATGACCACCGCTACATAAAATAAAAGGAGAGCCATGATTCCAAATTCCAATTCAAAATCTGCGTTTTTCTCAGCGCACAATCATGAACATAAAATATTTAATTTAATCTAAATTTTACGATTAGCATTAAAATCACTTCTATACTGCCAAAGATTACTATTCAACGACCGTAAAATATTGCATCAAAATTCAATTTTTTTTCTTTTTATAAAATTACACTTACTTTAAAAACAACAACGTTTATTTTGTTTTCATTAAAACATACTTTTTTTAACAATAACGTACATATCTTTCGTTAAATCCATTAATTACAATTAATGGTTTTTTTTGCCTCTTTAATATTGAAAGTTTCCAAATCGACATAGTTTTAATTAGTTTCAAAATTACACTTTAAAGCAGATCCTGTACATTTCATTCATTAAACGCCATTAAGTTCAATTAAATTATCTTTCCCTTTTATTGAAAGATTTCAAATTAAATCCACGGCAATAAATTTCAACATTAAAATTTAAAACAGAAAATAATTAATGGATAGATAATAAAAACAATTGAATTCTTTTTACAGTAACTTAAATACATTTGTAGAATTGTTTTTTACACATAAGATAATTAAAACAACCGAAGTCTTTTTACAGTAACTTAAATACATTTATAGAACCGTTGTTTACACATAAGAGTTATAAATTAACTTGCTTAAATAGATTATTTTCCTACTCTTGTAATCCATCTGTATGCTAAAACATAGTTCAAATATACATATATTTCTTCCTTTAAATCAATCATTCTATTCTTTATTTTAATGAAATTAAACCTACATTCACAAATGAAACATTCATTTCATTTGATATAAATGTTCTTTTCATTAAATCAACTTTCCTTATATTTTCATAAAACATAAGCTACGTTTAATTACACCTATTAATTTACAATTTGGTGTCCTCTCTACCATTAATTGAAATTATTCAATTACATTAATTTCAATTGTTTACAAAGGTGAATTTAAAATGAACAAAATAAATGTAATGAGAAATAGAACAATTATTTCCTATCTAATAGTAATTTAAACATAATTACACACTATTGGATACAAACAGAAATTATACATTTCTTACCAAATAATAGTTTCTCGTCTCTGCAATCAATCTTTCAGCTACCAAACATTTCAAATAAATAAACATATGATTTCTTATTTAATAAAGAAACATTTATTATTCTTCATTAACATTTATTATTCCAATCAATTGGAAATTTACATTCAGACAATTGTTAATTTCACTCAAACCAACGCTATTAAAATACACACTAGCATTTGTTATCATCCTTACATTATTGCAAACATGTTCAGTAATAGAATTTTTACTTAAGCTCATAACTTGGATTATAATTAAATTTGTATCAGTAAAATCTTACAAAAAAATTCCTAACAATTTTATTCAAAAATCTTATTTAATTTAATATTTTTAAATGTTTAAAAATACGGGTCGTTACATTCACTCTCATTTAAAAGTCCTCGCGGTTATTCATGGGTGAATTACTTGGATTTTTGATTATGTGTTTCCATGCTCATTTAAAAGTCCTTACGGTTATGCATGTATGGAACACATATCAAAATTAATTGATTAAATAGACAAGTTGATTCTAATCCCATTTAAAAGTCCTCACGGTTATGCGTGGTTAGAAGATACTTAAATTCATTTTTAAAATAAAAATAAAAATTTAGAATACTACTAATCTCATTTAAAAGTCATAACGGTTATGCATAGTTAGTAGATATTCAAATTTCCTAAAATGAATATACCACAAATTGACACAACTGTATGGTTTTATTTGATGATATCATCCTATCATTCTAAAGTGGAATATGCGTCAATTAAAGTATTTATGATTTTTTGTTTGATTTTTTTATTGAAATTAATATTTATACTCAATTGAGTTTTAATATTGTATTAATGTCTATCACTATATCTCTATTTTTCTATTATATTATTCTTTTGCTGATAACAAAAGGGGGAGAGAAAGGTTAAGATTTTGGAAAATAAAATTCACATATTTTATATTTGCATATAGATTCATATTGCATATTTTATTCTCATGCATATATGTAGGGGGAGTATTGTGTAGAAAGAGAGCATTCAAATAGGGGGAGCAAATTTGAATGATCAAATACATTTAATATATTCAAAATCTTAAATATATGTTTGTTATCATCAAAAGGGGGAGAATGTTAAATATGCGTCTATATGATTTTTGTTTGATGATAATAAACATATATACATTCATTTAAATGTATTTGATATTGTACTATCTTATTTTTCACAGATAAATAAATATTTGCTGAATAACACAGAATTGGAATTCAAACAAATATTTTATTCAAACAAATATTTATTACAATTTTGATAGTACAATTTCAAGCTCTCACTATAACTATACAATTTCAGTCACAATACAATTACACCACAATTTCATAGTTACATCAGTTCCTCACTACATATCACTCACACTCGTATTTATCTTCAACTTCATTCCAATGAGAATCTAGCATCTGAGCAATCTGCAGAAATATACATTGACGTAGTAAAATTGAAAATAAAATATTTTTGCAGTATAAAACAAAATACGAATGTTGAAAATAATATTTTCCTCAGATATATGGGTTATTGTCATCATTTTTGATTGTATAATAACTGTGCATATCAGTATTCTTATCAAGGACAGGTAATCATGAGTGGCTGCAATACACACGTGTACATTTATACACGTGTGCACTACCTCGCCAACTCGTATGCACAGTTGAGCCAAAAGACAAGCTGGATTCAACACAAGTGAAACCAAAGTGCAACTGAAGTGAAATCAAGACCAACCAGTTCATGTGCAAAACCAGAATGGCATCATATGTACAAATGCAAAGACCAGTGATGCACATTCAAACTTTTAACAAAGTCAAGTTCGAAGGCATAAGCACATGCACCAGTAAATCAAAGACCAGTGTGCAATGACAATATACACATCTAGCAAAACCAAAACTGGACAGAGCAATATGATGAGCTACAGACAACAATATGGCAATGCAACTCGATCAACATGACTTAAAGTATCAGTGATAAACATACAAAGACAAAGCTTGTAAGCATCTCAAAGCAATTACAACACTAAAGTCAATATGATCAAGTGCATCAAGTAAACAACAGACAAGTGATGATGCACTGCAACTCAAAGAGATACAACTAAATACAAACCAAAAATATCAGGTGAATGTGCAGACCCAATCAAAGAAAGAAGAACCAAAATGACTCAGTTCAGACAGTAGCTACAAGACCAACTCGAAGCATCAGACCAGGTAGTACATGTATCAAGGTCAGACATGTACAGGCCAGGGATAAACTAATGAACTCTACACAAGTCACAAGTACAGGAAGGACAAACACAGAGGCAACTGCAACAATAAATACAACATGAATACACAACTCAAAGAACTCGAATGTGTGAGACATGATCAGGTCAGAGAATAGGCAGAAGTGAAAAATGAAGACATTCAGATATGCTACAGAGAACAGTAACTAGACCAATACAACAATTCAAGTCAAACTATAGTCGAAACAGTGGAAGCAGTGTGCAAACAGCAGAGAAGACAAAGTCAGGTGATCATCACCGAACAATAAACAAAATCAAGGATGAGCAACAGAAAGGCCGATGTTCACAAAGCCATAATCTAGTCAGAGTCGAAGTCAACATGGCCACAAACAATGTCAAAGCCGTATATTTTAATTAAGTAAATCAAGTTGAAAAGGTTAAAAACAAAAAGTCAAAATCAGGAATTATAAATTAGGAAAGATTCTGGAATATATTTCAAAGAAAGAATCGAACGATGTATAATCAAAGCCGTGGGTTCAACGTAAATTCCTAAAATAGCATAGCATAATAATGGAAAGAATCAACAACTTGGAAGCCAAGTAAAATCAAATCAGACGAGATATTAGGGTTTCGAAATCCCTATAAATACCAATCATCATCGACGAATGGTGCAGAGAAAATAGAACCCAAATCATCATTGACAAGCAAAGCGCAAGAAAGAACAATCGAGTTCAATCAAGCCAAAACCAGCAAAGCAAAAGGGGAAAATCACATACCGGTATCATAGACGAACTCGAGAGGAGGAGCCGCAAACATTCGAATTAATCAGAGAAAGAAATTGAAGCATCAACAATAAATTCGACAGAGCGACGCCTTCAATTTTCTCAAGCCCAAATTTTCAGAGCGAAGAGGAAGACGAACGATCGATAAATCAAACACGCAAATATCCACAAACTCGATCAATTTCAAAGAGCCGTGAGCATCTCAGAGAAACATGCGATCAACAAAATAAACAATGTGATAAATCATCCATTCAAAGTCGGCATCTTTGAAATTCTGAAAGCCCTAATTTCTCACGGAGGAACGAGATCAAGAGAAGCCACCATTTTTCACAAAGGAACGGGTCGACATTGATAAAAGAGGGTCGCATTCTTTTCTTAAGTGATAATAGTTTGTGGGCCAGTTTTTATTTGATTAAACTATATAAGGCCTGGTTATTTTTTAAATTAGGGTTTTTAAGTTGTTCTTGTTTTTTGTTTATTTTCTGTACTCTTAGAATCAAATCAGGGTAAATCACCACCTAGGGTTTAGGTTGTGTCAGATTGTCTAGTTAGGATTAGTTCAGTGAGCAGGGTTTGCGAGTTTGCAAAACTCTATAGGCGGTAGCAGGGTGTGCGAGTCTATTAGAGTGTTTGTAAACGGGAGACTTTTTAATCCTAATAGAAATCTGGGATTGCAGCAATAGGCAGGGGTTGCCGAAGCTGGGTAAATTTTGTGTGTGATTTACTTTTCAATATATTTACTTATCTGCAGTTTGTGTTTAATTCGAGAAAATTTGCTATAACCTTATTCACCCCCCTCTAGGGTTAATCTAGATCCTACAAAGCGTCCTAGTTAAACTATAATGGCCCCACTATTATGCCACGCTAAACTCGAAGGCAACGCCCTAGGGGGAAAATTGGATAGCCGCCTTCATGGCATGTCCGGGCTGGTTGCCTCATAAAGGCTGACTTGCAACACAAATTACTCTTAAAGCAAGGTTACAGGCCAAATGTCCCATATCCACACTCCTTTTTTGCCTAAGATATAGGATAACCTGTTTGTGCATAAAGCCATGGCCCAAGGCATTAATATATTTATTAAGCTCGTACATTTGACAGATAGGTAACGTAGATCAACCGCCACCGACTCAATTGTAATGATCGATCAACGTTCAAAAAATGATCAAAAAGTAAAGATTATGGCCTAGTAACGATGTGGAAACAACATAAAATCCAAAGCATTAAGAGCATTTCAAAGAAATGAAGCCCAAAAAAGCAACACGAAAAAGAAAAAGCTCAAAAATGTATTTTTAATGGTGAAAACAAACAGAGATGAAGAAGCATCAAAGGGAAGATGAGGCATTCTGTTTGTATAAAGTGAAGTGTTGGAAGCTTGAAAACTTGAGAAAGTTTTAATGGCAGTTTTTTAATTTTGATAAAGAATGGAGAAGGAGAAGAAGAGGGTTATTTATAAATTATTCCCTTAAATCGTATTCTTATATACAAAAATAAGGAAATCCCAACCATCTAGGTTTAGTTATGATGATGTCACATCAATGCTTCTTGAATCATCATAGTGCCACTTTTGAAAAAGAACTGTCTCGAATAATCACGTTGTGACATGTAGCACATGCATTAAATGTAAAAGCCGCCATCCTAATCAACAAGATCTCCATGACTTGACAAACAAATCCCTACTCATAGAGACGGGCTTGTGGGGAAAATGTTTGCTTAATTTCACAAGTAAATGATTTACCAACCAACATATCTATATCGAACTCAGCTTGGGCGAATCTGCCTGGTAACAACAAGAACATGTCAAAGACACCGTACCCCGCGCTCCTGAGTTGCCTAGCCCAGCTCAAGAACAACGACCAACTCATTCAACTAAACTTAGCTCAAAAGCGACTAGCCCTTGACCCGGCTTCTTCTCAGCCCGCCTATGGCCAGCCCCACTCAACCTGTCTCATCACAACATACATAATTTTTTTCATCCTACTTAGCCTTGCCACTAAGCAGGCATTAGCTACAAAACGTTGATTGTTACCGTGTGAAAGAAGCTTCTCTCCAACCTTATTTTTTAGAAAAGTGTGATACATGACACTATTCATTCGACAAAAGTGCAACTGTGCATACTAACTACTTTTCCACAGTGACACATTTGACAAAAGCATATTCACTTGGGTGTCGTAGCAAATTGCTCTATGCAAAGCATGCTGTTAGTATGGAATGACGGTTGGCATGCATCCTAGCCACACAATCACATCGCCTTTCCAGTTGTCCCCCATTGGCTAAAGTGACCATATCAATGGCCCAGAATGATTCGTGCCTTTCAGCTGTGTAATCTCAGTCGTTCATAGGCCAACTTCAACTGTAATAAATACCCCTTGCCATGCAACTTCATAATGGTTGAGTTTTGATGCAAAAATATATTATTAGAATAAAAGAATACTTGTGTTCTTAAGTTAGCTACATTGTAATCTTAAAGTTCTCTTAATTTCTTATTATTCTCTTATAATTCCTTATAATTCTAATAGATTAATGTAGTAGGAAATATTCAAAGTAGACATAGGCAAGCTTAGCCAAATCACTAAATATCTTGTGTCTCTTTACTTTAGTTTCTCATTTACTCCTCATTTCCAATTTTTAAGCCTAGTATTAGCAAGTAAGCTTTGCTAATACAAACACATTAACATAATCTGAGGTTGGCTAATTTTTAGTCAATAATATTGTTGATTTATGTAATGACAGGTTTATAGACGTCTAGGTAGTTATGACTCTAATTAACCAACGAAGAATCTTCATATGTCACTCTTGAAATTATAGTTGTACTTATTGTATTTTATCTAAACGATGGAATCGTGGGATTATGTAACTGAAATGTAATGAATTTGCAAATGAATGAATGAAAATGTTTTGTTTAAAATCTATAAATTCTTGTTCCCTTGTTAATGATACAATAACTAATCTTATTTTGTCATTGGGAAATAATATTAATGATGACTGCAGCACTAACAATATCAATTTCTAAGCCTCAAATGGGGTATTTTACAACACTGGAATGAAACTAAAAGAGAATTAGCTAAAATTTGGAAGGATATATTTAACATATTCAGATTAATTAGGGAGTGCAATCCTACTTTAATTGGTTTAGCACTAGAGACTAAAATTTCAACAGAAATTCATTAGTTCCATCCTATATAAGTAATAGCTAAATTTCTTTGCAACAAGATGAAGCTATTCATGGACCAATTGATTTTAGAGAACCAATGAACATTTTTACAAGGAAGAAATATATGAAATAGAGTACTTGTTGTCCTTGAAGCGTTTAGGAAGGTGGGGAGGAAAAATAATTGTAACATGTGTATCAAGGTGGACATAAGGAAAGCATAAGATATAGTGGATAGTAGACTTGTAATGCACATGATGAGGGAGATGAAATTTATGGATGAATGGATCAACCTAATAAAGGAACTAATAAAAAACCTTTTGTATTTTTAGTAAACTACTATGGTAGAATCATCATTGCAATGGTAGCAATTATGGGCATCAGTAGCAATTGTGGGCATCTGCAAAGGGACCCTCTTCTACCAATATTGTTTGCTATGGTGATGTAACCCTTCTCACTCTCAATGGAGGAGAAAGTGAAGTAAGATAAAGCAAAAGCAGTAATGAGAATAGAGATAAAAATCATACATGTTATTTATGTTAATGATGTATTAATTTTCTTGAAATCAAAGAAGGAAGGTTAAAAGGATATTAAGGAAGTGTTTGATGAGCTAAAGAGAACTACAAAGCTTCAAGCAAACAAATCTGAAATCAAACATTATCTTCGGTGGCGGAAACATCAAATGGCAAGAGATATGCTTGATTCTGCATATTAAGGAATGGAAGCTACAAATGAAATACTTTGGGATTCCTTTGTCTAATGTTTATCTAATGAATGGAGATTTCGAGAGGGCTAATTGAGAAGGTCAATAGTAGAATTGAGGGTTTGGAGAGTAGAATGCTTAGCTTGGCTGGTAGAGTAGAATTAATAAGGTCCACAATTTATCTTATACCCCAAAACTGGATAAAATGTTTCAAGCTTCCAAAGGACAATATCCACACCATTGTGCAGCTTTTCTCTAATTTCCTTTAGAAAGTAAGAATCAGTAAAATCTTGCGGTCGATCGTTTGTCAAAACAAAAGCAAAGGAAGGTTAGGTCTCAGGAATTTTGAAAATATTCAAATAGCAATGGATTTGAAATTAGCATGGAGAATTTTGAACAGAGAAGGCATGTAGGCAAATTGGATAGAATAGAAGTATTTAAAGAAACAATCATTTTGGAAAGTAAACAGAAGGAATGACAACTCAGGAATTTGGAAGTACATCTTAGTAATATAAGTGAAACAATAAAATACATAGGAAGCAGAATCGTTGATGGAAAACCACATCTCTTTGGCATGATCCTTGGTTGCAGGGTGGTAATTTAATTAAAAAGATTGGTGCAAACACTATGACATGCGTAAGAGCGTAAAGAATGGTTGGAAACAGAATTAGGAGACCAGACAAGGTGAGCTTTTTAGAGGTGTAGAGAAATGAAATATCGAAGGTCAATATATATGATAATAGATAGAGACTATTGGGTGTGCTTAGTAGATAGTAAGAGTCAATTCAATTTCAAAGCTGTTTGGTAAAAGATTAGAGTCAAATACCAAAAGTGCCTAGGCACAAGTGGATTTGAGATAAAGCCATTTATTCAAAACCATCCTAAATGCATATTTTAAAAAGTCAACAAATTATTGCCAACAAAAAACAGACCGATTCAAAGGTTCCTCGATGTAGACCCCTCTGCGTTTTATGCCAAAATCATGATTAAAACAAAAATTACTCGTTCTTTCATTGCAAATTAGTGTGCATGTATGGAAGTGGTGAAGAGTTAAGCTATTGTGTCTAGTAAATCAAAGAAACATACTAGATATAAACTCAGAGATAAACAACATCAATAACCATTTCATGCAAAAAAACCAAAAGCATTGATATTACAAAAACATCATTTTCTATTTGTATTTGGTCATTATAGAGGAAGTAGAATAATAGGTCGTTCGGTAATAATAAACCAAAAATAGAGAAAGATATGTGTGCATGCATAGTCAATATAGTGAAAATAAGAATGCTAGATCAAAATATAACGACCACATCAACAAATGGCAAATCAATTTGTAAAGAATGGGAATAGAAAGGAGCTTACACCTGTTGTGAATAGGAAGGGTTTGTCTTATTGAAATTGTACATACTATGGAGCCTGTTGTCGCTCTATGCATAGTGCATGTGCCAACTTTCATGAAAACTTTGCTAGATTTATTCCCTTGTATCATTTTTATTTCTTAGTTATTTACCTATAATTCATATTTCATGTCAGTAATAATGTGACTAATTAAGTAGTTGCAGCATTTGATAAATGTTTCTATATCTTATCTTTGGTCTGAGAATCAACTTTAGAAAAGCTTTAGCCTCCCTTAATGGACGATAGACATACCTTCTTAATGATTCAAGCATCGATGAACACATCATCATCGAATCAATTACATTTATTTTTAAAGAAAAATTTACATTAAGACCATTAATTACAATAATTAGAGATGGCAATGTGTTAATAAACTCATTTACTTTAATCATGAAAGCATCCATGGCATGCAAAAAGGTAAGAGGATAGTTTCTATAACAAATTATAAAATACCAATTAATAGCAGGAAAACTAATCATAAAGTAAGAATAGGGTTTCAAAAAAGCTCAAAGAGGCAGTGCCGAGTATATCTATAATTATAGCTCAAAATGAGGAGTTGCCATGTCAATTAGCAGCGACAAGTTCTCTGGTGGTAGTAAAGAACTCTAAGAAGATGGATCTGATGTCTTATGGCGAAGCACTGGATAGATTTTGGGTTGATTGTGTGGTTTTTTTCGATGATGGAATTTCCAACATTATAGGAGTTATTTTTGGAAATGTAAGGTTGAAGAATATTAAGTGTTTAGTTTGGAGGTGGCTACTCTTGCTCTTGCTAAAGTAAGTTCTAGAACTTACTTTAGGGTAGGGTATTTTACCCAATTTGTAAAGTTCTAGAACTTACTTTAGGGTAGGGTATTTTACCCAATTTGCAAAGGATGCAAATGTGCTAATTTATGGTAGTAGGCTCGTGTATTTGGATCGAGATTTTTTTTTTGGAATGTAAATAATGTTATTTTCATTTTGTAAATACTTTTATATAAAATAAAGGAAAATTGAGCTTGTTGTTCAAAAAATGATAACAAATATAATTTTGTTCTTACTAATACCATATGTTATATTATTTCACATACTGAAAACCACCATTCAATACTAAATCACTATAGAGATTGATCTTGGACAATTGAAGAATCACTATTCGGTGATTTACAAATGTTGGAGATTATCCTATAAGTTTAAAAAACATTGATCGATAATAAAATATCACATGTTGTAAATGATGGTCCTTGTTATCCTGCTTTTAGACCAAACAAATATTTCAACGAATCATAATAATCGAATGGTCGTGAAATAAACTAGAAATCTAGAAAGTCAGTCTGGTGCTACAATTCAGATGAAGTCCTAAGAATCGACGCTAATCCTTGCTTGCCACAAGAAGGTACTTAGCCACTCTTCTGACACTTTAAGCGATCAGAAGCAAAAGAGGAAATGCAAGTCCAAATCCTAATTCAGTTATGAGTTGAGCCTTAACTCGGTACCGATTCGTATGGCCCAGCTTGAAAGATGAATTAAGGTTAAGGAAAAGTGAAGATGGAGCCTTACAATTCGGTGCCAAGTTATCACAACTCGGTACTGAATTGTCAACTTACTGATTTGACGATGATCTTCATGTAGAGTTTCTTCCTAAATATAGGGAATGTATGGAGCATATTTTAGATTTTATTTTAATGACCTTCATCGATAAATAGTGAAGGAGATGCATTTGAAAAAGGATCTTTTCTGGGCTATTCTGAGCCATTCCGAGTTCAGTTATTGAATTCTCCAAACTCTATCAAATTCAAACTTGAGCTATAAGATAGTTGTAAGAATTACTTTGTAGGAGCAAAGTACAGTCAATAGAAAACAATTAAGTGGACGTAGGCCAAAGAATTTGTCGTATTGTTATATAAATTGTGTGTTCTTTCTTCTGTTTTCTCTCTTTGTTTTTATATTTACAACATGATTGGATGTTTGTGCTACTTGATCCAATCATTTTATCACCGAGAAGGACTTGAGATTCGATTTGGAGAAGATAAAGGGGCCTAATACAAGAGCTATTGTAGGAGGAAGTCAACAAGGACATCTAAGCAACTAGGAAGTGTCCTCAAATTTTTATCCTCCTTCATTCTACATGATTAGAGAAGAGATGGAAAGAATTAATAATGGTAGAGATGCAAAATAGGCTAGTCATTTGACAAGAAGAGACGCGATATCAAAATAATGGAGCAAGAAAGAACAATTAGAATATTTGGAGCCCAAAGTCAGAGGCTAGAAGGTAGATCAAGCGCACCAAGAGATGCGGTAGAACTAGTTAGAATAAACCCCTCAAAAGTGCCATAACTCGGTGTCGACTTGAGACAACTCAATACCGAGTTGTGTGGTCCAGAGGGCATGTTGATTTGGGAATTAGGTAAGGCGGAGCACGTTAGAGGGATGGTGTTGAGCCATAGAATGGAGATTAAAATGCAAACGTACAACCACAAGGATTAGAATCCAAAGGTCTCCATAGGAACGGGGGGCATGATAAAGAACTGAATCAGAGGCACATGTCGCCTCAAAGATTTCAACAAAATCAAGATGATCATCTAACGGAGTTTATAAGACAAGTATTTCGAGGTGGAGCTCTGAATCTATGCTTGGAGGATGTGGACAGAACCCTTTTACCCCAAACATCTAGTATGCTAGGAATCAACTTGATTTCAAACTACCTTCCTTGGAGTCGTATGATGGAAGGATGGATCCAATGGTGCATCCGATGAAATATATATAATATATGGGAGTGTTGAATGCTCTGAAGGAAGTTATGGGATGGTGTTTCCTATTATACTCGACAGATTTAGCAGCGAGGTAGTTTCATCAGCTAGAGAATTGTAACAACTCGCACCTTTATGGGCCTGAATTTTGACTAAATTGAAACCTAAGTCCATTAGAATATAGATTGTTGGTTTTGGTAACCTATAATAACATAAATATATTAGAGAGCTATCTATATAAACTCACAATAGAATATAAAAGTATAATAGAAAATATATGCTGACCAAAGCTACTACCTTGGAATCAATACTATTCCTTTAGTATTTGATTGCCTTGCTAGTGTCAAGCATGAATGAGAAGACTTCACCATCTGCAGTTTTCATCTTGCACCAGTAGTATGTCCCTCGAAATATGTCGTGTGGGTTGTAATGAGAAGGGGGTCAGAACAACGTTCTGGTGACTGAAAAAAGTACATATTTTTATCGATAACACTAATTTATGCCAACTAATTTCTATTTAAGTGTTATGTCCATTATTCATGGCTATTCTATGTTATTCCATCTATGTGTACGATGTGTCCAACCTTCTTCGAAGTATAACTATATATATATGTATGTGTGTGTATGCCTATATACATACATATATACATACATACATATATATATATATATGTCGTACTACCCAAAAGAAAACCTCGACCAATTGATACTTCTTAAATAGGAGGGAGGCAGACCCATCAGTCATTTAATACCTCAACCCCCAAAGCGGACGCTCTATAACGTAATCGCTAGTCAATCAATTCTATCTATAGAGATCGATGACTCCTAAATACAGCTTTATAATTTAGTTGACATATTACTAACGCATCTCAAAGACTTATCTAAGGGTTAACTAGTCCACCTTCGACAAACAAATAACTAACTAATTAAACTTTGAGGTATTTGCGTATCCTATATGGATTCTACACTAGTAGAAAGCAAAGTCCGGCATGACATAACCTAAGTCTTTGCTAATGACTGCTCGGGACCGTTGGTGGTCATAGCCTATATGCCAACCCTACTACTTAAATACATGTCTAACAACAATACTGACATAGCCCGCCGACCTCCCACGGTCGAAATCCCATTTAGACTATCCTAATGTAAGTCAAGGAAAAATACCCATCCTAGTTACTTAATGCCTCTTGTTAGAAATAAAGCAGAGTTCATTTCCCTATTAAGCTCCATCGTAGGTTATTTAAGACTTCTTATATAGGGAGAAGGCGGACCCAACAACCATTCAATACCTTCCATCCCGAAGTAAACCTCTTGACATCCCTAACGGTACAGAGCCATTTAATACTACAAATCCAAGGCAAATCCTTAGTATATTTTCCCACACCTACACACAAACATAAATCCCTTCCCCATGGCATGGTTGGAGATGTCCTACATCAGTAGTATGCATACACAACTGATGGTAGCCTTAAGATGAAGAGCAAACTTTTGTTATGTAACTCCACTGACCTTGCTTCCCAACCCATTCTATCCAAACCAATTATCCTAGGCCTAAATATTGGGCTAGGCCTACTAACTCACACACATCCTAAACGTATTATTGAGGTTATATAATTTCCTAATACGAAAATTATATTGGCTCCTAGTATTTAATTCATTTATTCACTACAAACCTATTCCTATCTTATATGCTTATAACGTATATTCCCCATTTCCCTATAACGTCCCATAAATGTCAATTGTCCATAATAAAGGGTCATTATTATTCAAATTGGACAATTACTAATGACATCTATTTATTCATGCTAATTCAAACTATCATGCCTATTTCCTTGTTTCCATAAATGTCATATTAAATTCCTTAATCATTCCCATTAGATGCATTTATGTCCCTATTTAATTCCCGTAACTCCATATTAACTGCACACTTATTACATATTTGGAGTCACTATCTCTTTTCCATCTGCACCTCCTAGTCCTATAATGTTTTATGCTGTTAATAACTAGTCGTTCTAATTATAACCAATAAGAATATCATTGTATATTACAATTTTTATTTTTATTTTTAATGGGTAGGAGCAGTTGTGTGTGTGCGTATTTCTATTCCTAACACATCAATTTTTATGCATAGGAATTCCAGAACATTAATTTCCATACTTTAAATTAGTAGAGCTATCCTTCTCAAAAGGATTACTGTTATAAATAAATTATATAATTTCCCACTCACCTTTCAAGCTTCCCAAATCCAAATTCATCCTTTTAATTGGCTCCTTTTCCTTCTAATCCAAAGGAATACATATAACAAGATATATACATACTATTAGAATTACAGATCTGTGAAGAGATTTGGAGTTAATGAGAACATAGATTTATAATTATGAAGTTATTTCTGCAATATCGATTCACACCTCTTCTTCTCTTTTATGCCCTTCTCCGATTGTATAAATAGATATAATATAATATTTTATAATTAACAGAAATAGTGGAGAAGGGAATATGGCAGAACTTCATTGCTTTGATCAGAAAATATAAGAAGAAAAGTGAGGGGCTATGCTTGTATTTATAAGCACTCGAATCAATCGTATCCGTTATATTTAAAATAATTAAATTTGGGTCATTCAGCCAAGGTTCAACACTAGCCGTCAGTACTTGACAGATCGACCGCTCCTCTATAGGCGGTCGGCCGACCCAAGGAGTAGGTCGATCGGTGGGGTCCAACATTCATTATTATTTACTTTCTATTTTTCCTATTTAATTATTTTCATTTCGAAAATTTCAAATGTTAATAACTTCTTTGTTTGAGCTCCGAACGTAAGACTCTAAATATGAAAGTTTCTTAGAAAATCTCCACAAACACAATGGTGGAAGTTTTGTGACCGAATTCTAATGTTTGCTCAAAATACATTTTTGAGCCCTATTAATTATTTATTAATTACAGTTAATTTTTATGAGGTGTTACATTCTCCCTCCTTAAAATGATTTCGTCTTCGAAATTCCTCGAGGCTTGAATCATGTAAAATAGCATGCAACCATTCCAAACTATCCAACCATTTAGTGTACAACCAATTTTGCAACCAAATGTATATAAGTGCACGGTGTATCACAACATATACAACATGCATGCACAATAATTCTAAATCGATGCCTCCTATATGAATGCATTCTTTTAAAAATATATTGAAAATATAATGCAAACAACCTACATATACTGGTAGTTTTCTATGTATGCAAGTTTTCAAAAATCAAAAACTTTGTTTTCACACAACAATTCCCACACTCCTATGAATAAGTATAGTTCAACCAAATTTTGCATCCAATCTCTACCGTCTAATACCTAACACGTAATTTCTAACACAGAATTTGAAAATCTAGTTTTTCTAAATCTATACTTGTATGTCGGAAAAGGAATTTGAATGGAAAATTTACATTTCCACCCTTCTTTTGGATACCTAATCCATTTTACCATGGAACCTTTCCTTTTACCCCCAAATCTATTTCATCTTTTCCAAGTATAATTTGCATAAGGAGGTTTATTTTTGGATATTAAAATGGAACTATTCTAAATGCAAGATTTGTTCACTATTAACAAGGTATGGAACTAGAAACTCCAAAGCTGAAATGGCTTTTTCTCTTATTTTTCCTTATATTTAGTATATTCTCACCCTTGTCGGACGTAAAATTCATATTCACTAACATGCCAACCTTCCCTACGTTAAGCATTTGGCCGTTGAAAATCAGAAATCCTCTTATTTCTAATAAAAAACATTTTCCCTTTCCAATCAAACTTACAAAATAGTTTGAAAGGTTAAAATTTCAAAAGCATTTAAACATAATTTTTCAAAAAAATTTAAACACAACTTTCCAAAAGCATTTGAACACAATTTTTCAAAAGCACTTGAACATAACTTTTCAAAAGCATATGGACAAAAAAAAATTTCAAAACATTTACCTCTCAATTCTTAAAACAAATCAAGCCACATCTTAACGTAATTAGAACTCAATCAATGAGTTAATGCATATGGTTTATCCTAACATTGGGCATTTAATCTTAGATTTGGAAAACCTTTCCTTTTACTAGAAACAACGACACGGAAGCCTATTTATAAATTTTATCTTTTAAGGCATAGGGATAGTGACTCGTGATTTGCAACAACCCTTCCCTGTCCATATCACTTCTCACTCAATTAAGATTGATATCCTTAGTATGCCATTCTACTATAACCCACATCTCTTAAGTCACCTTTTGCTTCTAATACATAATATCCATCCACTACTTCAATCATTCATCCGATTATGGGATAAAATGTGCATTCCTGCACTGCAATAGGTAAGACATAAAATATGCACATTTAGAATAACTCATTGAAAAATTGGCTTGGAGGAATAACCTTTCTACCACCTATCTTGCCTTCTATAATCTTGAGTCAACCAACATCCTTTATGTGTTTGCCATCTAATTACCCTCTTCTCCCATCATACTACTATCTCCTTTCAATCAGAATCTCTTGATAGTATTCTCAAACTTTGGTACTTTATCCTTAATCTTTTATGTGATTATACCCTAAGACTAGCTAAAGTGTATTTTGATACCATTCCTTATTCCTTTGAGGGTTCTTCTCATGGCTTTCACATAACTCTAACAAAACATTCCTAGGATCATACCAATATTCCTTATATTCAATTGGAATTTCTTGTTGCTATTTTATTCATACCCTTGATCTTTACCCCATCTTACCTAGGTAGTCATCCCTGTCTACTCCATATCAAAAATTGATTTGGTGTTCACCACTCTTTATAAAAATAAAACTTCACAGTCAAGAAGTACTTTATCCAAAAATTTCTTCTTTGAAAATATAAACTAAGAAACCTTTTTCAAAAATTGCTCGAGTTCAAAAAGTAGCCATAAAAAACTAAGAAACCAGCTTTCTCTTTTTCAAAGACTTTCTACCACAAAGACTTACTTTTTTAAAGGTAGGATTTTTAACTCAGAACATTCATCATGTTTGCATCCAAAATTCAATTGTCATACCAAATCATTTTTCAAAAACATCTTCTATAACTTAATAAAAATGAAAACTAGAGTAGAAAAAGATAACTTTTATTTTATTATTTTCCTACTACTTATGTTATTTCCACATCCAACCTTTGTGGAGATTCCAGTGGCATATGATAAGGACTTCTAAAAGGTATGCACAGTTATTGCATATTTAGGGAAATTATCCATTCTTCTTTTGTTTTGCCTCTAATTTCTTATACTGTTCATAACTAGATTGCTAATACTATTCTAATTTAAATTCCTAATGTTGTTCCTATTTAAATTTCCTAGCGTTGCTATATTTATATTCCTCCTAACTAAATGGCTTCTAAGCTTTTTTTTCCTCTTTTATTGTTTTCTTCATTGACTCATTGTAGTTTATTCGCCTCCTGCTTTAGCCATTGGGCTTTCCTTCATTAAGATGAAAAGGGATATGTATAAATCTATTTCAGTTGTTTTCCTCCATATTTTCCTTATAAGGAAATATTCTTCCTATCTTCATCATTGGGCATTCTTACCCTTATATTCTCATTACCCCATTTCAATCAAGTATCATTTCCATTTATCCACACCTTAGAAATAATTTTAGGAAGGTACGTCCAAATTTACAAAAATATGAAAAATCATCGAGCCAAACATATGCTCTCTTTTCCACTCATTTCAAAATCAAAAAACCCCTTTACAAAAAACCTTTTAAATCGAAGTTTTTTGACCCAACCAATTTTAAACTTCTCTATGAGTTCTCAAATAACTACTTAAAATTTTCATGCTTTTTCAAAACAACAACTTTCCAATAACAAGTCCCTTTTTGAAAATAAATCCTTTGAAAAAACATTCAGAACATTTTAAGAAATTCTCAAAATCTTTTTGTCAAATTCTTTCAGACTCAAAAATAAACTTTAATTGTCCTCTTTAGGACTTTTCTTCATTTCTACCCAGCTTCATAAAAATTTGGTTTATCATTCTGTGGTGGTTAATGCACACCTTTTTGTGGGAACTTAGTCAATCCTTTTTCACACCTTAGTTCTAGATGCTTGCAACATATAGGTTCTTACTTCCCATCCGTCTGAACTAAATGTATGTTTTCAATCGGCAATCCATTAAAATCCATAATTATAGGGCAGTATAGGCCCAACAAAGGAGTTAAGTACCATCCAGCTTTCAAGGTCCTTCTACATGTTGTGCTCTTGCTCTTCTCAGTCCACGCCTTTTGGTATGTCCTACACTTTGAGGGATAACCGAGGTAGGTATATAAATTTAACTCAATTTATTATTCCAACTCATAGTTGCCTCATCCTCTTCTAAAAATATGGTCACAACTACTTCTATAATAAAGATTAATAGAGTTTGGCATATAATAGTTAAATAATTATAGGTAAAAATATAAATACGTTCTCTTAGCGTATCCAAATTTCTTTGATCGACTAACCAAAGCTTTAATACCAAATGTAACAGCGCACACCATAATGGGCTCGGATTTCAACTAAATTGAAACCAAAGTCCATTAAGATATAGATTGTTAGTTTTGGTAATCTGTAATAAACATAAATATACTAGAGAGCAATCTACCTAAACTCACAACAGAATAGAAAAGTATAATAGAACATATATGCTGACTAAGGCTACTACTTTGGAATCAATATTATTCCTTTAGTATCTGATTGCCTTGCCAGTGTCGAGCATGAATGAGAAGACTTCACCATCTGCAGTTCTCGTCTTGCACTAGTAGCTTGTCCCTCTAAATCTATCATGTGGGTTGTAATGAGGGGGGGTCAAAACAATGTTCTGGTGATTGAAAAAATTGCATACTTTATCCATAACACTCATTTATGCCGATTGATTTCTATTTAAGTGTTATGTCCATTATTCACTATTGTTCCATGTAATTCCATCTATGCGTACAATATGCCTAACCTTCTCCAAGGTATAACTATAGACACACACAACACACCTATACGCACACACACACACACACGTAGATATATATATATATATATATGTATGTATGTATGTATATGTTGTACCGCCTAAAAGAAAACCCCGGCCATTTAATATTTCTTAAATAGGGAGGAGGCAGACCTATCGGCCATTTAATACCTCAATCCCCAAAGTTGGCTCTCCGTAACATAATCACTAATCAATCGGTTCTAGCTATAGAGACCGATGACCCTAATATACGAGTTTATAATTTAATAGCCATATTACTAACGCATCTCAAAGATTTATCTAAGGGTTAACTATCCCACCTCTGACAAACAAACAACCAACTAATTAAATTTTGAGGTATGTGTATATCTCATACGGATTCTACACTATTAGGAACCAAAATCCATCAAGGCATAACCTAAGTCTTTGCTAACGACCGCTCAGGACTGTTGGTGGTCATAACCTATATGCCAGCCCTACCGCTTAAATACCAGTCCAACAACAACATTGACATATCATGTTGAGCTTTCATGGCCCAAATCCAGTTTAGATTATCCTAATGTAAGTCAAGAAAAAATACCCATCCTAGTTAATTAATATCTCTTGTTAGAAATGAAGCAGATCCTATTTTCCTAAAGGCACTGAGCTATTTAATACTTCAAATCCAAGGAAAACTCTTGGTATACTTTCCCACATTTATACAAAAAATTATATCCCTTCCCTACTCGTCCTATGGTTGGAGATATCCTACATCAATAGTACATATACAAAATTGTTGGTAGCCTCAAGGTGAAGGGCAAACTTCTATTGCGTAACTCTACTGACCTCGCTTCCCAATCTACTCTAACTAAACCAATTACCCTAAGCCTAAATATTGGGCTAGGCCTACTAATTCATGCTTATCCTAAACATATTATTGAGGCTATATAATTTCCTAATATGAAAGTTAAACTAACTCCTAGTATTTAATTCACTTATTCGCTACAAACCTATTCCTATCTTATATGCTTATTACATATATTCTCTATTTCCCACTTATGTCCCATAAATGTCAATTATCCATAATAAAGGGTCATTATTATTCAAATTGGATAATCACTAATGACATTTATTTATTCATTCTAATTCAACCTATTATGCCTATTTCCCTTTTCCATAATTGCCATATTAAATTCCTTAACCACTCCTATTAAGCGTGATTATGTCCCTATTTAATTTCTGGAACTTTCTATTAACTACACATTTATTGCCCTACTAATTTTGCAGTTACCATCTCTTTTTTATCTACACCTCGTAATCTTATAATTTACTACGCTATTAATAATTAGTCATCCTAATTAAAACTAATACGAATATCGTATTATATTATACTATATATATTTATATTTTTAATCGGTAGGTGCGGTTATATGTGTGTATGTATACACACATATATCTATTCATATTCCTAACACATCAATTCCTATGGTTGGGAATTCCAGAATATTATTTTCAAATTTTTATCTTTTAGAGCTATTATTCCGAAAAAGGATTAATGTTATAAATAAACCATATAATTTTCCACTCACCTTTCAAGCTTTCCAAATATCCTAAGTAAGAATTCATCCATTCAATTGACTCGTTTCCTTCTAATCCAAAAGAATATGTATAATAAGATATATATATATACATACTATTATCTAAGAAGAGATTTGGGATTAAGGAGAATATAGATTTATATTTATGAAATTTACCTTTTTTCAGTATTGATTCACACCTTCTCTTCTTCTCTTTTATTTTCTACCCTTCTCTGATTGTATATATACATATAATACAGTATTTTATAACTAACAAAAATAGTTGAAAAGGGAAAATGGAAGAGCATCGCTGCTTTGATCCGAAAATACAAGAGAGAAGTGAGGGGCTAGGGCTGTTTATAGATGCTCGAATTAATCGTATCTTTAGATTTGAATAATTAAATCCAGCATGTTTGGCTAAGGTTCAACCCTAGTTGCCAGTACTTGACCGGTTGACTGCTCCTCTATAGGCGATCGACCACTAGCGATCGACCAGCCCAAGGATTGGGTCAATTGGTGGGGTCCTGCATTTATTATCATTTACTTCCTATTTTTCCGATTGTGTTATTTTTGTTTCAAAAATTTCAAATGCTAATAACTTCTTCGTTTGAGCTCTAATCGTAAAATTCAAAATATGAAAGTTGCTCAGAAAATCATCATTAACATAATGGTGCAAGTTTCGTGGCCAAATTCTAACGTTTACTCAACTTCCATTTTTGAGTCTTATTAAGCATTTATTAATTACCATTAATTTTTATAGGGTGTTATAGAATGGGTCCATCAGCACATGGACCGATTAGTGAAGAAGTTTATAAACCAGTTCAGAGTTCATACACCATGATTAAGGAATGTAATAACACTTTCAAGTACGAAAAAAGAGGGTCGGTGAGACCGTATGAAGTTAGTTAACCAGATTCAATACATCAGTCACTGTAGTATAAAAACCAAACCCATCAACTATCATGATGGTAGTGGTTTCAGAGTTCCAGCGAAACTGATTTTATGATAGCTTTGGAGAAGGATCCATCGTTGAATCTTATGGATTTCTACTACCAAGATGAAAGATATCTACATCAGGAGGATGCTGAAGCTGAGGGTGTTGAAGTAAATGCTTTAAATAATGAAGGGCTATCCAATATGAGATATGGAAAGAAAAAGGGAAAATGGAAAACTAATGATGACTTTGGTGGATCGAAGCAAATAAAGAGGGAACCAAGGTTTTCCTCATACATTGAATTAACAGAGACAGAAAAAAGGATCTACTTGGTATGAGAGGGCAAATTCCCTAGAGGAAACTCATGAACAGAGAGCCTATAGATTAGGAGAGATGGTCTGGAATGTTTTTCCTTTTCCATGAGCTAGATGGGCATGAAACAAATAAGTGCAAACATCTACGTGACTTGATAGAGGAGAAGGTTCAGCTACAGCGGTATGTGAAAGATCAAACCACAATGGTGTCGTAAGAGCAACTGTCACCTGTGGTGAATATACCTAGTCGCGGCCGATGATCTGGGTCAAGTATTGTAATCCCATGAATGGGAAGGATTAGTGTTGGACTTACTTCATGCATTTTGACTTTACTTTGAATAAATTATGATGGATTACTTCCAGGCTGCTTACATATGCACGGAATCTCGATCGGTCCCATGGCATACTTTGAGTTAAGGTCTGGGAAATCCTTGACTAGAGTAGACTTTTCTATTTTTCTTTTCACTTGATGCATCTGATTTGAACTCTGTTATTAAATGATAGATGTCTAGATTTGAAAATCATTCAAAGATGATAGTTGATATTGATATTATTATGAGATACCAACAAAACTTCGTTATTCCTTTAAATTGATATATAAACTAATAGGTAGTGGTTATCCCGACCGTAGGATAGGGTAATAAACCATGAAGTACAAGTCTCTTGCCAAAGAGTGAGTAGATGGACTTGTATATGGTAGCAAGTCCCCTTACCAGAGATTTAATAGATGGACGCGCTTGGATATTAGGTCCCCTCTCCAAAGAGCGAGTGGATTGGGCTTAATCTAGATATGTGATTATGTAATCCAGAGAGGTCGAAAATAAAACTTTGGAATGTGAATGCCTCTTGATTTCAAAGTTGATAATGATTAATGGATTATGTTACTACCTCGATTAGGTTAGGCTTACTTGTGGTGGGATGCTTGGTAACACTAGACCATTCATAAGTGATTTTCCAATTGGTGGTAATGCGCTTCGATGATTAATGATTCATGATTACCTAATATATGATATATACATGATAAATAAATCTTGGGAGAACATGGGATCATATTGACAGTGATATATGATAGTTTAATCCAGAGCAAACGTGGGATGACCTTGATTTATGATGTATAATATGATCATTCTAAAGGAATGCGGAACGATTATGATTTATGACTAACACTTAAGCAAAGACTTGAACCCTTAGCTACATTAAGTCTCGAACGACCTTTAATTTACAGGTGAATCCAAAGGATCTAAATGATTCACCACAATTGGTCTATTGATAGCTAAAGAGCTCAATTGTTGATAATTTTCCAGTTTCGATGTCTATTATTGATCAAAGCACACTTTGTTCATAAAGCATACTTCAGCAGGTAAGAGTTATCCCGCTTTTAGACCAAAAAATATCTCGATGAATTGGAACCATTGAATGTTAATGAAATAAATTAGAAATCTTGAATGCCAGTTCGGTGGTAGAATTCAAATGAAGTCCTAAGAATCAACTCTTTTTCATGAGAAGGTATTTAGCCACTCTTTAAACACTTCAAGCGACAAGAAGCAAAAGAGGAAATGCAAGTCAAAATCCTAACTCAATTCCAAGTTAAGCCATAACTAGGTACCGAGTCTTATGGCCCAATGATGGGTCAATATAACTTGTTCGAGAGCTTGAAAGATGAAATAAGTTCAAGTCAAAGTGAAGGTAGAGCCATATAACTCGGTGCCGAGTTGTCATAACTCGGTACCGAGTTGTCAACTCACTGATTTGACCATCATTTTCACATGGAGTTTCATGTCGGACGTAGAGAATGCACGAAGCATATTTTAAAGAACATTTCGATGGCCTTCGTCTATAAATAAAGGAGGAGATGCATTGGAAAGAGGATCTGTAACGGCCCGCCAATTTATCACTTTGATAAATTATATTTATTATTAAACTTATGCAAATAAAAGATTGATAATTCAGATAAAGTGTTTTAAGTGATAATAAATAACAATAATCTTATTTTGAATAAATATTTAAATAAAATATTTTCGTCGAAGTTTATATAATAAAATGGCATAATATAGATTTATGAATTTAAATTGATATTTAATAATTTAATAATTATTTTAACTATCCAAACAATTATTTTAAATGATTATAATTCATTTTGAATAGTTATAAAGTGATAATAAATCATTTATAATAGCTTTATAAAGATATATATTTGATATGAAAATATAAGGAAAAATCGATATCGCTTTATCGGTATAATAACAATTTTTGTAAATAATTGTTAATATTTATTTATATGATTTTATAAATGAAATGTGATCATTTTAATTAATCTAAACTGATAAGAAATTTATTTCTAAATTTTGTTTACAAATATATGTACGCTGATAAATAAGAGAAAATACGACCGATAAATCGTTTCCTAGGATTTCAACGATTTAACAAACAAAAGTTGTTCAAGGACGTTCAAAGTGTTATGCACCTACATGTACATATATATGTCACATACACATGGTAACATGTACATATATACATAAATACATACATATATATATATTGCAAAAATGATTTAATAATTCCTAAAGCTTAACCTTTAAGTAACCATAAAGTAAACATAACTTCATTTGTACCACACCATCACCTCACATCACCATCAAATGGATTTTGGAGGAAGGGGGAAGCTGTGCGTGTAGAGTCTAGGGGGGTGTGGACTAGGGGCATTTAAATAATTACGCATTTTAATATTTTATTCCAAGGTTTTTTCTATAAATACCACCCCTCTTCTCGCAAAAATCCTAATACCATTCCACTTCTTCTTCCTATTCTTTTCAAGCTTTCTAAGAGTCTCTCTAATGGCCTCTTATTCATAGAAAAAGATTTTTAGAAAATTTAGAAAAAATTATATCAAATAAAAGAGGAAAAAGTATACACTAGTTTATAGTAGCAATCCACTTCAAAACTAGTCTGAAACACCTACTGTACTCTTTCAAAACCCACGGCCACAACCCACACCACCCTAGGCCATGAGCTTCTCCATCATCGAGACTAGGCCGAGCTCTCCCATAGGTCGCGGGCTTAGTTTCATTTGCTTTGGTTCGATCGTAGTGGAGCTATAGCTGATTTTATATTAGCTTGAAGGGAAAATGAAGGTGAGAACTCCTAAAGTATTATATTATATTTTTGGACGATGGTATGATGTTTGTAATGGATGTTTAATATGCTTTGATCATCAAGTTTGGTTGTTTAAATTTGAATGTTGAATATATATGCAAGTCAGAAATACACGTCGATAAGCACAAAGGAAATCACTTTCCTTGATTTAATGAATTGGTGTATATGGAATGTTAAACCTCTTTAAAAATTGTTTAAAATGAGTTTGAAATGTTTTATAAGCATTCAAAAGTGTTTTGGTGAAGTTTGAAAGGTAATTGAAAATTTAGTCAAAACAAATGCGTCGCGTAACGGCAGTTCGCAATTTCGCGCGATAAAAGCCAAACAAATGTATAGAATGGAATATAGCTCGGAATTCCTAAGAATTTTTCGAACAATTATATCCATATTTTTCCAACAAACAAAGAAAATCAAGATTTCGATAAGTAGATTTTGAAATATGAGTAAAACAAGTTTTCAGAAAAGTCGCGGTTTTGTAGTTCGGAATCCAAAACAGGATTTCTTTAAAAATGATATTTTTAAATTGTTTAAAATATGAAATAAATTCTAAAAATCTTTTAAAAATGTTTTAAAAGTGATTTGAGTAATAAAAATGAATTTCCAAATAATAAAAATTCGTTTTGATCAATATAGCTTAAAAGAGCACTTTCCGCATCACTTTTCCGTAGCACTTTTCTATAACCTTTAAGTATAGCTTTAAACTTAACAATTCTTTTCCAAATCTTTTATAAATGTTTTAAATGGATAATTAAGTGTTTTAATTATGATTTGGAAGTTTTATAGTTTGTTTAAAAAGAATTTAAATAAACGATGTAAAGAAAAGCTATTACAAATTAAGCGATTTAATCTTGGCACCAAAAGCCGACGAGTAGACTGAATTTTTCTATTCGTGAGATCTATATGTGAAGTGCTTAAACTAAGAAGATGTTCAGGAGCAACCAGTGTCTTGGCTCACCTGGCCTCTTCCTTGGGCGAGGGACAGATAAGGTCGAAATGTCAGAAACGAGTGCAATATAAAAAGATTAAATTTTACAAATTTAAATTAAATATAACTTTGATTTTATAGAGGTGATCTTCTTATACTTAGTGTTAAAGCCTAAAGAGGGAACTCTTACTATTCGTGGAATCTAAAAGGTTATTTTGCCATTATTCCACCCATAGTATTTGTTGAATATGAGAATTGATATTGAGTAGAATTAGATGATTTCTATAGATTCTGCTCACTTAATATTTACTAGTTTTGGATTAACATCCTAAATAACATGATTTTAACTCAACCAAAATTATGAGTTTTGAATTAAGAAATCATTGTTAAGATTTAAATGAAATAAATTGTAAATGTTTTCCTAAGTGAAAAAAAAGAAATGATTTCGAATTATCACTACACCAGAAAGGGCTTTTCGTAGTCTTGAAAAAATGCTACCAAAACTTCTAGTAGCCTTTCAATAAACGCTGCGATAAAACATGCAACTAAAAGTCTGAAATTTTTTGCAGCGTTGTAGAAAATGCTACCAAAACTTGACATATGGTAGGGTTTTCAGAAACGCTGCAAAAAGTTTCGGACTTTTTTGCATGTCGTATCGCAGTATTTATCGAAAGCTACTAGAAGTTTTGGTAGCGTTTTTTCAACACTGTGAAAGTCGTATCACACCTATTCACATTTATTTAGGCAACCATTTTGAAACGCTCCTAAAAGTTATTACCTATTATACAACATACTTTACACACTATTATTTCCTGTTAATGGCTTGTATCATTTTCAACCATCACCTGCATAATAGTCTTATTAAAACCAGCAATCAATCACATAATCATTATACTCAAACTATCAATCAATCAATCACACAATCATCATATTCAAACAATTGAAAAAACATATTAATCGCATAATCAAATATGATATCCATAACTATTTCGATAATAGTTTTTTGACAAAATGAGTAAATTCACATAAAATCTATAACCATTCATAAACAAGTTTACACAATAAGTACTAACAAAATGTTATAATATATATAACAATTAGAACCATGTTCATTACTTGATTACCAACAATTCTTTGCTGCAGCTAGTCTTTACTTCTAAAAAGCTAATTACTTGTAGACAAGTTTAACAATCAACAAATGATTATGAAACTGTTTTGCATATTTAAAGTATATCAAACATCCTTTGTTAAACTTCTATTAAATTTAAATAATTTTTATAAAACTTAGTTAATTTAGTTAAATTTTTATAAAACTTTTTTAATTTTTAAAACAAACTTATTTAATTTTTATAAAACTTATTAACTTAGTTAAATTCTAATAAAATATGATTAATTTTTATAAATTTATTTAATTTTTATAAAACTTATTATTATTATTACTATTACTATTATTATTATAAATTTGTTAATTTTTATAATACTTAGTCAATTATTATAAACGTATTTATTTTTTATAAAACTTAGTTAATTTATTCAAACTATTGTTTATTATTATTGCTGCTAAACTTATAAATTATCTCAATTGCTAAAACTTAAAATGTCATACTTATATTTTAATTAACTTAAACTTATAAATTATCTCAATTGCTAAAACTTAAAATGTCATATATTTTAATTAACTTAAACTTATAAATTATCTCAAACTTCAAATTTATTAACTTAGTTAATTTTATAAATGATCTCAAACTTATAAATTATTATTGTTATTAATTATAAAATTTAGTTGACTTGGTTAATTTATTATTGTTGTTGTCGTCATTGTTGTTATTGTAAATGCATATAACAAAATTTACAAATTTAATAAAACAATAAGTATATATCTTTTGTTATACTAAAATATACATGATATAAACTATAATCTTGATAAAAACCAGATCAGTAATTTCGGATGCACGGATGCCTTCGTATCCGTATCCGTTTCTTTAGATATCGAATATTTATTTGCTTTTTGAATACAGATACTGACATAAAAATGGCAAGTAGATTGCACTAACAAGTTAAAATGATATCTTAAACTCATAAAATTAAAAAAATAGTTTTGTAGGAGATTATCTATGGAGTAGTAGACGGTATTAGGAATGTGAATCAAAGAATCAATTCTACAGCTATACATTAAAGCAATTTAATAAGAAAACAGTGTAACTTGAAATACCATTTCGAGCTTTGTATATCTATTATAGACGGACAAACAAACTTTAGTGAACTATCATATTAAATTTGTAAATAAATGAACTATCATGGTAGATACTACTTTGAAATAGTAAAGAAAACTATATCTCGGTATTTGGTTCTTCCTTTCAAATATACACCTTTAATCTAAACCAAGATTGAATTACTCGTTCTGTGCACTCCGAAACCATGAAGAATGAGTGTTTTTTCATTGACACTTCTAACATCTCTACATAATTCATCGGCTTTTTTCCGATTATAGGCTTGTGAATAACAACTTGAATAGAATCTGAGTTCAATATGCCCTCCTTTCTGGCAGGCATTAGATTTCCGGTTCCTATGACAGTAATTGGCACCACTGGCGCACCAGTTTTCACAGCAACATTGAATGCTCCTTTCTACAAAAAAGAAAAGGACGGAACATTTCTCATAATAATTGTGGTAAGAACCAACTAGGAGTGGGTATAAAGAGCAACCTATTAATAAACAACTAGGCCCAAATATTAAAGCAAGCTATCATGTTTTTGAAGACAGCAATAAATATCACTTGACCTTGTAATGATGTATAAATTAGAAACGATATGTATGATATAACCTGAAAGAACATACTAAGAGCAGTTCTAACAAAAAAGTGGGTCAGTTAATAAATTATTTATTTATACTGACCCACTTATAACCACACCCAATAAGTTTACAAGGCATTTATAATATCAGACATGTTTTTTATATTATTCCAGACATTCAAATTGAAATGATAACAAATCATAGCATAAATTGCATGCATGGGAGATGCATGAACATGCGTGTGTGGACAGGAAATTGCATGTACAGAAAATGCGTGGACTAGGCATTGAACAGGAAATGCATGGATAGGCATAAATTTTCAATGAACATAAAATGAATAGATGATGCATGGGTAGGCATGTGAGGACAGACATCTTTGGATAGGCAACAATCGATGAGAACTGAGAAAATATCGATGGACCAAAGAAAAGCTGCTGCATGACAACTTAGTTGGACCATCAACAACAAGATCATGACCACTAATGTCTGCAGACTGATCAGATACAAAAATCAAAGCAGCTTCGGCAACATGATATGTCTTACTTCACACCTTTTAAAGTGGCTACAGATTCCATGATTGCTGCGATCATATCTGGGCTAACACCATGTAGCCCACAAGATAATGGCGTTACCACTCTAGAAGGAGAGACACAATTAAATCGTATCCCATAAGGCCAGTACTCACCAGCTGCTGCTCAAACAAGGCCAATAAGGCATGTTTTGAGCTTGTATAGGCCACGAGGTCAAGTTTGGCCCGTTGGGCTACCACAATAGCTGTACGTAATATGGATCCACAAATGCCTTTAGCGATCATTCCATGTGCATGCTCAACGTGTAAAAGGGTAGAATAAATATAAAATGCACAACACCTATAATATCTACAGTACCATTTCTATTTAGATTTTTTTACAGTGCACAGACTAACAGTACAGTAAGTACTATAGGTTGGATCGGGTTGTTAAGTTATGACACTCAAATTCATCAAACATCAGGCAGTTGACCTCTGAAAAAAGAAGCAATATGTATAAATCAGACACAATTTAGTAATTACAAACCAATGGCCAGTAGTCTTTGAAGAAATAAAAATATAAGTTAGTAAAATAACTATTTTGTATGAAACTTACAGTATATAAACCCTTTTTGAAATCTTTGTGCCGTTTAAAGGACTTCGTAGATATCATGGGTTGCTGATGTTTTGATATAATTACAATACGATTTGGGAAATAGTTTTTAAGAAATAAAAAGGAATATGTAACAAACATTAATTTACAAGTTCCTATTTCACTGAATGCTAGCACTTTCCCATGTTGATTCTTATTAAGCAAAAGTCAGAATTATTTGCATCATCACAGGTAAACATACATCTATGTTATTAAACCTATAAAAGAACTTATTGAAAATAAATAAACAGAAAAGCCATTTTAAAACAGGGTTAGCGATTGAGAAAAATGTGATGTTGGCTGTTTTTATCAATAGAGTTATAACAGTTGTTCTACTTTAATAGTTTGAGGATTTAATGTATGATTGAATGCACACAAGGTTACATCCTTATCTATTCAAATACAAGCACAATTACCAATTATCAAAAGTTTCTGAAAATCAAACCTCAGTTTGAATTGTGGGTACATAATTAGTGAACAAAATTACTGCAAAAGTACCAATTAAATTGACAGTGAGTACATAGAAATACAAACGGGATTATAGGACGTAAAAGGTACATGAATGGATGAGGTAACATTGAAAGATGAAAACAAATTTTCCACAACCGGTTGAGTGTGCAGTCTTCAAATATTCATTCATTCATTGAAAATTTTGTTCATAGGAAGTTGGAAAACATTGGTTGCCGTTTCCACCAATATGGAACATAATTTTCCAGCAGTTGTATAGTGCAAGCTAACAGTTGGAAAATACTATTACATGATCTTCAATGTTAGAAATAATGAAAACTAACCTCTATCTGTTTTACTTCGGCCATGTCCTATAACTACTAAAAATAATACAAACACAATATATAATTTGATCTAATAACCACCAAACTTATAATGCAACACCTCACTCAATCTACAGAAGATAAAAGATTGTGAACAAACTAGAAAGAAGAAAGGAACCCAACAGTACCCTTAGCAAGCATGAAAGCAAAAACCATGAAAAATGAATACCCAATATACAAAGTAGAAGACATAGGACCACTCAGACTCTTAAGATCAAACACAAGATAGTTAACCAAGTAGAAGAAAATGTAAATAGCCACTGACCTCGCGGTAAAAAAAAGCCTTTCACCACCACCTCCAATCCTCAACACAAATATGCATGAACGTAAGAACTAACGAAGCTTCAACACACACACAATTAACAAGAAGGATCAAAACAATAAAGAGAAAGCCAACACATAATAGACCTGACCCATCCATAAACTATTTATTATGAAAAATAATTCTATGAAAAGAGTGCCAAAACGAAGGGTATCAACACCTAGAACTAACAGCTGGATGGGTACTTTTGGGGAGGGATTTCATGAGGGATTCAGTTTGTTCATACTGGATACTCGACGTAGAAATATACAGTTTGAAAAGAAGAATTGATTTATTTTAAATACTCTTGAAATTATGAGGTTTAATAGTGATAACTATAGTTCATGTGGAAATGCATGCTATTTTGAAAGTGATTAGTTTGTACGTGAAGAAAAAACAATGAAAGAAAATGCTATATCTTAACCAGATAGAGGCTGCTTAATATTATAAATGAATTATAAACTTGCATTAATCCCAACTTCCAGTTATTAATTACTGGCAAAAAATATTACAATCTCGTTTTGAAAATTCACTACCCTGCTAAAGAAGAACAAAAAATGGATAAGAATTGGTGTGGAAATGGGGTATGCACATATAAAAGGTTTTTTAAGTAGGAGGAACTTCGTTTATCATAACAAATATATAAAGCACTCCCTCTGTTTCAATCTACTTGTCTTTATGATCAGTTAAGTTCTAATCATATATCTGAATTATCTTTGGTATTAAGTTTATCCGAGTATCATAAAACAACCATAATATTTGTATTATATTGTTCTTCATAAATCAAACAGCTAATTCAATATTGAAATGTATCGAGTAAATAAAAGTGGTTTTGATAGTCTACATGTTTAACTGCCTTATTTCTATACCTTCACATAATATGAAAATGTTAAGTAGACCAAAATAGATTATTTTTAAATTTATCAAAAACGAGAAAGTAAAACGGAACAGCGGGAGTAGAAGCTCAAATAATGAAATGCAATCGTGACCATCAGCCTTGCATCCTAAAGCGTAAAAGGGAAAACTGCCCAAAGAGTAACACTCACATCTAATTGTTGATTATTACAAACTTACACATATAAACTATAGTTGCCTTAATCATCATTCCGAAAAACATTGGAGAAACTATATTTGAAATACCTGCGTCATGAACCCTTTTATTATGAAGTGGAAAATTGTCCTTTTGAAATGCAGGGATTTACCAATTATAAGTCCAATACCTATTTCACCTGTAAATAATACGCCAATTTATAGTTAAGTTGCAAGGCACAACGCTAAACTACAACTTTGGTTCATAGAGCACACAACTAATTAGAGCTATATCATAACTTTCTTGGGACAAATTGCAGCTATGCTACATCAATGATTTCACAAAATTTACAGGTAATGACAACTATGCTATACTTTAGTTTACAAAGCTTGGAACTAATTACAAATATTCAAGATTCGCATAAAGGCATAAAAGAGACTAGAAATGATAAAATTCTCAAGCTATTAGAAACTATATGCTCTTAGATAGTAAACTGAATAACGTTCATTCCCCCACCAGATCCGCACTTTATTCACTGATTATAAAATTAAAATATTATTTTTGTCCAACAAAAATGAAAAAAGAAACTTACGAGGACTTTCAAACATGAAAGTGACAGTTTCTCCTCGATTATTGGCTAAACAGTAATAATATAATCATTTCCAGTGCATTTAACAATCTTTGCCATATTATTCGAATTCATCCCCAATTGAAATATTATGCCTGCATCTGTAGTGCTCGAAGCCTTCAGATCTGAGAAATGGAGCAATGAGTGTGACGTGGCTCAAATCCATGGCTTGGACCAAAAAACCTAATGCCGAGTAGTCGATGTCGGAGTCTGTCACTAGATCTTTGATTGCTTCCAAAACTTTCTTTGGAGGACTTCCATGAACTAGCCTTACCTTCAATATTTTTTCAAAATAAATTTTATTAACCTAGATGGAGCGGAGGCTGAAGATTGGAATTGTTGTTTGAGGCACATGGGTTATGAGGTGGAATTATATGAGTTAAAGAGAAAACGAAGAAGATAAGAGATTTTTTTAGGTTTTGTATAACAAGAGGAAAAAAAGCATGACAAAAATGTTTAAGCAATAATGGAAGGAAATGAAATTTTAGCGGCCAAAAAAAATATCACCCAAAATTTGGTGTTCGTTGGCGGGCTAAGGTAGCAGCGTTTCATTATTTGCTTTTACTTTTTATAAATGAGTTATGGTTGCATTTAGCACTGAAACGCTACTGATTAATGCATCTAATAGAAAGTTTTATGGTAGAGTATTCTAAGTTTAAAATGGGTTTTTAGAAATCAAAGTAATTGATAAGAGAGGTTAAATAATTCTGTATATACCGAAAAGAATGTTTTAGAAAAATATATCTCTCAAAAAGAGATTTTGGTAAAAGAACTTAATTAATTAAAGAGTGATACCATATTCACAGAACCTCTTTTTATCGATGATTGGATCGAAGGAACTGGGGTCGAATCTGGGGTAATTCCTATCCGAAAACCACTTCAAACTAATGTATGCGTTCGAAAAATAAAGTCTTGATAAAGAAAATGAAGGATGAATACAGAGGATTTTCAAGGTGAAAGGACTACTTGTTGATAATTTTAGTTAGCTCCCAAAACCTAAAATAGCAGTGGTCCCTTCATTTCTGAAACTCTTTGGGTTACAAGGACTTCTCACTACTAATCCTAGGGTTAATTACCAACATGATATGGTAGGAGGGTGCCTTCGGTTTCGTTCAGTCCTAGAACGAACTTGTATGAACGGATGTCTGACATCGCATTCTTGAGATTTCATCGTTTACTTTTATAAACATACATCTGTTTGGTGGCGGAGAAGGCGACTTCTCTTAGCTTAACACCCTTCTTTGAGATGTTTGAGCTTAGAGGTTATATGTTTGTGGAAGTCAATAGTGATCGATGGAATGGCGATGTGGAATTCAAAGTGAAATGTGCAAAGTAAAAGGTAATCGTTACCTCAAGCCTCACACCCGAAAATGGCCAAAATAGGGTAGATGCAGCAAGGCTATGTTGTTTGCAACCATTTGGATATGATCATCCCCTTCTAGATATATTTCTACCCGCTATGACGTTCGGGTTTAAATTATCGTGGAAGTATGCTGTGAGGGCCCTCGGTTAGGTCGGTAACGACCCGGGTGATGACATATTCGGTACTATCTAGTGAGAAAGGTATGTCGGTCTTGTGTGGGTAGAGGGCAGATGTTCTATGCCTCGGTACATTCGTCTAGAGATGTACTGCCGGAAGGTAGTCCCTTCACTTGGTCATTTGGATGGAAATCCATTCTCTAATAAGTGCCTGCCATTTTGTTTATAGAACCCACGTTTGTGGCTAGTATGTTGGAATTTAATAATGTAACAATTTCAGCTAAGATTAATAAGTTTACTTGCAAATGTTTTTAAAGGAATATCATTGAAAGTAATATCCCTTATTTTTACGTAATAATGATTTGGTTATCATAAGGTAAAAACCCGTTCCGTGTTTATGTGCGGCGTGGTCTAATAAGATACCTTTTTGCTTTCAAAACGCGTATTTTGAGTTCTCACACCAGTCCCATGACTGACCCAAAGTATATTTTTTTCCTTTTCCTTAAACTCTGGGTGCCCTAATTTTCCCAGGCAGCCTAGTAGTCAGGTTTAGTTTAGAAGAAATCTGGATGGAGCTCGAAGCATGGAGTTAGAAGATTTTTCTAAAGATTGTTCCCACCACACTTGAGTACCATTGTATTCCGCCTTTGTAATGAAAGATATTTATAACTGTCCATGTTTTTAACTCTAATAAATGTATTTTAAATTTTTGCTGTAAAGTTTTTTTTGAAATAACATATGTGAGATTCTCTTTTGTCTTTATTTTTCTTTCTTACCCTTGAGAATTCGATTCTCCAGCACTTGGATATACGGCACATGAATAACGAGGATGTATTAGTGTTGATTTTCGAGAGTCGAAGAAATGGGTCCTCACATCATGGTATCAGAGCTTAGGTTGAGCAAACATCTTGGCTTTGGTAGGGGTAAAAGACTCATCGGAGATAGGGTTAGTACTACCCTAGGATGAGTAACTCATTAGAGATAGGGTTAGTAACGCCCTAAAATGAGTTTGAGTATATATGTATGAGTGCATATTTGTTAAAAATCATATACAAATGAATTTGTTTTATATGAAATCATTTTACCTAAAAATATATATGTATTTTAAAAAAAAGGATATTTTGGTAAAATTTTCAAAGAATTTTGAAAGAATAAAACATTTTTATACAAAGAATTTTAAAAGTTATCTTTAGAAATGAATCTTGAAACATTTTCTGAACATTGACCAAACCACTCTACCTAAAAAAATACGCTAGCAATTACATACTGCTTATGTCTGAAAGAATAATTTTTTGCCTTGTAGAAACCATATAGGGGAAATTATGCAAAATGGGAGTCCTCTAGAGCGAATTGGGGCAAGAAGGATAGCCTCGTTGTACTATCTAGTGATGAAGAGGAGCAACCTGAATATCCGCCTAGCAATGGTGGGTTTTCGATCAAAGGAGAACACTCGAAGGAGTGAAGATGGATAACCTATGGTCAGAATGCTTATACCGCCTCCAGCTCCAGAAGTAATTATGATTTCTAGCGACGATGAACCCAGGCAAGCCTCGGAGGGAAATTTGGTAGCAGATCATGCTAGCTCCATTTTGGAACCAATAGAAAATATTGAGCCGATGGAAGAGGAATCGGAACCCATGAAAGAGGAAATAGAGCCCATGGAGGAAGAATCAGAGCCGATGGAAGACCCTGATGCTATCATATCAAGCGAATGTAGCAATGTAGTATAGGATATGGATGGGGAGCATGTCGTATGGCAAGAGGGATTTCCAGTTCATACATAAACTGGAACAAGATAGAAAGCAACAACGAAGAAGCAACAGAAGAAGAAGAAGAAGAGGTGGGGGTCGAAGAATTTGAGAACCCTTGGAAGGAAAATGTGCAAGGCTTGGAGGAGTTAGAAGAGGGAGGAGTCATTCCTGGAATACTAGTAGGTATGGGACATGTCCCATGGAATCAACCATGGTTACCCCAGGTAACGGGATAAATACCAAAAGAGGACAGCAATGGGGCCGACGATGAGCTGGACAATGATGAAGAAGGAGATGGTGAAGTGATGATAAACCTTGGTAATTGGAGTCCACCATCATCTTCGGACTCGAAAGAATAGGAGTAACATTTGGGGAACTAAGGATAATTCTAGTATGTATGAGTATGGATGGGATGTTTATTTTCGATTTACTTATTTTGTATTGTATTAGTGTAAGGAAGAGAGAAGAATTTTCTTTTTGGACCCAAGCTTCAAAAAAAATTATTGTAAGGATGTGAGAAGTTATAATATGATGTTGTCCTAACTTCTCATTAGCACGGATCTTTAAAATAAATATTTAAAGTTATTAATGAATGGTTTTGGGTTTGCAGTAGACGATGTTTTAGTAACATTTGTTTTTAAACCCTTAAATGACACTTTGGAAGAAATTTATGGGTATATTTAGATCTTTAATAATGGGATTTTAAAGATAATAACAAGTATTGGAGTCCTAATTTATAAAAAGAGAGAATATATTATAATCAACATGTTATAAAAAGAGAATTTCATTATAACAATGTTTTGGTAGTGATTGTTTTAATCTCTTTGATTATATTTTAAACGTAAGAAAAAAAACTTGTTAAATATACTTATAACATTTGAATAAGTATATAAATACTTTTTAAGTATTAAAACTGGTATAAGTAAAGAGACTAAATATAATAAAGGAAGTTCTAATTAATAAAGGAGTGTTAATTAATAAAGAAAGTTTTAAGTAAATATAGAATGTTTTCACATTAGATATTAGCTAAAGGAAGTTTATGGTGATTTATCAATTTAATGAATTATTTTGAAAATAAGTTTCGAGGAACCATTAAGATACGTTTAGAAATGTATTATAATAAAAAGATATTTATCTTTTAAAACAAATGTTTTCTTTAAGTTGAAATATTTGGAAATAAAAATGTAAAATGGTTATGTATAATGAAGTATCTTTATAAAAAGTTTGAATATAGAATGGAAATTTTATGAAATGTTTTCATAAAAAAATTTTGAAAGATTATTAAATTCATATGAAGTATGTGGATTATTTTGTCGCACGATTTAATCTAAGATTCGAGTGCAGAACTTTGACGTGTTTGACACTTATCCAAAAAAGGATTTATCACTCGATTCTTGACGATGAACATTGAGGAGGGTTTATGGTTAGATGCTTGAGTTTTCTATCATAGTTGAGAGCTATGCAAGGAGAACTAAAGTTCTGATCAGAAATCCTGGTCAGAGTCCGCACTAAAGGATCAAGGGATCAATGCTAGTTCGGAAGTAAAGTTGTGAATTCGAATAGAAGATCGAATCAGATATTACGTACGGATGATCTATATACATCGTACGGGTGTAAGTTTAAAAAAATAAATATTTTGGTAAACCTTTGGGTTTTTTTTTGGGTAATTTTTGGGACGAAATTCTTTTAAGGGGGGAGTCTGTAACGACCCGCCAATTTATCACTTTGATAAATTATATTTATTTTTAAATTTATGCAAATAAAAGATTGATAATTCAGATAAAGTGTTTTAAGTGATGATAAAAAATAATATTTTTGTTTTGAATAAATATTTAAATAAAATATTTTCATCGAAATTTATATCAATAAAATGGCATCATATAGATTTATGAATATAAATTGATATTTAATAATTTAATTATTATTTTAATTATCCTAATAATTATTTTAAATGATGATAATTCATTTTGAATAGTTATAAAGTGATAATAAATCATTTATAATAGTTTTATAAAGACATATATTTGATTTGAAAATATAAGGAAAAATTGATATCGCTTTATCGATATAATAACAATTTTTTTAAATAATTGTTAATATTTATTTATATGATTTTATAAATGAAATGTGATCATTTTAATTAATTTAAAAGGATAAGAAATATATTTCTAAATTTTGTTTACAAATATATGTACGTTGATAAATAAGTGAAAATATGACCGATAAATCGGTTCCTTGGATTTCAACGATTTAACAAACAAAAGTTGTTCAAGGAAGTTCGAAGTGTTATGCACCTACATGTACATATATATATATATATATATGTCACATACACATGATAACATGTACATATATGCATAAATACATATATATATATATATATTACAAAACTGATTTAATAATTCCTAAAGCTTAACCTTTAAGTAACCATAAAGAAAACTTCACTTCATTTGTACCACACCATCACCTCACATCACCATCATATGGCTTTAGGGGGGAAGCCTACGTGTAGAGGCTAGGGTGATGTGGGTAGGGGCATTTAGGTAAATATGCATTTGAATATTTTATTCCAAGGTTTTTTCTATAAAACCACCCATCTTCTCACAAAAATCCTAATACCATTCCAATTCTTCTTCCTTTTATTTTCAAGCTTTCTAAGAGCCTCTCTAATTACCTCTTATTCATAGAAAAAGATTTTTAGAATAGTTAGAAAAAATTATATCAAATAAAAGAGGAAAATGTTTACATTAGTTTATAATATAAATCCACTTCAAAACTAGTCTGAAACACCTCCTGTACTCTTCCTAAACCCACGGCCACAACCCACACCACCCTAGGCCGTGAGCTCCTCCATCATCAAGACTAGGCCGAGTTCTCCCATAGGTTGTGATCTTGGTTTCATTTGCTTTGGTTCGATCGTAGTAGAGCTATAGCCGATGTTATATTAGCTCGAAGGGAAAATGAAGGTGAGAACTCTTAAACTATTATATTATATTTTTGGATGATGATATGATGTTTGCAATGGATGTTTAATCTTCTTTGATCGTCAAGTTTGGTTGTTCAAATATGAATGTTGAATATATATATGCAAGTCATGGAAATACACGTCGATAAACACAAAGGAAATCACTTTCCTTGATTTAATATATTGGTGTATACGGAATGTTAAACCTCTTTAAAAATGGTTTAAAATGAGTTTGAAATGTTTTTATAAACATTCAAAAGGGTTTTGGTGGAGTTTGAAAGGTAATTGAAAATTTAGTCAAAAACAAGCGCGTCGCGTAACGATAGTTCGCGATTCCACGCCATAAAAGCTAAACGAGTGTATAGAATGGAATATAGCTCGAAATTCTTCGAGATAAGAATTTTCCAAACTATTATATCCATAGTTTTCCAACGAAGTAATAAAATCAAGATTTTGATAAGTAGATTTTGAAATATGAGTAAAACAAGCTTTTGAAAAAATCGCGGTTTTGTAATTCGAAATCCAAAACAGGATTTTTTTGAAAATGATATTTTTCAATTGTTTAAAACCATGAAATAAATTCTAAAAATATTTTAAAATGTTTTAAAAGTGATTTGAGTAATAAAAATGAATTTCCAAATAGTAAAAAGTCGTTTTGATCAATATAGCTTAAAAGAGCACTTTTCTGCAGCACTTTTCTTTAACCTTTGAAATATAGTTTTAAACTTAACAATTCCTTTCCAAATCTTTTATAAATGTTTTCAAATGGATAATTAAGTGTTTTAATAATGATTTGGAAGTTTTATAGTTTGATTAAAAAGAATTTAAATAAACAAAGTAAAGAAAAGCTATTACAAATTAAGTGATTTAATCTTGGCTCTAAAAGCCGACGAGTAGACTGGATATTTCTATTCGTGAGATCCGGATGTGAGGTGCTTAAACTAAGAAGATGTTCACGAGCAACCAGTGCCCTGGCTCACCTGGCCTCTTCCTTGGGCGAGGGATAGATAAGGTCGAAATGTTGGAAACGAGTTAAGTATAAAAAGATTAAATTTTCCAAATTTAAATTAAAAATAACTTTGATTTTATAAAGATGATCTTCTTATACTTAGTGTTAAAGCCCAAAGAGGGAACTCGTACAATTCGTGGAATTTAAAAGGTGATTTCGTCGTTATTACGCCCATAGTATTTGTTGAATACGGGAATTAATATTGAGTAGAATTAGATGATTTCTATAGATTCTGCTCGCTTAATATTTACTAGTTTTGGATTAACATCCTAGATAACATGGTTTTAACTCGACCAAAATTATGAGTTTTGAATTAAGAAATCATTATTAAGATTTAAATGAAATAAATTGGAAATATTTTCCTAAGTGAAAAAATGAAATGATTTCGAATTATTCCGAGTTTAAAAAGGGTTTTAAGAAATCAAAGTATTTGATAAGAGAGGTTTAATAATTCTGTATATACCAAAAAGAATGTTTTAGAAAAATATATCTCTCCAAAAAATATTTTGATAAAAAGAACTTAATCAATTAAAGAGTGATTCCCTATTCACAGAACCTCTTTTTATCGATGATTGGATCGATGGAACCGGGGTTGGATATGGGGTAATTCCTATCCAAAAACAACTTCGAACCGATGTATGCATTCAAAAAATAAGTCCTAATAAAGAAAATAAAGGATGAAGACCGAGAATTTCAGGGTGAAAGGACTTCTTGTTGATAATTCTAGTTAGCTCCCAAATACTAAAGTAGCAGTGGTCCCTTCATTTCTGAAACTCTTGGGGTTACAAGGACTTCCCGCTACTAATCCTAGGGTTAATTCTTGACAGGATGTGGTAGGTGGGTGCCTTCGGTTTCGTTCAGTCCCAGAACGAACTTGTATTAATGGATGTTTGACATTGCATTCTTGAGATTTCATCATTGACTTTTAGAAACATACATCTGTTTGGTGGCGGAGAAGGCTACTTCTCTTAGCTTAACACTCTTCTTTGAAACGTATGAGCTCGGAGGTTGTATGTTTGTGGAAGTCAATAGTGATCGATGGAATGGCGATGTGGCATTCAAAGTGACATGTGCAAAGTAAAAGGTAATCGTTATCTTAAGCCTCATACCCGGAAATGGCCGAAACAAGGTAGATGCAGCAAGGCTATATGGTTCGCAACCATTAGGATATGATCATCCCCTTCTAGATATATTACTACCCGCTATGTAGTTTTGGTTTAAATTATTGTGGGTGTATGCTGTGAGGGCTCTCAGATAGGTCGGTAACGACCAGGGTGATGATATATTCGGTACTATCTAGTGAGAAAGGTAGGCCAGTCTTGTGTTGGTAGATGGCAGATGTTCTGTGCCTCGGTACATTGCTCTAGAGATGTACTGCCGGAAGGTAGTCCCTTCACCTGGTCATTTGTATGGAAATCCATTCTCCAATAAGCCTGCCATTTTGTTTGTAGAACCCGCGTTTGTGGCTAGTATGCTGGAATTTAATAATGTAACAATTTCGGTTGGGATTAATAAGTTTACTATTAGGAAATCAAATTTACGATTTCGATGACAACAACTATACAATGGAAATCAAATATGCGTATATATTTCTATATATCGGTACTTGCTAGAGCAACATCACTAGAAAGACAAGAACAAGGTGCAAAGAACAATACAAGAGATTACAAGTCGATAAGATCAAAGACGCAACAAGAAACATGCACAAAACAGACATGCACAGTTTTCAGACATCTAAGTGCATAAGCCAGACGTCTGAAAATGTCTTCTGGAACAACAAAACAAACAAGACCGGACGTCTGGTAGATGCACTCAGACGTCTGAAAATCTACTATGTACAAAAATACATAGTATCAGACGTCTGATACAAATACCAGACGTCTGATTTCAAACTTGGGATTTAAATTTGAACTTCAACTGTCAGATTTGAATAGACGTCTTCGCTTCTCTTCGCTGCAACTCTTCATCATCAACAGAAGCAACTGTAGAGCACTTGTTAATGGATGCAACTACTCAAGGAACCTCTCTACAACTATATATATCATCAAGAATCAAGAGAACACTTACCTTACTCACTTATGCTCTCTAATTATATACTCTATCATATTCTCTTGATCTCTAGCAATCTATACTTGTATTTTACTCTTCCAAATATACAGTTCTTCATAGACAATACTCTCTAAATATATATTGGAAGCATTTGTACTAATTAGTCAATATCTGTGTTATAGAACACACATTTGACAAAAACAATTTATTGTAACCAAGCCTATTCCTCCGGGAGAAGCGAGGGTGTTTGATAGTCGAATACCGAAGGGGAGCTTCGGGACTGGACGTAGGACGGGAGGTCTGAACCAGTATAAAATCCTGGTGTGCTTATTCTATATTTACTTAGCTTAGTATTGTTTTAGTTGCATTATATATTTTGTCACATATACTTGCATATACACCACACAATCCACCCTGTAGACTTTCAATTGGTATCAGAGAAAGGTTTGATCAAAGTACAGTAACACATTTTTGAATCACCTTAATATGGCAAGTATTTTTCAAGAAGGTCAATCCACAGCTCGTCCCCTACTTTTTAAGGGTTCTAATTATGCATATTGGTCAACACGTATGAGAATTTTTATGGAAGCTAATGGATTAGAAATTTGGTCAGCTACACAAAATAAATATGAAGCACCTACTACTGCTATGAACACATGGAATGATGCACAAAAAACCGCAGCTTCTAATAACGCCAAAGCTATGAATGTTTTATTTTGTTCATTTGATAAAAATGAATTTTCATGTGTCATGTTATGTAACACTGCATATGATATTTGGCGTACCTTACAAGTTACACACGAAGGCACGAACAAAGTTAAACAAACTAAGATCTCAATTTTACAAAATCAATTTTCATCATTTAAAATGAAACAAAATGAATCTATAGTAGACATGTACTCTAGATTCCAAACTATTCAACACGATTTAACGGCATTAGGAGTTAAATTCACAAATTTTGATTTGGTATCTAGAATACTCAATTCCTTAACTCCAGAGGGGAAAAAAAGTATTAGCTATCGAAGAAGCTAATGACCTCTCAACACTCTTAGTTGAAGAATTGATAGGAAATTTAATCTCCTATGAAGCTAATTTACAGGCAAGAATCCTGCTACACAACCGTTCTCCTCAAAAAAAAATTTACAGGCAAGAAAAGAACAAAATTCGAAGAAGAAAAACATATCATTTCCAGCAACAAATGAAGACCCCGACTTAGACGAAGAAGAGATCGTATTTATAGCCAAGAACTACAACAAATTCAAGAAATTTAGAAAAATGACCAGATTCCAGAAAGAAGGAAAATCAAGTTCAACAAATCAAACATCAATCAAATGCTATGAATGTGACCAATTTGGACATATGAAGAATGACTGTCCCAAGCTCAACAATGATAAAAAGAAGAACAAATTTGAAAAATTCAAAAAGAAGAAAGCTTTCAAAGTAACATGGGATGATTCGGATTCTTCATCATAATCAGACAGTGATAGCGATAGTGATGGAGAACAAGCTAATGTGTGTTTTATGGCACAAACTGATGGGGTATGTCCCGAACTTAGTTATGATGAATTATTAAAACTTAGCATGGAATTAGATGATAAATTTAGACAAATTAAAAAATTGAACAAAGAACATATAGCCAAAATAAATAGATTAGAACTTGAAATAGGAATGTTAAAAGATGAAAAAATTATTTTAGAGGAGGAACTAGAATTATCTCAAGAAAAAATTAAAAATAGTTTGATTGAAAATGAAACTATAGTTATTGAAACTAGACTAGAAAAGGATGACTTGTTAAAAGAAAATATCATCTTGAAAAGTAATATTGAAACTTTGAAAATTGAAAATTTAGAATTAAAAGAAAAATTAGACAAAATTACAAATAATGTTTCAAAATTTAATAAAGGAAAACAAGATTTGGAAAATCTTATTAAAACTTCAAAACCATCAGGTAATAGAAATGGAATAGGATTTAAAAATATTCCTAAACAAAAAGGGAATAATATTAAGAAATATAGTTTTATTTATCAAAAGACTAAAGGATCACTTGAGTCCATTACGAATACCAAAAAAATTAAAATTTGGATTCCTAAGACAAATAATAAATTGATTAGACAAAAACATATCGATAATTTTTTAGAAAACGTAGTCTATAATAAAAATTATATTCACAAAGGTACCAAACCTTCTTGGGTATGGCTACCTACCCCTCCTAACATCTAGGACCCTAACAAAGTATATGGGTACCAATTAAATTATCTTTTATTTTGTAGCTATCCAAAATAAAAAATAAGGAGAAATGGATACTTGATATTGGATGCTCCAAGCATATGACCAAAAATGCAAAAATGTTCTCAAATATAAAATATATCGATGGTGGAACAGTAACCTTTGGAGATAACTCAAAAGGATACGTCGTAGGCATCGAAGAAGTCATCAACTCTGGTATTTCTAACTCTCCTGTTATTACAAATGTTTTGTTAGTAGAAAATTTAAAACACAATCTACTTAGCATTAGTCAATTATGCGATAAAGGTTTTCAAATCAATTTCAAAAAGGATAAATGTACTATTTTCAATAACAATCAACTTATATTTGAAGGTTTTAGAAAAAAAAAATATTTATGTCTTAAATATGAATATAAATCAAAACTCAAACTTATTCTTAACCGCCAAACATGACGATCCATGGTTATGGCATAAACGTTTTTGTCATATTAATTTTAAAAATATTAATAAATTAGCAAAATATGAGCTAGTTAGAGGCTTACCTAAAATAAATTATAAAGTAGAAAATTTATGTGACGCTTGTCAATTTGGTAAGCTAAAGAAAAGTTCTTTTAAATCTAAAAATAATATTTCTACAAAACAACCATTAGAATTATTACATTTAGATTTATTTGGTCCAACTCAAGTACGATCTATAAATCACAACAAATATGTTTTCGTAATAGTAGATGATTTTTCTAGATATACGTGGACCTTATTTTTAAAACATAAAAGTGACACTTTTGGAATATTCAAATTTTTGCTAAAAGAATTAAAACTCAAATGGATTTAAAAATTAAAAATATTCGAAGTGATCACGGAGAAGAATTCAAAAATGATCTTTTTACTAATTTTTGTAATAAAAAGGGAATAAGTCATAACTTCTCTTTTCCCCGCACACCACAACAAAATGGTATAGTGGAAAGATAGAATCAAACGTTATAAGAATGTGCACGAACGCTATTAAATAGTAGCGGTTTATCAAAATATTTTTGGGCTGAAGCTATTGCTATGGCTTGTTATGTTTTAAATCGAGTAACCACATGACCGACAACTAAACACACTTGTTTCGAAATGTTTTTTGGAAGAAAACCTAAGGATCATACTTTAATACTTTTTGATCAAAATGTTTTATATTAAATACAAAAGACAATTTAGGAAAATTAGATCCAAAGGCCGATGAAGGAATCTTTGTTGGATATTCGGATTGTAGCAAGGCATATAGAAATTTTAATAAACGTACTAACACAATTGAAGAAAGTTTACATGTTTCATTTTGTCAAAATTTCCTTAATAATCATACTAATGATGATGAAGAAATTATTTCTATATCAAATACAACAAACTCGTCTAATAATGAGATAAATACACAAAATAATACTTTAGTGTCATCTCTTAGAATTCTTAAAGATCATCCAAAAGATATTATCATTGGAGATCTTAACTCCAAAGTAACTAGAAATCAACTTAACCAAATAAGTCATATAGCATTTGTGTCAAATTTCGAACCGAAAAATTATAAAGAAGCTTTAAATGATAACTTTTGGATAATAGCTATGCAAGAAGAATTAAATCAATTTGAACGTAATAATGTTTGGGAATTAGTACCAAGACCATAAAATCAATCGATTATAGGAACAAAATGGGTATTTAAAAATAAAGCAGATGAAAATGGAAATATAGTTAGAAATAAAGCACGTTTAGTTGCTCAAGGTTATAATTAAGAAGAAGGTATCGACTACGATGAAACTTTTGCTCTAGTAGCAAGACTCAAGGCCATACATACATTACTCGCTTTTGCAAATCATCACAATTTTAAACCATTTCAAATGGATGTCAAAAGTGCCTTTTTAAATGGTTTTATTAAATAAAACGTATATGTTGAACAACCTCCATTATTTGTTCACGAAAAATATCCCAATCATGTCTTTAAATTACAAAAAGCTTTATATGGTTTAAAACAAGCCCCCCATGCTTGGTACGAACGTCTTAATTACATTTGGTTTTCAAATAGGTAAAATCGATACAACATTATTTATTAAATGGAAAAATAACGATATTTTAGTTGTGCAAATTTACGTAGATGATATTATTTTTGGTTCAACTAACAAAAATTTTTGTAATCAATTTTCAAATATTATGAAAAATTAATTTGAAATGTCTTACATGGGAGAATTAAATTTCTTCTTAGGTTTACAAATAAAACAACTTGAAAATGGTATTTTTATTCATCAAGAAACATATTGTAATGATTTATTACGTCGTTTTGAAATAGATAAAACTTCAAGCAAACCAACACCGATGAGTACTAGTGTTCACTTAGAAAAAGATGATAATGGAAAAGATTTTGATGAAAAATTATATCGTAGTATGATTGGCTCCTTACTTTATTTAACGGCTAGTCGACCCGACATTATGATGAGTGTGTGTCTTTGTGCCCGATTTCAAGCAAAACCAAAAGAATCTCACCAAAGAGCCGTTAAACATATCTTACGATATCTATCTAGTACTAGAGATTACAGTTTGTTTTACCCTAAGGGATCATCATTTGAACTTGTTTCATATAGCGATGCGGATTTCGGTGGTTGTAAAATAGATCGTAAAAGTACCAGCGGAACATGTCACTTTATCGGACAACCATTAGTTTCATGGTTTAGCAAAAAGGAAAATTGCGTCTCCTTATCCACTTGCGAGGCCGAATATATTTCAGCGGCATTAGCATGTGCACAAGTAATATACATGCAACAAACGCTTAAGGATTTCAGAAAGGTTATTGATAAATCACCAATATTTTGCAATAATACAAGTGCAATAAATCTATATAAAAACCCTGTAAATCACTCACGTACTAAACATATAGATATACGACATCATTTCTTACGTGACAATGTCGAAAAAGGAATTATTACATTAGAATACGTAAATACCGAAAATCAAATAGCAGATATTTTCACAAAACCACTAAACGAACAAACATTTGTTAAACTACGACGTGACTTAGGAATATGCTCCCTTAATGATCTTCTAACTTAACACCACATCTTCATTTATTTTATATTTAGCCCAAAGTGTTTTTATCCACAAACTAAAAGTGATAACTCCTTTACCTTAAATTTTTTAGGTGGTTGTTTTCTGAAATTGCCTATAAATAATTTTTTTAAAATTATATATAAATCTTTACACAAATTAAAGGATGTATAGATTTCATATTTTTACAACAATATAATCATGTCTTCTAAAAATTCTCATTTATCCTTCTCGACACCTACAACAGATAGCTTAGCGGATACACCTCAACGCCTTCCTACCCCTACACCAAATCAGGAACCGACATATAGGTGGTTCTCCTATCATACGGGATTCACTCCCGACAACAAGAAATCCAAACGATCTCTATTTGTTTCTCCTAACACCAAGGATAAAATTGATGAGATACATCACTATCAAAAGCAACAAATAGATCTACAAAGAGAATTATATTTTGAACAAAAAGTCACGGCACGACGACTAAGTTTTTTGGAGCAAGTAGCACTGAAATTCTGTAATTCGTGGAAGAAGGATGTACATGAACCACATCCGATTCCTTGCAGTTCTTTGAATCCCTCATCCTCGTATCATACACCATTAGATTCCTCACCAAGGAAATTCTCTGGTTCTTCGAGAACCCATGAGCATGGAAATATATGGTCTCCACTCAAGCCATGGAGGGATGACAAGTCTGAAGATCACAATACTCCATCACCATCTAAATAAATTAAATTATTATCATTGTATTTGTATCTACGTATATTCATAATTATGTTTCTCAAAAATAATAATATGTTTTTATAAAAAATCAAAAAATAAGCAATACCCTTCAAAAATAGGCTATTTTAAGACAAACTGGTTATTTCAGATGTCTGACCTTCGCAGTCAGATGATACTCTTGTATCACACAAGTTTTTTTACCATCATGCATATGACGTTTGAAAATCATCTCTGCCTCATAGAAAATAGAATCAGTCATTTTCAGACGTCTGAATTACAAACAGACGTCTGATAATTCTCTCTGACTATCTAATATTACAAATCGATCAAATCCATACGTCTACCGCAACCAACCAGACGTCTGATTCTATTTACTGTCTTAAAACTAGGTTAAATTAGACGTCTGATTTAACTTCCAGACGTCTGATATTCAATCAGCACTTTAAAATGCCCTCCTAACGTCTATTTTTTTCATTTACATTTTACTTCCGTTCTACAAACAAAGACGATTTTTTTTCTCAAGCTTATTTTCCACACTCGATCCAATTCGATGGCACCTAAAACAAAGAATCCTAAGATCTCTAAGCGAAAACAAGACCAACCAACTTTTTCAAACCCCCAGGTATGCTCAGATGATCAAATAGAACGATGGATGAATCGTGTTCCTCATTCACTCAAGAGATACGAGGACATTCAAAAAAAGAAACTCCATACAGGTCCATTTTATAATTTACTCAAGTTTCCCATGTATGATTTAGAAGAAATGTGTGAAAATGCTGGTTTAGACACTTTAATATCCTTCAACCCCAATAACATCCAAATTGATCAATTGGCCATATTTCTTTTCTACGCTAATTTGGATAGCACGGCAGTTTGGAACACTGAAAATGAGGATAATTGGTTATGGTCTAGTGTTTATGGGAACACAATTAGGCTCACTCCCGGAATCATAGGCAGAACTCTCAGATGTTCCGACTCCGGAGAAGATTTATATAGTATTCCCGATATGCGTTTCAAACCAAGAAACAATGTAACACATCAAATATGGGAAGATGAAATGCCAAAATTTGCATCCAAATATCTACGACCTAAGGAGAGACTTCTAACTCGAATGATTATCAACACTATTATTCCTTGCCTTGGTAGTCATGAGCAGATCACGAAACTAGAGCACAAGGCCCTTTATGCTATATTCAGTGGAACAAGGGTCAATTGGGCAAAATTTATATTTGACGAGCTCAAACATTTTTGGACTCGATCATGCCCATCTATCATATATTCTACATGTATCATGAGATTTCTACGAGTTCACAACATTCCCTTTTATCTATCCACTTTTGAAGAAATCTCTCCAAAATATGCTTCCATAAAGTTTTTCTCACTAATGCACCTACCGGAAAATCCACTAGAGTTTATATCATTGGAAGAGTGGACGCAACGTTGTCAAGCCAGACAAGCTGGTCCTCCACCTCAAACATACCCTGACCCATCACAAGAGGAGGAACAACCTCGCGACACTACTCCTCCTCCTCCTGCACCATTCGATTATACGTCTCACGATGATATTTTGGAGACTCGAACAGAGAAGAATCCAAATGAAAGTATTCGAGACCTCACTCTTCATAATCAGCATATTTTATCTCAAAATCAAAAAACTTTGGCTAAACGCATTGACAGTTTTGAAACATCCTTTGCTATACGCCTGGCCATAGTTGAAACATCACTTTCAACTGTCTTATCGGTTCTAAAAGAGGTTCTTCAAAGGGTTCGTGGTCCTACACCACCTTCAGAAGACTGGCCAACCCCAGTGCCTTCTCCTCCTTCGAAACACTCAAAACTTGTTGAAGAAAACAAACCTCTAGAACAAACTCCGACATCTCCTACAAAGCAACCTAGCTCTTCCAAAAATGAAAATAAAGGAGATGATCCACAGAAAGCATCCCCAAAAGACTCTTAGATTTCTAGGACTTCATCTTATGTGTACAAAACTATAAAACTATATGAATGTACTCAACTTCATGTTATTACTGAAATCTCTCTTATGGTGTGTTATTTCTGTGTATATTTCTATCTTACAATATCTGGTAAATATTTAATAATTTATACATTTAAAAAGTTATATATCCTTTTTGATAATGACAAAAGGGGAGATATAATAAAGATCACAATAAATTATGATAAGCACATATTTAGGGGGAGATTTATAAAGTTATTTATAAGTACATTGTATAGTTGTCATCATCAAAAAGGGGGAGATTGTTAGAAAATCAAATTTACGGTTTCGATGACAACAACTATACAATGGAAATCGAATATGCGTATATATTTCTATATACAGGTACTTGTTAGATCAACATCACTAGAAAGACAAGAACAAGGTGCAAAAAACAATACAAGATATTACAAGTCGACAAAATCAAAGAAGCAACAAGAAACATGCACAAGACAGACATGCACAGTTTTCAGACGTCTGAGTGCACAAGCCAGACGTCTGAAAAAGTCTTCTGGAACAACAAAATAGACAAGACCAGACGTCTGGTAGATGCACACAGACGTCTGAAAATCTACTATGTACAAAAATATATTGTATCAAACGTCTGATACAAATACCAGACGTCTGATTTCAAACTCAGGATTTAAATTTGAACTTCAACTGTCAGATTTGAATAGACGTCTTCGCTTCTCTTCACTGCAACTCTTCATCATCAACAGAAGCAACTGTAGAGCACTTGTTAATGGATGCAACTACTCAAGGAACCTCTCTACAACTATATATATCATCAAGAATCAAGAGAACACTTACCTTACTCACTTGTGCTCTCTAATTATATACTCTATCATATTCTCTTGATCTCTAGCAATCTATACTTGTATTTTACTCTTCCAAATATACAGTTCTTCATAGACAATACTCTCTAGATATATATTGGAAGCATTTGTACTAATTAGTCAATATCTGTGTTATAGAACACACATTTGACAAGAACAATTTATTGTAACCAAGCCTATTCCTTCGGGCGAAGCAAGGGTGTTTGATAGTCGAATACCGAAGGGGAGCTTCGGGACTGGACGTAGGACGGGAGGTCTGAACTGGTATAAAATCCTGGTGTGCTTATTCTATATTTACTTAACTTAGTATTGTTTTAGTTGCATTATATATTTTGTCACATATAATTGCATATACACTACACGATCCACCCTGTAGACTTTCATTTACTTGCAAATGTTTTTAAAGGAATGTCATTAAAAATAATATCCCTTATTTTTACATAATAATGATTTGGTTATCATAAGGTAAAAACCCGTTCCGGGTTTATGTACGACGTGGTCTTATGAGATACCCTTTTGTTTTCAAAATGCGTATTTTGAGTTCCCACACCAGTCCCATGACTGACCCGGAGTTTTTTTTCCTTTTCCTTAAATTCTAGGTGCCCTAATTTTCCTGGGCAGCCTAGTAGTCAGGTTTACTTTAGAAGAAATCTGGATGGAGCTTGAAGCATGGAGCTAGAAGATTTTTTATGAAGATTGTTTCCACCATACTTTAGTACTATTGTATTCCGGCTTTGTAAGGACAGATATTATAACTGTCCATGTTTTTAACTCTGATAAATGTATTTTTAATTTCCACTGTAAAGCTTTTTTCTGAAATAATATATGTGAGATTCTATTCTGTCTTTATTTTTCTTTCTTACCCTTGAGAATCTGCTTCTCCAGCACTTGGATTTACGGCCTTTGAATACCGAGGATGTATTAGTGTCGATTTTCGAGAGTCGAAGAAATGGGTCCTCACAGGATCTTTTCGGAGCTATTCTAAGTCCACCTGACTTCAGTTATTGAATTCCTACCCAAACTCTATAAAATTCAAACCCGAGTTGTGAGAACTACTTTACAGAAGCAAACTACAATCTACGGAAAATTATTAAGTGGACATAAGCCGAAAATTTTGCTAAACCACTATAAAAATTGTGTGTTCTTTCTTCCTTTTATCTCATTGTTTTTATATTTACAACGTGATTCGGTGTTTGCGCCACATTTAGCCTAATCAATCCTACCAATCTGGTATTAATATTGCTATTGGCACACCAAATATAGATATGGTGGGCCAGTTTTTTAAAAAAATAAAAAATTATTACAAGGAGTGATATTCTAATGAGCCCCCTCTTAAAAATCATAATAATGATTACAAGTTTTCCTTTTCATTAGTTCGTTGTAATCATCTGTAGATTTTACTCTAAATCGTAGATAAACCATAATCATGTTAATGTAGGTTTTAGATCAAAGCATTATTGAAATTTTGAATGATCAAGGGAGAAGATTACTTCAAAACACAAGAAATTGTTCAACTTGCAAATGAAAACCTTAATGGAGAAGAAAGTGTTAAGATATGATTTCTCATTCATGCCTTATTTCATAATTGAAATTTCTCATTCGTTCAGATGGTAATGGAGAAGATACACCGAAACCTCGAGCTCATGTTCCATAACAAACAATTTAACACCGCATGAAACTTTCATAAAACCTAATTTAAAATAGTAGACTTGTATCATAAACATCAACTAACATGGAAGCTAGTTGATGAACTTTATTTTTAATAACAACAAAGTAAATTCCTATATTTTTAATAAAAATAATTTATTAATTTAAAAAGGATATTTTAGTAGTTTTTCATGAAATAAAATAAAATAAAACTAAGGAATTTGGGAATTTGACTTTACCATTGTATCAAGTAGATTTTTCTACCCCAAATTCATATATATTAAATGTAAGAAATGAATACCAGATAAAGAAGATATGGACTGCTTACCATAAAGCACTTTTGGGAAAAACAAGTCAGAAGTCAAAGTAGGGCTATGATAAAATTATGGGATTTTGGTTTAAAAATACACCTCACTCTAATCTCGTCCTTCTTCAACCAGTAGCCCTGATTAATCATTAGATCTAAAATTTCACTTTTCAACATTAAATCTACCCTAGATTCATCAAATATCAAAACAAAAAGGAAGGCAAGAACATCCTAATCTAATCAATATCAACAAAAATTAAAAGAGCAATCTCCAATTCAAACCAGATCGTAGGAGAAAGCTTGAAGATTTCAATTAAATCAATGAAGTCATTAATTCTAGGTTGGTGGGTTTATCTATGAAAAGATTATGTGGTTAGATATACAATAAATTTCAATTATATATCTAACTAATGTTTAATAAAATGATTTAGGATTAGTTTGATAATTTTATTGGTGATAGTTTTTAATTTGATAAATTGAAGAATCAATGATTATCACTTTGATAAGTAAATTGATATAAATTGGAGGGGGGGAATTGGATGTAAAACTCACCTTAAACTGTGTAGACCTAATTCTATATAGTAGATAGGTATCCAGTTATGATGAATAAAGTTTAATTTTATAAATATATTGATCATAGCATAGTTTATCTAGTTGAATCAATAAATTACATCAGAAATAAAGTTATGATTGGGTAAATGAATTGGTAATTGTTTGTGCATATTAAAGATGCAAATGAGTATTAATAAGTGTTGAAATGAACTAATAACGAATTATAAGTCATGCTTGAAGTCCGGGAAGAAGGTAAAATGAAGAATGAGCAAAATTGGACAAAAAAAGTTAAAAAGCTAGATAAACCCAACACTAGGAAAATGGTCGATTGACCATGTATGATTGGTCGACTGGTTGACTCGAATAAAACCTTAGGTAAACGCGATGCAAACCGAGGAAACTAGTGTATTTTCATGGTGAAACAATCGACTGATTTACGTCATCGGTTACCGAACGCTTGAATAGTTGACCGATGACATTCAATCAGCTGAGTGATGTGTTGTTAAATAAAAAATTACAGGCAAACAATTAACTTTTGGACATTTAACAATCAATCGACCACATGTAGAAAATACAAGTTAAACTAGACCTGGTGAGGTCAAGTAGGGTAGTTTTGAGAAATTTTTCCCACTTCATTAACATTTGGAGTTCACGTAACGTTTCAACATTATTTAACGTGAGACTCAATGTGGGAATGCGATTGTATCATAATTGGATTGCTCTTATTGTTACTGTTAGCAACACGAGTTGGGCATTTCAATATGTGGGTCATTAGGAGAATGGAGATATCCATATTAGCGGGATTTACATCAAATCTATTAATGTACCAGTGGGGAAATCAATTTGTTACTCGGTCCTTGTATGCTATCAGTTGAACACAGGGAGCAAAGGACACAATAGTGTAATTGGAAAGGTAGTTTACCATCGAGATTGTATACTCGATGTATCGTTAGATGGTGTACCATCGTAACGTCGGGACTACATACTCAATGTATTAAATTGTATAGTAGGTTTATCATTAAGACTATATACTCAATGTATTGTTAGGTTCACCCAGTTTTGGGATGTCTAACCTTCGGGTGGAATCCATGAGGGCTTATATTAAATTTACACATATTATCGGTTGTTATCCTATATTATATAAGTTGGCTAACTTATAGATGTAGGTATGCATGTTCAGATAAATACCACTAGGTTCCCCAATGGTTATAAATGAAAATTTATCTACCTATTAACACCATACCATTAGTGATATTTCTTACTCATCAGACTATGTCTAACAACCTTTGTCTTTCTCTCTTTATACCTATTTTACAAGCCGATAGGGTAGTAGAGTGGCATGACTAGGGTAATACAAGTGGAGAAGGTGACCAATGCGCTACAGTTTTTTGATTTACAGTCACTATATCTATATCTTATTTTACTTGTGAGACATTTATTTCTTTATCTTTCTTGCATTGGTTGCTATTTGTTTAAGCAGAGATATTTGGTTTATTTTTCAATTATATACCATATTGTTCATTCCGCTATGAGATCTGAATGCATATATGTTTAAAACTTTATGTTATCTTTGTACCATACAAACTATCTCAACCTAATGATCTGCCCTTCTTAGCACGTTGCGGTATTGCTTTTAGGCGTTGAATCGATGTGTCCGAAAGGGTAGGTTGTCAAAGACAGAACCTTGTAGTTCTTGAAATAATTAAGTTTTTCTCCTTTACCCTTAATATATATTTTAGTTGATAATTTATCAATTTAGGTTTCGGAGCATGAAGATAACAATGAAATAAATAAAGTAGATAATTAAAATGGATTTGACAACAATGAGCTCAATGAGGACATCGTGAAGAAGGCGACATGTCAAATGCTTTGAATGCAAATTATCATGTTTTAACTCCTTATTTCACAACCTATATGGTATGAAGAATCTATAAAAAAATTAATATAACATTGTTTTATATTTCAGATTTTTGAATCTAGGAAAGATGTACGAAATTAGTATATGGAACGTGGAGTAAGCATGAATTGTGTTATTGTCACAAAAAAATGAGAAACTTAAATGCTAAAGGAAAAGGTTCATAAATAGTTCTTGCATGCAAAAGAAGTGGAGAGTTCTATGGCCATATGGAAAAAAATTATGTTCTAAAAATTCAATAGAAGCAGAGAAGAATTGGGAGTGAAAATGTTATTGCCATTTGAGTTAAGTGCACATTGTCAAAATGTCAAAAAATGGATATTACTTGTAAAGAATGGTATTATAATCACACATTGCCTAATGTCCTTATCAGCCATGGTTATGTTGAGAGACCTAAAGATAATGAAATAAAGTTTATTGAAACCATGACTAATAGCAGAGTTAGACCTTATTGTATTTTATATGCTATCAAAATTGATAATCCATAGAACCATATAACTATAAGAAATATTTACAATGCAAAAGTAAAGTTTGAACTACAAAATAATGAAGGCAAATCGGTTATGCAGCAGGTTATGAAACTGTCGATCAGTCACCATCATTATGTGCAGCAGAGTTATGATCCTATGACCAACCAAGTCTCTAATCTTTTTTTAGACATCCTAGATGTGTTAATCTTGCACAGTATTTTCATCAGATTTTATTATTGGATTTCACATTCAAGACAAATATAACAAATTACCTTGTTTTCACATGGAGCCGCAAATATCTATGGATGCTTCATTTACTACTACAATTTCTTTTATTAGTCAGGAGAATGCAGATTCATATATATGGGCTCTCGAATGTATACAAAAGTTGTATAGAGAAAAACTTCTGGGCGTTATTAGATGCCTAGTTCGCTCTATAAATACCGTGGTGAGCGTATTTCCAATGACACATCATATTCTTTGCGCATGGCATATATCAAAGAACGTTCATGCAAATTGTAAACTATATTTTGTTAAAAATAAATAAGTGTTTAGTGGTTGGAGACCACGGTGGAGGATGACAAAAGGAAAAAAAGAATATAAACTTTTTTAGGATGGTTGGATAAATGTGATTAACTCTTTATCAAAAGAAGAATACCATTGGAATTTGACATCTTTCTAAGATGAATGGGTCGGAAAGTGAAAAAAATTAATCAATCTTAAAATATTGGTTGAATAAATATTGAAAGATGTTTGTGTTACTTGGAGAAAAAGAAAACCACTATGATAATGTGTCTACTGGCATATGCGAAATTACACATCATCATTTGAAAATGTACTTTGATTCAGCAATGGGCGATTTTGTCCAATGTTGGATAAATGCAATCTTTGTGCGAGAAATGAACTAGTGGAAATTGAACATGCTTTCAAGTACACTACTTCTAGGACAATGCATCGACTCTCAAATGAAACTGTGTTCAAAGTACTTTTAGGATTTGTATCGCACAAAGCTTTGGATTTACTATTAGTGTGGTTGGGTAGCATTTCACATTTTGGTTCAAACATCAAGTCCTATGAGTGTGTTTTAGGACAAGTAAATGGTCTACCATGTACTTATGTGCTTGAATACTTTAGATCATTACCATTGACTCATTTACCTTCCACTCCTCTTACATTACATCGTCTAAATCTAGAGTTCCTTTAGTTACCTAAAGTTAAAGTCCTCAAAAAAAGATATGAAGAAGCTCCAGATAACGATAGAGTTGTTATGAAAAGTGACTTGAAATTAGTAGCATTTCCACTAACAACAAACATTTTAAAAACCTTGTCCCCTGAAAGAGATGACTTCAAAAAAAATAAGTCAACTAAATGAGGTCCTTCTTAATTTGAACATATTGAAGCATTTAAAAGAGTCGATATATGCCCTAGGAGAAATTATGTAATTTGTTACCTACATCTAACTCAATAGTCAACCTTTTTTATAGTACGGTATTCATTTTCCTTATATATTCCTTATATTGTGATATAATTAATTAAGTAGTTAATTTAAATTATATGATATAAGAAAATCCTTAAATAAAGTGTTATGTGATTGCAGTTGCAAATAGTTGCGTTCGTGGGTAACCAATCATAAAATAAAATGATTTTTTTACTATTACCGATCAAATGTTTCGAGGAAAGGATATAGATTCATCTGTTGATACTAGAGAGCACAATGTTATCCAAATGTTAGGCATTGTATTACTCATGGCTGCTGGGGGCTATATATTTGTAGTTATTGGATAACTATGGGATAGCTCATCTGATGGTTTCCGGTTGGTTTATAACAACTAGGTCAAACATGAAATCTCAATATGACGCAGTTACAAGGTTCCCTCGACATGAGAATACTATAGAGCTTCAATGTTATAATTCCACTTTTATTATAGTTAAATCATGGGATGACAATCCATTAAGCGGTATAAGTTGAAGCATTAGAAGTGAAGTGCTATTCAATAGAGAATTTGTACTTAGTTGTTTGAGGTTAGTATCACGGTCAACAATAATCAACTTAATGTAAAAATCTTTGGCTAGAGTAGAACAGTTAGTTATAAATGTTATTATTGAATCAAGGAATTTTTTATGGGCTGATCGAGTTGAATGTAGATAACATTGGAGTTTTGACCAATAACAAATATCATATATCCTAATGTGATATGGTGTAGGTGAAGAGAACTTGTTTAAATTATTATCACTATTGGTACCGCTAAAAATAATATAAAATATGATTTTTACTAAAAGGTTTATAAGCGATGAATTCGGCTAAACTGTCACAGCATTAGCTAAGTTGATGTGTAAACATTATTATTTGAATTGTTCAATATTAATCACTGACTGAATTAACAATTCTGAGTCACACAACTACATTTATGAATTCTTCAAAAAAACCACATGATTTAGTTAGTTTATAAAGTGTTATAAATTAACAACGTTAATTAATATATAAGAAATATTAGTTGTTTATTTATTTGATGCATTGGGTATTGTTAGTAATTATCTGGGTATATGTATAAAAGTTTTATATACATGTATCGAAATATGATATCGGTATAAATTTAAATGGGATTTGAACAGAGATAGTTACTTAACCAGGGTTTTGGAAACTTTTCTCTAACCAAGGGAAATAATGATTGGCCATGTTTAAGAGGGTATGAGGTGGAAAGATTGACAATTTAATGGGAATTAAAGAAGGGAAGTTTTAATTAGGAGAATTGGAAAGGTTTCATTTTCCCCATTAAAATAAATCCCTTAATTTCCTTTTTTGGTCTTTAATTTTTTCTCCTTCTTCCTCCCTTCATGGTAGCATACTCCATCTCTATAGTGTCCAATTATTTTTCTTTCCATCCAAAATTGATTTAAATAAAATAAGACGCGTCTTTCGATTTTAGCAAAGTCTAAATGTTGATTTAAGAAATCTAAGGAGGATTTTCAATCAAGATGTTATAAAGGGCGATACTCCTTCAGGTTCAATTCCTTTTATTTTATTTCTTCATGATATTTAGCCATAGCTAAATCCACACACACACACAAATTTAATCTATTATACCATTTGTATATTGTCATTTAATCATAAAACCAATTTTTATTTGATTTAATTTATGTATTGTTATTGGATCTAAAACCATTTTTTTAATGTACATTTGATTTGCTATTATAAAATTTACATATTATTATATAATTTAATTTACTTATAATTATAGGTTTAATATTTTTGCAATTGAGTTGTATAAATTTATATACATTAATCTTTATGTTATTCAAATTTGTAAACCAACATTAAGTTAAATCTTTTGGTTAGGTTAATATAACTTTGAAATTAATATATTCAATTTGTTATTATTTAGTCAAATATATGAAATTTAAAATTTAAATTACAATATATATATATATATATATATATGCGCGCGCATGTGTATGTGTATAAGTATGTATGTATATGTTTATATGAAATGTTTTTAAAATCAATCATGTTATTGGAGCGATATATTAATTATGACAATGCTTTATAATAATCTTGCATGTTAGTTGTGTGTTTTTCGGATGTAATATTATAGCTAAGATATTTTGGTTACGAATAAGTATGGAATTCTTTTCATATAGATAATGACCTATTATTAATCTAGTGTTTGTAAAAAAGGAAGTTGGAATCAACAAAAATATCATCTTTTTTCTATTTCCATTTTATCGTGATTTGACTAGATCTAGACTTAATGTATGTTTTTATTTCCATTTTCACTTATACACCAAGCATTCTCTTATTTTGAAGATATCCAATTATATTATATAGGATTGTTTTTCATACACACACACACACATTGTAACACCCCGAAAATTTAACAAGAAAATTAATAATAAAATTAGATTTAAAATAAAACAAGGACTAAAAGAAAATTTTCATATACGTTCGAATTTCACAAAGAAATTTAGACCATTGAGTTTGTAGCGATTATCCAGACGAATTTCATGTATAACACTTCATAATCGGAGTTAGTTCGGAGAATTTATGGATGTTAGAAGAATTGAAAATAGAATAAGAACTAAAAATAAAAAAATTCAAAATTAACAAAGGGAACGGTCGACCCAGAGGGTTTGAAGGTCGGTTGATAGTAGTCGACCTAGGGTAGTGAATGGTCAATCATTAGTTGATTAAAATCGTGCATTCTATCTTTCATGTGACATGTTTGAACGGACCAGATAATGCTTTGCATAGAAGTTGTTGATTTGCGAATCTGATTTCAGAAAATATTCACTAACCTAAATTCAATAGCCCATATTAGTTGAAAACCCTATAAATACTAGCCTAATCAAACTCTAATTCGCACATAACCATTTAATGTAACCGAACTTTGCTAAACTATTCCCTCTTCCCTAGCTCTAAAAATTTCTTATAAATCAAATAAGAACAACCTAGAAGAAAATAAGAATTGGCAGCAAGGTGGACCAAGCAGAGCTATCAAATGGAGGTGTGATTCGCAGGCAAGAGCAATAGGAAGAGCTTAGGCTTGAAGTGAATGGAAACAAATTTGATAAGATGATTATTACAGTTATATTTGGACAGTTTTAATTGATTTAGGATGCTAGAAACCCAAATTGAATATATAAAACCCTAACTTGAAATCTATAATATTAAATTAAGAATTACAGTAAACTGTTAAATGGATATTGATGTATACACCCTTTTTACACTTAAATATACAAACTATAAACCAACAAACCCTAAATTGAATTGCTAATTGACAATTAGACTATTTATTTAGTAATTAGGGTTCACCAATAACTGCTAACGACATTGATTAAACAATGAATAAAAATCGACAATTAAAATTGCAGAAACTCTAAATTTTGTTCATAAATGATCAACCTTGGACCCTCAGCGGTCGACCGGTGGCGATTGACCATTCGTAATGAAAATTGCAGATCTTGAACCTTGGTTTAAGGCCCAAGTTGATAATAAAAAAATTATATAGTTTCAGTTAAAAATTATATAAATGGAAGTTGTTTGTTTGAGCCTATTTTGGACTAAGTACATATGCTAGAGACAGTATGGAAGTTGTTCCCTATCAAAGGACCATAGTTCAGTGCGGTGTTGGGTAACAGTCAAATACCTAATCGGGAATCAAGAGTCGACTAGGGCGATATATTTCGCAGATTGAGAGTTCGAAGTCGACTAAGGAGATGTATTTCACAGACACTGAGGGGGAGTTCTGCGGTGGATGTGCAACACCTAGGGAGATGCCAGTTGAGTGAGCCTGGTGCTAATGGGGATTCTCTATGGATAGTCAAGCCCGATGCAACACGATAAGGGGCTATAGAATAGAAAGGAGACTGTCACTAAAAGAAGTTCATGTACACACGAATCTAACGTGACATGGTACAAGTGGACATCGGCACAGTACAATAAGAGGCATTTTGCACTACGATCAAGAGATGGACACGGGTGCATACGATGAGTCATACTGCAAATTTGCATCTAGGAGTTCTCTCTCTCCAGGCGTAGTGATGGTATAGGTATTTATGGGAGAGCAGTTCCCACAGTCGCCTATGTGAGGTATTTTCCTATTGGATGGCTCTAGCGACGTTGGCCGATTATTGGTGTGAGGTTTGATTTGTAGTTCGACCCTTTGTGTTAGATAAGAACCCTTAGGTATTGGACCTTAGGAGTTCACGGACACTTGTAACACACCCTATGTCATTTAGAATAGTTTTGAAGTTAGCTATACATGCTCATCACATGTTAAACTTGTACTCATTCACTAGACTTTTTGTCTGACCCATTCTTTTTCCATCTTTTCCCCACCATAGGTGGACACGACAGTAAGTGATTGGCCTATTCTTCATACTTGAAAAGCCATGCTTATCTTTGGAGATTGCTTTTACCATATTTACTCTCCATGTATTATTCTATCATATCAGTACATTTTATTTCCTTGTATCGGACTTTGAGAGATATTTTTCTATGTACTCTATATTGGACCACATACTGATTTTTCTAGGGCTGCGACTTGGATATTTTTTGAAATAGACATTTTTCTATGTTATATATGTTTTATTCCTTTTGTTGTAAGTTCTAAAAGTTTAGTATATCTTAGATTATATCTGCTTATCTTAGTCTCTGGAATGTAAAAGTTTATAAACTCGACGATCCACATTTCTCGGCACGACGCAAGGCCGAAAGCCACATTGTGCTTTGGACCGGTGCATGTCAGGAGATGCGGCTTGTCATAATTGGTATGCGAGCATAGGTTCAAAGTTCCTTAGGTATTAAGACTGTCTTGAGAGAATGTACTTGAAATTAAAAAAAAGGTTTCCAAAAAGTATTTTCAAAGTAGTTGCTAAAAGTTTTCAAAAATGGACCATTTAAAAAGTATTATAGATATAAATAAAGAATTATTTTCAAGAAGCTTTTCAAAATTCTTCGTACATTAAAATCTCTCTTTTTCGTGCTTATTCTAGTTCTCATTCGTGCCTATGTTATCTCTTTTCTCTTAATCGCATTTATGCTCTCTGTGGAAGTTACTAATGAAATTATTAATATTCACGGATAGAAGATGACTGATCCCGCAAGTTTAGGCTCCAACGATGCAACCAAGATCCTGGGTGTAAACATCCCTATATGGTTCCCCAATTATCTTCAAGTTATGGGACAGACCGAGCACAATCCCATTAGAGAGCCCGTAGAGAGAGCAACATGTGAGCTATGCAAAGATTTTTCTAGTCTTAGGGGTAAACCATACATGGCGACGGAGTCTTACGTGAATTCAAGGTCATGAATTGACGTTTGTGAGAGGAAATTTGGTTTGATATGATTGACTGACGTTGTAAGGTGGCAGTTAGCTACCTCGTAGTTGTAGGGAGAGGCATTGTGCTGGTGGGAAGTTATTGGCTCTAAGACCGATGGAGGTGATATTTCATGGGATGGGTTCGATAGGAGAGATGAAGTTCCTTTCTAGAGCGGAGGAAGGCGTTCATTTAGAAAAGTTTATCCATCTTAAGCAGGTGGACATGATAGTTAAGGAATACGTAAATCAGTTTAATGAGCTAGCTAGATTTGGTATGGATTTGATTAACACATCACATAAGAAAGCTCTTAAATTCGCTAAGGAACTGAACCAACCTCTCCAAGGTTTAGCTGTGATCACATTCCAAAGGGTGCTACCTATGAGGGTTTAGTGGAGATGGCTTTATGCATTACGATCTCCCTAAAGGAAGTAAAAAAGGAGGCTCAGAAGACTGGAGGGAAAGTGCAGTAAAAGAATAATAAGAAGAGAGGATTTGGGTCAAATGGGAAGATTCAAAGGAAATTGCGATGTAATAAGTCACTTAAAAAACTTTGAATTGAAGATTGAAAATTAAAGATTGTACATTTTTTATCTTTAACTAAAAGCCGATCAATGACTGAAAAATCCAGTCTTTAATTTTTAAGTTAAAGACTGAAATCAGTCTTTAGTCTGTTTGTAAAATTTAAGATGTTTTACCAATGATATTTCAGTTTTAACTTCTACCTGCATTTAAATAACTTAGTATCAATGGTGGATATTTTTTAAAATTTTAAATCTAATGGTCAAACTTGGTGATCCAAATCATGTTAAATTGAATCTCGTAATATAATAAATAACTGTTTTAATATCCTAAAAATTTGCACCAAGCTCCTTAAATTAAGCTCCTCACTCATGCTGTAACTTCTCCGTCCCCTTTCTTCTCACGTTACAGGTGCATTTAATTGAATTTGAGGCTACTAACTTATCATCTTCTCTATGGTCAAATTGATCCTAAAAATACTTCAAATTGCTCCATAAGTCAATGTGAAATTATCATCTTCTCTATGCTTAAAAAGGGAAATATTTCTCTATCTAGTTTTGTAGACATTGGAATCAGGGATTCCACATCGTTTTAGGATTTTAAATAAATGTTTTCTATTAAACCCAATTTCAATGAATGGTAGTAGCTCAAACTTCACATTGGAGAACCGAGCCAAGAACTCAAGAATGGTAGGAGATCAATATGTTCATTTTAACATGTATATTCCATTGTAAGTTTCTTTATACTTCACATTTTCAGTTTAGGATTATGAATAGTGACATATAAGATGATCATTATTTTTGTATAACCATTCCAATGCTTAGAAATTCAACTAAAAAGGCAGCTTGAGTTAATCGAAGAGTTTGTAAAAAGGAGCAAGCAGATAGTGAAGAGTAAGCTAAAGCAACCGGAGCTTCGGGATAGAAATACAACACTTAAGGAAATTGATTCATGAGCTATGGAAAGAGGAGAATATTATGGTGTAACGCATATAAAGTGTGTGAAGCATTCAGTTACTCTCTTAGACAATCATAGCCCAGAAGTTTGATTTGAGATTTGACACTACTTTCGAGTGGGTTGATTATGGATAAAATTAATGTTTCATATTATATTTGTAAAGAAATTAAACCATTGAGGTGATTTCATTGTCGATGAGAGTCTACTAATTCTTTCCATGAGTCAATTTGAAATTTATGATGATAGTAGGTGGTTGCTGTTAGTTTGAGGAGAGGACGGTGTACGGAAAAATTTGCTAATGTTACCACGAACTATTTTGAATTGTAATTAGCCAGCTAAAGCTTTGTCTAAATTAACATTATGTAACTATACTAATTTTTTTAGGGCTAGTAAGGACATTGGATTCATTTGTAGTATGTATTTATGTAAATTTATCTACAAGTTAATGAATTTAAGAAGTTCCAGAGAAACTATACAATTATACCTTCGGATATTTTCCAAAATTGATCTATTACACTTATGAATGTTGAATTGTTATCCAAATATATGCATATGTGTGTCATCTAAATATGTTTCTAACTTGAGACCGATTACAAACTATTTACTAGTCTTTAAAATTTAGTCTTTACAAATTTTTAAGATCGAATTTCGGTCTTTAACTTTTAAGATCGAAATCTCGGTCTTAATTTTCGTTTGAGACTTAGAAATTAGTGATTGAATCTTTTGGTCTTTAATCAGTCTTTAAGTGTTAATTAAAGACTGAATTTATTAGTTAGAGACATAAATTTGTCATCTCTAATTCAATGTATTTTGGTAGTAAGTAAAGCAAACCAAGGCACTTTGCTAAGGAGTGCAAGATAGATTTCTCAAATGTGAAGTGTTATAACTATGATCAATTTGGACATGTGAAGCGAGCTTGCACAACCCCATTGAGACCTCTTATTCAGGCTTCAACTTAGGTGGTTCTAGCTTATGCACTAGAGGCAGTCCCTAGCTCGAGTGCATGACTAGTGGTAGACAATGGTAAGAAAGTGGTGATCGAAGGTGTGTTGATTCGTTTTGGTTTATCTATTCGCACTTTATTTGACATTGGGGCTTCACATTTTTTAATTTCTAGTAGACTTGTTGATGACTTACACTAACACACTAGTATAGTCACGGACCCTATAGTTGTGTCAAACCCTATAGGAGGATCGACCTATTTGTTTATGGTATGTATGGGTTTGAAGTTGCTTATTTTAGGGGTCGAGTTCGATTGTGATGCCTTTATATTGGAATTTTATTGATATAAATTGATATTAGGAATGGATTTTATGACTATGTATGAGGCTATTTTAGACTGTGATAAGAAGGTAGTTAAATTAAGCACGTGTAGTGGACATAGCTTAGAAGTTTATTACGACCCTCGAGGATTGGTTATGTTAAGCTACTTATATTCATTGGACCTATCACATGACGATCTTAGCATAGTGCCTGTAGTTAGAGATAGCCCATATGTTTTTAATGAGGTTATTAGTCTCCCGCCCTAGAGAGAGATCGGTTTAGGATCTATCTTGTTGAGAACGCTAGATCGGTCGCCTTACCACTACCGCATATGGCTCCAGAAGAAAGACGCAAGTTGCAAGCAGGTTAACAAGTTATTGGAGAAAGTTTTTATTAGAAGGAGTATTTCTAAGTGGGGAGCACTGGTCATCTTTGCCACTAAGGCGGATTGTTCTCCTAGAATCTGCATCGATTATAGGGAGTTGAATAAACTGACTCTAGATGATATTTTGAGAAGATTAGTAGAGGAGTGTCATCGAGTCATTTAAGGCGTTATGTCATTGACTCATGAGGATGGTTATAGAGGGATGATAGCTTTATGCTCTGTGTAATAAGGATTTGGTAGATTAGGTATTGGTTGAGTCTCATCGTTCTAGGATGACCATTTATCCATGTGGTGACAAGATATATCACAACATGAAAAGAGTTTTCTATTGGCCTGGTATGAAGAAGCAAGTAGCAGAGTATATAGCTAAATGTATGACTTGCTATAGGGCAAAGGCAGAGCAGAAGAAGTTGAAAGGAATATTGCGAGCCATTGGATAATCCAGAGTTGAAGTGGGAGAGTATATTCACAAACTTTATAGATGGTTTACCTAGGATTAGGAGAGGGAATAAGAGAATTTGGGTCATAGTTGATTGGTTGACTAAGTGCTCTTATTTCATACTAGTAAGGAGTATGAGGACGGCGGTATTATTGGTGGTTCTATATGTGGGAGAGTTCATTACATTACATGGAGTTCCTACGAGTATAGTTAGTGACCGAGATCCGCTTTTCACCAACGAGTTCTGGACGAGTCTATAGGAGGCATTGGGGACCGAGTTGAGTTTGAGTACCGCATATCATCCACAGACCGATGGACAAACAGAGAGAGTATATCAGATTTTGGAGTATGTAACGACCCACCTTTTCGACCATCGAAAGTCGGCACCAATTACATCCATGGTATACCTATGCTGAACATCCAATCACTGGAAAGGCAGATTGTTAGGGTAAAATGAAAAAGAAAATAAGAAACAGAATCTCATAGCGGAACGATCACATATAATATACCAAAGACAGTAAAAGATGTCACTCTAAAATACATAGTATATCAGAGTTAAAAACAAACCTCATCGGCCTGGACAGTTATAACTTCCCGACCTTACAATTGCTGATGGGTAACATAATAATAAAACGGAAAATGAAAATACTACAGTAAGTGAACATCTAGCTCTACTCCATGAGCTCCATGTACCACCAACGACAGCTTTGAAAATACTCGGTTTGACCCGAGCATTATAATAAAATAACACCCAGGTCAGTCTGGAAGTACCAGCGTGAGAAAACTCAAGTACTGTGATGGACCTATAATAATTCTGCGAAACCATGCCCCTAAATGCGGAACAGGTGTTTACCTCACAAGAACAATTTCCACACATGAATGAATGGAAGCAAATTAAAACAAAACCCAAACTTGAAATGATGAGTATAAACAAGGTCACAATCCAAACTCAAAGGATGGATGAAAATAATTAAACATCGAGAAGAACCCCAATCACCTCTCGGTGCAATTAAGAAAAAAAATCAAAGATTTAAATCCACAACAAGGAAACGAATTTTCCAACAATGAATAGGAGGGTGCATGTAATGACCCAGAATTTTGAACAATTTAAATTGAAAATATTTAATTAATTTTAAATATTTGAATGATGGTTTGACTTGAATTTCAAATTATCAGAATAATTTGGCGATTTAATTTTAAATTAAATCTATTGTAAGTTGAATAAAAATTTGAATCTTCAGTTTTAAGCTGAAGAAAAATATTTCAAAAGCTTTTAAAATTCGTAATGATGATACTGAAGATAATGGAAGTGGTAAAAATTTAAATTTTAAGTGTTTGTTCAGTTTTGAAATTTTATTGTCGAATCGATATTTAAAAATAGCCTCCGAGGCGCAGTCTCGGAATTCGACGAAACCAGTTTCATTGAATCCATAATATTGAATTGTTACCGGATTTCAAATTTCGTATTTATCGGAGTTGTTATGAGAGCACACGATAGATAAACGCGTTGAAATTAAATTGAATTTAATTTAAAATTTAAAATTTAAAGTTGGTCAATGTCAGCACATTATCTTCCCTAAATCATGCCTGAAAATCACGATACGAGATCGTGCAAACCATGCCTCCCTTAATTTTTAAATTCCCCTCTTCCTTCGTCAGTTCAAATCAAATGAACAAAACGAAAACAACTCTCGTTCAAAATCAAGTAATGGCCGCCTCTCTCTCTCTCTCGTTCAAAACAAATAGAAAATGGCCGAAGCCTCGTTAAAAATTGAAATAAATTTCTCCTTCACAAAATATATAGCTGAAGCCCCTTTACTCTCGTTCAAAATCAAATCGTTCAAACATTTTCGTTCAAACAAAATTGCCGAGCCTCTTTAATTCAAACCCGCTACTAGGTTGAAATCGATTCATCCCCGAAAAAGAAAAAAAAGAGTAAATCACAAGCAGTAATTCGCGACCCAAATCGCGAAGCGGCGACGAAAGCATGGGGTTGTTCGCGAGGCAACTCGATGGTAGGCGCTCGCGTGCGATGTCGCGTGGGTGAGCGCGCGAGGCTGAGGACAGGGCGGCGTCGATGGATCGAACTCGAGATCGATCGCGATGCTGGGAGGAGGAGTAGTGGCGTGGCCTGGCGAATCGTAGGCAAGGTCGAGGCGAAGCTCGATTTTGAGCGACATTCGTGGTGGTCGGCAAGTTCGTGGCCGCGAAATAAGCAAACCAAATTCGACAGTAAGGTATCGACATTTTTGATTTAATTTGATACAAATATATATCCAATTTTTGTATCTGCAGTGAGGAATGTTCGCTGTGTTAAAATTTCGATTTAATATGTATATGTACAGGAAAAGAAAAAAAAGGAAAGAAAGTATATGAAAAATTTAAAACAGAAAATTATTTTACAGATTAAATATATATATATGCATGTTGGAAAATTCTAAATATTTACGATATGTATATTTACAGTAAGAAGAAATTTTTTTTTAAAACAAAATTTCTTCTTACTGTAAATATACATATCGTAAATATTTAGAATTTTCCAACATGCATATTGTAACGACCCAGAATTTTGAACAAATTAAATTGAAAATATTTAATTAATTTAAATATTTGAACGATGATTTAATTTGAATCCCGAATATAACTTTGAATTTGACGATTAAATTTTAAAATTTAATCTATTGATGTTGAATAAAAATTTAAATCTTCAGTTTAAAGTTGAAGAAAAATATTTCGAAAGCTTTTAAAATTCGTATTGATAACACTGAAGATAATAGGAGCTTCAGAATCGAATTTGAAAACGATTTGTTCAGTTTAAAATTATATCGTTCGAATTGATATTTAAAAATAGCCGTCCGAGGCGCAGTCTCGGAATTCGATGAAACCAGTTCCATTGGATCCGTAATATTGTATTATTACCGGATTTCAAATTTCGTATTGATCGGAGTTGTTATGTAATCGTACGGAGAGTAAACGCATAGGAATCAAATCAAATTCAATTTAAATTTAAAATTTAAAAATTTGTCAACATCAGCCACCCTACTGCCTACTTTGTCTCCTGCCTTTTCCAAGCACGTACGCATCTTGTCCCCTGTTATTTCGTTCACAGCAGAACACTTCATCATTTCGTTGAAAAGAAAATAAATGGCCACTGTAAACAAAAAATCATCTCGTTCAAATCGAAATTCCCCCTTCCCCTCAGTTTAAATCTACACGAATTCTTCCTTCCTCAAATCATTTTTTTGAAAACAAAATCAAGTAAACAATGGCCACTGGTCTCTCTCTCCCTCTCTCTCGTTCCTCTCCTCCATCTCTTTTAAATCATCACGCAATCGAAATCGCGTACGAACTCGCGACGGCGGCGCGTCAGCAGGCACGCGCGAAGGGGAGATGGAAAGCGAGTTCGAATCACTGAACGCATCGCGCGCGCATAATAGTGGAGCTAGGGTTGTCGCGTGGGCCAGGGATGATCGATGAATATCGATTGGAAGAGGCGGCTTCTGGGTCGAAGGGGGTTGCCGCGATTCGCTGTTAGGGTGAACTCGAGCTCGAAGATGATGTTGGGAGTGCCGCATGATTCATAGCATCGTGGCGGCTGGAGTGGACGCGGTGGTAGGTCGCGTTCGTGGGTGTGCCGTTGAGGAAGACTCGCGAGCTAGTCGCGGCGATCTCGAGCGAGGGGGAAGCGAGCTGGGTTCGTCGACATTGGCGTTTGGGTGTGTGAGGCTGGCTCTGGTTCGTCGACATTGGCGTGGGAGTGGAGGTGAGCGTTGAGTTCATTCTTGTTCAAAGCAGTCTCGATTCTTTTCCTGTTCGATTTTGAGGTAAAATTGGTTTAAGGGTTGTATTTATTTATTTACTCAAGAAAGAAAAAAACCCTTTAATCAAATGAAAAAAATAAACTGTTGATTCCCATTTCGTTCATTAGAGGATTTAAACAGTAGGATGAAAAAAAATGAAACAGAGAAAATAACTGAAAGTCTTATAAAATAATTTGTTGTCTTCAATTTATAGATTTACACATGTATATGTATATTTACATAGTAAAGCAAATTACAATGTTATTTGCAGAAACAGAAAATATGTTATATAAATAAAGTTTGAAACAATTCTGTTTAAGTACAAAAGGCAATTAACTTGTTAATTAGCTTATTTAGTCAAGTCTCTAAGGATGATTTATTAATAAGGGAAAGTGTATTAAATTTAGTTAAATTAAATAAATAAATGGAAATGAATTGTTCGATTTATTCGAATATTAATAGATTGTGTAAATTATTTATACTAGGTCGAATACAACGAAGAAAAATAAATCTGGAAATGGAAAATGGATGGAAAAATAAAAGCTAAGGTGAGATTTTCTCACTCAATTGAAAAGTGGAATTTTTGCAGTTATTTATTGACTGATTGATTGCTATTTGGATGTGGTATTAGATATAGTAGGATATATCTATTATATATATAGCAATATATACATATTGGCATATGTATATATTGGATTGATTGATTTCCCGCCTCGTATAGCGGATGAGACCCTATTGCGCCGTTAGTAAGCGGATTTTTATAAAAACCCATATACCGCGATATTCCACCTCGAAGTGGAATGGTATTGTGCTAACGTCTTTGGATGCAGGGAAACAGGTTGGAGGGATCCAACTGGATTCCTCAACTGTATTTATTTATTTACAGATATATTGATGTAGATTCTGTTATCATATTGATACATGATGTCTGATGTTGTGATGGACTAATTGATGCGTGGCATCATTGGATTCAAGTTTTTGAAGTTTTAAAATAACGATTTTTATTTTAAAAGGAATTTTGAAGTGATTTTTGGAAAGTATACGATTTATTAAATTTTTGAATTTATTTATATTAAATAAATAAATGTTATAAATTTAAAGTTATGAAAATTATAAATTGTGAAATATAACTGAAAGGTGATTTTGAAATAAATAGTTAAGTAATTTATAGAAAAATAGTTTAAGTTTGGATTTCTTTTGAATTATAAAAAAATGATACATATAAAAGATGTATAAAATTGATATTCATAACTTTAAAAGATTGGGATTATAAAACGAGTTTTTATAAGCGTTAAAATGAATTTTTAAGAATTTATAAGCGAATGAAATTTATAAATTGTGAACTTATAAATGGAAATGATTTTGTATAATAAATGAATTATAAGTATTCAACTTATAATATGGATAGTTGGTATAAAAAATTAGTTATGAATTGAATTAGTTAACAAAGGAGATTTATAAATTGAAGTTTTTATAAATATAAATGTGATTTATTGAACGTTGTTTATAAATCCGAAATCACTTATTTTGATAAGTGAAATTCTAGAAGTAAATAAAAGGAGATTGATAAATCAAAGTTGTTACAAAATAGAAAGAGAACTTATAAAACGTTGTTTATAAATCCGAAATCACTTATTTTGATAAGTGAAATTCTAGAAGTAAATAAAAGGAGATTGATAAATCAAAGTTGTTACAAAATAGAAAGAGAACTTATAAAACGTTGTTTTATAAATTCGAAATCAATTGAATTTGATAAATTAAATGTAGAAGGTTATTAAAGGAAATATATTCGCGATTTTGGATAGCGAATTATCCTTGAAATAAATATGTAGAAAGACTGAAATTTGGTTAGTGAAGTATATTCACGATTTTGGACAGTGAATATATTGTTAAGTAAAATGGATTTATTTTTGAAGAAGTGATATTAAAAATGAAGTTGAACATTTTAAAGATGTTTTAAAATGTATTATGAATCGAAAGCATAGATTTCAACAGTTCTTGTTGAAATAGGCGTTTTCGAGATATAAGGAAATGATGGACTATAACACTGTTGTTATAGTAAATGATTTTCGAAAGAAAATAATTTTTGTAGTATTGGGATTTATATATCTATCTAAATTTCGAATCCCAATACTTGTGATTTTGAGTTGTCGTAACGATGTTTTACGTAAAATTCGTTTTGACTCAAATAAAATTTGTGAAAGAAAATGATTTCCTTAAAGAATGAAATGTATACTTAATATTGATTTAAGTATATCGAATATTTTCCAAGTGTTGAAAATAAATAGATTTGTGAAATACTTATTTTTAAATAAGTATGGAAATGTTTTTCCAATATGAAATGAACTGTTTTGAGATTTTATCTTCAAAGATAAATTGAAATGTGAATATTTGAAATTTGTTTTCAAATGATTAAGTGTGGAAATAATATATCTAGTAAAGATATTTTTGAAGATGAAATAATTTGGAAAATTATGTGGAATCTGATGATGTTGCGCATCTTTATTGATAGTTAAATAACCGACTATCAATAATTACCTTTAGATAGGTATTTGTTGGAAATTGGATGAATTTGAATGCCTTACTTATTTTTGAATAATCACTCACTATTCGGGTTAACCGGGAAAGGACCATGGGGTCGTATAACCCATTCCGAATATGTGATACGTCGTTATGAATTGCATTCGAAGACCGGTGTTGAAGACCGGATATTTTTGAAAACGGAAGGATTACCGTCGAGTTACTCTACATCGGCTGATCTCCGGTTTAGAGGTTTTATCACCCTTAGTGACGGGAAGTCCGGACGTGATTAGAAATTTATCCGGATATGCAAGGGCTTCGTGAGAAGTGCCTTCGGTTCTGTTCGATCCCGGAACAGACTTGTATGGATTGTGTGTCTGACGTTACAATTTGAGATACAAAGCTGATTTCTTTCAAATACATTTCTGTTGGTGGCGGAGAATTTATTCTCTTAGCTTAACACCCTTCTCTGAGACGTACGAGCTCAGAGGTTATGAAGTTGAAATTTATCAGCGATATATCCCAATTTGGTAACGTGGCATACTGAGTGTTGCTGTGAAATGATCAGTGTTTGATCATTTGCGATATGATCATTTGTTTGATCTTATATCTTTGTGATCATAGGTTGATCATTTTGTTTGACCCGAAGCAGGGCTTTTTGAGAAAGCGTAGCTTTGTGGACGAGACTTTGTCGAGCCTCACACCCCGGAAATGGTCGAAACAGGAAGGATGCAGCAAGGTTCTAGGGAGTAGCGCCCCTTAGTGTATGTCATTCCTTCTGGATAAAGGTGGTATCATGGTATGGAGCCCAGATACTTAACCTCTGTGGTTGCTGCAAAATTTATTTCTTTGTGGTTGTTGGAAATCGGGGATCCTCGGGAAGATCGGTGACGATCGGGGGATGGCATACGCGTGTCAGTAGTTACCTATTTTTGCAGAGGTAACCCGGCCTTGTGTTGGCAGAGATCCGGTTAGGTTCTCGGGTCGTCTATTCCAGGGACGTACCCATCGTGGATAGGAAGTTCCTTAGCCTGACCATTTGTTGGAAATCCAAAGAAACAATACGAGCCTTGTACGGTTTTAGTTGTAGAACCTGCCATCTAATATGGCAGCTATAGCAAGCATACTATAATGGTACCTATGCTGGCTAAGATTTATATTCTACTTACGAAATGTTTTCTACACTATGCACTAATAATAATATCAAAAAGAATTTGATTTTTGCGTAGTAAGCATCTTTGACTATCATAAGAAGAAATCTCCTCCAAGTCTGCGTTTGCATTGTGTGTGTGGCGGGAGGTCTTATGGTAGTTTCATTTTCCAAAAGCATTTCGAATTGACTTTAAAATTATCCTGTTGTTTATTTTAAAGAATAACTGTTTTACGATCTCACACCAGTCACCATGACTGACTCGGAGTTTATTGTTTCCCTTCTAAACTCTGGGTGCCCACAAATTTTCCACACGGGCAGTCTAGAGTTATATTATCAGGATATTCTGGATATTCTGGAGCTTTGGAGATAAGCTGGATGACGAGACGTAGTATTTGTAACTGATAGTATTTATTCCGCTGTGTATTCTGTATGAGGACAAGTATTATAACTGTCCATTGTTGTATATGACTCTGATGATTGATGTATGTATAAACTGATATAGTTCTTTGTTTTAAAAGACTAGTGTTATCTATTATATATTGTTCCACTGCGATATGTGAGATTCTGATATTGTCTCTGTCTCTGTTTCTGATGTTGTTCTTTTGTTCTTCTCTTCTTTCTTCTATCTTCTTCTTTTTCCTCTTTTCTTATTCTTCTACTTTTTTCTTCTTTTAAAAACCCTCACTATTGGAGTTTCCGGCACTCGATTGCTCGGCAGTCGATAAAGTGAGTATCGATGTCGAATTTTCGAAAGTCGAAAAATCCCGTACGTGACACATATATATATATTTAATCTGTAAAATAATTTTCTGTTTTAAAATTTTCATATACTTTCTTTCCTTTTTTTTATTTTCCTGTACATATACATATTAAATCGAAATTTTAACACAGCGAACATTCCTCACTGCAGATACAAAAACTGGATATATATTTGTATCAAATTAAATCAAAAATGTCGATACCTTACTGTCGAATTTGGTTTGCTTATTTCGCGGCCACGAACTTGCCGACCACCACGAATGTCGCTCGAAATCGAGCTTCGCCTCGACCTTGCCCACGATTCGCCAGGCCACGCCACTACTCCTCCTCCCAGCATCGCGATCGATCTCGAGTTCGATCCATCGACGCCGCCCTGTCCTCAGCCTCGCGCGCTCACCCACGCGACATCGCACGTGAGCGCCTACCATCGAGTTGCCTCGCGAACAACCCCATGCTTTCGTCGCCGCTTCGCGATTTGGGTCGCGAATTACTACTCGCGATTTACTCTTTTTTTTCTTTTTCGAGGATGAATCGATTTCAACCTAGTAGCGGGTTTGAATTAAAGAGGCTCGGCAATTTTGTTTGAACGAAAATGTTTGAACGATTTGATTTTGAACGAGAGTAAAGGGGCTTCAGCTATATATTTTGTGAAGGAGAGATTTATTTCAATTTTTAACGAGGCTTCGGCCATTTTTTATTTGTTTTGAACGAGAGAGAGAGGCGGCCATTACTTGATTTTGAACGAGAGTTGTTTTCATTTTGTTCATTTGATTTGAACTGACGAAGGAAGAGGGGAATTTAAAAATTGAGGGAGGCATGGTTTGCACGATCTTGTATCGTGATTTTCAGGCGTGATTTAGGGAAGATAATGTGCTGACATTGACCAACTTTAAAATTTAAATTTTAAATTAAATTCAATTTAATTTCAACGCGTTTATCTATCGTGTGCTCTCATAACAACTCCGATAAATACGAAATTTGAAATCCGGTAATAATTCAATATTACGGATCCAATGAAACTAGTTTCGTCGAATTCCGAGACTGCGCCTCAGAAGGCTATTTTTAAATATCGATTCGACAATAAAATTTCAAAACTGAACAAACACTTAAAATTTAAATTTTTACCACTTCCATTATCTTCAGTATCATCATTACGAATTTTAAAAGCTTTTGAAATATTTTTCTTCAGCTTAAAACTGAAGATTCAAATTTTTATTCAACTTACAATAGATTTAATTTAAAATTAAATCGCCAAATTATTCTGATAATTTGAAATTCAAGTCAAACCATCATTCAAATATTTAAAATTAATTAAATATTTTCAATTTAAATTGTTCAAAATTCTGGGTCGTTACAATCTTCCCTCCTTAAAAGAATTTCGTCCCGAAATTACAAGTTAGGAAAAATGGTCCTATACCCGTTAACTATTTTACCAAAACCAAATAGTTTTATCAAATTTCAAAACAAATCTTTCTATTAAAGATTCGTTATCACTTCAGCTAACTTTCTAAACACTTTCATAGTTTTCCAACAACTTCATTTACTTCACAATTTAAATTTAAATTCAAATTTTAAACTTTCAAAATTTTCTCAAAATTTTCCTAACGCTCTAAATTCCCAAAAAATTTCGCCAGCGTCTCCTTTGCGCGGCTAGCTCGGTACGACTACAAAATGGCACATTGGGCCCCCAATTTCAAAAAAGAAAAGAAAAAGCCAAGCGGCTAGACAAGAAAATCATCAAATCTCATATTGAAATTGAAATACATACCTTTTTCGGGCAATTCAAAATTATCTTTGAAATTAAAATCCCAATTCCATCATAACACCTGTATATCCTATTTAACCATATCCAACTACAATATTCTAATATCATTTTGCACATTTTATTACAAAATTTTCAATATATACTTCTTATACCATTTTTAATTCACTATTGAAGTTATATATATTATCATTCAATTTTACATTTCAAATTTCATTTGAATTAAATTTACAATTTCAATTTAATTTGGATTTAGTTTACCTTCTAAATATTGAATTTATCAACTATTTTTAGTTCACTTCGAACTAATCTTAAAACTTCATTTTATTTCACACAATTCAAATTGGTTTTCAATATTCAGTTTCAATTCCAGTTTAATTCTTCATTCAATCATCAACTTAAAATAATTTTAACATCAAATTTTTTTACTTAAAATTTTCATTATTCATTTCTTAGGTTCAATATAAATATTCCATATACACATTATATTTATTTTCAATTTGCCACTTCGGTTAAATCTACTTACGTTTTAACTGGATTTCCAATTCGAATTCAATTTACCTTTCTTTTATAATTATTAAATTTAATTCGTTTCAAACCTTATTCATTTGGTCAATATTTAATTAGCTTCACTTACTAATTTTAGTTTAATACTTCTCTTCGTTTTCCACAAATCAAATTCAATTCCAGTTCTATTTACTTTCAAATTCAAAATGAATTTTAACATTCAATTTCATTTTCTTGCACTTGAAATTGCAAATTTATTTATTCGTTCACAAATTCATTCATTTTCAATTTGAATCTCATTCCAATCAAATTTCAAATATTTTATAAATTATCAACTTATTTACATTCCATTAATGAATTTTATTTTCAATTATCTTCCTGGAATTCCATTCCGAATTATAAATCACATTTACAATTTTACATTAACAATTTCTATTTGTATATAAATTCATTTTCTTAACTTCCAATTCACATTTATAAATTTCATTTGTTAAATGAATTTATCTTCAATCTTTGGTTATACATTTATTTAATTAAATTTTCATATAACAATGATAATAATTTGATATTATCACTTCCTAACAACCAAACATCCATATACTATAATAATTCATAGAAAATCATTTATTTTCTATACAAAAACAGTTTTGGGTAAAATTATCTCATTTACCCTATTCAAAAACAATACTGTGTCGGTTTGTCTTGTTTAAGAGTTTAGAAACCCCTATCGATTACAGTTGGCCACCCTGCACCGACCAGAATCTATAAACAGTTAACCGGTAAGTCAACACAATACAAAACAATTTCATATTCACTAACAAATACGCGCTCATATCTATTATTACACTCACACTCATTCTAGAGTACTACTGACTCTATCTCTAATGAGTAACACCCAACAGAGCCATGGTTGTCGCTTAACCATATGCTCTGATACCACGCTGTAAGATTAAATTTTTGTATGTACACATATACAGTCCAATAAAGAAATAAATATACATTTACATATTTTCAAATTGCTAATTTATCTTTAAATTTATGGTTAGGTAATTAATTTATTTATTAAACTATTTAATTATTTTAAGCGGAAATAAATTGAGTAAAAGGGATTTAGCTTTAAATTTAATTTTTAGTTAAATCAATCTATTAAAAAGAAATTGGTTTAAAATAAAATCATTGAATAATTAAAATTACCAAACGAAAATTTGTTATTCGATTATTTCGAATATTAATAAAGTGTATAAATTATTTATACAAGGTCTAATACAATGAAGAGGAACAAACTGGAATGGAAATTGGATTGCAATTAAAATGCTAAGGTGAGATTTTCTCACTCGAATGAAAATTTGATTTTTTGCAGTTATTGATTGATTGCTATTTGGATGTGATACTATATATATAGTTGTATATAGCAATATATATATATAAATATTGGCATATGTATATATTGCAGTTGTTGATTTCCCGCACTATATAGCGGATGAGACCCTATTGCGCTGCATAATAGCGGATGATATTTTTATAAATCCCATATACCGCGATATTCCACCTCGAAGTGGAATGGGTATTGTGCTAACATTTGTGGATGCAGGGAAACAGGTTAGAGGGATCCAACTGGATTCCTCAACTGTAATGATTTATTTACAGATACTGTTATATATTCTGTTGTCATATCGATATATGATGTTTGGATGCCATGATTGATTATTTGGTGCTGTTGCATCATCGGATCCATTTTTGAAGTTTAAAAATAACGATGTTGATTTTAAAAGAGATTTTAAAAGTGATTTTTGAAAGTATATGTTTTATTAAATTTTTGGATTGATTCATAATAAATAAATAAACGTTCAAATTTTAAAGTTATAAAAATTATGATTTTGTGAAATATAACCAAAAGGTGATTTTTGAAATAAATAGTTAAAGTAATTTATAAAATGGTTTAAATTGGGATTTTTGAATTATTAAAAACGATGTATATAAAAGATGTACAAAATTGATATTTATAAATTTAAAATATTGGGATTATAAAACAAGTTTTTATAAGTGTTAAAATGAAGTATAATTGGATTTCATAAGTTAATGAAATTTGAAAGTTTTAAAATTTGTGAAGTTTTAAAGGAACGATTTTGTAAATAAATGAATTATAAGTATTTAACTTATAATATGGACTTTTGGTATATATATTGATTTATAAATTGAATTGGTCATTAAAGGAGATTTGTAAATCGGAGTGTTATAAATAGAAATGGAATTTATAAACATTGTTTGTAAATTCGAAATCAATTGAATTTGATAAATTAAACATAGAAGTTATTAAAGGAGATATATTTGTGATTTTGGATAGCGAATTATCCTTTAAGTTAAACGATGTAATAATAAGAGTTTGGTTGGGAATTTTATTCATGATTTTGGATAGTGGATAATTCTTTAAATAAAAAGTGTAGAAATATTGAATTAGGTAAACAAAGTATATTCACGTTTTTTTTGGACCGTGAATATATTATGAAATGGATTTGTTCTTGGGGAAGTGATATTAAAAATGAAGTTAATTGTTTTAACGATGTTTTAAAATGTGTTAAATATCGAAACCATAGATTTCAACATTCATTGTTGAAATAGACGTTTTTGAGAAATAAGGAAATGGTGGACTATAACACTATTGTTATAGTAAATGGTTTCCGAAAGGAAATGTTTTATATAGTATTGGGATTTATATATCTATCTAAATTTTGAATCCCTATACTAGTGCTTTTGGGTTGTCGTAACGATGTTTTACGTAACATTCGTTTTGACCCAAATAATGTGTTTAAGAGAATGTCTTCCTTAAAGAATAAAATATATACTTAATATGTATTTAAGTATATCGAATATTTTCCAAATGTTGAAAATAAATAAGATTTGTGAATTACTTATTATTAAATAAGTATGGAAATGCTTTTCCAAAATGAAATGAAACGTTTTTGAGAATTTATCTTTGAAAAGATAAATTGAAAGTGAATATTTGAAATCGATTGAAAATCGTATATCAGTAGATATTTTGAAATATAAATCCACTATGGAATTTATAGCCGAAAAGGGAAATTGTTTAGAAAATTAAACGTTGATTTATTTTTGAAGTGTGGAAATTATATATCTTGTAAAGATATTTTGGAAAATAAATAATTTGGAAAATTATTTGGAAATCTGATGATGCTGTGCAGACCTATTGATAGTTAAATAACCGACTATCAATAATTACCTTGAATGGGTATTTGTTGTGATTTGCTTGAATTTGAATGCCACCCTTATTTTTGAATAAGTGCTCACTATTCGGGTTAGCCGGGAAAGGACCTTTGGGTCGTATAACCCATTCTGAATATGTGATACGTCGTTATGGATTGCATTTGATGACCGATGTTGAAGACCGGATATTTTTGAAAACGGAAGGATTACCGTCGAGTTACTCTGCATCGGCTGATCTCCAATATAGAGGTTTTATCACCCTTAGTGACGGGAAGTCCGGACGTGATTAGAAAATTATCCGGATTTGCAAGGGCTTCATAAGAAGTGCCTTCGGTTCTGTTCGATCCCAGAACAGACTTGTATGGTTGTATGTCTGACGTTACAAATTGAGATATAAAGCTGGTTTCTTTCAAATACATTTCTGTTGGTGGCGGAGAATTCATTCTCTTAGCTTAACACCCTTCTCTGAGACGTACGAGCTCAGAGGTTATGTAGTTGAAGGTTATCAGCGATATATTCCTAATTTGGTAATGTGACATGCTGAGTGTTGTTGTTTAATGATCATTATTTGATCATTTGTGATATGATCATTTGTTTGATCATTTATCTTTGTGATCATTTGTTTGACCCGAAGCATGGCTTTGTGACAAAGCGTAGCTTTGTGGACGAGACTTCGTCGGACCTCACACCCCGGAAATGGTCAAAACAGGAAGGATGCGGCAAGGTTATTAGGGGGTAGCGCCCCTTTAGTGTTTGTCATTCCTTCTGGATAGAGGTGGTATCATGGTATGGAGCCCAGATACTTAACCTATGTTGTTGCTGCAAGTTTATTACTTTGTGGTTGTTGGAAATCGAGGATCCTCGGGAAGATCGGTTATGATCGGGGGATAACATATTCGTGTCAGTAGTTACCCAGTTAAGGGTAACCCGGCCTTGTGTTGGCAGAGATCCGGTTTGGTTCTCGGGTCGTCTTTCCAGAGGCGTACCTATGTGGCAATGGGAAGTTCCTTGGCCTAACCATTTGTTGGAAATCCAAAGAAACAATACGAGACTTGTACGGTTTTAGTTGTATTACCTGCCATGGAATGTGGCGGTAACCTGCTATTGAACATGGTAGCTATAGTAGGCATAAGTGCGGAATGCCTATGCTGGCTAAGATTTATATTATACTTTCGAAATGTTTTCTACACTATGCACTAATAATAATATCAAAAATGATTTGATTTTGCGTAGTAAGCATCTTTGACTATCATAAGAAGAAATCTCCTCCAATTCTGCGTTTGCATTGTGTGTGGCGGGAGGTCTTATGGTAGTTTCATTTTCCAAAAGCATTTCGAATAAATTTTATTTTCTTTGTGAAAAATAACTGTTTTACGATCTCACACCAGTCACCATGACTGACTCGGAGTTTATTGTTTCCCTTCTAAACTCTGGGTGCCCATAATTTTCCACACGGGCAGCCTAGAGTTATGTTATCAGGATATTCTGGAGCTGTGGAAGCAAGCTAGATGGCGAAACGTACACCCGTACTTATTTATTTATTCTGATGTGTATTCTGTATGAGGACAAGTTTATATAACTGTCCATTGTTGTATTGAGTTGTATATTGACTCTGATTGATGTATGTATAAACTGATATAGTTCTTTGTTTTAAAAGACTAGTAATTATCTATTATATATTGTTCCGCTGCGAATGTGAGATTCTGATATTGTTTCAGTTTCTGATGTTGTTCTGTTGTTCTTCTTTCTTTTTCTTCTATCTTTTCTTCTACCTCTTCTTTCTTAAACCCTAAGAATTCGGTTTTCCGGCATTCGATGGCTCGGCAGTCGATACAGTGGACGTATTGATGTCGATATTCGGAAGTCGAAGAATCGGGTCCTTACAGTGCACCCCCTTACCGAAAGTATACCTCTAGACAATATACTTGAGTGGGTCATATACTCTGTGACACCTCTCGGGAACTCCAAGCCGGACCCCGCCAACCTTACCGAGAATCCAAGTATTTCATATCTTTGCACACATAACCCCGAAACCAAATGTAGAGTAGATGTGAAATACCCTAATGGGAGCAACCCCACATAGCTTGGCCCCCACGCACTCTTTGGTTTTAGTCATTTCCGACAAAGGATATCAACCTCAAATGAGCAACAATTAAATTGACGATAAACAAAGAAGAAAGCTAAATCGATAGTTAATAAATCAACAATCGAGAATAATTAAAAATGATCATATATGGATGGTAAATCTCATATTCTTATCACTACTCGTCGATTTAAAAATTGTTCTATTTCTTGGTTGAAAATGAAGTCAAGCAAGTTGTGACGAACGGGATTTTCAACCATCGAATCGACACTAATACATCCATTGTATTGTGTGTCGAGCATTCAAGTGCCGAAAATACCGATTGTTAAGGGTAAAAAGAAAAATAAAGAAAGAACATAATCTTACACGAACGGAATAACATATATTATTTCAATATATAATCTTTACAGTGGAAATTTTAAATACACACATCAGAGTCTATCCTAATCTCAACCAGGATAGTTATAAATTTCTGTCCCTACTAATGCTGAATACAAACAGTAAATAAATGTAGTGGAAATGGAAATGGATAATCATTTACAAAGGAAAATCCAGCTGCCGCTCCAAGCTCCTCCAAAATGTTCCAAGCTAGACCTAAACTACTTGGCTTCCCGGAAAAATAGGGCATCCAGAGTTTAAAGGAAAAGAAAGTAAACTCCAGATTCGTTATGGGACTGGTGTGAGAAAACTTGATACATGGATATTTTTGAAAACAAAAGGTATCTCATAAGACCACATCGCACATAAACACGGATGGGTTTTTACCTCATGATAATCAAAAAATTACTACGTAAAATCCAGTGATATTATAATAGTGTCTAGATTACAAATACATGTTAATCTTAGCCGAAATTGTTACATTAATTAAATTCCATTATACTAGGTTCTACAATCAAAACCATAAAGTCACGTATTGGAGAATGGATTTGCAATAATGACAAGGTAAGGGACCACCTTCTGATAGTACATCTCTAGAGGAATGTACTGAGGCACAACCCCACTGCCCTCTACCAACACAGAACCGGGCTACCTCTACCATAGATAGTACCGAATATGTCATCACCTGATCGTTCCCGACCTATCCGTGGCCATAGCATACACAACAAACCCGAAATATAGAGGATAATCTAGAAAGGAGATGAACATCTCCTAATGGGAGCGATCCACTTAGCTCTGCAGCATCTACCTTGTTTTTTCCATTATCGATGTGTGAGGCTTGAGGTAACGTTTTACCTTTCACAAGAAAAATCCTACTTTGAATGCCACATTGCCATTTCCGACGACACACTAATTGGTTTCCACAAAAGCACAACCTCAGAGTTCATACGCCTTAGGCAAGGGTATTAAGTATAAGAGGGGTTACCTCCTACACTACCAAACAGATGTACGTTTGTAAAAACCAATGTACGTGTCTTGGAAATGCAATGTCAGACACTCGTCCATATAGGTTGTCCAGGAATAGGACAAACCTATGGTACTATTACGACATCCTATTCGGGAATCACCCCTAGGATTAGCAGCGAGCAATCCTTGCAAAATGAAGATACCACTACCACTATATATATATATGATATGGGAATTACCTCAGATGTTAGTGGCAAGCAACCCTTTATTATGAAGACCTCCATCTTCAAAATCATTATCTTCAACAAGTCTTCACTTTTGAATGTGTATATTGGTTCAAAGTGGTTTTTGGATAGGAATCAACCAAATCTGACCCCGGATTCTCCGAACCAATTATCGATAAAAGATGTCCAGTATGTGGGTGATTATTATTCAATTAATCAATATCATTTATCCAAGTAAAATATGTTCTTGAAGATATATGTCTTTAAACCATTTTATTTTTCATATACTTATTATTGCTTAAATGAAGAAATAATTATATTTAAAAAAATCGTGTGTGACTTTTGATGGTTAAAAAACTGTTAATCGATAAAACGATTTTCGGTCATATTATCGTTATTTTTCCGATGAAAATCCAAAATCCTTATTTTTGGAAAACTAATTTTAGAAACAAGATCACTATTATTATTTATCACATAAAACATGATTATTTATGTTTAATAAACCTATATTCGAATATTTAAAATTAATTAAATATTCCAAATCAAAGTGATAAAATTACGAGTCATTACATTCTTCCCCTCTTAAAAGATTTTCGTCCTCGAAATTTCACCAAAACAAAAACCCGGTAATACTTACCCAAGACAAAATTTTATAATTTTAAACATGGGTATGTATACAAATCATCCGTACACAATATCTGATTTGATCTGAAAGAGTCTATGCGGTAGGATCGTATAATATGGAATAGTAAAATGCTCTAGGTAGATAGTAATAAGTAGTAAGTAAAGTAGACACCAAGACTTTATACTGGTTCGGACCTCTTGTCCTACGTCCAGTCCCTAAGCTCCTCTTAGGAATTCAACTACCAACAACCCTCACTTAACCCGGAGGAATAGGTTTACAACTTACCCGAACAACCAAACGGGATTTCTTGCCTCAACTACCGAAGAGGACTTCAACTTGGATACAAAAAGTATTTCTGACTTGTTGTGTTCTTGATAACACTAATGAGTCAATTTAGTACAACTTTCCTATAATCTTATCCTCGAGAGTATACAAAGTGTTTGTGAAGATTTAGGAAATGTGAATTGCTATGAATCAAGAGATGTTATAGTTGAAACAGAGATTCAAGCAATTGGTTTGCTTTTGAAAACTTAAAAGAATCTGAAAGTATGTTCAAGTAAGTAGAGAGATTAAAACAAGTAGAATTGGTAATTTGCAAATGTTAAAAGCATGTATTTATACTTGTAGAAGAGTTGCATTTGTTTGCTAGAGATGCAGGGAAGAGATGCTTCTGTTTCCATTGGAGAATGGTTGCAACTCTTGGGAGGAAGAAGGTGTCCATTCATAGAAAATTCGCAGTTACAAATTCAGTCGACTGAACAGGAAATTCAGTCGACTGAAAATATACAGAGAAATTTTCAGTAATGTATTCAGTCGACTGTACAGGAAATTCAGTCGACTGAAACTGTGCATATTTGTAATTCTGTGCCAGTTTCAGTCGACTGGCCATGCCTGTTCAGTCGACTGAACTATAAAATCTACACAGTGAATGTGGACACATGAATGTAGTTTTAAGGATGTGTTTTTATGTTCATGCAAATCTCTTGAGGATAGATTTTAACAAATAATCTAGACTTTAGACCTAAAAAATCATACTCATGTTTATACTTTGGCCTTCATCGATCTTCCTCTGATTTTGCATATATCTCTTCCTTTTTGTTGAAGTACATTGTCATTGATCAAAATCTTCGTGTATCAACATGATCGTCTATTCGAATCCACAACTTTACTTTCGAACTAGTATCGATCCCTCTATCCTCTAGTGCATACTCTGATCAGGCTTCTTGATCAGAAACCTTCGTTTCCCTTACATAGCTATCAACTATGATAGAAAATGCAAGTATCCAACCACAAACCTTCATCAATGTTCATCGTCAATAATCGAGTGATAAATCCTTTTTAGGACCGGTGTAAACATCTCAAAGTTCCGTACTCGAATCATAGATCAGAATCGTGCGATGAAATGATCTACCTACCTCCTACGTACTTATTAACCTTCCTAAAATTTTTATGAAAACATTTCATAAAACTTTTATTCAAACATTTTTATAATGATTCTTCTTTATATATAATTACTTTAAAATACTTATTCACAAAAAATTTCTATCTTTTTTCTAAAGAAACCATTTCACTTTCAACACTTAGAAAATACCTCTATATACTTAAATCCGTAAAAATATTTGAGGAAAGCTTCATATTATCCAAAACACATTTTATTGGGTCAACACGAATGTTGTGTAAAACATCGTTACAACAACCCAAAAACACTAGTATAGGGATCTGATTAATTATACTTAATATTAATTTTCGATGTCAAACTTTAACTATTTATTAGTTAACAATGAAGCTGATCAAGTTGGGGTATCATTACCTCTTAGACCATGAGTGGATTCATTCTTAACCTAAAAATAGATAAAAGTTACCCACCTTGAATCTTAACATCAAATATAGGATATGTATAAATCCCGTATACCAATAAAATATCTCCTTTCAGAAATCACTTACTATAACAATAGTTTCAAAGTCTATGTCTTCCTCACTTTCCTGAAACATTTACTTACAACAACGATGTCAAAATACATGTCTTCTTCCACTTAAGCCCCTTTTTAAAATTATTTATGAAAACATTTCATAAAATCCCATCCAAATGTTTTAAAGCTTTTCGTATATCCTAAATATTTTTAACCCTCATTTAGAAGATATCTTAAAAGTTATTGTTATTATTTAAGCACTCTTTTTTTTAAGTTTCACAAAAACACAGCTTTTGATAAAACATGCTCTAATAAAATCTTCTACCAGGTTTAACTTATCAAAATCTAATCTATCAAAACATTTATTTGTTAAAACACCTTTTTTTTCAAAATAACTTCTAATTTAAATCAACTTTCTTAAGAATTCAAATACCAATTTTATTATTTCAAAATACTACTATATATCTTTTATTCCTAAAATTATAACGAACTCCTTATATTATAACATACTCCCTTTAACCAATATTAAATGCAAGCACCTTGATAAAAATTAAAAATCACTAATTAATATATCCATTAATGATTCATGTTATCTTTTTAACTTTAGAAAATTATATAGATCGAGTAACTCAAAAATAATACCAAGGAACATGGTACTACTAATAATATCGCATATTCCCTTAACAAGAAGGGGAATACTCAAGAGAAGTATTTACCACCCGAACACAACTCTTGCCCATTTTTAGTTACTTTTGAGCCACTTAAACTAGTTAATCATATAAAAAAATTCAAAAATACCAAGATTTAAAATTCTCAAAAATCTCTTTATAAAATATGTTTTATAAATCCAATTTATAAAATCTCTTATAAAATGCATTCATAAAATTTATTTATCTTAAATATATTCCTTTAATCTTAAACCAATGTTATTATTTATCGAACACCACATAGTTAAATCGTGAAACTAAATTAAGGAGGTGTTTGTATTTAGACTTTTTTAAATCAAACAACCAAACAATAAATGATAATAACTGAATATTGTCATTTCCTTAACAACTAAACACTACATAAATTACTATATCATTTGAAAGATATTCCTTTATATTCAAAATATAATCCTAGGTAAAATTATTTCATTTACCAAATTTTCAAAATAAAAATCATTTTTATATAACATTAACAAATATGCGCTCATATATAATACGCTCAAACTCATTCTAGAGTGTCACTTACCTTATCTCTAATGAGTTACTCTTCCTAGGGTGTTACTAAACCTATCTCTGATGAGACTTTACCCCTACCAGGCTCAGTTGTTCACTCAACCTAAGCTCTGATACCAAGTGTAATGAATGGGATTTTCGACCCTCGAAAATAGACACCAGTATGCCCATTATATTGCGTGTCGAGTATTCATGTGCCGGAAAAACCGATCGTGGGTAAAAAGAAAAATAAAGACAGAACATAATCTTACACGAATGCAACAACATATATTATTTTAATATATAACCTTCACAGCAGAAATTTTAAATACATAAATCAGAGTCTATCCTAATCTCAGCCTGGACAATTATAAATATATGTCCCTGCTAATGCTGAATACAAACAATAAACAAATGTAGTAGAAATGAAAATGGACAACCATTTACAGAGAAAAATCCAGCTCTTTCTTTAAGCTCCTCTAAAATGTTCCAAGCTAGACCTGAACTACTTGGTTGCCTGGAAAAATAAGGCACGCAGAGTTTAAGGGAAAAGAAAATAAACTCTAGGTTAATCATGGGACTGGTGTGAGAAAACTCAAAACACGGATATGTTTTAAAACAAAGGGTATCTCATAAGACCATGCCGCACATAAACACGGATGAGTTTTTACCTTATGATAATCAAAACATTACTACGTAAAATCTAGTGAAATTATAATAGTATCTAGATTACAAATACATATTAATCTTAGCCGAAATTGTTATATTGATTAATTCCAGCATACTAGGTTATACAATCAAAACTATAAAGGCACGTATTGAAGAATGGATTTCCAACAATGACAAGGTATGAGACTACCTTCCGACAGTAGATCTCTAGAGAAATGTATCGAGGCACAGCCCCGCTGCCCTCTACCAATACAGAATCGGCTTACCTCTACCATAGATAGTACTGAATATATCATCACCTCAATCATTCCCGACCTATCTGTGGCTACATCATACACAAAAACCCAAAATATAGAGGGTAATCTTGAAAGGTAATGAACATCTCCTAATGGGAGCGACCCACTTAGCCCTGCTGCATCTACCCTGTTTTGCATTACCGATGTGTTAGGCTTGAGGTAACGTTTTACCTTTCACGTGACGAATCCCACTTTGAATACCACATTGCTATTTTCGACGACACACTAATTGGTTTCCACAAAAGTACAACCCCCAAGTTCATACGCCTCAGGGAAGTGTGTTAAGTATAAGAGGGGTTACCTCCTACACCACCAAACAGACGTACGTTTGTAAAAACCAATGTACATGATCTTAGAAACGCAATCTCAGACACTTGTCCATATAGGTTGTCTAGGAACAGGACAAACCAAAGGTACTCCTACTACATCCTATTTGGGAATCACACGTAGGATCAGTAGTGAGTAGTCCTTGCAAAATGAAGATACCGCTGCCACCATATATATATGATATGGGATTACCCCAGAGGTTAGTGGAAAGCAGCCCTTCATTATGATAATCTCCATCTTCAAAATCATTGTCTTCTACAAGTCTTCACTTTCAATGCGTATATTGGTTCGAAGTGGTTTTTAGATAGGAATCACCCAAATCCGACCTTAGTTTCTCCGAACCAATTATCGATAAAAGATTTCCATTATGTGGGTGATTATTGTTCAATTAATTAATATCTTTTATCCAAGTAAAATATCTTCTGAAAGATATATGTCTTTAAACCATTTTATTTTTCAGCATATACGGGATTATTAAACCTCTTTTATCCACTTCTTTGGTTAATTAAAACCTATTTTGTCTCTAGAAATACCAAATCATTTCCCTTTAATTACTTAGGAAAAATATTTTCATATTCTATTGTTTGTATAATTACAATCTTAACGAAAATTTCATATTTCCAAAACATATCTTTAATGGGTCAAAAAATGTTATTTAAGACATCGTTTACTGTATACCCAAACCAATTAGTACTGAGTAAAAAGGATTAATAGATTTTAGATTAATTATACTCAATACTAATTTCCATATTCAACCTGTACTATTCATCGAATAACAGTGAAATCACCTTTTAAATTCATACGGATAGTACGAGTTCCCTCCTCGGAATTTAAAACAGAGTTTAACTAGAATGTTTTCTTTAACAACCAAAATCCTATTTTAAATCTTGTATAACTTTTGGAAAACTCAAAATCCCTTTCCTATTATCTTAAGAAAATGCGGTCCGAGTAAATCAAATTAGTTATCCCCTCCGTCGGTCCAGGCCAGATAGCTAGGGAGAGCAGGAAACTGGTTTTCCAAACTCAAGCCTAGAGACTATCTCTCTGTCACCCATAAGGTGGTTAAGTTATTTGCTCAACTCTAAACTTTTAAAAGTATTTGATTTATCATTTGAAAAACATTTCAAAAAGATTCGGAAAGAAAAACCCAAGTTTAAATCTTATTTTAGAAATTTCCAAATTCCTTTGTCAAATCGTCGGTGAATAGTGCTCTTAAGGGCTTCGTTTCACAAATCGCGTTTTAAACCTTTTATATGTCCAATTTTTACATTTAAAACTCTTTTAAAAATTTTTAACATATTTTTAGTATTTATTCCATATTTTTAAAGATTAAAAATATTCATGCAAAAAGAATTTAAAACTTTGGTTTTCGAACAGCCAAAACGTGATGTTTTTGAAAGCTTAAGTTGGACATATCTCAAATTTTACCAAATGAAATCTTAATTGTTCTCATTCATTTGGGACTATACTTATAAGAGTCCTGAAAATTCTTGTTTCGAATAATTCTGAGCTATATTCCACTCTACATATTGATTTAACTTTTACGGCGCGATCGCGAACTATTGTTATGGGACGCACTCAATTTTGACTCATTTTTCATATCTTTTCAAAACTTTGTTGAAATGAGTTTTAATGTCTATAAAACATTTATAAACCATTTTTATTCAAGTTTAAAAAGGTTTAACTATGTTGCAACTCTTTTATAATTCATAAAAGGAAGTGTTCTCTTTGTGTAAGTTCGATGTATATTTACCATGAATTATTTCTACAACCAAGCAAACATATTATTGCATCCAAAACATGATGATCAAACATAGAAAACACTCATAGCAAACATATAATATTATCATATAGTTATTAAATAAATTAGTAGAGTTTCTCACGATTGTAGCATTCCCTCCTTAACTTCTCTGAATTACTCCGACAGCATTCCGGCAGCACTTCTTTTCGCTTTCTTCACTCCGAAGCTTCTCGAACCCCCATCTTACTTCCTTGAATGCTCAGCTATGATCTTGTGAGGTGGCTTGCTTGGCCAAGCATGGTCGTAGGGGTGATCATGGGTTTATGATGGGCACATGAGGAGAATGAACTTGCTTTTGAGGTGGATTGACTTTGTTTGCATATGGAACTATTTTACTTTCTTTCTTCCATTATTTTTGCATAACTTCCTCATGACTTTAGGAAGCCATTAAAGAGCATTAAGGAGCTCAAGAAGAAGGAAGAAGAAGAGAATTGGTGTGAGAATAAGTGAGGGGGTAGGGTGCTATTTATGGCAAAATTTGCAAAATATCTACAAAACATCATTAATCATCACCTCACCCATGTGCTCCCCTCCACACCCTATAGACGTCTATACCGACCCCGTACCATGTGCCACCCCATGTGCTTGTAAGTGATGGTGAGTTTTGTTTTGTTTTGCTTAGAAAATATCTAGATTTTTATATTTTTACCTTAAGTAAGTTAGTAAATGTTAATGGTAAAAAATATATGTATAAGTTTGTGTGTTCATATGCATGTTTATGGGTGCTTTTATGTTTATTTTTGACAAATCAAGTTGCAATGTTTCAATATAACTTCTATTCGTTAAACCGTAGTGAATCCGGAATTCGAATTCCGGTCCTATTTTCATTTTTTGATCAAACTATTTATTTTTGTAAACAAATCTTGGAAATATATTTCCTATCATCATAGAATAAATAAAACAAGATTATTTAAGCTATAAAACCATACTGAATAATATTAAAATCCATTTATAAAAATATGACGTCGATCTGCCGAAATGCGGTGAATTTATATATCTTTATAAAACAATATATATTTATAAAATTATTATAAATCAATTATTATCATTATATAATAATTAGAATGAATTACTTATCATTTAAAACAATTATTTGGATATTTAAATGCCCAAAATAATAAAACTTTCCTTATATGCTCATTTATGAAAGTGATTACATCATCAATGACATCATAATTAATCTATTTTCAAAAATAAAATAAATAATTCTATTACATATTCTTGCTTAAATGGAGAAATAAGTGTATGTAAAAAAATAATGTACGAATTTTCATGGTTAAAAAGCTGTTTATCGATAAAACGATTTTCCGTCATATTATCAATAATTTTTCAACAAAAATCCAAAATCCTTATTTTTGGAAAACAAATTTTAGAAACAAAATTACTATTACTATTTATCACATAAAACATGATTATTTATGTTTAATAAACCTATATTTGAATATTTAAAATTAATAAAATATTCCAAATCAAAGTAATAAAATTATGGATAGTCATACAAGTGAAGCTACCTCTAGGCATCGCCTTGACGACATTTTTAGCATTCGAGATAGGGATGAGTTTCCATACCTCGATGTTTAGTGCTAAGAGTATGACTGATTTTTTTCCATATAAGCGATACCGGGTTATGGAAAATTAAATTTTCTTATCCTTTCCGTAATCATATCAAAACCATTAAACTTTTAAAAACTGAACTTATGCTTGGTTTTCACATCTCAAATATTTGTGAAACACTTTAAAAATACTCTTTAAAAATATTCCTTTTAAAGGATTTTTCTCATTTATAAGTTATCGTTTATAAATTTCAAATAACGTTTATTGTTCCAGAAGATAATAAATCAATTAAAATATATATTTTTATAAATTAAAACCACATTAATTATCCCAAAAGAGAATTGATCAACTTAATGGCTCTTTTAATACCTAAATCAATTATCTTTAAAAACCTTTATTAAATCAGATATTTAATTTTAAACACCTTTATTTAAACTAATTAATTAATTTTAAGCATCATTTATTAAAGTGATTAATAAGTCTTAAACATCATTAGTAAAATGATAAATTACTCCTTTAATAAATTAGTTAATTAACTTTAATCACTTTTGTTAAATCAGCTAATTAAATTTTAAACACTTTTATTAAATCAGTTAATTAACTTTTCAAACACTTTTATCTAATCAATTAATCAACTTTTAAACATCATTAATAACTTGGTTAATTAACTTTATTATAATTAAATAATAATTAAAAATATGTTTAAACCCTCAAATTCCTTTCAAAACTTGTACAATTCTTACATACCCGTTTGAAAAGAATTTACAAAATATTTAAGGTGAATAACCTTTATTATTTTAAACAACTTTAATTATCCCAAAAGATAATTAAATCCAATTTATAACCTTTTATAAATTTTAAACAACATTAGTTATCTCAAAATATAATAAATCAAATTTATAATCTGTTTATAAATTTTTAACCGCGTTAATTATCCCAAAAGGATAATTAATTAAATTTATAACTCCTTTTATAAATTTTAATCAACACTTCTTCTTTATTTTCAGAATTTTCGAAATATTTGAAAATATAGTTTAAACAACTTTTAAAGTGCAACACACGACCACGACCAAACATTTATTTTGTGAAAATACAAATCCAAGTTCAAAACACAACAAGGGTTTAAGGGGTTGATATTTCATAAGTGACGGTATAACGATAATCACTGTAACGACACTTACATAATCAAACGGTATATCAATAACATTTCAACCAAACAATAATATAAGCAACATAACAATATAAGTAAATAATTACCTATTGGCAATAAACCCTTTAGGGTCTCTCTACAAAAGTTCTTTGTGAATCACACATATGTATGTGTATTTTGAAATGTTCCGTAGCAACCTATTCGCCACGTACACTCCGACTTTCCTTTTGTTTTTGTCCCTTGTAACACAATGATTATTTATTTATGCCATCCACTTTTCGAAGGGGAATTTAAAATCTAAATAAAAAAATCAAATAACATTATAAACTATCATCCAAGCATTCAACAATGATTTCTAGTAACACTGATATCATATGATTTTTTTCAGAGATGAGTAAACTCGCTGAATTCCAACATACACTTTTGCGTTCCGGTTTGGTCTAAAATCGAACGACTTTCGATTTTAGCCCAAAATCCAACTAGCTCCAAATTTGACCAAACCAATTTCATCGCGAAACTAACGTCGATACAAGTCCAACGCAATTGACCAAGTCTGAATCCGACCTCGTATGAGCAAGATATACATTAAAATATTTAATTACATTAATTAACGAATTTATACTAATTACCCTATGAAAATACTTCTTCCCCAAACCAAAACAATGCCACGTGTACATGACATATGCACACAAAACCAACTGTGCATCTCCTCCCTTAACTCTCACGTTTCTCCACAAAATCAGCCGAAACGACTTGCAATCCACTCCTAGGCACCACCTCTTCGCCTTGCACACCACAAAGTGGAGCTCGACAACGCCTACTTGAACGCGATCTGGGACTCGAGCCTGCTATGGTGCACAAAAGCGATCTGCTATAGGTGATTGCATGCCATGAAATTTTGGGGAAACATGCTCTTCGAAGCGAGTAACACAACGACATCCTCCATGTCATCCATCTCCGCCTAAATCTCTCTCCAATCTAAACCCTAGTTCACTCAAGCTAGGTCAAAACCATTGAACACTCCCCCACTTAATCGCATACCACAAAACGAGGATGGGATTGTAGATCTCCTCAAGATGGACACAAAGATTTAAATTTTATATTTTTCCCATTTATAAATCACTTGATTTGAATTTTAGGAAGCGGGCATTTTTTTTTCATTTTTCGTGGAACGAGAGTTTGAGATGGAGGGAAATGAATTAAAGAAAGGAAGTGGGCATCATAGTAAGTGTTGACCTTTCTCTTCAAACAAAAGTATATTCCATACTTAGGCCACCAGTAAAACCAAAGATTCAAGCAACATTCACCTCAACATGACTAATTAACATTGATATGTTGTTTAAATTTTTGAATATGATTTGATATATAAAAAATTATGAAAATAAATATTTGCGGTACCCCGCTACACTATATTTTGTTCGCGTACGAACTACGAACGACAAAATAAAAATAAGATCATGTACCAAAATGTGATGCGATCACAGATCAGCAATAAAATATACATATTATTTTATTCTATGAAATTCAAAAAATACCGTCGTTTGCCGAAAAATCGTCAAACGACAATTTAAATATTTTCCAGATAAAAATTTATGGAATTATCAATTAAATTGAAATAAAAATACGTCGTTAATATCGAATTCTTTTATTTACAATTGATTTTCTTGTTATTTATTCGAAATATTTATTATTACAAATAAATTTACAAAATGAATTTATCATTACTGCTATTAATTAAAAGGAGTTAAATAAAGCTTATTAAATCCATTTAATTAATATTTAATTCACAACCCAATTATTTAATTCTCAATTCAAATATTTAAATAATACGTATATTTGAATATAAGTTATTTATATTTTTAAACACCGATTATATACATATTTAAACTTAATTAAATAATCAAAATCAAAAACGATAAAATTTTGGGATGTTACATTATCCCCCTCTTAAAAGAATTTCGTTCCTGAAACCCCCAAAAGAAAAAAATGTCTCCAAACTTTTAAGTTTAAAACTATTAATTAAAATGAGTTATTAAACTTATTAGTTAAATCTCAAATATTATGAAAAATTTCGGCAGCACCTCCTTTGCGCGGCTAGATCCAAAAAACTACACTCGCCACAGCTGGCCCAAAACAACCAAAGAAAAGAAAAGCCAAGTGGCCTCCCATATCTGGGGATAAAACCATCAATCAATCAAAATACCAAATTTCTAAATCTACTACATACCTCTTTTGCGTTTAATTTTTTATTTTTTGCAAGTGACTTATTATCTCGATGCAAATACAGGTGTGCAAGAAATCAAATAGTAATATCTTACATCCCCGTGCTTACATAATTTGAAAGAGAATCATGTTGACAAAAGAGAAATACACTAGCAACATAAACAATATAACAACCATATGCAATATAAGTACATAGAATACTTTGCATTAGAATATTAAGCATCCACTCATTCCAATAGATAAATTTAGAACTATATACCCGGGATTTATATTCAAAATATATTTTTAAACCCTCCAAAGAGAAGTAAATCAAAATCAATTATGACAAGGAGGGGGCTTCTTCTATCGAAGCATGGTATAACTCTAGAATCGAACAATATGGAGCATCCAGTGGTATTCTGGTTCCTTCTAAGACAACAACTAGAGAAAACAAATATACCCGGCGAGTCTTCCAAATTGGAAAACTTCCAATCGCCCAACTATAGTCATAACCAGAAAAATATTCAAAAAATCAAATCACCAAAACTCCTTCCAAATATTCTGAAGTAATAATACTTTACCAAAGCTTTCAAAATAATTTTATTATTATTTCCTTCACAAATTCATTCGAAATCACTTCTTCAAAAGCACTAGGATTTATGTCCTAACAAACAATAATTTTATAAACCGTAGTTTATAAAATAACGCTATCAATTAATCAAATTCCACAAAGGAATAAACCAACACTTAACACTTTTTGAAATGTTAAAGGACCATCAAACAAGGTTTAGAATTTTGCTTAGGTTCATAACTTTGTAAAGTCACACAACAAGCATACAAATATACTTATGCCCCTATGATGTACATAAATCATCCATTTGTAATATCTGATCCGATCACTTGCTCGGATACATAGACTTCACTTCCGAACTAGTATCGCTCTCTCGACCTCCCTAATGCGGACTCGGATCAGGTTCCTTGATGAGAAATTTCCGTTCTCCTTACATAGTTATATACTACGGTAGAAAACCTCAGTATCATATCGAGAATCCAAATCAAGTATTCACTGATAAGAGTCAAGTGAGAAATCCCTTTAAGGACAAGTGTGAATCGCCTGAAGTTATGTACTCAAATCCTATATCAAGAACCACGTGAATAAAATGATTTATATATAACTTACATACTTAATCTGATTGGTTTCTTAATTACACCAATCGTTCTCCTAAATCACTTTCGTTTTCATTCCAGGTATTCCATTCAATACTAAAATTATTTACGAATTATTTCACAAATTTTCCACTTTAGTTTATAAACATTTTATAAAGACACAACTTTTTAAAAATAGTAAATTAAAAACTTACTCCACTTTTATTTACTTGTATAATACCCTTTTAAATCCTAAGAATATGCAAAATGTTAATTTTTATTTATTTTTTTATTTATTTTGAAATTCAAATGGAAGCCCAAACATAATATGGGTCTTAAAACTGAGTCAACCTTTCGACCTCTTTACCTTGGAGTGTTTATGGAAAGATGTCTATAGGTTGGCCTAATATCATCAAATAGTTTAAACAACTTAGATGTTTTAAATAAAACTATGGTTTTAATAATAAAAATGCTTATTAAAACCTTCCTATCTATTTTGACCCATTTAAAAAAAACTTAAGTTAAATTATGTCTTTTATATCCAAGAGTTAAAAATTTTCATTTATCAAATTAATATTTCAAAATAACTTTTACTTTAAATTAGTTTCCTCTAAGGAAAATTTAGACCAAATACCTGGTTTTTATATCAAATCTTTTTTTGGAAATCATACTACATATATTTCTATATTTTAAACAACTTTAACAATCTATTCACTAACATTCGCTTTGGGTTCATCCAGATTTGAACTCATTTTGATCGCACAATGATAAAGAGAATAATTTACTAAATATACTACAACATTCGCCTAAGCAAACATTCGATCGCCGCTTAGAAGATTATTCAGATTACCACAAAACTAATTGAGATATTTTCCACCGAATATCCAAAGAAAAAGCATTTTACTTAAAATTTATTTTCCAAAATAATTATACTTAGAAATATTCCCAAGTAATACTATCATCATGTTTTTCTCAAAATATTTTTGAAATTAATTCGAGTGATTATCGAGATTTAAATTCTCAAAAACTGTTTTTACTTAAAACACCGTTTATAAATGATATAAATCATTTCATATATACTATATTCATATAAAATGTTCATTTAAAACCATTTAGTATTATAATAACCTCCCTTTATTATAATAAGCTCTTTTTATAAATCAAATTTATATTAAATTTCCTTTATATAAAATCATCTCACATTATAATAATTCTCCATTATTATAATAAAATTTTCTCAAATATTTATCCTCTAAATGTCTTATCTTTCTATTTAGATTGCATAAAATAATTTTGATTAAAATTTTACTTTTAGCTTAACGTTATCAAAAGATGACTTTTAACTTAAAATTTTCAACAAACACCTTATAGTCAAACTTTGAAACTTAATTCACCAGGGGTTCGTTTTAATACACTCACAATTAACAAAAATAATAAACGCTCATAAACTGGTCGAGCGTAAATTAATAATAAACAAACAATAATAAATGCTCCAAAACTATCCCAGCATGACAAATCAAACAATAATGATAATAAATAAGTATTATCATTTTCAAACAAATACGCACAAAATAAATAACCATATAAAGTTGAAAATTATTCCTTTATATATAAAATATATAGTCCTAGGTAAAATATTTTATTTTCCAAATTTTCAAAAATTAATATCGTGTCCGTTCGCCTTGTTCAAGTGTTTAGAAATCTATAGCAACACTATGGCATTCCACATCTCGACCAGAATTCATAAACAACTCAATAAACCAATTAATACAATACGTTTTTATAGCAATAACAAATACTCCCACGTATATATAATACTCTTGTTACATCCCCGATCTCGAGGCCCGAAGCTAAGCGCTACAGATGCTGTAGTCATCTATAGTATTAACTTCCAGTGACAAAATATGGTAATGTTAATGGTATCCATAATATCAGAAGCACATGAATATGAAACAAAATCACAGATTTCAAAAAAAAATTTACTAATTACATTTCAAATCCATGTTTCATATTCCATTACACAATCCCAAATGATTCCCAGGTTTCGACCAAATATAATTATTACAATTTACGCCAAGAGCGACATATGAAGGTGCCCCCTTGGATGATCAGAGTGCTAAATAGACATATCGGTCTTAAATACATCATAGTGGAGATAAAACTAATTACTCCTATATAGCTAACATGGCCTTCTGCACGTCTTCGGAAGCTTATTCGTCCAATTACTAAGCCAGTAAAACCTCAACTCTAGATCTACTCAAATTAATTTCGAGCACCCAAGAGTGTAAGGGGAAAACATAAACTTCGAGTCAGACATAAAGCCTGGTGTGAATAATACTATTACATCTTGGTTTACTGATATTAAGTGAGACCACGCCGCTTAGCGGAACGAGTTTCCCCTTACTAATATCCCTTTTAAAACATATATTTTGCAAATCAGAATCCTGTAATCAAACTGATTAAAGCAATAATAGCAATATCTTATATGCACATGAATCAAGTAATCAATGGACTATCTGTTCGAAAAATATAGTTTTGTTTGGCTAACTACTAACCATTGGCTGACTCGGGCCTACTAGACAAAATAAACAATCTAACTTCTGTTAGAAACACTCTTGGGTAGTCTGTCCTTAACTTACTTCTCCCATGGTCAATTGATCCTAATGGTTTTACGGGCTCACTAATAACCTATCTTTCTCTGTATATGCCTTTCTGTGTGTAACATCATTTTAGACTTACCTGTGACAAAGCATTACATAATGGAATTTTGGACTTATTTTAGCTAGGGGCTACTAGCTAAAGTATAGGACGCGACCCTATACCAGTCCCATCTGGTATTCTAATATCCGAGTCATTTACTTATGGTTAACTACCCTATCAAATTTTACTTGAAAACATTTCTTTCAAATTGATTTATCCCTTTAGATCATACTTTGTAACGACCCGCCTTTTTGTACAGTTTAAGTCGATGATCAAACACACACGTCAACTCAAACCATTCAAAATGGAGGATTGTTAATTTGGGGTAAATAAGAAAAGAAAAGGAAAGAAATAAAGGAAATGAAACAACACAGAATCTCACAGCGGAAGGCTAAAGTATGATAATAAAATAACAGTTCATGAAGCTGTTAATTAAATGAATACATTTGAAATGAATACATTTGATTATTATTATACAACATTTATCATAGTTACATACACAGCAAATATCATACAACAATGCAGTGGAATGGAATGAATATAATAGTAGTAGATAATATACCAAATCTTCGTCTCCGTCCTCCAAGGAAATGATCTTCAACCTAAACTGAAATGCTCAGGCTGACCCGAGCGTAATGAAAAGACAAAACACTCGAGTCAGGACTAAAATATCCTTAAGAAAGTTAAATCAATCGTAATAAATATGAGTGTAAACGGCGTCAGAGATGTTTACGGGGTTTGACATCTCCTATCCAGTGTCAACGTGCGTGCAATAACTCAAGAGATGTTACGGGATTTTCCATCTCTCAAGGATCCGTTAAGCTATCTATATATACAATAAGATACGCTATATAGATAATGTCTAAAGTAAAGTAAAGGTATCAAAATAGTGTTAAGTCAACGCCCATTCGCCGCTTAACACATTTATATTCCCAAGAGCATATACAAGACCGTAGTTTCCCCAAAACCGGAAGTCACCAGAGGGCAATCCATATACTCAAGGTACAAACCATAACGTAGTGGTCGCGAATAGGATAATCAGTATGACAAGGTACATGAGGCGATACCAACTAGGATACTAGTAGTTGCGTGATCCGGACTGATGTTGAGCATAGCCAGCAGCTACCCCAACACCGCGAAACAACACTCCCAAATCAAGGGGTGCACCCAAATCGAATCACAAATGTAATAGATATGGTATCGAAGAAGTGTGTCCGCTAGAGGTGGCGAACCTCAATGGCCCGGCGCGGCTCCTGTTTTAGTCATGTCAGGGGTCATCCAATATCGTTCTCTTTCTTCAGTCAACGCGTTCACCAAACCATCCACTTCATTTTGGATCAACACTCCACGCATACTAGTTATTAAAGTGGTTTTCGGTATCGACAGAGAGTATGTCCATATCCGATCCCGGTCTCTTTAATAACTACGTATTATTACACCGATGGCTCTTTTACATTTAACTCGATTCATAATTGATATCAAAATATCATATTCGCTTCAAAAATCAAATCCATTTCAAATATCATCATATCTATTCAAAATGTAAGATTCCGTTTCAAAAATCATTTTTCGCCTCAATATCTCATTTCAATTTCAAAATCATTTCGAATTTCAATTTAGGTTGCAACTTCATTTAACCCAATTCGTATTTAAATTCGAGATTTAAATATAAACAATTCACCTTATTGACCAGCTTGAAAATTTTAGAAAATAGTTTTAAGTAATTTAAAAGTAGTTTAAATAATTAAAATAGTTAAAATAGTTTAATAGAAAATATTTAAATAGTTTAATCGAAAATAATTTGAATATAAAAATGGTTTATATAGTAAAACAGTTTGAAAATCAAAATAATTTCAATATTTAAAGAATATAGATTTTAAATCAATTATACTAAAATATTCATTTAAACAAATTCCAAAGTCAAACCGGTCAACTTCCCAATTTCCTACCCAAATCAATTTCAATGTCCATTTCGATTTAATTGATTCAATTCCGATTTCAACTCGAATAAATTTTGATTCCATATAAATTTCGAATTCAATAAACCAAATTCCGTTCACTTTAAATTTCCAATTTCAAATTAATTTCCAATTCCAAATTAATTCCCGATCCCAAATAAATTTAAATTTCAATTCCAAATTAATTTAAATTCCAATTTCAATTCCAAATCCAATTTCAAAATATCGATTTAAACATTAAATCAAATTTTCTTTTAATAACAAATTTTTGAATCCAAGTTTCAATTCTAACTTCAATCCTGAAATATCATTTCATATAACTTTTCTTAGAAATATTCAAAGTTCGAATAAAAGTTAAATCTTTAAACAAATCAATTTTCGACATTCAATCATATTCAATTTTCAAATTTCAAAGTCTCAACTTAATTATTTAACAAAATTCCTTTAACCAAAATTCATTTCAACATTCCAAACTCAATTTTTCGATGAATTCAACTTCTATAAATCGATTTTTATTTATAACTTTTATATCAAAACATTTAAATAAATTTCAACGACGATTTCAAAAATTATTAATTTAGCCAAATTCAGTGTCCGTATATAATTTTCTATCCTATGGCCAAGTGATTATTTATTTCAATTAAATGTCAGGGATGAACATATGTCACTTAAATTATATCACAGTGTCATGTGTATGCATAACAGTATATATATAAGCAAATAAACATCCAAACATTCAAACATCAACCAATGACATCCATTACAATACATCATCCAATAGTCAATACAATTCATGGCAGTTTCATAGTTATCAATGTCAGGTAATTTAATCGCAACTCAATTTCAATTTCAATTTAACTGTCAATTTCATTTTTCAATGGTTGATTCAGATAACAAGCTATATGACAATTAATTTATATCTAACAACGACAAATAAAATCATAACACTTCATAATGTCAATTCAACTAGCATAAAGATATTCAGTACGTTGTGAGCGTTATAAAACACTCACCTTGATTTTACGATTTTAAATCAAATCGAACGGCGTTCGATTTAACTCAAAATTTTCTATAGCTCCAATGATTCCAATCTAGTTGCATCGCGTAGAGCTCGTCCATACGATTCCAACGCAAAAAGTTTCGCGCGTTTTCGACCTCGTATGAAAAAGTTATGAATTTTAGAAGTTACACGATTTTATATATTCATAAATTTACAACATAATTTAATTTTTTTTCACAACCTAGATCAATCTAAGCCGTGAGATCCATCACCCTGCAATCCAGCCCGTCCCTTGCTTCTCCCCCAAACTCACGTTCGCATGCTCCAGGAAATCACGCACGAAGACAACCCAAAGCCGCCTCTCCTTCATGAATTTCGCACCCCACCACATCGACTTCTAGGACGATCAGGATACACCATATCGAAGGCCTCGGCGAGAGATACCTTCAGCTATAATAGGGTGGAGCTCGGCCATCTCAGCTGCACGCAAAACGAGGACAAACACGGAACTTTAAATGCAAATTCCCGTTGATCCGATGCTCCGATTTTGATCATCTCCGTATGGATTTGAAGAGCTCGCCGAGATCTACAACTTTGCTTTTGGAATTTTTCGATTTCGTTGAACGGATTGAGAGATATTAAGGGAAGAAGATGGTGAAATTCTGGCCTTCGAATTTTCAAGTGGCGGCTGGCAATATTAGGGTTAGGGTTTTGCTAATGAAATGATAAAGGGGTCCTTTTATAGACATTTACCGAAAATCACTATTCACTCGATTTTCCGAACTCCGATTTACGCGCGGTGACCGGCGTTTCTAGGGTTTATCCCACGTTCCGGACACAATGGAATAGGTTTCGGAACCTAATTCGATCGTATGAGTGAGTTATGGCAATAAACGATCGATTTAAATTAAACCGATTTAAACCGATTTCGATGCGTTTTAATTCGTACCGGACAAACGGTAAATCCAAAAATTATGAAATTTGAAACCTTACAATAATATCCCATTACGGATCCGATGAAACTGGTTTCGTCGAAATCCGAGACTTTTTGAAAAATGACTATTTTAAACTCGACGATTTATAAATTAAAATAACTCGATGCGTTTCGAGCTGCCACGGTCAAACCGTAATTCCGATTGATACGAAAATTGGAATCCGGAAATAACTAACTATTACGGACCCAATGGAACTTGTTTCGTTCAATTCTGAGACTGTTCAAAAATTAGCTATTTTACAATCGATAATTAAATATTAAAATATTCAATTTTCGCAAATTAACTCAAAAATTAATTTTAAAAGTTCTATAACATTCTTATAACTCCAATATGATAAGATAAAATTTTACAAATCATTTTCAATCATATTCAACTCGATTTTCAATTATTTCTGAAATTTAACTTATTAAATTATCGATTTAATTGCCTAATTAAATCCAATATTCGAAAAATAAATTATTCGACTGTTTAATTCCAATATAAAATTCCTAATTTTAAATTATTAACTTTTAAATCAAATTTCAATTGTTCACAAATCCTATTTTTAAATTTCACAGTAATTAACAATCTTTTACAATGCAGTTTTCCATTATAAATCCAATATAAAAGATTATATTAGATTCAGCCTTCAATTATATTGTAATTCAAATTCAAGTTATTTAATTCCAAATGAATTCTTTTATTTCGATTTACACTTTCATTATTGAATCAACCATTTACTTATACATTATTATCAATGGTTTATAATTCATTTACTTCCATTTTCTACAGTTATCATCTTATTTAAATTCACAGTAATATTAAATTACATTCATTTACCTTGATTTCAATATTATAACTTCAATATTAAATGTAACATTTTATTTATTTCGTTGTTTAAAATCAAATTCAATTCATTTCAATTACTTGTTACATTCAAATTTAAATCTTTACTTACGTTCAATTACAAGTTAACATCTGTATTTAATTTACAAATAAGTTATTTCAGAATTCAGTTTTGTATTTTAACTTGTAATTTACATTTAACAACACAAAATTTTATTTCCTTCGGATTTTTATCCAAAATTTTCATTTTAATTCGTATTTTTAAAGTGTTAAAAATACGGGTCGTTACATTCTCCCCCACTTAAAACTTTTCGTCCTCGAAAAGGAACGGAGAAGGAGAAACCATCATTTAGATATAATTCATTCAAATATTTGACTTATTTGCAAAATTCAGTTATAGGATTTTTAAAATCTCAAAATTTTCTAACTCCCGGATTTTTGAAAAATTTCGGCAGCACCTCCTTTGCGCGGCTAGGACCGAAAAATTTCACAGTGGTAATAATTGCATGATATACATCTCATTACAAGAATGAGGCATCCCAAAACATGGGGAACACAATAATATACCACAACATAAACCGTAATCCGAGAACGTACCTTTTATTTAGCGTTTATTAGCATTTTAACTTACATTTTGCATTAAGCGCAGAAGCGAGCTCCACAAACGAAGCGCAACCCCTTTGCTACCTACTAAATTCTCAATAACCAAGTTAGAACCATGCATATAAAGATAGATCGATATACTTATCATAAACAACATACATATAACAAGTTTAGCTTAAAACTGCAATTCCAATTTCAGGACAGCAAATGAATCTCGGTTTTTGGTCCCTTAAACGATAAAATTTGACAATGGAATCTAAACAAAAGTTGTTGCATTCGTTTCAGGCTTTCCGGAATGTCCAAAATCATTGAATTCGGACCTTCCGTTCAAAAGTTACGGTCATTTTACTAAAATGATACGCTTCAGCCCCGAGCAATTTAGCGCAGGCCTGAAATGTAATTTCAGATTTTCGACCTCCTAAATGACAGAAATAAGAAAAGCTTATAAAACGAAAGTTGGAGCTTAGGCTCTAAGCTTTCCAGGAAGTACAAGATCATGAAAATCCGATAAACCATTAAAAAGTTATGTCATAAATACTAAGGTCAAATGCTATTGGTTTTGCTTATTCTTACACAGGACAGCGATAGACATTTACATTTTTAACCTAGTAAACCAATGAATTTTCTGAAATACTCTAAACAAAAGTCGTGCTACAGATTCTAAGCTTTCCGAAAAGTCCAAGATCATCAAATTCCGATTATTCATTTAAAAGTTATGGTACTTTTAATTTCAGCACATACCGGACAATTTTAGATTTCCACATTTGTTTGTTATTACAAATACAAACTATCCAATTTAAAGTTTCCGGAAAATCAAGCATTAACACAAAGTTGTTAATTTCTCTTATATTTTTATGAAATAAGTTTATATTAAATTTGTTTTCCGGTTTATTCACTTTATTACATCCACATTTAACTCAAGACAATTTTCTTCAAATTAAATTGATTACAATTATATTCAACATCACCTTACTTCAAATTGAATTTAATTATTTAAATTTATATTCCATTTATTCAATTTATTAACAAAATGAATCATACTTAATCAATTAACATCTATCTAACAACCAATGCATATCAAACATTAACCTCCATCCAAATCTATAATAAATCAATTATACATTTCCAAGTCAAAATTTTAATTTCATACACTTCCAAGTTTATTGACATTTAGTTTCATTCAAATTTAATTAGTTTCCATTTACTAATTCTATATTTAATTAATTTTAAATTTAATTCACTTTACAACTTAAATTTCCTTTATATTTACAACTATCAATAGATCTTCACATTTTATTATTCGCAATCACACTTGTATATTATTCATTTACTTATCTTTATTAACATTTTAAACTTTTTAAGTATTTGGTAAGTTATAGTTATGCAAATAGAATGTAGTTAAACAACATACAACCTCTTTTCATTCAAAGTTGAATTTTCAATTAATTAATTCTTAAGTCATTACTTAAATTTCACTATAATTTAATTTCACATTTACATTCACATATAGTATTTCCATTTTATATTAACATAATTGTGAATCACCTTTAAATGTTAATTTAAATTCCAATTATTTACTAACAATTTTATTTATATTTGCAAACCATTAATTAAATGCATATTTCATTATTCAAACCTAAACTTGTATATTATCCAATTAACAATTCATATAACATTTTTGAACTTCTTAAATATTCTGGTAAGTTATATTTATGCTATAGAATGAAATTTAATACTATGCGAGTTTTACAGTTTCAATTTTATTTAAAGTTCATAATTTCCTAATTCTAAGGATATCTACTTCAATTGATATTTTCACTTAGCTCTTAGGTTCATTTCTCATTTCACAATTTAGAAGTTCTGTAATGATTCAAGTATTTGTTTATCTCAATAGTTTATAATTATTAAATATTAAAGAACTTAAGAATTTCAACTCCGGTTTCAATTCAAATCAAGTTTGAAATAATATATACTTATATTAATATATATCAAGTCATACTATAGAGAATATAAAATAAAATTCAATTTTAATCAAAACAGGGTTTAGAAAAACTATTTAGTGATCTCCCCCACTTGGACTCTCGAAAATAAAGTCGATGATGCGTGCACTCATCACCGAAATCATTTTCTAGCGTCAAGAGAAGGGAATATAACATTTATCATAAAAAAAAAGTCCTTCGAAAACAATTTCAACTGAAATATACTATCATATAATACTCATATTATATTTTTCAAATTCTTGTAAGTTAATTTCAAATACCGAAATTTAAATTCCCAAATCCAAGTTAAAATTCATTTATATTCATTGCTAATTGTGTTTACAAGATTTCATTTCCCTAAATCCATTGTTATTTAATCAATTATTGTAAATATTGACTGATCAAAAAAAAAATAGCGATAATAATCTAATATTATCATCTCCTAACAATCAATTCAATCAAAATGAATAAATATTCAAATAATTCTTTTATATAAAAATATATTCCAAAACGATATTGTGTTGGTTTGTCCTATTCGAGTGTTCAGAAATTCCTATCGATGCCTTAGCGTCCCAAGTATCGACCAGAATTCATAAATACTCAACGGAACAAATTAACGCAATATAAAACCATTTTATATCAAATAACAAGTACGCTCTCTTATACACACTCAAACTCATTCATATAGTTTACCTCTATTTCAATGAGTTATTCCCCCACTAGAGCCAAGGTTTATCGCTAAACCAAAGCTCTGATACCAACTGTAACGACCCGCCTTTTTGTACAGTTTAAGTCGATGATCAAACACACACGTCAACTCAAACCATTCAAAATGGAGGATTGTTAATTTGGGGTAAATAAGAAAAGAAAAGGAAAGAAATAAAGGAAATGAAACAACACAGAATCTCACAGCGGAAGGCTAAAGTATGATAATAAAATAACAGTTCATGAAGCTGTTAATTAAATGAATACATTTGAAATGAATACATTTGATTATTATTATACAACATTTATCATAGTTACATACACAGCAAATATCATACAACAATGCAGTGGAATGGAATGAATATAATAGTAGTAGATAATATACCAAATCTTCGTCTCCGTCCTCCAAGGAAATGATCTTCAACCTAAACTGAAATGCTCAGGCTGACCCGAGCGTAATGAAAAGACAAAACACTCGAGTCAGGACTAAAATATCCTTAAGAAAGTTAAATCAATCGTAATAAATATGAGTGTAAACGGCGTCAGAGATGTTTACGGGGTTTGACATCTCCTATCCAGTGTCAACGTGCGTGCAATAACTCAAGAGATGTTACGGGATTTTCCATCTCTCAAGGATCCGTTAAGCTATCTATATATACAATAAGATACGCTATATAGATAATGTCTAAAGTAAAGTAAAGGTATCAAAATAGTGTTAAGTCAACGCCCATTCGCCGCTTAACACATTTATATTCCCAAGAGCATATACAAGACCGTAGTTTCCCCAAAACCGGAAGTCACCAGAGGGCAATCCATATACTCAAGGTACAAACCATAACGTAGTGGTCGCGAATAGGATAATCAGTATGACAAGGTACATGAGGCGATACCAACTAGGATACTAGTAGTTGCGTGATCCGGACTGATGTTGAGCATAGCCAGCAGCTACCCCAACACCGCGAAACAACACTCCCAAATCAAGGGGTGCACCCAAATCGAATCACAAATGTAATAGATATGGTATCGAAGAAGTGTGTCCGCTAGAGGTGGCGAACCTCAATGGCCCGGCGCGGCTCCTGTTTTAGTCATGTCAGGGGTCATCCAATATCGTTCTCTTTCTTCAGTCAACGCGTTCACCAAACCATCCACTTCATTTTGGATCAACACTCCACGCATACTAGTTATTAAAGTGGTTTTCGGTATCGACAGAGAGTATGTCCATATCCGATCCCGGTCTCTTTAATAACTACGTATTATTACACCGATGGCTCTTTTACATTTAACTCGATTCATAATTGATATCAAAATATCATATTCGCTTCAAAAATCAAATCCATTTCAAATATCATCATATCTATTCAAAATGTAAGATTCCGTTTCAAAAATCATTTTTCGCCTCAATATCTCATTTCAATTTCAAAATCATTTCGAATTTCAATTTAGGTTGCAACTTCATTTAACCCAATTCGTATTTAAATTCGAGATTTAAATATAAACAATTCACCTTATTGACCAGCTTGAAAATTTTAGAAAATAGTTTTAAGTAATTTAAAAGTAGTTTAAATAATTAAAATAGTTAAAATAGTTTAATAGAAAATATTTAAATAGTTTAATCGAAAATAATTTGAATATAAAAATGGTTTATATAGTAAAACAGTTTGAAAATCAAAATAATTTCAATATTTAAAGAATGTAGATTTTAAATCAATTATACTAAAATATTCATTTAAACAAATTCCAAAGTCAAACCGGTCAACTTCCCAATTTCCTACCCAAATCAATTTCAATGTCCATTTCGATTTAATTGATTCAATTCCGATTTCAACTCGAATAAATTTTGATTCCATATAAATTTCGAATTCAATAAACCAAATTCCGTTCACTTTAAATTTCCAATTTCAAATTAATTTCCAATTCCAAATTAATTCCCGATCCCAAATGAATTTAAATTTCAATTCCAAATTAATTTAAATTCCAATTTCAATTCCAAATCCAATTTCAAAATATCGATTTAAACATTAAATCAAATTTTCTTTTAATAACAAATTTTTGAATCCAAGTTTCAATTCTAACTTCAATCCTGAAATATCATTTCATATAACTTTTCTTAGAAATATTCAAAGTTCGAATAAAAGTTAAATCTTTAAACAAATCAATTTTCGACATTCAATCATATTCAATTTTCAAATTTCAAAGTCTCAACTTAATTATTTAACAAAATTCCTTTAACCAAAATTCATTTCAACATTCCAAACTCAATTTTTCGATGAATTCAACTTCTATAAATCGATTTTTATTTATAACTTTTATATCAAAACATTTAAATAAATTTCAACGACGATTTCAAAAATTATTAATTTAGCCAAATTCAGTGTCCGTATATAATTTTCTATCCTATGGCCAAGTGATTATTTATTTCAATTAAATGTCAGGGATGAACATATGTCACTTAAATTATATCACAGTGTCATGTGTATGCATAACAGTATATATATAAGCAAATAAACATCCAAACATTCAAACATCAACCAATGACATCCATCACAATACATCATCCAATAGTCAATACAATTCATGGCAGTTTCATAGTTATCAATGTCAGGTAATTTAATCGCAACTCAATTTCAATTTCAATTTAACTGTCAATTTCATTTTTCAATGGTTGATTCAGATAACAAGCTATATGACAATTAATTTATATCTAACAACGACAAATAAAATCATAACACTTCATAATGTCAATTCAACTAGCATAAAGATATTCAGTACGTTGTGAGCGTTATAAAACACTCACCTTGATTTTACGATTTTAAATCAAATCGAACGGCGTTCGATTTAACTCAAAATTTTCTATAGCTCCAATGATTCCAATCTAGTTGCATCGCGTAGAGCTCGTCCATACGATTCCAACGCAAAAAGTTTCGCGCGTTTTCGACCTCGTATGAAAAAGTTATGAATTTTAGAAGTTACACGATTTTATATATTCATAAATTTACAACATAATTTAATTTTTTTTCACAACCTAGATCAATCTAAGCCGTGAGATCCATCACCCTGCAATCCAACCCGTCCCTTGCTTCTCCCCCAAACTCACGTTCGCATGCTCCAGGAAATCACGCACGAAGACAACCCAAAGCCGCCTCTCCTTCATGAATTTCGCACCCCACCACATCGACTTCTAGGACGATCAGGATACACCATATCGAAGGCCTCGGCGAGAGCTACCTTCAGCTATAATAGGGTGGAGCTCGGCCATCTCAGCTGCACGCAAAACGAGGACAAACACGGAACTTTAAATGCAAATTCCCGTTGATCCGATGCTCCGATTTTGATCATCTCCGTATGGATTTGAAGAGCTCGCCGAGATCTACAACTTTGCTTTTGGAATTTTTCGATTTCGTTGAACGGATTGAGAGATATTAAGGGAAGAAGATGGTGAAATTCTGGCCTTCGAATTTTCAAGTGGCGGCTGGCAATATTAGGGTTAGGGTTTTGCTAATGAAATGATAAAGGGGTCCTTTTATAGACATTTACCGAAAATCACTATTCACTCGATTTTCCGAACTCCGATTTACGCGCGGTGACCGGCGTTTCTAGGGTTTATCCCACGTTCCGGACACAATGGAATAGGTTTCGGAACCTAATTCGATCGTATGAGTGAGTTATGGCAATAAACGATCGATTTAAATTAAACCGATTTAAACCGATTTCGATGCGTTTTAATTCGTACCGGACAAACGGTAAATCCAAAAATTATGAAATTTGAAACCTTACAATAATATCCCATTACGGATCCGATGAAACTGGTTTCGTCGAAATCCGAGACTTTTTGAAAAATGACTATTTTAAACTCGACGATTTATAAATTAAAATAACTCGATGCGTTTCGAGCTGCCACGGTCAAACCGTAATTCCGATTGATACGAAAATTGGAATCCGGAAATAACTAACTATTACGGACCCAATGGAACTTGTTTCGTTCAATTCTGAGACTGTTCAAAAATTAGCTATTTTACAATCGATAATTAAATATTAAAATATTCAATTTTCGCAAATTAACTCAAAAATTAATTTTAAAAGTTCTATAACATTCTTATAACTCCAATATGATAAGATAAAATTTTACAAATCATTTTCAATCATATTCAACTCGATTTTCAATTATTTCTGAAATTTAACTTATTAAATTATCGATTTAATTGCCTAATTAAATCCAATATTCGAAAAATAAATTATTCGACTGTTTAATTCCAATATAAAATTCCCAATTTTAAATTATTAACTTTTAAATCAAATTTCAATTGTTCACAAATCCTATTTTTAAATTTCACAGTAATTAACAATCTTTTACAATGCAGTTTTCCATTATAAATCCAATATAAAAGATTATATTAGATTCAGCCTTCAATTATATTGTAATTCAAATTCAAGTTATTTAATTCCAAATGAATTCTTTTATTTCGATTTACACTTTCATTATTGAATCAACCATTTACTTATACATTATTATCAATGGTTTATAATTCATTTACTTCCATTTTCTACAGTTATCATCTTATTTAAATTCACAGTAATATTAAATTACATTCATTTACGTTGATTTCAATATTATAACTTCAATATTAAATGTAACATTTTATTTATTTCGTTGTTTAAAATCAAATTCAATTCATTTCAATTACTTGTTACATTCAAATTTAAATCTTTACTTACGTTCAATTACAAGTTAACATCTGTATTTAATTTACAAATAAGTTATTTCAGAATTCAGTTTTGTATTTTAACTTGTAATTTACATTTAACAACACAAAATTTTATTTCCTTCGGATTTTTATCCAAAATTTTCATTTTAATTCGTATTTTTAAAGTGTTAAAAATACGGGTCGTTACATTCTCCCCCACTTAAAACTTTTCGTCCTCGAAAAGGAACGGAGAAGGAGAAACCATCATTTAGATATAATTCATTCAAATATTTGACTTATTTGCAAAATTCAGTTATAGGATTTTTAAAATCTCAAAATTTTCTAACTCCCGGATTTTTGAAAAATTTCGGCAGCACCTCCTTTGCGCGGCTAGGACCGAAAAATTTCACAGTGGTAATAATTGCATGATATACATCTCATTACAAGAATGAGGCATCCCAAAACATGGGGAACACAATAATATACCACAACATAAACCGTAATCCGAGAACGTACCTTTTATTTAGCGTTTATTAGCATTTTAACTTACATTTTGCATTAAGCGCAGAAGCGAGCTCCACAAACGAAGCGCAACCCCTTTGCTACCTACTAAATTCTCAATAACCAAGTTAGAACCATGCATATAAAGATAGATCGATATACTTATCATAAACAACATACATATAACAAGTTTAGCTTAAAACTGCAATTCCAATTTCAGGACAGCAAATGAATCTCGGTTTTTGGTCCCTTAAACGATAAAATTTGACAATGGAATCTAAACAAAAGTTGTTGCATTCGTTTCAGGCTTTCCGGAATGTCCAAAATCATTGAATTCGGACCTTCCGTTCAAAAGTTACGGTCATTTTACTAAAATGATACGCTTCAGCCCCGAGCAATTTAGCGCAGGCCTGAAATGTAATTTCAGATTTTCGACCTCCTAAATGACAGAAATAAGAAAAGCTTATAAAACGAAAGTTGGAGCTTAGGCTCTAAGCTTTCCAGGAAGTACAAGATCATGAAAATCCGATAAACCATTAAAAAGTTATGTCATAAATACTAAGGTCAAATGCTATTGGTTTTGCTTATTCTTACACAGGACAGCGATAGACATTTACATTTTTAACCTAGTAAACCAATGAATTTTCTGAAATACTCTAAACAAAAGTCGTGCTACAGATTCTAAGCTTTCCGAAAAGTCCAAGATCATCAAATTCCGATTATTCATTTAAAAGTTATGGTACTTTTAATTTCAGCACATACCGGACAATTTTAGATTTCCACATTTGTTTGTTATTACAAATACAAACTATCCAATTTAAAGTTTCCGGAAAATCAAGCATTAACACAAAGTTGTTAATTTCTCTTATATTTTTATGAAATAAGTTTATATTAAATTTGTTTTCCGGTTTATTCACTTTATTACATCCACATTTAACTCAAGACAATTTTCTTCAAATTAAATTGATTACAATTATATTCAACATCACCTTACTTCAAATTGAATTTAATTATTTAAATTTATATTCCATTTATTCAATTTATTAACAAAATGAATCATACTTAATCAATTAACATCTATCTAACAACCAATGCATATCAAACATTAACCTCCATCCAAATCTATAATAAATCAATTATACATTTCCAAGTCAAAATTTTAATTTCATACACTTCCAAGTTTATTGACATTTAGTTTCATTCAAATTTAATTAGTTTCCATTTACTAATTCTATATTTAATTAATTTTAAATTTAATTCACTTTACAACTTAAATTTCCTTTATATTTACAACTATCAATAGATCTTCACATTTTATTATTCGCAATCACACTTGTATATTATTCATTTACTTATCTTTATTAACATTTTAAACTTTTTAAGTATTTGGTAAGTTATAGTTATGCAAATAGAATGTAGTTAAACAACATACAACCTCTTTTCATTCAAAGTTGAATTTTCAATTAATTAATTCTTAAGTCATTACTTAAATTTCACTATAATTTAATTTCACATTTACATTCACATATAGTATTTCCATTTTATATTAACATAATTGTGAATCACCTTTAAATGTTAATTTAAATTCCAATTATTTACTAACAATTTTATTTATATTTGCAAACCATTAATTAAATGCATATTTCATTATTCAAACCTAAACTTGTATATTATCCAATTAACAATTCATATAACATTTTTGAACTTCTTAAATATTCTGGTAAGTTATATTTATGCTATAGAATGAAATTTAATACTATGCGAGTTTTACAGTTTCAATTTTATTTAAAGTTCATAATTTCCTAATTCTAAGGATATCTACTTCAATTGATATTTTCACTTAGCTCTTAGGTTCATTTCTCATTTCACAATTTAGAAGTTCTGTAATGATTCAAGTATTTGTTTATCTCAATAGTTTATAATTATTAAATATTAAAGAACTTAAGAATTTCAACTCCGGTTTCAATTCAAATCAAGTTTGAAATAATATATACTTATATTAATATATATCAAGTCATACTATAGAGAATATAAAATAAAATTCAATTTTAATCAAAACAGGGTTTAGAAAAACTATTTAGTGATCTCCCCCACTTGGACTCTCGAAAATAAAGTCGATGATGCGTGCACTCATCACCGAAATCATTTTCTAGCGTCAAGAGAAGGGAATATAACATTTATCATAAAAAAAAGTCCTTCGAAAACAATTTCAACTGAAATATACTATCATATAATACTCATATTATATTTTTCAAATTCTTGTAAGTTAATTTCAAATACCGAAATTTAAATTCCCAAATCCAAGTTAAAATTCATTTATATTCATTGCTAATTGTGTTTACAAGATTTCATTTCCCTAAATCCATTGTTATTTAATCAATTATTGTAAATATTGACTGATCAAAAAAAAAAAAAATAGCGATAATAATCTAATATTATCATCTCCTAACAATCAATTCAATCAAAATGAATAAATATTCAAATAATTCTTTTATATAAAAATATATTCCAAAACGATATTGTGTTGGTTTGTCCTATTCGAGTGTTCAGAAATTCCTATCGATGCCTTAGCGTCCCAAGTATCGACCAGAATTCATAAATACTCAACGGAACAAATTAACGCAATATAAAACCATTTTATATCAAATAACAAGTACGCTCTCTTATACACACTCAAACTCATTCATATAGTTTACCTCTATTTCAATGAGTTATTCCCCCACTAGAGCCAAGGTTTATCGCTAAACCAAAGCTCTGATACCAACTGTAACGACCCGCCTTTTTGTACAGTTTAAGTCGATGATCAAACACACACGTCAACTCAAACCATTCAAAATGGAGGATTGTTAATTTGGGGTAAATAAGAAAAGAAAAGGAAAGAAATAAAGGAAATGAAACAACACAGAATCTCACAGCGGAAGGCTAAAGTATGATAATAAAATAACAGTTCATGAAGCTGTTAATTAAATGAATACATTTGAAATGAATACATTTGATTATTATTATACAACATTTATCATAGTTACATACACAGCAAATATCATACAACAATGCAGTGGAATGGAATGAATATAATAGTAGTAGATAATATACCAAATCTTCGTCTCCGTCCTCCAAGGAAATGATCTTCAACCTAAACTGAAATGCTCAGGCTGACCCGAGCGTAATGAAAAGACAAAACACTCGAGTCAGGACTAAAATATCCTTAAGAAAGTTAAATCAATCGTAATAAATATGAGTGTAAACGGCGTCAGAGATGTTTACGGGGTTTGACATCTCCTATCCAGTGTCAACGTGCGTGCAATAACTCAAGAGATGTTACGGGATTTTCCATCTCTCAAGGATCCGTTAAGCTATCTATATATACAATAAGATACGCTATATAGATAATGTCTAAAGTAAAGTAAAGGTATCAAAATAGTGTTAAGTCAACGCCCATTCGCCGCTTAACACATTTATATTCCCAAGAGCATATACAAGACCGTAGTTTCCCCAAAACCGGAAGTCACCAGAGGGCAATCCATATACTCAAGGTACAAACCATAACGTAGTGGTCGCGAATAGGATAATCAGTATGACAAGGTACATGAGGCGATACCAACTAGGATACTAGTAGTTGCGTGATCCGGACTGATGTTGAGCATAGCCAGCAGCTACCCCAACACCGCGAAACAACACTCCCAAATCAAGGGGTGCACCCAAATCGAATCACAAATGTAATAGATATGGTATCGAAGAAGTGTGTCCGCTAGAGGTGGCGAACCTCAATGGCCCGGCGCGGCTCCTGTTTTAGTCATGTCAGGGGTCATCCAATATCGTTCTCTTTCTTCAGTCAACGCGTTCACCAAACCATCCACTTCATTTTGGATCAACACTCCACGCATACTAGTTATTAAAGTGGTTTTCGGTATCGACAGAGAGTATGTCCATATCCGATCCCGGTCTCTTTAATAACTACGTATTATTACACCGATGGCTCTTTTACATTTAACTCGATTCATAATTGATATCAAAATATCATATTCGCTTCAAAAATCAAATCCATTTCAAATATCATCATATCTATTCAAAATGTAAGATTCCGTTTCAAAAATCATTTTTCGCCTTAATATCTCATTTCAATTTCAAAATCATTTCGAATTTCAATTTAGGTTGCAACTTCATTTAACCCAATTCGTATTTAAATTCGAGATTTAAATATAAACAATTCACCTTATTGACCAGCTTGAAAATTTTAGAAAATAGTTTTAAGTAATTTAAAAGTAGTTTAAATAATTAAAATAGTTAAAATAGTTTAATAGAAAATATTTAAATAGTTTAATCGAAAATAATTTGAATATAAAAATGGTTTATATAGTAAAACAGTTTGAAAATCAAAATAATTTAAATATTTAAAGAATATAGATTTTAAATCAATTATACTAAAATATTCATTTAAACAAATTCCAAAGTCAAACCGGTCAACTTCCCAATTTCCTACCCAAATCAATTTCAATGTCCATTTCGATTTAATTGATTCAATTCCGATTTCAACTCGAATAAATTTTGATTCCATATAAATTTCGAATTCAATAAACCAAATTCCGTTCACTTTAAATTTCCAATTTCAAATTAATTTCCAATTCCAAATTAATTCCCGATCCCAAATGAATTTAAATTTCAATTCCAAATTAATTTAAATTCCAATTTCAATTCCAAATCCAATTTCAAAATATCGATTTAAACATTAAATCAAATTTTCTTTTAATAACAAATTTTTGAATCCAAGTTTCAATTCTAACTTCAATCCTGAAATATCATTTCATATAACTTTTCTTAGAAATATTCAAAGTTCGAATAAAAGTTAAATCTTTAAACAAATCAATTTTCGACATTCAATCATATTCAATTTTCAAATTTCAAAGTCTCAACTTAATTATTTAACAAAATTCCTTTAACCAAAATTCATTTCAACATTCCAAACTCAATTTTTCGATGAATTCAACTTCTATAAATCGATTTTTATTTATAACTTTTATATCAAAACATTTAAATAAATTTCAACGACGATTTCAAAAATTATTAATTTAGCCAAATTCAGTGTCCGTATATAATTTTCTATCCTATGGCCAAGTGATTATTTATTTCAATTAAATGTCAGGGATGAACATATGTCACTTAAATTATATCACAGTGTCATGTGTATGCATAACAGTATATATATAAGCAAATAAACATCCAAACATTCAAACATCAACCAATGACATCCATCACAATACATCATCCAATAGTCAATACAATTCATGGCAGTTTCATAGTTATCAATGTCAGGTAATTTAATCGCAACTCAATTTCAATTTCAATTTAACTGTCAATTTCATTTTTCAATGGTTGATTCAGATAACAAGCTATATGACAATTAATTTATATCTAACAACGACAAATAAAATCATAACACTTCATAATGTCAATTCAACTAGCATAAAGATATTCAGTACGTTGTGAGCGTTATAAAACACTCACCTTGATTTTACGATTTTAAATCAAATCGAACGGCGTTCGATTTAACTCAAAATTTTCTATAGCTCCAATGATTCCAATCTAGTTGCATCGCGTAGAGCTCGTCCATACGATTCCAACGCAAAAAGTTTCGCGCGTTTTCGACCTCGTATGAAAAAGTTATGAATTTTAGAAGTTACACGATTTTATATATTCATAAATTTACAACATAATTTAATTTTTTTTCACAACCTAGATCAATCTAAGCCGTGAGATCCATCACCCTGCAATCCAGCCCGTCCCTTGCTTCTCCCCCAAACTCACGTTCGCATGCTCCAGGAAATCACGCACGAAGACAACCCAAAGCCGCCTCTCCTTCATGAATTTCGCACCCCACCACATCGACTTCTAGGACGATCAGGATACACCATATCGAAGGCCTCGGCGAGAGCTACCTTCAGCTATAATAGGGTGGAGCTCGGCCATCTCAGCTGCACGCAAAACGAGGACAAACACGGAACTTTAAATGCAAATTCCCGTTGATCTGATGCTCCGATTTTGATCATCTCCGTATGGATTTGAAGAGCTCGCCGAGATCTACAACTTTGCTTTTGGAATTTTTCGATTTCGTTGAACGGATTGAGAGATATTAAGGGAAGAAGATGGTGAAATTCTGGCCTTCGAATTTTCAAGTGGCGGCTGGCAATATTAGGGTTAGGGTTTTGCTAATGAAATGATAAAGGGGTCCTTTTATAGACATTTACCGAAAATCACTATTCACTCGATTTTCCGAACTCCGATTTACGCGCGGTGACCGGCGTTTCTAGGGTTTATCCCACGTTCCGGACACAATGGAATAGGTTTCGGAACCTAATTCGATCGTATGAGTGAGTTATGGCAATAAACGATCGATTTAAATTAAACCGATTTAAACCGATTTCGATGCGTTTTAATTCGTACCGGACAAACGGTAAATCCAAAAATTATGAAATTTGAAACCTTACAATAATATCCCATTACGGATCCGATGAAACTGGTTTCGTCGAAATCCGAGACTTTTTGAAAAATGACTATTTTAAACTCGACGATTTATAAATTAAAATAACTCGATGCGTTTCGAGCTGCCACGGTCAAACCGTAATTCCGATTGATACGAAAATTGGAATCCGGAAATAACTAACTATTACGGACCCAATGGAACTTGTTTCGTTCAATTCTGAGACTGTTCAAAAATTAGCTATTTTACAATCGATAATTAAATATTAAAATATTCAATTTTCGCAAATTAACTCAAAAATTAATTTTAAAAGTTCTATAACATTCTTATAACTCCAATATGATAAGATAAAATTTTACAAATCATTTTCAATCATATTCAACTCGATTTTCAATTATTTCTGAAATTTAACTTATTAAATTATCGATTTAATTGCCTAATTAAATCCAATATTCGAAAAATAAATTATTCGACTGTTTAATTCCAATATAAAATTCCCAATTTTAAATTATTAACTTTTAAATCAAATTTCAATTGTTCACAAATCCTATTTTTAAATTTCACAGTAATTAACAATCTTTTACAATGCAGTTTTCCATTATAAATCCAATATAAAAGATTATATTAGATTCAGCCTTCAATTATATTGTAATTCAAATTCAAGTTATTTAATTCCAAATGAATTCTTTTATTTCGATTTACACTTTCATTATTGAATCAACCATTTACTTATACATTATTATCAATGGTTTATAATTCATTTACTTCCATTTTCTACAGTTATCATCTTATTTAAATTCACAGTAATATTAAATTACATTCATTTACGTTGATTTCAATATTATAACTTCAATATTAAATGTAACATTTTATTTATTTCGTTGTTTAAAATCAAATTCAATTCATTTCAATTACTTGTTACATTCAAATTTAAATCTTTACTTACGTTCAATTACAAGTTAACATCTGTATTTAATTTACAAATAAGTTATTTCAGAATTCAGTTTTGTATTTTAACTTGTAATTTACATTTAACAACACAAAATTTTATTTCCTTCGGATTTTTATCCAAAATTTTCATTTTAATTCGTATTTTTAAAGTGTTAAAAATACGGGTCGTTACATACTTAAACAAGGAAAATATACTTTTTGTTTTACTCAAATATCTTTGCCATGATATATGCTTTACACAAAACAATGTTGATGAAAACCTAAGTCAACAGGGTTATCTATCCCTTTAGAATAAGTTAAAGCCTTCTTTAACTTAGAAAACATTAGGTTTTAAATCGGATATCTCCTTCAAAACCCTTGTTTAAAAACTTTAAACAATCCCTTTCGTATCCATTGAAAGTACCCCTTTCAAAATAGGTTAACAACTTTATCTTGAAACACTAGGCCAAAAGGCCAAAACATACCTTTCGAAACCCTAAAAATAGAACTTTCGAAATCATTGAAAGTATCTCTTTGAAAGTTTTATAAAACCTTAGAACTACTCTTTTCGAAATACTTTAAACTTGCCTTTAGAAAGCATTGGAAACTTTCCATTTAAAGAACCAAGTAAACCTTTCGAAAGCATTTGGGTACCTCCCCTTCGAAACCTACATTATATACTTTTTGAAAGTATTAAAATTCCTTACTTAAAACAAACCTTTCGAAAGCATTGAGTCCAAGTAAAAGTTTGTGGGACATAGCTTCAAAACCATTTAAAACCATTCCTTTCAAAACCTTTGGGTTTAGCTTTTAATAGAACAAAGGGTCTTAAAAGAACTGGGGCGAAAGCATTATTCCTAAGTAAAAGAAAGTAAATGGTTACGAAACCAACCCTTTCAAAAACTTGGAGAAGCGGCTTCGAAGTTTAAAGACAAAAGTACCATTTCGAAAGCATTGATTCGAAGGGTTGAATGTGGTAGCATAGGTTTCGAACAACTTCGAAAGCTTCATTTTAAAATAAAAATGCGACAACCCCTTTCGAAATTCCTTTTGATAAAACAAAGGCGCATTTGACTAAGTTGAAAGCTACTGTAACTCCTTCGAAGCCTCCTTTATAAACATAAGTGATTCGTAATCAAAAATAGTAGCTTCTACTCCTTCGAAAGCATGTTTCGACTCTACACATTCCGCCTAATTCCAATCCACTACGTACCAAGGCGTTGATACCATGTGTATTGGTTTTGACTTGGTTGGGGTGGAAGTATGGGATCGATAGGTAGCTGCTGTAAGTGGCGAAACAGTAATTCTTTGCAAAACTGATTATTAGCCTTTGAAAGTAATTTCTTTCCAACTAACTTGCCTTATTTTTTCAATATATAATTGGTTGCCAATTCTTTTGAAAAATCTTTTTCTAAAAGTGTTGCCGAATTCAGTAATTAACAATTAAAAACATTTAGTAAATTAGCCCATTCTCCTTTTAGAAGCATATAAAGCATTTAAGTCCTATACCTTAAATAATTTTATATCCATAAATAAGTACTTAGGAAAATTCTCCAAAAATTACCATAAATTATTTTTAATATGTTTTCTAACATATTTAAATTTTAGACCTAAGGCTATCATATATTTGCCGAAAATAATTTAAACCCAATTTAAGCATTTTCTGCCCTAGAAAATTCATAATAAATCCTTATTAACTTAGAAAATTATGAAACTTGAAACTCATCTCTAAAGTAATGTTTTTGACCTTATATCAAAAATGCAAGTCATTAGGATGTCATTTAATAGGTTTTTCAAATCAAAACGTATCATAAAATCTATATAAAGCAACATAAATCATCAACAAGCTTATATATTCATTTAAACTATCAAATCATGGCAATTTAGTTGCAAAATAAATTTGGATCTCATCTAGAAACAAAAAAAAAAGATGTAATCTATTATTCACCTTAGCTTGTTGTTAAGGAGGTTGAGATTTTCTCTTGAATTGATTTGATTAAGCTCCTTGCTTGAATTCTTGCTTATCTTCCCTTTTGTTTTCCCTTAATGGTGGCCGGCCAAGCTTTGAATGTTCTTAGTTTTGTTTGAAAATGTTTAGAATGGATAAGAAGTGACGTAAGAAGGGTTTAGGGTATAAGAACTTGGTTTATTCCAATTTTTCCCTTATCTTACTCCTCATACTTATTTCATTTTAATTCTCTTTGGCTTATAGGTTAATTAAGGCACGACTACCTTAAATTATTCAAATCTCAATCCTTTAAGCATTTACATTATTTCATTTAATTTATCTATTAAATGTCCTAAATAATGTTAGTCAAAATTAGGGTCGTTATAGATTCCCCTCCTTAAAGAATTTCGTCCTCGAAATTACGATAAGGTACTTGTAACAATCAATCATAAAGGTAAAACATACCATGATATAAGTCAGGATAAGTATCTCTAATGCTGCTCTCAATTTCCCAAGTATAGTCTCTCTCATCGTCACTCCACTGGACTTTGACTAATCTGACTATCTTGTACCTTAACCTCTTCTCATCCCTTGCGACTATATGAACTGGTTTTCTAACTGTAGTCAAATTTGGTTCCACTACTAAGTCATCTAATACAGTCAGTGCTATAGTAGTCTCTGGATCTCGAATACACTTCCTTAGATGAGAAATATGAAAAACATTGTGGACTCCTGCCAAATTATTCGGTAACTCTACTATATATGTGAGTTTCCCGATCCTTTCTATAATAGGAAATGGTCCAACAAATCTTGGTGCCAATTTTATTGATTTTCCGAATCTAATTACACCTTTCATCAGTGATACCTTGACGAAAACATGATCTCCAATTGAGAACTCTAAGTCTTTCCGTCTCTTATCAGCATAACTCTTCTACCTAGACTGGGCTTCCTTCATTATAGTTCGAATTAACTCAATCTTTTCGGCAGCTTCCCTAACCAAATCTAAACTAAGAACTTGCCTAGGATCTGCCTCTAACCAACAAACGAGAGATTTGCATGGCCTTCCAGATAAAGCTTCAAACGGTGCAATCCTTATACTAGTCTGATAACTGTTGTTATACGAAAAATCGATTAAGTGTAGGTGGTCTTCCCATGATCCCCCAAAATCTAGTACACAAGCTCGTAACAAATCTTCTAAGACTTTGTTAACTCCTTCTGTTTGCCCATCTGTTTGCGGATGGTAAGCGGTACTCATTTTGAGCTTGGTACCCAAAGTCTCCTGTAGACTCCTCCAGAACTCACTAGTGAATAAGGAATTTCTATCACTTACTATACTACTAGGAATTCCATGGAGTCTAACTATATTCTTCATGAATAATTTAGCCAAAACAGGTGCCATCCTGGTTGACTTAACTGGAATAAAATGGGCACTCTTGGTCAATCTGTCCACTATAACCCATATGCTTTCATTCTCTCGACTCGATGTTAGAAACCCGTCTATAAATTCCATTGAGATAGAATCTCATTTCCATAATGGAACATCTTAAGGCTGAAGTAACCCAATTGGTTTTTGATGTTCAGTTTTTATCTATTGATAGTTCAAACACCGCTTCACCCATAAGCCTACATCTCTCTTCATGCCCTCCCAGAAGAAACTTCTTTCCATATCCTGATACATCTTAGTTCCTCCTGATAAATATTGAATTTTGAACGATGGCATTCTCCATGAACTTCTTTCCTAATGTTTCCCACATTCGGAACACATAGTCTTCTTTTATTTCTTAAACATCCATTCCGGTCAAGACTAAGATATTCCAGTCATCGCTCTCCGTTCCATCCCCTAACTTTTTGATCCGTTCAGCTAACAATGGATCCTCCCCTTGCTTAGAAGCGATCTTTTCGATCATCATCGGTCGAACCTCTAAACATGACAACATAGTAGTTCTCTTATTAGACCTAGCCTTAGATCTCCACTGTGTTCTACATATAGTCAATGCTTCTAGATCTTTCCACTTAGCTATCATTGCCAATACTGCATTCTGATGTTTCCTACTAAGTGCATCAGCAACCTTATTTCCTTTTCCCAGTGTATACTCAATACCAAAGTCATAAGTGGCTAAAAACTCTAACCACCTTTGTTGCCTCATATTTAAATCCTTCTGAGAGAATAGATACTTCAATGACTTATGATCCGTATACAACACGATTCTTTCTCCCAAAAGGTAATGCTTTACACCTTCAATGCAAAAATTACCGCAGTTAATTCCAAATCATGAGTTGGATATCTAACCTCATGCAGTCTGAGTAGTCGAGAAGCATAGGAAATCACTTTACCCCTTTGCATTAACATAGCTCCTAATCATGTTCCACATGCATCCATAAACACTACTAAGTCTTGATTACCTTCCGGAACAACTTACACAGGTGCATTAGTCAGTAAGTGTTTCAATCTCTGGAATGCTTCCTCACATTTATCGGTCCAAACGAACTTCACATCCTTTCGCGATAGCTTAGTCATCACTGCCGCTATCTGCGAAAAATCCTTAATGAATCTCCAATAATAACAAGCTAATCCAAGAAAACTCTTTATCTCAGTCAATGTCTCGGATTTCTTCCAATTATTCACCGTCTCGATCTCAGCTGGATCTACAGACAACCCTTTCTCTGAGACTACATGACCAAGAAACTTCACTTCCTTCTTCTAGAAATGACACTTCAAAAATTTAGCTTTCGGTTGATACTGTCTCAACGACTCTAGCACCACTCTAAGATGAACTACATGCTCTCTTTCATCTTTAGAGTATACCAAAATATCATCTATGAATACCAATACGAACATATCCAAGTGCTCTCGGAAAACTCAGTTCATCAAATCTAGAAAGAACGTTGGCGTGTTAGTTAGTTCGAATGGCATTACTAACCATTCGTACGGTCCATATCTGGTTCTAAACGCCGTCAAAGGAATACTATCCTCAGCCACTCCAAGCTGCTGGAACCCTGTTGCCAAATCAACTAGGAAAATACTTGGCTCCACTCAATTGGTCGAACAAATCATCAATTCTAGGTAACGGATATCGATTCTTTATCGTCTTCTCATTCAACTTATGAAAATCGAGACATAACCTTAACGATCTGTCCGGTTTCCTTGCAAACACTACGGCTGCTCCCCATGGCGAACTGCTTGGTCTAATAAAGTTCTTATTTTCCAAATCCACTAACTACACCTTTAGCTCCCTCATGTTGGTAGGTGTTATTCTGCTTGGCGGTCTACTCATCGGTTCTACTCCTGGTACTGAATCTATCTGAAGCTCAATAGCTCATTTTAGCGACAGTCCTACTATGGGCTCAAAGACATCTATGAATTTTCTAACAACAAAAACTCAATTTAAATCATCTTCTGCCTTCACAACACTCAACAAAGCATTACCCTCAAAACTAGGATTTTCTACGGAGTATATTATCCGATCACTATAGTCAGGGTGTAAGTGATATTTTCCTATCATGGAAAAATATCCTAGCTTTGTATTTACTTTACCAATCCATACCCAAAATAATTCTGAACCCTACAAAATCAAGCACATGCAAACTGCAAGCAAATACGTAACTTAACAATTCAAACTCTAACCGGTCACACTTCACCCCAAGTGTCGCATATCCTCCTATCGGATTCGCAACCCTTAAGGAAGTAACTAGGTATGAGGGTTCTAGGTTAAGCTTATCTACCAAACAATGAGATATAAAAGAATGCAATGCACCAGTATCAAATAGAACTTTAACTGATACACCATGAATCAAAAGCGTACCTCCCAACACAGCTTTTCCCTTTTCCTCTGTTGTTAGTCTCGAGGTAGCTGGCTCCAATGTAAACACTTTCCCTTTCCCATCCTTGGCTGGCTCCTTGCATTGGTTCTTATAATGTCCAATTTGATTGAAGTTGAAACATCTCACTCCTTTCTTGTCAGCAGCTTTCTTCCCTTTACCTGTCCGGCACTCATGAGCATAGTGCCCCTTCTTATCACACTTATAACAGGTAACTTCTGTCTTTCCCTTCTTGGCAGCTCCACTCTTCTGAGATCCCTTCTTATGAAATAATTTCCTCTTCTGGTTCTGCCCTCCTTAAGCTCCCCCTGCTTTGCTACAACCATGAAAAGCAAGCATCTCCTCCTGTCTCAAAGCCATCTTAACAACTACATCACACTAATCCCTGATATGTGATAGTGTGGCTTTCACAAGCTCAGGTTTCAACCCGCGAATGAACTTCTCATTCCTTTTAATCACTGTATCAAATGTAGCATATTTGTATCTCAATACTCCTCAAACCTGGTTGCATACTCAAGCACAGTCATGTCTCCCTGCTCCAACTCCATGAACTTCCTGTGCAGAGTTGACTAAGCAATTTTAGACATAAATCTTTTCTCAAACCTCCTTCTGAACTCCACCCCATGGTTTCTTCATTAACTCCTACAGTAACACTGTTCCACTAGTACAATGCTGCTCCTTGTAACTATCTAGAAGAAAGCCACCTCCTCTGCTCATCATTAAGCCCCAAATCAGCAAAAATCCTTTTGCAATGAGGTAACCAATTCTCCACTTCGATTGCGTCCTCAGTCCCTATAAACGGTTTTCCTCCCAACCTGGCATAATCTTTACTCAACACAGCATAATTATTGACCACCGGGGCTCCCTGATTTCCTCCTTCAAAATTTACTCCAACTAATCCAACATCAACTCCAGCCTGCATCATATTAACCAAGAACTGATACGTAACTCCCATATCAACTTGCGGCATTCCAGCACCCACATTAGCAGCTTATGCCTGACCTGGATTCCTTTTAGTGTTTGGTCTGGCATTCCCATTAGTTGTGGTACTTCCCTCACCAACGTTAACTCTTCCACTTCTATTATCCATATCTTACGTCCATAAAATCTGCATTCGAGTCTTTGTAAGATACAAAAGAATAACCTAATGGAGATGGGAGAATAGTGATAAAGCGTATACTAATATATAGCAAATACAAGTATGTTACTATTGCGAAATCCCATACCCCAATCTTTTCTCTAATTCCTTAGGATTATGTTTCCAAAATCATTTTAAGTTTGAAATTATTTAAATATTTCATAAACCTATGCTTTGATACCAAGTTGTAACATCCCTATCTTGAGGCCCGAAGCTAAGCGCTACGGATGTTGCAGTCATCTATAGTATAAACTTCTGGTGATAATATACGGTAATGTTAAAAGTATCCATAATATCAGAAGCAAATGATATGAAACAAAATCACATATTTCAAAAAAGAACTTTACTGATTACATTTCAAATCCATGTTTCATATTCCATTACACAATCCCAAACGATTCCCAGGTTTTGACCAAATATAATTATTACAATTTACGCCAAGAGAGACATATGAAGGTGCCCCCTTGGATGATTAGAGAACTAAATAGACATATCAGTCTTAAATACATCATAGTGGAAATAAAACTAATTACTCCTATATAGCTAACTTGGCCTCCTTCACGTCTTCGAAAGCTTATTCATCTACCTACTAAGCCTGTAAAACCTCAAGTCTCAATTGTAACATCCCTCACTAGAAGGCCCAAAACTAACAGCTACGGATGCTACAGTCATCCGTAGTTATTAATCCTCGGCGACCAAATACGGTAATGTTAGATACATTGATATAACAGAAACACATGGATATGAAAAAAATTTAAAATCAACAAACAAATTTCTCATTCCATTTCAAAGCATTTCAAATTCATTACATAATCCCAATACGAGAACCACGTTAAGAGAAAATATAATTATTACAACATACACCAAGAGCGACATATGATGATGCCCCCTTGGATGATCAGAGTATATATATAGGCAATTAAACAACTTTTCCTTTACAACAAAACACAGCGGAATCAAAATAGAAAAGAACTCCGAATAACTATCATGCCTCCTACACGTCTCTGAAAGCTTATTCGTCTAAAGAGGTAGCTGAAAACCTCAACTCTCAAACTACTCAAAATCAATTAAGCACCTGAGAGTTTAAGGGGAAAACATAAACTTCGAGTCAGATATAAAGCCTGGTATGAATGTTTGCACCAAAATTGGTCACAAACACCCAATCGCAGATGAAAGCACCAACTCATAGTCATAGATCATAGATAGGATGTATGAAAAGGGTATAAATATGAAGAATAACTAAAAATTAAAAAGGAAGCAGTAAAAAGATGAGATTTATAGTGGTTTGGCGTTGTAGCCTACGTCCACTTTGAAGAGTTTGTTGTTTATTGATGATTCTCAACTGATTTACAACAGTACAATTGATAGCATTCAAGCTACAATGGAGTTTCAGTAGAGTAACGGCGTAGAAGAGCCAAAAGTCCCTTTTCTGTAGGCGTAGGGGTGCTATTTATAAGTGTAGATCTGGAAATATCTCCCCCAAAGCTCGGAATACCTCTTCTCACACGTGGGTGTGCCCACCAGATCGATCAGGGCTTGTTTGGGATCGATCCCTATGCACTTCATATCGATCAAATAACGGTCAGATGGAGCTGCGATCGATCGTGATGGTTCTTTAGGTGATAAGGATGCTCCTGTCAAAATTTCATAGCATTTGGACATATAGTTTTTGAGTTATGATCGATCCGAGATTGGATTTGCAAGTTGGCTAAGTACTTCTTATTGATCAATGTGTATCGATACCTTTCATATCGATGACATGGTGCGAGAGTTCAGGGGAGATCCATACTTCATGCTTGTTGACCGCTTCCTTTGGTTCGACCCATTCCTTCGTATCCATCTAGCACTCTGCTCTTCGTATTGATGCAACGTCCTCTCCCTCGTATCGATCAAATGGTCATTGGTTCGTATCAATCGTTTGACTGATCGATACGAAATATACAGAAATGGGATCGATATGAAGCAAGCAGTTGTGGAGCAAATGAACTCGGATCGATCCCTATGTACTTCGTATCGATGCTTGGTTTGTGGCTTTGTATCGATGCTTGGCTCTTTGCTTCGTATCGATCAATTTACTAATCGATACGAAACATGTTGGAGTGGGATCGATACGAAGTGGGTGAGTATGGAATTGATCGATACGAAGCACATGGATACGAAGGGAGTGGATTCGAAGTAAATGGATATTGATCGATCCATGACTCTTACCCGAAGTAGCTGCTTCCTTGACCTGAAATAAACCCTCCAGTGGCTCGAAGAAAATGCCGAGATGATCCAAAGTAGTTGCGGGGCCCTTGTAATTATACCAATCCCTCAAGAACCGAAGCAAGCCTTTCTTCAAACCGAACTAACCTGCCAGAAAACCCAAAGCAGCCTCAAAAGTGACTCGAAGCAAACTCCAAACAACCCGAAGCAACTCGACTTTTCTCGAAGCCCACATTTCAAGTATCCTGCGGTTTTTGACCATCAACTATGCCGAATCTCGAACACATATTCATGTTTATCATTCGTGATTGATCGTCCATTCATTCAGATCAGAACCAAGTCCGTGACAATTCAGCTTCGATAATTATGCAGTCGATTGGGTTAAATCCGCCAGTACGCTGCCTTGCCAAAAGGGGGGTTAACGATGAATAATAATCTACCATCTCAAACCATTTAAATATCTAGTGAGACCACACCGTTTAGCGGAATGGGTTTTCCCATCACTAATATCCTAAAACTTTTAAAAACAATTTACTATGCTTCTGCATCCACAATGGTTAAAACATAATAGTTCAAAATAATATGATGATATGAAAACAAGTAAATCAATTTTGGATTTCCTATCCCCATTCATTTTGACTAACTGTCTCATTTTGTAGTTTCTAGGGTCATTGTTAACCAAAAAGTTTTCATGGCCTGACTAATAACATGTTTAATACTTATGGACTCCCTATCCAGTTTCATAGTTTTTATGGGATCATTAAGAACCTATTGGTCCTTGCCAATAACTTTACTGGTTCATGGGTAACCTATTGGTATCCCCAATAACTTCCCTCCTATCATAGTTTTCATGGGTTGACTATGAACCTATTAACTTCTGTCAATAACTTAATCCAGATATAGTTTTCATGGGTTCACTATAAACCTATTGGCCCCTGCCAATAACTCAATCCAATCATAGTTTTCATGGGTTTATTATGAACCTATTGGCCCCTGCCAATAACTTTTCCTAAATATAGTTTTCATGGTTTTACTATGAACTTGTCTACCAAACAACTTCTTTAATCAATATTATGGCATCCTACATTCTGGTCTATCTGACCTTCTAGATGTAATTCTACTCATTCAGGAGTTAACTTAATTTATGTGCACTATTGGGTCAACCTAGCTGGTTATTCTGCCCTTCCCCAAAATACAGTTTGAAAGAAGCTATGCGGTAGGATCGTATAATATAGAATAGTGGAATGGTCTAGGTAGATAGCAATAAGCAGTAAGTAAAGTAGACACCAAGACTTTATATTGGTTCGGACCTCTTGTCCTACGTCCAGTCCCTAAGCTCCTCTTAGGAATTCAACTAACCAACAACCCTCACTTAACCCGGAGGAATAGGTTTACAACTTAACCGAACAACCGAACGAGATTTCTTGCCTTGACTACTGATGAGGACTTCAACTAGATACAAAAAGTATTTCTGACTTGTTGTGTTCTTGATAACACTAATGAGTCTAATTGAGTACAACTTTCCTATAATCTTATCCTCGAGAGTATGCAAAGTGTTTGTGAAGATTTAGGAAATGTGAATTGCTATGAATCAAAAAGGTGTTATAGATAAACCAAAGATTCAAGCAATTGAAGTGGTTTGTGATTGCTTTTGAAAACTTAAGAAATCTGAAAGTATGTTCAAGAAAATAGAGAGATTAAAGCAATTAGAATTTGTTATTTGCAAATGATAGAAACATGTATTTATAGGTGTAGAAGAGATGTATCTATTTGCAAAAGATTCAGGCAAGAGATGCATCCATTACCATTGGAGAATGGTTGCAACTCTTGGGAAGAAGAAGGTGTCTTTTCAGTAAAAATTCGTAGGTTCAAATTCAGTCGACTGAACAGGGAGTTTCAGTCGACTGAAACTGTGCATGTTGTAATTCTGTAACAGGTTCAGTCGACTGGGATTTCCTGTTCAGTCGACTGAACTGGTAGTTTCTGCACAGTGAACATTTTAACTAAAACATTAAGTTATGAAATGTGTTCTTGTGTTTGTGCAAGCTTCTTGAGGATAGATTTTAACAATAAAACTAAGACTAAGACCTAAATATACTAAGTACTCATGATATCCTTGGTCTTCATAGTACTTCCTTTAGCCTTGCACATATCTCTTCCTTTTTGTTGACGCACATTGTCATTGATCAAAATATAGCATATCAACATTCTCCCCCTTTTTGATTGATGACAATACCTATGTTTGTAGAGATGTAATTATCTTTCCTCCCCCTGAATATATGCACTATCTTTCCTATAAAACAAAGTTAGTAACATAGATTTCTCCCCCTTTGTCATCGACAAAAAGGAAGTAATAATATGTAGAAGTATATAATTTGCAAGCAACAAAGCAACCACATGAAAATATAACCACAGAGCGAATAATACAAACCATAGAGTATCACAAATAAAAGAAGGCTATTTATACAAGCCTTTGCAGAAATTGTTAGAAATTAATAAAGAGTTCCGGAAATCAAACCATCAAAATGATCAAGGATCCTTGTCCCAATCATAAGAGCCTTTATGATCTCCTTTTGGTTCATGAATAACGGGTCCACCTGTGAGTGGTCTATAAGCTCGTCCTCCTTGACCACCGCTAGTTCCACTCGTGTTGCTGCTTGGATGTTCTTCGGATGACGTCCATGTGAAATTTGGTGCCGGACGCTTGCCGCGTGATGTTGAAGCTGTAGTGGAGCTTGTGCACGAGATGGCATCCCATAATTTGGTGAAGAAGCCTTTAATTTTATCAAGTTTATGATCTACCTTTTTGAGGCGATTATCAAGAATTTGTTGATTCCTTGATAATATACCTAATGATTGATTGGTAGTAAAACTTGGGTCAATGATGCGAATTTCATCACCTTGTTCGAAAGGTTCTTCTTGTTGGGCTTCAGGAGGATGTTGCGACTCCTGATGTCTTGCTTTCCATTCGGCAAGAGATATGATGCGAGGAGGTCTTGCTGGAAGTTGCATGAGGCTTACAGTCCGATGATTAATTTGGTGAACCATTTTGTTTTCGGACTCAGGTAATGTCGTATCAACGTTGAGAAGTAGACGCATGATATACTCGCCAAAATATATTGTTTGCATTTTGCCATTATTGAAAGTAAGAAATTCATCAAGAATTAGTTGGACCCAATTAACTTGAATATTACCCCAAATTGCATAGAGTGCTCGATAGTTGGTAGGGTATACAAGTTCATATGAACCCGTTCGAGGAGTGATTTTTCTCATAAGAGCTTTGTGGAGAATTCTTGCTCTTGGACGTAGGGAAGTGGATTTAATATCCCCGCTGTTGATGTTATCATCCAAAAATTGATGATTGATGTTGTCACGAATATGAGGGTTAAAGTTGATATCTTCAAGCATGCTTCCAAAGTTAGGTGATCCTAAAATGTGTGCAATTCGGTCTAGGGAGAACCATACTTTCTTCTCGCACACCATACTCCAAACACTATCAGTTGGATTTCTTGGAGTTTGGTGTCCAAGGTTAAGGTTTGCATAGAACAACTTGACCATAATATGATTAATTGCATGATCATTTCGTTTTATGTCTAAGAGAGAGGTTAAAACTGCCTGATCTGTCAAAGCTTGTATGTTGTACGTTTGAAGACTCTGAAAATCAATAAAGGAGTGTTCAAAGATACGAGAGTTCTTCATTTTGTTCCACCTTGTTACAGCCACTCCATCATAGAGCCATTGTGCAATTTGAGCAGCAATTGGCTCAAAGGAGGTTGAAGAAGAAGACCTTGATCATAATTGCTCACATCTCCTTTGCCAATGATATAGCCTTTTGAATTGTCTCCAAAGGTAACCGAGCCACCATCAAAGTATGTGATGTTTTTAAGCATATCTTTGTCGTCGTTCATGTGTTTTGAGCAACCACTGTCTAGTATCCATTTCTTCTTTTTGAGTGGGACCTGAAAATAAATACAAAATTATTGGTACCCACCTTTCAATAGGGTCCTAAAAGTTAGAACTTAGGAAACCAAAACCAATTTGGTTCAGTATCCTTTTTATAAATATAATTTTTATTATTATGAACACTATCCATAAATGCTTTAATATAGTTATTCCTAATTAAAATATTGTTAGTCTTTGGAACCCAAATTTTAACTATCTTAGTTTTTTCTTTTGTTCTAATAGTCTCTCTTAATAACATTTGTTGTTTTGAATCAATATTCCTCTTAAAATTTGTATTTTTCTTTTTAGGTATATATCCTAATCCATGTTTATTTGAGGAGGATTGAGAATTTTCTAAAATCTTAGATAAATTTTCTCTTCCTTTGTTAAAATTAGAAACATTTTTAGTGATGTTATCTAATCTAACTTGAAGACTATTATTTTCTAACTCAACTTGTCTAATCTTAGTTTTTAACTCATGATTTTCAGAAACAATTATATCATTTTTTGTCTTTTGAGTTTCAATTTCTTGACTTAAAAGTGATAATTGAGTTTCCAAATTTGAAAGAGACTCTTGAACTTTTTTAAGTTCTTCCTCTAGAATTTTCTTTTCATCTTTTAACATATCTCTTTCAAATTCAGCTTTGTTTTGATTTTCATGAGTTTCCTTGAGTTTCCTTTTAAGAGTTTTTATTGTGCTCAAAAGTTCAGTGTTTACATCAATTAAATCGTCGAAAGTTACTAACCTCGGATTCTTGAGCCATAAAACATACATTCGCCTGTTCATTATCGCTATCATTTTCACTTTCATATGAAGATGAATCTGAATCGTCCCATGTTACATAGAATGCCTTCTTTTTGAATTTTTCTTTCTTGTCTTTGTTATTTAGAGTTCTTTGATTCTCCTTCTTTTGTTCTGGACAATCTTTGTGCATGTGACCTTTCTTGTGACAGTTGAAACACTCTATATTCGAGGATGTAGGTTTGTTCAAGAAATTCTTTTTGAATCCGTTTTTATTTCCTTTTCTATACCTTAAGAATTTCTTGAAATTTTTGGCTATAAATGCTAGATCCTCATCTTCAGACTCTGATTTTTCCTTTTCCGCATGAAAATCTACATTCTTTTTTTTGCAAGTTAAGCGAGGTTAAACTGGACCCCTACCAGGTTTATTAATGGAAGAAGAAAATACAAGCAAGAGATAACACATTACGGAAGAGAAAAAAGAAGAGGAAAAAACAATGATAACACTAAAGACACAAACAAACAGAACAAAAAAGGGTAAAGTCAATTAGGGAATGAACTATGGTATCCATGGTTCAAATTGAATGTCGAGAAACCTGTGTTTGCTGACCCGCATCCCCTTCAAAATTTCTTGCTTTAGAACAGTCCATACCATTTCCTTGCTTCCACATATCCCTTCAAAAACTCTCTTATTTATTTCCTTCCATATGACCATTAATAGCTTTTTCAAAATAAAAAAGAAATAAAGCTTTATTTCATCCTTCCACCCAGCAGCATTCTCAATAAAGTTCCAATGATTACTGGTGATGGGAGTAGGGATCATCCTCTGTATACAACCTAACATTTTGGTCCAGATATGTAGAACATAAGGACAATCAAAGTATAAGTGATCAACACTCTCACAATGATGATCACACAGCTCACAAGAGGGAAGAACATGCACACCATATCGTATTAATTTATCTCTTGTCATAAGAGCATTGTTCATTACCTTCCAGAACATTAGATTGTCACTGCCACCAGATACAGCAGACCATGTGACCTGCTTCCACTTACTATCAGGCATGGCAACCAGACCATGCAAGGCCTTATACACTCCGGATATGGAACGAACATGGTCATTCCACAGCACCGTGTCATGTTCATCAGGGACAAAAGTACATGTTTCATAATGCCTCCAAAAGGTTCTGACAATCTGATTACTAGTATATGGCAGCACTAACTTTCCATCAATAATGTGATCAACTGCCAATGCATTGCCACTAATGCCAGATTGTTGCTTCTGCTGGTATGAGAATACTTGATCAAGTATGATTCCCTTGCCTAGCCACGAATCAGTCCAAAACTTACACATGCTAGCTTCAAACAGTTTAATTTGAACAAAGAACTTAAAAGTGTGTCTTAATTTTAAGATACTCCTCCATATCCAACTACACGATTGAGGAACCTCCATTAGCCAGAAATTATTAGCCCCAATGTTATACCTGATGGTCCATTTTACCCACAATGTATCCTGCTTTAGTAACAAAGCATTGATATGATGAGTGTATGCAGCCTTATTCCAATCCTCAATACTATGCAAGCCCAACCCTCCTTTACACTTAGGCTTCTCAATGGTGGAGTAAGAACATGGCAGAACTTTCCTCGTGTGTATTGTACCAAACCAAAAAAATCTCATCATTGCTCTTCTGACCATTTTCAAAAGCTTTAAAGGTAGAACGAAAACCCTAGCCCAGTATACCATTAAAGAGAAGCTCACAGATTGAACAAGTACCAATCTACCAGCTTGTGTTAAGAAACTGTTAGCCCAACAATCCATAACAGCAGTGCTTTTTTCGTATAAAGGCAAGCAGTTGGCATGAGTAACTCTAGAGGTGCAAAGGGGAAGCCCAAGATAATTCATGTCAGAAGACATGGACTGCATACCAGCATATGAGGAGAGATTCATTTCCTGTAAGCTAGATATCCCGGCGAACAAAATGCTAGATTTATTGAAATTAAGCTTTAGACCAGTCATCAAGTAGAATTGGTGAAGGGTACTTTTAATACAATCTATGGATTGCAGACTGGGCTTTGTGAAAATCATGATGTCATCTGCAAAGAGGAGAGCAGAAATTTGAAGTTCTTTGCATTTGGGGTGGAAATGAATTTGTTTGTTTAGAAACAGAGGCCTTAACAAACAAGTGAAGACTTCCATGACCATGATAAAGAGATAGGAGGAAAGCGGATCCCCCTAACTTATACCCTGCTTGGAAGCAAAGTTGCCAGTGCTAGCACCATTGAGTATCAGAGAGAAGGTGGGTGTTGAAATACACTCATAAATCCAAGCAACAAAGACTTTAGGAAAGCCCATCAGTGACATAATCCTAACAATAGACTTCCACTGTATAGAATCATAAGCCTTCATCAAATCAAGTTTTAACATAGCTCGCGGCGATACAGTAACATTGTTATATCCTTTTAAGAGTTCATGAGCTAGCATTATGTTGTCAAGAATGTTTCTATTCGGCAGGAAAGCAACTTGGTTGTTGGATATAATTCTTTGCAAAACTGAAACAAGCCTCGTTGCAATAATTTTTGAAATGCATTTATAAACCACACTGCAGCAAGAGATAGGCCTGAAGCAGGAAACAGAAAAAGCATGTTTGGACTTGGGGATGAGAACCAAATTGGTAGCATTCACCGATTTTAGTAACTTGAACTTGTCAAAGAAGTTGTGCACAACCTTGATAAATTGCCCACCTACAATGTCCCGACTAGAAGTAAAAAATACCACATTGTATCCATCTGGACCACCAGAGGAGCACTTATTCATGGCAAATAAGGAGTTCTTAATTTCTTCATTTGTGACTTTAGCAACCAGGAAGTTGGCTTCAACAAGATTAATTTTGGGAAGAGAAATAGTGGACAGAAGATCCAGATCGGGTTCAAAGTTGCTAGTATTTCCAAAGAGGCTAGAGTAATACATGAGAAAGGCTTTTTCAACAGATTCAGTGGTTGAGTTTAGATTACATGCTTCATCTAAAATGGTAGACATGTTATTTGTTGAGTGTTTGGCCTTGAGGGAGGCATGAATTTTTTTTGTATTTCTATCACCATCAGCTGCCCATTTGATTCGAAGTTGTTGCTTCTTCATCTCACATTCATTAGCTAGAGCAAGATTGAGGTCATTGAAAAGGGCAGCCTCCTTTTCAGCCATCCCAACATCTTCAGGATGAGCCATCATAAGATCCTGAGCTTCCTTAAGCTGGTCCATAGGATATGTTGATTGTAGATTGCCATTACCAAACTTAGCTTTAGCCCAAGCCCTTAAGGCTTCCTTTGTCGATCTGAGTTTTCTGCAAAAAATAAACATAGGATTTCCAAAGTACTTATGTGACCAAGCATTTTTAATAATATTATTAAACTCAGGATCATTGACCCAAGCATTATAAAATTTAAACCCCCTTTTGGCTCCAAGTGGCATCTTCCCAGTGGTCAGGATTAGAGGAGAGTGATCAGAGAGGATAGGTTGGGGCAAATGAGTGGATAGCTTAGGCCAGGTTGTGAGGGCTTTGAAATTACAGAAAGCATGATCAATATTGGAAAAGATTCGTGCACCGTTCCTTGACCTATTGTTCCAAGAGAACAGTGCTCCATTTTTGCAGATAGGAAGTAAAGATGAGTCATTAACAGCATAGTTTAAAGGAAGGATATCGTTTGGCACGAGGGGAAGGCCTCCAAGCTTGTCAAACAAGGATAGACAGCAATTGAAATCTCCAAGAACTACCCAAGGATGGGATTCTTGCCTAAGAGCTAGAATAAGATTGAGAAGAGTTTGCCTAGATGAAGGGGAGTTAAAAGCGTAAATGAAGGTGATATAGAATGAAGTGGTAGAATTTAAGTATTTAGCATGAAAGTGCATCAGTTGAGGAGTAGCTAGGAGGGGTTGAAGAGCTAGTTGCATAGGATTATGAATAACCATAATATGCCCGTAGCTTGCTTCAGGAAGATTATGAGACAGCGTCCAAGAAGGATTTATGTATTTCGCAGCAGAAATAGTAAGGGGGAGATTCAATTTAGTTTCAAGAATTGCAAAAATAGAAAGTTGATGTTTGGAGATTAGTTGCTTAACCTGATCAAGCTTGAGGAAGTTATGTGATCCTCTGATATTCCATGCACTAATATTGTGTAACATAATTAAACCATGGAAATGTGTTCTCCTTCTTTCATGCTCCTTGTTATTGGAGAATTTAATCTGGATTGATTTGGTTTTTGGTTCTTTGTTTTCTTAAGCCTCTTGATTTTATCATTTTTTGGAGTTTGGCAAATGTCATTTGATGATTCTGCAGGAGGAGTTTTCCAACCAGGAATAGTTCCCAGAAAAACATACGGTTGATTTTTAGGAGAATTGGCAGGTGGATGAGGGATTCGGATAGGCGGGAAGGCTGAAGAGATGGATGAAGATTGCATGGAGTAGACCAAATCAAAAATTTGAGTTTGCATTGTGTTACAGAATGTCTCATCAAGAATGTCTGGGGTTGAGTTGATTTTGGTACGATTGGAGGAAAATGGAAATTTGTTGCAGGAAATGCTTACAGGTTGTTGTGTTAACAAGCAGTCATTTTCAAACATCAGTGTATCAGTAGCATGCACAGATTGATTGTCACATTCCTCCACTTGATTCTGGGTTCTGAGTATTCCAATAGAAGATGTACTCAACATCTCAAGTCCATTTTTCTTGGTAAGTTGTGAGGAATCTGAAATTTGGTTGCAAATGAAGTTATCATGTTGTTGTGTTGTCAAGTGGATATTAGCATGCAGTTGTGGTTCAGTGGCATTCACATTTTGTTTATCACATTCCTCCTGTTGATTCTGCAACCATTGTATTCCTTCAGTATGCACAAGTCCATTATTCTTGCCAACATTACCACCTGTGTTTGTAACAATCAATTCAACTAAGTTACTGCCCATCTCATCAGGATGCTCAACATTGGTTGCAACAATCTCATCATCATCTTCATTTTGCATTTCTTTCTTGTGCTTGATCTTTCTTAGCTTGCATATTTACTTCATATGACATAAGATTTCCAATTAATTCTTCTGGTTTCATTGTAGGTAGATATTTGCTTCTTCGATTGCTAATACTTTTCTCTCCCATTCATCAGTGAGTGAATTTAGAACTTTAGATACAATGTCAAAATCCGTGTATTTTTCTCCTAGTCCAATTAAGGCATGATGAATGTCTTGGAATCTCGAGTACATGTCATTGATGGATTCATTTTGTCGCATTCTAAAGTTTTGGAACTGGTTCTTTAGCATGGAGATCTTTGTTTGTTTGACCTTATTTGTGCCTTCATGTATGGTTTTAAGTGTCCTCCATATCTGATGTGCAGTAGTACAAATGCTAACACGATTGAACTCATTTCTGTCCAAAGCGCAAAATAGCATATTCATAGCTTTGGCATTTGCACTAACTTCATTCTTCTGAGTTTGCGTCCATGTAGAATAATCAGTTGTGGGTACAATGAGTTCTGCTTGAGTTGCATTCCAGGCTTCAAAGCTTGTTGCTTGCATATAAATCCTCATCCTTGTAGCCCAATAATTATAGTTTAGTCCATTGAATAGAGGGGGTCTTTGAGTAGATTGTCCTTCCGCAAATGTAGAGTTATAGGCAGATGTTGTGCTTGTGTTGTTTTCCATATTATCAATATGTCAAATAACGGTGTTATGGTTATAAGACGTCCTTGCTCTGATACCAATTGAAAGAAGCTATGCGGTAGGATCGTATAATATGGAATAGTGGAATGGTCTAGGTAGATAGCAATAAGCAGTAAGTAAAGTAGACACCAAGACTTTATACTGGTTCGGACCTCTTGTCCTACGTCCAGTCCCTAAGCTCCTCTTAGGAATTCAACTAACCAACAACCCTCACTTAACCCGGAGGAATAGGTTTACAACTTACCCGAACAACCGAACGGGATTTCTTGCCTCGACTACTGAAGAGGACTTCAACTAGATACAAAAAGTATTTCTAACTTGTTGTGTTCTTGATAACACTAATGAGTCTAATTGAGTACAACTTTCCTATAATCTTATCCTCGAGAGTATGCAAAGTGTTTGTGAAGATTTAGGAAATGTGAATTGCTATGAATCAAAAAGGTGTTATAGATAAACTAGAGATTCAAGCAATTGAAGTGGTTTGTGATTGCTTTTGAAAACTTAAGAAATCTGAAAGTATGTTCAAGAAAATAGAGAGATTAAAGCAATTAGAATTGGTTATTCGCAAATGATAGAAACATGTATTTATAGGTGTAGAAGAGATGTATCTATTTGCAAAAGATTTAGGCAAGAGATGCATCCATTACCATTGGAGAATGGTTGCAACTCTTGGGAAGAAGAAGGTGTCTTTTTAGTAAAAATTCACAGGTTCAAATTCAGTCGACTGAACAGGGAGTTTCAGTCGACTGAAACTGTGCATGTTGTAATTCTGTAACAGGTTTAGTCGATTGGGATTTCCTGTTCAGTCGACTGAACTGGTAGTTTCTGCACAGTGAACATTTTAACTAAAACATTAAGTTATGAAATGTGTTCTTGTGTTTATGCAAGCTTCTTGAGGATATATTTTAACAATAAAACTAAGACTAAGACCTAAATATACTAAGTACTCATGATATCCTTGGTCTTCATAGTCCTTCCTTTAGCCTTGCACATATCTCTTCCTTTTTGTTGACGCACATTGTCATTGATCAAAATATAGCGTATCAACACAGTTATGGGTCCAATACAATGTGAATATATATATATGAAGAAGTAAACATAATAACATAATAATACCAACACATGTAGTTTAATATCCTTGAAATCATTTTATATAAAACTTGGTTAATCTCTTTAACCTATTAATCAACGAAAACTTCTTCAAAAACTCCGTACCTAAAATCCTTTCAACACTCTTTTATTATGCTATGGTTTTCATTTAAAATGAGAGTGGGTTATTTGTTTTGAAAATTAAGGCTTTCGAAACCTTAAAACCTTACTTTCAAAACCATTGGAAAACTTCCTTTCGAAAGCGTTCAAATCTTCTTTTCAAAACACCTGCATATACCTTTCAAAATACTTTAAAACATCTCTTTCGAAACCATTAGGTTTTTCCTTAAAAATATATTTTGGGTCAAAGAGAATACATATGAAAATACCTCTTTTGAAACCATTAATCATTATAGAAAATTATTTGGGGAAAATCGATGGCTTCGGAACCATCCATTCGAAAGCTCAAATCATTTAAGCAAAACATTGAAGGATAGCATCGAAATCCCCTTTCGAAGCCATTGCCTTCGAAACCCTTGAACCCATTCGAAAGCTTTTAGGAAGTGGCTTAGTACAACTTTAAAACAAAAGCTACCTTTCAAAAACATTGATGACTTCAATACATTTGAAAGGCCAAAAGAACGGCAGTAGGGTCTCGACTGGATCGAAACCGCCCTTTTCAAAAGCATTGTTCTATAAGTAGAGGAACTCATTCGAAAGCTTAACCTTTAAAATAAAAGATGGAAACCCTCTTCGAAAGTTATTTAGAAAACCCTTTCGAAAGCATATGTTTTGATTCCTTCGAAAGCTTTTAGTAAAACAAGGCAGGTGCTTATCATTTGAAAGTAAACAAAGGTTTTGACCCCATCAGAAGCAAATGTTTCGACGCCATGCCTTCCACCTTTCTCCAATCCACTACGTACCATACTTGTGATAGCTTGTGTATTGGTTTCGGCAATGTTTGTTTCGACATGGTTGGTTTCAACAGAGTCGAAGTGGAAGTACATAGTCGAAAGGAGCTTCTAATAGAGGCATAACCCATATTTCTAGGTAAAGATTGATTTAATGCCAATTAAAGCAATTACTTTATAACTAACCTGCCTATTTGTAAACATTTGATTGGTTGCCATAACTTTTCAAATTCTTCACAAAAATAACTGCCGCATAATTTTAGATCTAAACATGGATTAATTTAACAGATAAGCCCTTCCATTAAGCAAAACCAATAAAACAATCAAGTCCTTCATATAAAATAATTTTATTTCCATAGTAAATTACTTAGGAAATATCCCCAAAAATTACAAAAAATCACTTTCAATATTTTATTTAACGTATAAAAATTCCAAACTCAAATTCTTTATAAAATAAACGAAATAAATTTCTAAACCCAAATATTCATATTTTCTTTTGAAAATTCATAATAAATTTTCCATAGCTTGGAAAATTATGAGAATATAAACCCGTCTCTAAAATCATGTTTTACATAACATAAAATTTTCTCATGGCATACGAAAATCATTGTAATCAGTTTTACCCTTAAAACCGTATAAAATAATTATCAAATTATTTTGTTTGAATCCAACATGTCCAAATCCAAGCATATCATCAATCAAAAATCATCATAATAATGGATTTAATATTAAACCCAAAAAAAGTGATCATAAAAAAATAGAGATGATTTAGATTATTATTCATCTTGGTTATGATATGGACCTTGAGATTTGATTGAGATTAATCCTCTTGCTTTAATTCCTTAGCTTTAGATTTAATTTTCTCCTCTTTTCTCCTAGTAATGATCGGCTCCTCTTATGTTTGTGTTTTATGTTTTGTGAAATGAAAATGATGTGAGAAAGAATGAAACATGGGTTATAAGGGTTATGGTGTAAGGTGCAGCTATTTCCTAATAAGCCATTGTGTAAATTAATTAGCCTATAATCCATTCTTAAGCCCATTTAAATAATTAAGCACGACCCTTAATTTATTTTCAAATCTCAATCCCCTTATCACTCTAATGTTTACATTATTCAATTTAATTTATCTATTTAAATCTCCTGAATAATCTTATAAAAAATTAAGGGTTTTATAGGCTCCCCTCCTTAAAGAATTTCGTTCTCGAAATTCAGTAAGGACTAAATACTAAACATAGAAATCATTTGTAACAACTCCTAACAATCATACTAGCCTACCTAACAAGCAACTATCTATATAAATCTAATATAGGCATACCCTCGTAGCAGATCGGGATAAGTATCTCTAATCATGTCTTCTGTCTTTCAAGTACAGTCCTTCTCATTGTCGCTCCACTGAACTTTCACCAACTTGACTATCTTGTTCCTCGGTCTTTTCTCATCTCTCGCTATAACCCGAACTGGTAGTCTAACAAAAGTCAAATTAGGCTCTACTATCAAATCTTCCAACCCTGTCAGAGCAATAGTAGTCTCTATATCATGCACATACTTGTGAAGATGAGACACATGAAACACATTATGGACACCTGCCATACTGCTCGATAACTCTACTCTATATGCGAGCTTTCCAATCCTCTCTATAATATGGAACGGACCAACATATCTCGGTGCCAGCTTCCCTAAATTTCCAAATCGTACCACACCCTTCATCAGTGATACCTTAATGAAAATCTTACCTCCAACGGATAATTCTAGGTCCTTACGCCTCTTATCTACGTAACTCTTATGTCTGGACTGAGCTTCCTTCATCCTTTCTCGGATCAACTCAACCTTCTCTGTCGCCTCTCTAATCAGATCCAGAGCTAAGACCAATCTGTCTCCAGTCTCCAACCAACATGTTGGTGATTTGCATGGTCTTCCATACAAAGCTTCAAAAGGCGTCATTCCTGTACTAGTATGATAACTATTATTATAGAAAAACTCAACCAAATGTAGGTGATCTTCCCAAGATCTACCAAAGTCTAATACACAAGCTCTCAATAAATCCTCGAGTACCTTATTGACTCTCTCTGTCTGCCCATCCGTCTAAGGGTGACATGCTATACTCATCTTAAGCTTGGTACCTAATACATCATGTAGGCTCTTCCAGAATTCGCTAGTAAAAAAGCATCTCTGTCGCTCACTATACTACTAGGAATTCCGTGTAGTCTAACTATGTTCTTCATGAACAACTTAGCTAAAACATGTGTCGTCCTGGCTGACTTAACTGGAATGAAATGGGCACTCTTGGTCAACTTATCTACTATGACCCTATACTTTCATTTCCCCTATTTGACCTTGGCAACCCGTCAATGAAATCCATGGATATCGAATCCCATTTCCAAACTAGAATCTCTAAAGGTTGAAGCAATCCATTCGGCTTCTGATGTTCGACTTTCACTTGTTGACAGTTTGTACACTGCCTAACCTACAAGCCTGCATCCCTCTTCATACCTTCCCAATAGAAGCTCCTCTTCATATCTTGATACATCTTGGTCCCTGCAGGAAGAATCGTAAACTTGGATTGATGACATTCTCCAAGAACTTCTTTCCTTGAGTCCTCAACATTTGGAACACACAATCGTCCCTTCTTTCTCAACCATCCTCATTGATCCAGACTAAAATCCTTCAAATCATCGATCTCGGTTCCAACCTTAAGCCTTCTAATCCCCTCGGCTAACACTGGATCCTCTTTCTTCTTAGAAGCAATCCTTTCAATCAACACTAGTCAAACTTCTAAACATGACAACATGGCGGTACTCACTAGAACTAGCAGGCAATCTTAACTGCACACTACAAGTAGTCAAAGCTTCTAAATCCTTCCACTCTGCCAACATAGCTAACATCACATTCTGATGTCTTCTGCTAAGAGCATCCGCTACTTTATTTCCTTTCCTTGGAGTATACACTATACCAAAATTATAAGCAGCCAAAAACTCCAACCACCTCTGTTGTTTCATATTCAGCTCCTTCTCAGAAAATAAGTACCTTAAAGACTTATGATATGTGTATAGCTCAAATCTCTCCCCTAAGAGATAATGCCTCCAAATCTTCAATGCGAAGATCATCGCAGCCAACTCCAAATCATGAGTAGGATATCTCACTTCATGCGGTCTAAGCTATCGTGAAGCGTAGGCAATCACTTTACCCTTCTGCATCAACACTGCTCCTAATCCAATCCCACATGCATCGGTATACACCACCAACCCTTGGTTTCCGTCTAGAACTACTAACACAGGTGCATTGGTCAACAAATGCTTTAAGTTAAGGAATGCTTCCTCACATGTGTCAGACTAGACAAACTTTACATCCTTCCTGGTTAACTTAGTCAAAGGTGCCGGTATACACGAGAAATCCTTAATGAATCTCCGGTAATAGCCAGCAAGTCCAAGAAAACTTCTAATCTCGGTCATCGTCTCTGGTCTCTTCCAATTGTTAACAGCTTTGATTTTATCTAGATCGATTGACAACCCTTTCTCTGAAACCATGTGACTAAGAAACTTAACCTCTTTCTTCCAAAAATGGAACTTGGAAAACTTCGCCTTCAGCTGATGCTGCCTCAGCTTCTCAAGCACTACTCTAAGATGATCCTCATGCTCTTTTTCATCCTTAGAGTATATTAAAATATCATCTATAAACACTAACACGAAGCTATCCAAGTACTCTCGGAAAACACTGTTCATCAGATCCACAAAGAAAGCAGGTGCGTTCTTTAACCTGAATGGCATTACTAACCACTCGTACGAACCATACCTAGTCCGAAATAATATCAAAGGAGTACTGTCCTCTGCCACTCTTAATTGCTGGAAACCTGTCGCCAAATCCAACTGGGAAAACACTCTGACTCCACTCAACTGATCAAATATATCGTCTATTCTCGGCAAAGGATACTTATTATTAATCGTCCTCTCGTTCAACATACGATAGTCGATACACATCCTCAACGACCCATCTGGTTTCTTTACGAATACCACGGCCGCTCCTCAAGTCAACTGCTTGGTCTAATAAAATTCCTTCCTTCTAGATCCACTAGTTGCACCTTCAATTCCTTCATCTCTGTCGGTGTCATCATGGCTAGGTGGTCTACTTATAGATTTAGCTCCCGGCACAAGATCTATCTGAAACTCAACAGCTCGTTTCGGTGGTAGTCCCATAACCGGCTCAAAGACATCTACAAACTCTCTTGCTAGTCGAACCTGACTTAACTCTTCTCCCACTTCCATAGCACTTAACAAAGCAGAACTACTTCGGTCAGAATACTCCACTGAGAATATGATTCGGTTATGACTATCAGGGTGTCTTAGTGATATCTCTCCATATTGGCAAAATATTCTAGCCTCATACTTACCCAACCAATCCATATCCAAAATGATTCCGAAATCTATGAAATCAAAAACATATAGACTGCATGCATACTTATGATCTAACAAGTCTAGTTCTAACTGGTCACATCGCATCCCTAGAGTTGCATACCCTCCTATTGGATTCACAACCCTTAAGGAAGTAACAAGGTATGTGGGTTCTAAGCATAACCTATCAACCAAATACTGAGATATAAATCAATGTGATGCACCGGTATCAAATAGTACCCTAATGGGTATACTTTGAATCAAAAGCGTACCTTCCATCACAGTCTTCCCTTTTTTAGCTACAGTTAGCCTAGCAGAGGATGGTCCAACAGCATAAACCTTTCCCTTATCCACCCTGACTAGTTTTGGACACTGATTCTTATAATGCCCAACTTAGTCACAGTTGAAGCACTTCACATTCTTCATTTCTGCAGCCTTCTTCCCCTTGCCTAACCGGCACTCATGAGCATAATGACCTTTCTTGTCACACTTGAAGCAAACTAAATCAACCTTTGCCTTCTTGGAAGCCTCTCCCTTCTGGGCTCCCTTCTTCTTAAAGAACTTTCTCTTCTTTCCCTGAGAACCCTGGGTTTCAATCATCTTTTCTCTAGCACATATAGCAAGCATCTCCTCATGTTGGATTTCCATCTCCCCAACTACATTACAAGGATCACAGATATTTGTCAGGGTCACCCTAGCAATCTCAGGCTTCAATCCCCGAATGAACCTCTCATTCCTTCTGATGACGGTGTCTATAGTAGCATACCCATATCGGGATAACTCATCAAACTTAGTGGCATACTCGATTACCGACATCTCTCCCTACTCCAAATCCACAAACTTTCTCATCAATGCTGACTTAGCAACCTCAGAAAAGAACCTCATTTCAAATCTCCTTCTAAAATCTTCCTAAGTCAACCCTTCCTCCGGAACTCCGGCAGTAACACTTTTCCACCAATGAAGCGCTGCCCCCTTGCAACTGCCTAGAAGCCAGCCTCCTCTTCTGCTCATCATCCAAACCCAAATCAGTGAAGATTCTCTCACGGTGCAACATCCAATCCTCAAATTCTATAACATCCTCCTTTCCCATAAACGGTTTTCCACCAAGACTAGTGTAATCTCTACTTAGCTTAGCATAATTATTCCCAACTGGAGCTACAGGATTAGCTCCTCCAACATTTCCAACAACACCGGCAACAGCTCCAGCTTGCATCATATTGATGAAGAACTAATCCATCGTCCCCATATCCACTGGTGGATATCCAGCACCCACATTGGCATCTGCATTTTGGTTAGCATTAGCCTGTGCACCCAGGTTCCTCCTGGTGGGTCGAACATTTCCGTTAGTTGTGGTGCTTCCTCCACCGAGATTTTCTCTTCCATTTCCTGCCTACATATCTTCTTCCTATTAAATCTGCATACGAGCCTTAATAAGATACAAAAGAATGGTCTAAGAGAGAGGGGAATTCATACTTATATATACATATATCAAATACAAGTACGTTACTATAGCGTCATCCCAAACCCCGATCTTATTTTCTGATTCATTGGATTATGTTTGGAAAAATCTTTTAGGTTTAAATTCCTTTTAAGTTTCATAAACCTATGCTCTGATACCAACTTGTAACATCCCCCACTTGGAGGCCCAAAACTAACGGTTACGGATGCTACGGTCATCCATAATTATTAATCCTCGGCGACCAAATACAGTAATGTTAGATACATTGATATAAAAGAAACACATGGATATGGAAATTTTTTAAAATCAACAAACAACTTTCTTATTCCATTTCAAAGCATTTCAAATTCATTACATAATCCCAATACGAGAACCACATTTAAAGAAAATATGATTATTACAACATACGCCAAGAGAGACATATGAAGATGCCTCCTTGGATGATCAGAGTATATATATAGGCAATTAAACAACTTTGCCTTTAAAACAAAACACAGCGGAATCAAAATAGAAAAGAACTCTAATTAGCTATCATGCCTCATGCACGTCTCCGGAAGCTTATTCGTATAAAGAGGTACCTGAAAACCTCAACTCTCAAACTACTCAAAATCAATTGAGCACCTGAGAGTTTAAGGGGAAAACATAAAATTTGAGTCAGACATAAAGCCAGTTATGAATAATAATCTACCATCTCAAAACATTTAGATATCTAGTGAGACCACGCTGCTTAGCGGAACGGGTTTTCCCCTCACTAGTATCCTAAAACTTTATAAAACAATATATTGTGCTCCTACATCCACAATGGTTAAAACATAGTAGTTCAAAATAATCTGATGATATAAAAACAAGTAAATCAATTCGGGGTTTCCCATCCCCATTCATTTTGACTAACTGTGTCATTTTATAGTTTCTAGGGTCACTATCAACCAAATAGTTTTCATGGCCTGACTAATAACCTGTTTAATACTTATGGACTCCCTGTCCAGTTTCATAGTTTTTATGGGATCACTAAGAACCTATTGGCCCCTGCCAATAACTTTACTATTTGATGAGTTCTCCCTGAACCTATTGGTATCCCCAATAATTTCCCTCCTATCATAGTTTTCATGGGTTGACTATGAATCTATTGAGTTCTGTCAATAACTTAATCTGGATATAGTTTTCATGGGTTCACTATAAACCTATTGGCCCCTGCAAATAACTCAATCTAATCATAGTTTTAATGGGTTTACTATGAACCTATTGGACTTTGCTAATAACTTTTCCTAAACATAGTTTTCATGGGTTTACTATGAACCTATCCACCTGACAACTTCTTTAATCAATATTTTGGCATCCTACATTCTGGTCTATCTGACCTCCTGGATGCAGTTCTACTTATTCAGGAGTTAACTTAATTTATATTTACTACTGGGTCAACCTAGCTGGTTATTCCGCCCTTCCCCAAAATACAGGTATGGGTCCATTACAATGTGAATATCTATATATGAAGAAGTAAACATAATAACATACTAATACCAACACCTTTGGTTTAATATCCTTGAAATCATTTTTTATAAAACTTGGTTAATCCCTTTAACCTATTAATCAAGGAAAACTTCATCAAAAACTCCATACCTAAAATCCTTTCAAAACTCTTTTATTATGCCATGGTTTTCCTTTAAAATGAGATTGGGTTATTTGTTTTGAAAACTAAGGCTTTCGAAACCTTAAAACCTTACTTTCGAAACCATTGGAAAACTTCCTTTCGAAAGCGTTCAAATCTTCTTTTCAAAACACCAACATATACCTTTCGAAACACTTTAAAACATCTCTTTCGAAGCCATTGGGTTTTTCCTTAGAAATATCTTTTGGGTCAAAGTGAATACATATGAAAGTACCCCTTTCGAAACCATTAATCTTTATATAAAATTGTTTGGGGGAAAGTCGATGGCTTTGGAACCATCCATTCGAAAGCTCAAATCATTTAAGTAAAACATTGAAGGATAGCATTGAAACCTCTTTCGAAGCCATTGCCTTCAAAACCCTTGAACCCATTCGAAAGCTTTTATGAAGTGGCTTAGTACAACTTTAAAACAAAAGCTACCTTTCAAAAGCATTGATGACTTCAATACATTCGAAAGGCCAAAAGAACGGCAGCAGGGCTCCACTGGGTCGAGACCACCCTTTACGAAAGCATTATTCTATAAATAGAGGAACTCATTCGAAAGCTTATCCTTTAAAATAAAAGATGCAACCCTCTTCGAAAGCTATTTAGAAAACCCTTTCGAAATCATATGTTTTGATTCCTTCGAAAGCTTTTAGTAAAACAAGGCAGGCACTTATCATTTGAAAGTAAACAAAGGTTTCGACCCCATCGGAAGCAAATGTTTCGACGCCATGCCTTCCGCCGTTCTCCAATCCACTACGTACCATACTTGTGATACCTTATGTAGTCGGCAATGTTTGTTTCAACATGGTTGGTTTTGACTGAGTCGAAGTGGAAGTACAGAGTCGAAAGGAGCTTCTGAAAGTGGCGAAACCCACTTTTCTAAGTAAAGATTGATTTAATGTCAATTAAAGCAATTACTTTATAACTAACCTGCCTATTTGCAAACATTTGACTGGTTGCCATAACTTTTCAAATTCTTTACAAAAATAACTACTGCATAATTTCAGATCTAAACATTGATTAATTTAACAAATAAGCCCTTCCATTAAGAAAAACCAATAAAACAATCAAGTCCTTCATCTAAAATAATATAATTTCCATTGTAAATTACTTAGGAAAAATCCCCAAAAATTACAGAAATTCACTTTCAATATGTTATCTAACATATAAAAATTCCAGATCCAAATTCTTCATAAAATAATCGAAATAAATTTCTAAACCTAATTATTCATATTTTCCATTGAAAATTTATAATAAATTTTCCATAGCTTGGAAAATTATAAGAATAAAAACTCATCTCTAAAATCATGTTTTACATAACTCAAAATTTTCTCATGGCATAAGAAAATCATTGTAATCAGTTTTACCCTTAAAATCGTATAAAATAATTATCAAATTATTTTGTTTGAATCCAACATGTCCAAATCCAAGCATATCATCCATCAAAAATCATCATAATAATGAATTTATTCTTAAACCCAAAAAACAAATGACCATAAAACAAAATAGAGATGATTTAGATTATTATTCACCTTGGTTATGATAAGAACTTTGAGATTTGATTGAGATTAATCCCCTTGCTTTAATTCCTTAGCTTTAGATTTAATTTTCTCCTTTTTTCTCCTAGTAATGGCCATGTCCTCTTATGTTTGCATTTTATGTTTTGTGAAAATGAAAATGAACGTGAGAAGGAATGAAACATGGGTTATGGTAATAAGGTCAGCTATTTCCTAATAAGCCCTTTTGTAAATTAATTAGCATATAAGCCATTCTTAAGCCCATTTAAATAATTAAGCATGACCCTTAATTTATTTTCAAATCTCAATCCCTTTATCACTCTAATGTTTACATTCTTCTATTTAATTTATCTAATTAAATCTACTGAATAACGTTATTAAAACTTAGGGCTGTTATATCAATCTACTCAAATTAATTTTGAGCACCCGAGAGTTTAAGGGGAAAACATAAACTTCGAGTCAGACATAAAGCCTGGTGTGAATAATACTATTACATCTCAGTTTACTGATATTAAGTGTTACCATGCCGCTTAGCGGAACGGGTTTCCCCTCACAATATCCCTTTTAAAACATGTCTTTTGCAAATCAGAATCCGACAATCAAACTGATTAAAGCAATAATAGCAATATCATATATACACATGAATTAGGTAATCAATGGACTATCTGTCCGAGCGATATAGTTTTGTTTGGCTAACTACTAACCATTGGCTGACTCGGGTCCACTAGACAAAATAAATAATCTAACTTCTGTTCGACACACTCCTGGACGGTCTGTCCTTAACTTACTTCTCCCATGGTCAACTGATCCTAATGGTTTTGCGGGCTCACCAATAACCTATCTTTCTCTTATATTCCTTTCTGTGTGTCACATCATTTGAGTCTTACCTGTGACAAAGCCCTACACACTAGAATTTTGGACTTATATTAGCTAGGGGCTACTAGCTAAAGTATAGTGCACGACCCTATACCAGTCCCATCTGGTATTCCAATATCTAAGACATTTACTTAGGGTTAACTACCTCATCAAGTTTTCCTTGAAAACATTTCTTTCAAATTGATTTAGCCCTTTAAATCATACTTAAACAAAGAAAATATACTTTTTGCTTTACTCAAATATCTTTTCCATGACATATGCTTTACACAAAACAATGATGATGAAAACCTAAGTCAATAGGGTTATCTAGCCCTTTAGAACAAGTTAAAGCCCTTCTTTAACTTTGAAAACATTAGGTTTTAAATCCAAGATATCACCTTCGAAACCCTTGTTTAAAAACTTTTAATAGTACCTTTCAAATCCATTGAAAGTACCCCTTTCAAAATAGGTTGACTACTATACCTTGAAACACTGGCCGAAAGGCCAAAACATATCTTTTGAAACCCTAAAAAATAGAACTTTCGAAATCATTGAAAGTATCTCTTCGAAAGCTTTATAAAACCTTAGACATACTCTTTTCGAAATACTTTAAACTTGCCTTTCGAAAGCATTGGAAACCTTAAAGACTCAAGTAAACCTTTCGAAAACATTGGGTTACCTTCCCTTTGAAATTATATACTTTTCGAAAGTATTAAAATTCCTTACATAAAACAAACCTTTCGAAAGCATTGAGTCCAAGTAAAATTTTGTGGGACATAGCTTCGAAACCATTTAAAACCATTCCTTTCGAAACATTTGGGTTCAGCTTTTAATAGAACAAAGGGTCTTAAAAGAACTGGGGCGAAAGCATTGCTTTTGAAAGTATTATTCCTAAGTAAAAGAAAGTGGATGGTTTCGAACCAATTCTTTCGAAAGCATGGAGAAGCGGCTTCAAAGTTTAAAGGCAAAAATACCCTTTTGAAAGCATTGATTCAAAGGGTTGAATGCGGCAACATGAGTTTCGAACCCCTTCGAAAGCTTCATTTTAAAATAAAAAGGCGGCAACCCCTTTCGAAATTCCTTTTAATAAAACAAAGGCACATCTGACTAAGTCAAAAGCTGATGTAACTCCTTTGAAAGCCTCCTTTATAAACATAAGTGATTCGTAGTCAAAAATAGTAGCTTCTACCCCTACGAAAGTATGTTACGACTCTATACCTTCCGCCTAACTCCAATCCATTACATACCAGGGCATTGATACCATGTGTATTGGTTTCGACTTGGTTAAGGTGGAAGTATGGGGTCGAAAGGTAGCTGCTGTAAGTGGCGAAACAGTAATTCTTTGCAAAACTGATTATTAGCCTTATAAAGTTGTATCTTTCCAACTACATGCCTTATTTGTCAATATATAATTGGTGGCCAATTCTTTTTCAAAATCTTTTTCTAAAAGTGCTATCGAATTCAGTAATTAACAACTAAAAACATTTAGCAAATTAGCCCCTTCTCCTTTCAGAAGCATATAAAACATTTAAGTCTCATACCTTAAATAATTTTATATCCATAAATAAGTACTTAGGAAAATTCTCCAAAAATTCCCATAAATCATTTTTAATATGTTTTCTAACATATTTAAATTTCAGACCCATGGCTATCATAAATTTTTCGAAAATAATTTAAACCCAATTTACCATTTTCTTCCTTAGAAAATTCATAATAAATCCACATTAACTTAGAAAATTATGAAACTTGAAACCTATCTCTAAAGTAATGTTTTTGACCTTATATCAAAAATGCAAGTCATTAGGATGTCATTTAATAGGATTTTCAAATTAACACTTATCTTAAAATCTATATGAAGCAACATAAATCATCAACAAGCTTATATATCCATTTAAACAATCAAATCAATGCATTTTACTTGCAAAATAAATTCGGATCACATATAGAAACCGAAAATAATAAAAATGAGATGTAATCTATTATTCACCTTAGCTTGTTGATAAGGAGGTGAGATTTTCTCTTGAATTGATTTGATTAAGCTTCCTACCTAAATTCTTGCTTATCTTCCCTTTTGTTTTCCCTTAGTGTTTGTCGGCCAAGCTTAGAATGTTCTTAGTTTTGTTTGCAAATGTTTAGAATGGATAAGAAGTGAAAGTAAGAAGGGTTTAGGGTATAAGAACTTAGTTTGTTCCTATTTTGCCCTTATCTTATTCCTCTTACTTATTTCATTTTAATTCTCTTTGGCTTATAGGTTAATTAAGGAACGACTACCTTAAATTATTCAAATCTCAATCCCTTAACCATTTACATTATTTCATTTAATTTATCTAATTAAATGTCTTAAATAATGTTAGTCAAAATTAGGGTCGTTACAACTCTCGAACTCATTCTAGGGTGTCACTTTCCTTACCTCTAATCACTACACCAGAAAAGACCTTTAGTAGCGTTGAAAAAACGCTACCAAAACTTTTAGTGGCGTTTTAAAGAACGCTACTACAGGTCACGCAACTAAAAGTATGATTGTTTTGGTTGCGTTTCAATAAACGCTACAAAATATTTTCGTATAACTGCGTTTTCTAAACGCTGCTAAAGGTTTTTCTATAGCGTTTACAAAATCCTACCAAAACTAACATTTTTAGTTGCGTTTGTACTTGGATCATTCTTTGATTTTCTGTAGCATTTATTTTGTGCAACTAAAATTTTTTCATTGCATTTATTTTATGCCACTACAAATACTGATGGCATTTTACATTAGTTTGTATAGCATTTCTAAAACGCTACTAAAAGGTATTAATTGTTTTGTAGCATATTTTAAATGCTACTATATACTGTTGATGGCTTATATTATTTTCAGCAACCAGTTATATAATAGTCATATTAAAATCAGCAACAATCGTATAATTACCATATTCAAACCAACAATCAATCAAGTTAATCACATAAGTATATTATCCATAATAATTTAGATAATAGTTATTTGACAAAATGAGCAAATTCACATACCACAAGCATTCACAAACAAGTTTACACAACCAGTACTAACAAATATCATAATACATATACAATTGAAGTCATGTCCATTGTTGCTGATGGTCTTCACTCCAAAAAAGCTAATTACCTATAAACAAGGTTGATAATCAATAATAAGAATTTGCCATGAATTATCAAGTAACATTCAAACAATATTAATCGATTATTATTCTAACATAATATAACCAAAACTTGAAACAGTGTAGGTTTACCAGAAGGTATACTCAGTAATGAGTGAAATTTTTTCCAAGTTCACAAATTAGCTTCAGCATTGCTTTACCTTTCTGCCAATAACCGCGAATTCCACTAACCCACAACCAACAACCCATACAACAACTTCAGCAAGAACGCACTGCAAACAACATATGCCTACTGCTCCACCATCGTCACTTCCAGAACACCCCATTGCAAACCGAATAGAACCTTCATAGCCTTATCATTCACTGTCAACCATACTCCTTCCCTCACCAAAACTTCAACCTATCACTACTTCGCTTGAATCCACTGACTTGCACAGCACATATATACCCACTCACTTGCTACCAAAAATTTTTGGTTGCTCGTAAGATTTATTTTGAACCGTAAGCAATTCATCCACAACATCATGTCCAACAACCTCAACTGGACTTAAGACTTGCCTGCTATTCATTTGAAAAAATGTGAATTGAACTGTATTAGTGAATATTAATATGATTCTCATCTGACTCTGGCTTAGTCACATGAATGATATAAATGGTCAAATCCAAATTCAAGATTTCAGGATCATAGTATATAGAATTATTTAGAGCTAGGAGTATTTGTTTTTTCAAGATATCAAGATAATATGAAATCAGTCAAAGGAACAAGTGTTAAGGGAAAAACGTTGCAACCTATTTTAGTGTGTTGCTAAGGGAACCTTGATTTGTTCTTCCTAATACCATGTCTAAAAATACCATGAAATTTCTCTATTATGCTTCATAATACCATGTCTAATTTAGTGTGTTGCTAAGAGGTTTGTTGTATGGAAAACAATGTAACTCATTGTACATAATGTAAACTTAAAAAATGAGTAGCAGTGCATCTGTTTTATATTTTCATAAAAGTTAAGAAATCTTTGTTTTTTTCATCAAATTCAGGGGGTCATACCTTGGAAGCTCCAACATGAATAAAAGTAATACCAACCAAACCAACACTAGAACCAACCTGACAGAGTATGAAAAAAACAGTCAAAATGTTGGTGAACCTTAAATATATGAGCTAATAAAGCAGGACAATGAGCTGATATAAAAGTCCTTTCTTAATAAGATGGACCGCGCTATGTTAAAATGATCTTATTGGGGTGAGTTCTCCCATGCTCCTTTATGAGTTCAAACAGAAACATAGTTTATCATATGAACATTGAACTTACTTCAGCAATATAAGGCCATAGCTTGCTCAGTTGCTTGTTTAACCACTTCACATGCACATCGAAAAGGGATTTTACTTGGAATCATGTTACAATAAATAATATCAGCACCAACACAACCATAATTCTAGAGGAGGCATTCCATAAGAGTTATACTGGACAAGTACAGAGATAAAAATGAGTATACAATGTTGAATCTGAACTATAAAAGAAGCATGATGCATAGTACATTGTTAAATTATATAAAACTTAGTTAATTTAAAATTTTGGTTAATTTTTATAAAAATTAGTTCAATTTCTATAAAAATCGGTTAACTTATTATCAGACTTAATTAATTTTATCAAACTTAGTTGTTTATTATTATTATAAACTTAATCAATTTTTATAAACTTTTTTATTTTTTATAAAACTTAGTTACCTTAGTTAATTTTTATAAATTTAGTTTTAGTTATTATTGTTGTTTTTATTTATTAATAGTTATAAAACTTAGTTGACTTTGTTAATTTATTATTATTATTATAAACTTAGTTAATTTTTATCAAACTATAGTTATTTATTATTATTATTTTAAACTTAATTTTTTATCAAGCTTAGTTTATTATAAACATTGTTAAATTATATAAAACTTAATTAACTTAAAATTTTGGTTAATTTATATAAAAATTAGTTTAATTTATATAAAAATCGATTAACTTATTATCAAACTTAATTAATTTTATCAAACTTAGTTGTTTATTATTATTATAAACTTGTTAATTTTTATAATACTTAGTTAATTATTACAAACGTATTTTTTTATAAAACTTAGTTAATTTATTCAAACTATTGTTTATTATTATTATAAAACATAGTTGACTTGGTTAATTTTTTATTATTATTATAAACTTAGTTAATTTTTGTCACATTATAGTTTATTATTACTATTATTATTATAAAATTAGTTTATTATTATTATTATTATTATTATTATAAACTTGTTAATTTTTATATTCTAACATGCATAAAGTTACACTGAACTAACATGCGTAGATTGAATTGATGGTCCATATGAATATAAAATCAAAATAATAAACTACACCAACTATATGGTAGTAGAATATTAAATTATGTTTTGAACAAGCTACATGAGTCTCTAATAGTGATTCACTGCACCCTTTTATTTTGATTTGGCTACGGTGTACGAACTATCATTATGTACCTAGTAAATATATATAGCCTCGAATAGTAATTATAGTTTCCTAACAAACTTTAGCTTCAAGCCAGTTACCAAATTGTAATGGCAGCATGTGGCTTTTTAAGCTACATATTCACTTTGAAAGGAAAGTAAAATATTTAAATGCTAAAAAATAGTATCTTATCAAAATATTCTTTAATCTTTTTGACCCGACCAATGTAATCTTGATCTTCCACAAACAAAGTAGTGGGTTTTGAATCAACACCTGGACCTTCAATTGTTTCAAATACAAGGGTGTAAGGAAGTAAGAACCTACACATCTACCAATTGTTTCAAATACTAGTACCGTTAAATAGTTAGTTCAAAAGAAGAATTGTATGTAAAGTAATTTTATGTTACACTTATAATTATACATATGACATGGAAAAAATTGCTAACTTATAATGGAAAAAAAAGTTACTGCTCATATTCTAATGAGTTAATATTTTTAAATAATTATACAGCTGTGTAATTAACATAAGTATGAATATTAAATACCATCACAAGAACTATATAGGACATTTAACTATCACATAGAAAATATTAACTCATTAGAAATAATATGTATACTGTCATATTAAATACCACCAACGGTCATATATTCTAATAGTTACTGTGCATATTAAAAGAAGAAAGTATCTTTTATAGGACATTTAACTATCACATAGAAAAAATATGCATACATAAATAATACATATACATCCTTTTAAGTAGTATGACATGTAACCAATATTGCATGACAGAAACCATTAGAATTGGAAGATCATTAAATACAAAACCAGTGGGTATATCTGTTGTAAATAACGTGTCTGATGCAATCTAGCATGTGTATTACTGTTTGGCTGCCTCTTTTAATAGTGATTTCAATATGTTTCTCAGGTGTATATATTTATCCCTTCTTATAATATATGCATGTGCCCTATTAAACAAAATCAACTTCAGTGAAAGTACAGTTGTGAAACTAAGTTAAAATTTTATTCGGTGCTATCCATAATCATTTATGGCAAGTCGATTGCACTTACAAGTTAAAATGATATCTTAAACTCATAAAATCAAAATAAAATATAATTTTGTAAGAGCTTATCTATAGAGTAGTAGTAGGAATATGAACGAAAGAATCAATTCCACAGCTATACATGAAAGCAATTTAATAAGAAAACATTATAACTTGAAATACCATTTCAAAATTCATATATCTGTTGTGGATGGACAAACAAACTTTATTGAACTATCATATTAAATTTTTGAATAAGTGAACTATCATGTTAGATACTACTTTGAAACAGTAAAGAAAACTATACCTCGGTTTTTGGTTCTCCCTTTCAAATATACATCTTTGAACTAAACCAAGATTGAATTACTCGTTCTGTGCACTCCAAAACCATGAAGAATGAGTCTTTTGGCATCGACACTTCTAACATCTCTACACAGTTCAATGGATTTTTCTCCGATCATAGGCTTGTGAATAACAACTTGCACAGAATCTGAGTTCAATATGCCCTCCTTTCCCGCAGGCTTTTTATTAATTACCTTGATCTAATCTTGCATTATTGTTGTGTATTTGAGATAAACTCAATCATTACATCTGCAAAAACGAGGATAAATTCAATCATTACACCTGTTCCATATTCATCATCATCACAGCTCTAAGTTCAGTAAAAATAAACTAAGTTTACACCTGTCTCATTTACTATCATTTATATCAATTTGTATCGACGCTAATATTTTTCTAACAAACGGAAACTTATCTTTCTCAACTAAATTTATTTATATGGGACACTGGACCAACAGTAAAAATAACCTGTAACATGAAAACTGAGAAAACCGATTATTAATATCATTATCACTATATGAAGTTCACCAAATAAGCAACAACATGTAAACAATTCTCTTTATACCTTATGAAATTACTGAGCTTTGTATGATGCTGTGACTAAAGAATAAAAATCGGTTCCATCTTCTTCTACTCTGCCTTGGCAGCAACATGTGCTCGTAAAGTCTGCAAATATTTAAATATAATTATAAATTGAAAGAATGCATAATAATGGATGTTAAAATGAATAGTAACATGGAGAACTACCAGATCGCGACGATGTTTTTCAGTGAGCTGTTCGTGCTTTTATTGTTCGAGTATTTCACTTGGTACACTATACTTTCTTAAAAGGAAATTTGCATTTCTATTAAATTGGAGTGCAAAAACATAATTCTACTGACTGAGGCCACTAGTTCACAAGCCCACCATATGACACAATCATGTGTAATTCTCAACCGTGTTGTATTATGTCAGTGTTACTTTTTGCACTCAAAAGTAATTTACCTCGAAACCACCTCTTTCTTCCTACTCAGTAGATTACGTTGTTTAACCCTAACTCACAAAGTTATGTCAGTCATCATCACACAGTTTGATGACCCCATTGTGAAGCTTGAACAAAATATCAACACTACAAGAATTTTGATTTTTAGTAGCGCTCAGAAAACGCTACTAAAAGTTTTAGCAGCGTTTTGATAAACGCTGTTATAAAGCCCACGACTAAAAATACCTGATTTTTAGTTGCACTTATTTCAACGCTACCATGAATCGTTTTACTGCAGCGTTTATGAAACACCACTAAATTCTTTTTTTACAGCGTGTATAATACGCTACCAAAATGTACTTGGTCTGCTCAAAAATATTTTGGTAGCGTTTGTTAAACGCTGTAATAGAGGACGTAGTTTATTGACAAAGCCTGTAGCCGCGTTTATTAAATGCTACTATATATGCTCTCCTTCGACCCTTTATTTTTGCAGCATTTTCGAAACGCTACTAAAAATATTCCAGCTCTGCCTATAGATTGCCTCCAGTTCAATCTTGTTCATAGCTTATAACATAATACATAAACACATACTCATTAAACAACCGCAAAATACATATACATATACACATACAGATTCAAACATAAACACATTTAAAAACCACAAAATACATAAACAAAAGCACTAACATAAACAATATGTTAACCGTACATAGAAGTTTACACAACCGAAAAGTAGTTTCAAGACAAAAGATTAACCGTACATAGAAGTTTACACAACCGAACTACGTACCACAAACAATATGCTACTGCTGCAGTTAAAGTACCATAAACATCTGAACTAAGCAAGTACAATAAACAAACAAACTACCTAACAAGTACGATAAACTAGTGCTGCTACTGCTCATTCTTCAGAAAAGCCTACCTGTAGACAAAATATAATCAACAGTAGGACTCAAGTTATAATCGATACTGAGATAATAATGATAGGACCATCAATACTGAGAAAACAATGAGACTAAAGTTATGCACAACTGAATATGTGCAATCTTGTGTTCAACTGAATATGCACAACTGAATATGAAAACTAAAATAATGTGCATGTTAGTTTTGGCCAAGAATAAAATGAAAATGAAGATCTGTCATCAATGTTTTGTACATTTTAGCTCTGCCTGTAAATTTTCATATACTCAAACATAGATTTTCATATACTCGAACACAGATGAAAATATAAGTGTACATGAATTATTTTAGATAGTGAAATTAGGTAGGTGTAAGAAGTCTGCCAGACCCATATGGATACAGCCAAACACAGATTCAAAAAATTCATAACGATAGATGCATTTGTTGATAAAAATATGGGATAATAATATAATATGGTCCTAGTATGTAAAATGACTGGAAACTTAGGATCATAAATTATCTTTTAAGTACGTACAATTAGTCGATATAACTTATGGCTACTGATGGATTAAACCATCGACTAATTACAGTTAATATATACAACATAAATACCATATTTTGATAAGCCTGATCATAGTAAATTCCAACATAAATTCTAACTTATTCACATTGTTGCATATTCACATAAATCATTCAAGTACAACAACTCATTGCACGTCTACAAGCAGGTTATAATGAGGCAATTTAGAGGAAAATTTCAAATCACTTAGGCATTATAATTATTTGAGTTGAAGGTTTAAGTATTTTGTTGCTACTAGTTATCCATGATGGTAATTTTGCAAGAAGTTTTCAATTACATAAAGAATTGCATACCTTTCATTTTGGTTCCATAATGACTTTTGCCATCGGCCAAGCTATGGGAACGCCAAAGGCATCTTCCATGCACGTCAACTCCGATGTAGGTCTCCATAGTACTGCATCCGGAACTCTCACAATTTCAACCCAAACTATTACAGCATCACGTCCCAATGGACGACAATGGACCATCGATATTGGATCAGTTGAAGCGATAGTTCCTTCAGCCACTACTTCATTCATTTCACCCACATCAATCAACTTGCATTTATTATCTTTTGTCAGCTTTGCAATCGGCTGGAAAAAAAATGGTGCGTATTTCAAACAGTGCATATTGAAAACTGCGTACTTATTTTAGAAACCAAAGCATACAAAATGCAACAACACAGTGGTGCATATTTCAAACAGAAGAAACAAAATACAAACTACAAAATATTTCCAGCATATTTACTTACATGTTGTGGTTTCTTCGCGATTATGGGTGTGGATATCATGGGAGAAGTCGCACAATTTACATTCCTACCAACTGCATCTTTATAAACTTCAACTTTTGATTTTGGTCATGCTACTTTCCTACCAACTGCATCTCTAACGCACGACATATCAACTGTGGGTCGCCACAAATATGCATCTCCATTTATTACATTGGCCACCCAAATCGCAAAGGCAGCCGGACCGAGCAGAATACCATTAACAAGATGTTGTGGATCTCTGGCATAGATTCTTCCTTCGCCAACTACCCCGTCACCCTCATTCCAACCATAAATCTTGCATTTGTCGTCTTGGGCGCTGCTGTCACTCTAAAAAGGAGAAGTGTAAATCAAGAGTTTAGTGATTAAGTGAAAATATTGTACAAGACATATTTCTAAATTAAATTTGTGGAAGACCGACATAAATATTGTGAATTATAAAATTTACCGTACTGACTTCATTCAGCTGTCCTCGCAGCGGCCTCTTAATGCAATTTAATGGCCATGCTACTACCTTATTCTCAACGTTTGCTAATACTGCCATTTCAGGTGTAGGCCTCCATAAGTAAGCATCTGGTTCTTCCACGGAATCTATAATAACGCTCACAGCATTTGGTCCAAGATGAATGCCATTGACAACCTCATTTGGGTCCATGGACAACACTCTCCCATCGACAACAACTGTAGAGGTTCCATCCCAATTCAATACCGAACATACGTCGTCATTGCTCTACAATTATTCAATAGAAAATTATAGCAATTACTGGATCAAAAACTAAAATCCAAATGTTATATCTTGAGTAATATAATTATTATTTTTACCAATTCAGGTGTGCTCCCTTCTTTCGAACTTTCTTTACCCTGCAGCAAAGCACTAATATTAGGATATTTTAATCTTTGGAGCACTGAAGTGGATACGCACAATACTTAAAATGTCACTAGAATCAGTCCAACAAGTTTGAATGGCAGAGTACATACAAAAAACCAGTTGTTGTAGCATCATTTACAAACATGTGTGTCCGAATTCATTATTTTCAAAATTATTATATAACAAAAAACCAGTTGTTATGCACTATTTTGTTATTCCCAGTTACTACAGTGTTTTTACATATACTTTGATGCTATGCATATTTGCAATAAATTATAGGTGCATCAATAAACCTTGTTCATCATAGACTTACCTTTTATGTTCAGTGATCAAGTGTCAAGACGACATGTGCACCCAAAACTTGTTTAGAGTTTTATTTGAGAAAAAATGAAAAGCAAACAGGAACACCTATACTACATATACTGTTTGGATACTCAAAATGGATGCCAAAGATTTATGTGAATAGACGATAATAGAAAAATATTTATCCATCAATAAAATGATCTTCAGCAGAATATGTCAAAGAAGGTATAAACTAAAGATGAAAGGCCCATCAACTAATTCTGTTACAATGTTCTTGGGTATAATATGATTGTAATTTTATTAATAAAAGCAGATGGAGAATAAGCTGCATTTGCAAGTGTGAATTTATTCATCTACTATATAAGAATAAATAACTTTGTAAATTGTAATTGTGTGCCAAAATAAATAGTACTGGAAATCAATCATTAATTTAAATAGGAAGAAAGCATCAAATTATTATATAGTTGACACAAAAACAAATATCATTCCATGATAAACAAACTTAAACATTCTTGTTGCCTAAAGATAAATTTAGACATGATACAAGAGAATATCCCAACCGATAAATAGACTCATTTAATAAAGAGTTTAGTAACCCATTCCAACTTTTTAAGGGTCTCCAATTATTATAACATGTTATTCCCAGTGAGCAATGCAGCTACACTGGGGCCTTAATTAGCAGAGTCTGACCAAGCTTGGTATTTTCACACTAAAACAAAGTGTTGCTTATTGTTTGGTTCACTTGCTGCCTCAAGCCATTGTACCCAGTGTTTTCCCAATGTTTTCCCAATGTTATTCCTAGTGTTTTCCCAATGCCTACATAATAAATTACTTTTAAAATTTTACCTTTTGGTCCACCAGCATATGTACCATACCCCTCAATTCTGATATTTCCTCTCGACATTGAGATAGTTGTTTATCCCTGGACTGGGCTACAGCTAGCTTGGTTAAGGTGCAGCCCCTTCCCAGTGCCCTTGACCGTCCTGGTTTATCTTGTCCCAATACATTTGCAAGAGCATCTCCATTGACATTCTGTGACGAGCTGGACTGTGATAGGCTAACAAATGTTTTAATCTCCGCCTACATAAATAAATACATACAGATAATGTACGATGGTAAAATCATAATAGTTTCGGACAATTTTTTATATACCGATAAAATAAAAAATTCTTACAATAGTATTTGCAGCTTCCACGGTCACTGGTTCACCATTTTTTTAATGTGAGATTTAATCCAAACATCAGCTCTAGTTATGGACGATGGATTTGGACTTCCTTTTTTCTAAATTTAGAATAACATTAAACAAATAAACTGGCAGATATAAAATAATATTAAATAATGCTATACTTAACTAACTAACCATGTCCTCGGTCAATCTAGCCATTCCCCTACGACCCGATGTGTGTGGAACTTGTTTAACCCTAAGGGCCGAATATTTCTCACTTCGTTTCCGGAAATATTGAAAGATGTTAGAATTTAGTAAACAAAAGCATATTACAAATATCTTAATGTTACCTTAAACTTCGGACTTGTTTTGGCCTTCACAAACTTTCTCCATTCGTTCATGTTTTTGATATTGGTAGGTTTCAGTTTAAGTCTTTCCTCTTCGTTCTCCGCTTTATTTAATTTTCGGACCAACTTTCTTTTTTAGGATCTCCAAATTACTCCCATCTGTTGAAATACGGCTTTTCTTTGCCATTCCTCTTCCAATTTAAATCTAACCTGCAACAATACATGAAAACATGATATTAACAGTAGAAAACATGATATTAATAGTAGGTGAATATAAAGAAACATGCTATGGTGAAGCAGAATGCTGTCAAGCTAGTAAAGAATTGGTGAATATATGACTTTATGGTCTCTAAATTTTGAAGAAATCTGAATGAAAATCATGAAATAATCACCTGGTCCTGACATTAGACACCTAAAATATATCTATAGGATTTGTACTCTTGAAGATGATAGCAACGTCATTAAAAATCAAAATTGGTATGATTTCAATCTCAAGTGAGCGGGGATATTGGTGTTTAAAATTTTTAATTCTATCTAATAATCTATGACAGCATTGTTTAATTTTTGAAGAATAGCATTTGTAGTCTAGAATAATTGTTTTGAAATCATTGGTCAGCTGATTTTATCAAAACTAATAATTAGAAAACAATGAAAGTTTATCAAAAAACGATTCACTAATTTTATAAGCAAGCAAAATCGTACTGATGTACTTTAGTAGATGACTCAAATTATGATTTGTAACACATAATTCAAATCATGTTTACATTTTTGCCTTAGAAATAATCATCCGGACCCATAAATCTCTGTCATTCTGAACCTTCCGTGAAATATGAATATTCATTTCTAATTTATTTATCTATTAAATGTTAAAAAACTAGAAATATGAACAATTGAATTTCGGAGGATAACCCACAATACGAACCTGCGATGATTCAAATTAACAAATTAAGGTTCTTAAACAGAAGTCAGGATAAAATGTTTAAACGACATGATTCAACTACTAGCACTTGTGGATTTCTTAATATAAATTCCTGTTTATTACAGTCAATTTAAAAACTGCAAATTGGCAAAACTATAACCGGATTTATACTTTAAAAAGTAAGTGGTAGGAGAAGAAGAAAGATGAGTTGCTTGATAAATCTACAAAATAAATATAGACATAAGCAGGGACAAATGTTGATAAATAGATTCTCTAGCATATACAGTAGGGAACCTGCTCCATACCTGAACGATCGCCACAAAACAACTTTTAAATCTTCACTTAGATTCCTCCAATCATCATGTGTGTATGGAACCTGCTCCCGCACGAGCGGTCCAAGAAAAGAGGATAAATATACCGACCCTGGCCCTATTGGTACGCCTATATCATTGAACTCAACTTCAATTCGATCATGACTGTTTAACGGCAGTTTTTTGCTTTTGTTTGACCTCTACTGCCTCTTTTCCGAGACGAACTTGCGGTTTCAGCATCACTTGCTCTCTCAATTTCCACCTCAGCAGCATCAGTATGGTCAAGAAGAATTTCATTGTCTAAGTGGGGTTCTTCTTCATCTAACAAAGCCCTTTCATCATTTGGGACTTCTTCATCTAACAAAGCCCTTTCACCATTTGGGTCAGAAGGGTTATCATGTAGTGCTTGTTCTTCGTCTTCATTGCAAACACTGGCTTGCTTCTTAGCATTGACTGCTCGTTTTTCGCCTTCACTGCAAGCACCAGCTGGAATCTTATACTTCCGCTTTGAATTATACTTCTGGGATTCCTCATTAGTCTTTTTCTGGTTGCGAGTACGTACAGAGCTTGGAAACATCTCTTTTCTACAAATGAAACAAAATATGATATACTTAAAAATTTCATTATTTACCATCTACTCGCTGGAGGAATCTGGACCCAATAATTAGTTTGCGGATACATGATCTCTGAATCTTTTTAACGTTATATTTCGAAGTATTCTAGAAGTTAATTTTATATCTTAAACAATATAACGAACAAATTAATTAACAAAAGATTAATTTTTTATAATCAGATCAATATTCTTTTTTAATACATTAATGTAGAAACTTACTAGACCTTGTATGTTAACATGCAAAAATTAACGTAGTATATATGTATAAACAAAAAACTATTATAGAGTAGTCATGTTAAGCAAGTTCAATCCTTTTCCAGCTCCAGTTCATGATTTGAAAATCAGTTCTTTGACTATGCAGATGAGAAAAATATATACCATCCATGACAAACTGTAGTGGGATAATGAATAAAATTGGACCCATAAATACATATTAAAAATAGAATGGTAAATGGTTTAACTAATTTCACTAGTAAAACCAAAATGGTTAAACAAGAATGGCTCTCAATAACTGTAATTTCCAAGAATGCAGTCATCAATTTTTTGTCTATATATAAAAAGAAACGTTTTCAACTAACATGAGTTGCATGAGCTTATATGTAATAATGCTACGAGTTTATATTATTTGGCCAACTTACTTGTTTTGAAGTGCGTACTAAAATAATTAAATAGATTTATCAATAGCCATTCATCCAAAACAAAATTCAATCTGATCATAATCCTGTCATTTGGTTACTTTTAAAAGAAATCTTATCAATCAGTAATCAGGTAGCAAAGTAAGACTAAAATAGGTAATTAAAAACAACTGAGGAAGCAAGAAGATCATTAGAAATATGAAGCAAACTTTACAGATTCTCTCACACAACTTAAAATATGGTAAAATATTTTTTTCTTGTTTATCATGTTATTCATAGAAGATTCGTGCTTCTTTGGCAACAAACTAGTAGAACAGGATATGCATTATTTTATGAACATTGAGTACTCATAAACACAGACTTTATGAACAGGATATGCATCCAAGTTGTTTTGTTAATAGAAGCATCCTGATTGAAAATAACTTAATCAGTAAAACATATAAGACATACACTTAATCTTATGCAGTGTTGATCATCTGTATGCATGCAACTTTTTTTTGTCAGGCACATTTATTATTTTCAACATGTATAAGTACATACACAATTACCATGAAAAGTTTTAATATATTCAAAAATACCTGATTTCATTCGTACTGACTTCATTCAGCTGTCCTCGCAGCGGCCTCTTAATGCAATTTAATGGCCATGCTACTACCTTATTCTCAGTGTTTGCTAATACTGCCATTTCAGGTGAAGGCCTCCATAAGTAAGCATCTGGTTCTTCCACGGAATCTATAATAACGCTCACAACATTTGGTCCAAGATGAATGCTATTGACAACCTCATTTGGGTCCATGGACAACACTCTCCCATCGACAACAACTGTTGAGGTTCCATCCCAATTCAATACCGAACATACGTCGTCATTGCTCTACAATTATTCAACAGAAAATTATAGCAATTACTGGATCAAAAACTAAAATCCAAATGTTCTTTCTTGAGTAATATAATTATTATTTTTACCAATTCAGGCGTGCTCCCTTCTTTCGAACTTTCTTTACCCTGCAGCAAAGCACTAATATTAGGATATTTTAATCTTTGGGGCACTGAAGTGGATACGCACAATACTTAAAATGTCACTAGAATAAGTACAATAAGTTTGAATGGCAGAGTACATACAAAAAACCAGTTGTTGTAGCATCATTTACAAACATGTGTGTCCGAATTCATTATTTTCAAATTTATTACATAACAAAAAACCAGTTGTTATGCACTATTTTGTTATTCCCAGTTACTACAGTGTTTTTATATATACTTTGATGCTATGCATATTTGCAATAAATTATAGGTGCATCAATAAACCTTGTTTGTAACGACCCGTAAATTTCAACCGTTTAATAACGTGATTAGTTGAAATTTTGTGAAATTTTAAACGATAAAATTTTGAAATAAAAATTTGATATTTAGAATACGTCTAATTAAACATAACAACTGGTAAATTTTCGTCCGAAAATATGAAAGTTTATTTCGCGCGTAAATTTACTTCAATTTAATCAGTTAAAAAGCGATGAAAATAAAATATTTCCGAAACCTAAATATTTTTACATAGAAAAATTCTAAACCATCTTCTGAGCAAGATGTCAGTTCGTCATTTTTCCAAATTCGGACGTCTATTGCTCCGTCGTTCTTATTTTCTGCAAAATAGCAGCATTTTGGTACCGATATCGATTTTTATCGGATGATCGTACCACTGATATCTGTATACCGTTTTGATCGTCTCGTCGTGCTGATCTCTGTGGTATATTCAATTCTGTGTTTGAAGTCCGGTATGCAGCGGAATCCGCGGAAAACGATTCCGTATCGGTAACCGTTTTAACTTTTGTTCATGTCCATTCATTTCCCTCAGCCGAAATGAACAGTAGAAAAACGTTTACTATTTCCCAGATAACTTCTGGCTGTCACTATTCCCAACTGTTCATTTATTACAATTGCTTTAACCATTCGGCAGTTCAAAATAATAATATAAAATATATGGGTTATATAATTACTCTCTGCTTTTTACCTGTCAACTGTTCAAATTCATTTGTTTATACTCTATTTGGAAATCATGTTTCAACGTATGTCCATCATTTTGCTCAGTGACATATTTATTTTCGAAAGCCTGCTCGTCTACCATTCTTTGATTTATATTATAATAATAAAATATCCAATTTTATATTTATATCAGATTGTAAAGTTTGGATTCATCTTATTGCCGAAACTCATCCCCTCCTCCGCCATTTACGCAAGCTGCCACTCACGTCCATCATCCTCTCTCCACCAACCATCAACTCGCGTGTGCACGGCCTCCTCTTCACCGTCAACCCGAACCCACCTTGCCCTTTCCTTCGCCACGTGGAGGTATTCTCCCAGCCGAGCCTTCATGACCATCACCCAGCCGTTCGCATCCTCCTCCCTGACCACCAACCTCGGCCTTAACTCCATGCGACAGAGACCATCCAGATCCACCCACCTCCACTCTCCCTTCCCTATAGCCACGCACCACCCCACGTGACTACCCACCGCCTTGGCAACCCAGCTCGAACCTGCTTCTGGCCCCACTTTCGAACACCCAGCAAACCCCGCCTTTCCACCACCCAACCGAGCAACCCCAACTGCCGCCAACCTCCGCCTCTAGAGAAGCCAAGCCAAGCTGCAGATCCACTCCTTCTGACCTTGCACCGCCTGTCACCATCCACCCTGACCTTCGAAGGCCCCACCTTGCAGCACCATCCAACCACTCGTTTGGCCTCCGCCTCGACAGCAACCCGCCACCGCTGCCTCTCCAGTTCTTTCTCCTGTACTCTTCTTTTCGCTTGTAATTTCACTTGCAGCCTAGGTATATTATGTTATTGATTGTCTATATTAATAGTTTATATATTATAGTGTGTTTTACTTTATATATTAGTGTTTACCAATCAGAATATACGCTATTCAAATCTACATATCTTTGCATGCGTGAGTTATAATCTTGAGCTGGGAATTCCAGTGTATTTGTTTTATATGTAATGTATATTATTTGACATTGAAGATCTATATTTTAGGCAGTGCAATATATATGTGTTTCCAGATTATATACGAGTATTATAAAAATTTTAAATTTACAATATAGTTATATACTTGTTTTCCAGTATTTTACAAAAGTTATATTTGTTTGTTTATATTTTATGAATATAGTTATTTGCGAGTTTTAAAACCATGTTGTCTGTAAGGTTTGTCAAATAGAAGAAAATATATATATGTTTACATATTGAACTTATAATTTGATAGGCATGAATAGTAAATTAGCTATTTTAACTGATAGAGCTTAAATATTAATAATGAATATAATATAGCATAGTATATATATAATTTTATGTACGTATAGTCTTCTACTTTACATATTATATGTATATGTACTTGTTCTTATTTATTATGCTGTTTCTGTACTTATGGCAGCCTGTTCACCATTTTACAAGAGTCTTGTTCATTTTTTTTTTGTATATATAAAAGCAGTTTGAATCATTTTGTACAAAGGTCTTTGACTGAGGTCTGTTTTAATATCAAGAAATGTACTTGCTGACTGTTTGATAGTAATATGTATAAGCTTTAAATATATGTTTAAAGTAATAAATGTATGTTTTTTTATAAAAGTATGTTTGATTTTAATATATATGTTTGAAAAGCATGCATATTAATTTATTGCGTTTGAATATAAAAATATAAATTTCGTATGAATATATAGTATAGATGGTTATACCATTCGCTTATACAGTTTATTTTATCGTTCCAGTTCTGATCTATTTTCATCAATTCGGGCCAATCAGCTTTGATCGTCGAAATTCGTACTAAATTTTGCTTCGCATGGATTCGAAATTCAATTTCAGTGCCCGTATCAGTGTGCGTATCCGTGTCACCTTCTGAAATCTATCTAGCCTCGAAAGGTGAGCACTCACTCACGATTAACGTTCTTTTATTTATTAAATTTGATTTCAATTGAAACGACAATTGAAATATGTTGCTGTTAGTTAACTACACTGTTATATATGCTATTACCTGTATCAGTTCACCTGTGACATCTGACACCATTATCTGTTAATTATTTATGCAATAATAATACAGTTTGGCTGAAATTGATTGATTGTTGATGTTTATATTGGACGTTAAATTGTTAATGTTAAAATGATAAATAGTTTGAAATTGAACTTGATATAGGATAAATTAAATGTTAAATTTGATTAACTGACATTTGTATAATATGACCCCTTTAACTGTTAAATTTATTGACACGTAGGATTTGTTTAATTACACTTTGAACCACTGAATGTACGTTGTTAAATTGATGATGGATGAAATTGTAATAGATGACAAGTGAAAACCGTAATGTAATAATCTTTAATCTACATGAAATGATAGTGTAGATTCTAGAAATAATTATATTAATTCGTACAAATAACAATGCGAATTAGTACGGTTATTTCGGGATTATTTGAATTGATTATTAGATTGATATTGATTGTTGTTATTGCTTGTTTATTTACTTTGACACCATCCCAGTTATCACACTGCAAGTTCCCTTTATTATGTTTTGATTTTTGAATTGAATTGGAATCGGGTTGAAATGATAAATACCCAAATTGAACTTTGACCTAGGTTAGAAAATTAAATAAAACCGATTGGTCAATAATTTGATTTAAAAATAAAATAAGGATTTTATTTGAATAAATAATATGGTTTTGAAATGAAGTTGAAATCTGAATTTTTATGAAAGGAAATTGTAATATTTAATAATTTGAAACAAATATTTACAATGTAATCGATGAAAGAATGTTGTTTAATTTGAGAAATGATTGAATTAAGTTTGAAATTATTAAGCTTTGAAATGATTTAATAATTAATTTTGAAATTATAATTAAGTTTGAAATTATTAAACTTTGAAATTATTTGATAATTAAGTTTTGAATTATTTAATAATTAAATAAGATTGAATTTTTTTAATGATTAGATTGAATTGGATGTCTAATAAGAAAAATTGAACTTTTGAATAAGTGAATTTTGTTTCGTAAATAATTGAAATTGAATTTCTTTATTAAAGTAAGTTTGGAAAATTATTTAAGAAAGTAAATAAGTGAAATTGAATTTCTTTATTAAAGTAAGTTTGGAAAATTATTTAAGAAAGTAAATAAGTGAAATTGAATTTCTTTAACAAGAAATAAAATGTGATTTATTGAAACAAATGTAAGACTTGTAATTGAAAGAAATGATTTGACGAATTTAGTTTAATTCAAAATTGCAAGAAATTGATTTAATGAAGTTGAATTTGAGAAATTGACTTAATGGATTTGGAATTAAATAGAATTGATTTGAATGATAAATTTACTTGACGAATATTGAATGGAATCGATAAATGAGTTTAAATTGATTTGAATGTTAAATAGATTTAATTTAAATGTTTTCGGAATGAAACTTATATACGAACTTGAATCAATATTTGAATGGTTTTAAATAGATATTTAAATTGAATTATAAGATTTTGAAATGGTAATTTGGAAGTTTTGAAACGTAAATATTGGAAATTGGTTTGGAAAGACAAACGTAATGTTGATTTATAAACTTGATTGAAATTGAAATTGAAATTGATTTGGTTTTGAAATAAATAAGCGACCAATCGGTGAAATAATTACGAAAGTTATTGAAGAGACCGGAATTCGGTTATGGATATACTCTCTATCTAAACCGGAAACCACTTTAATAACTATACGCGGAGTGATGATCCGGAATGAAGTGGTTGGAATGGTGATCGTGTTGACTGAAGAAAGAGAACGATGATGGATAGCCTTGACACTTGTGTCAAATTGGAAATGACTAAAACAGGAGCTGTGCCGGGCCAATGGAGGATTGATACCTCAAGTGGACACACTTCTTCGAACTATTTATACTTGTTGTCGATTGGTGCACCCTTGATTTTGGGAGTGTTGTTCACGGTGTTGCGGGCGCTGCGGCGTTGCGTTCTCACCAGTCCGGATCAGGCGAACGGTAGTATCACTACCTTGGGTATAGCCTCATGTGCCTTGTCATACTTGTATTCCATTTATGCGCGACCACTACGAATTTGTTTTGTACCTTGAGTATATGGATTGCCCTCTGGTGACTTCCGGTTTTGGGGAAACTACGGTCTTGTATATGCTTGTGGGAATAAAAATGTGTTAAGGGTGGAATGGGCCATGACTTAACGCTATTTTGATATCTTTATATTACTGATAGACACTATCTACTTATCGTACATTACTACCTAGTAGATAGTTTGACGGATCCTTAAAGGATGGTTATTCCAAACATCCTTTGAGTTACTTGTATTTCAATTGCTATTTCACTTGAGTTGGATTTATTAATATAAGAATGTTAATCCTGACTCGAGTGTTTTGTATTTTGCTTTACGCTCGGGTCAGACTGAGTGGTTCAGCTTTCGAGACTCACCTTTGGAGTTGGAGCTTTGCTTGAAGATCCAGCCATCTATTCTGCTTTCAGTATTCGATGATTTCAGTGATGTATTCTGATTTGTATCTGATGTATCGTATTACTCTTCTGTTGTAAAACTCTGATGTATTTTATATATTCATATAGTAGCTTCATGAACTACTATCTCTTTTATTTCCACTGCACTTATTACTCTGTGTCTGTGATCTGTGATATTTTATTTACTGTATATGTTCAGTTTTGCCAAATTTAAATTAACAACGCGGTATTTTGAGCAATTCAATTCCGGCATGAGTGTCTACCTATACACTTATAATGGATGCGAATGGTCCAAAAAATGGCGGGTCATTACAGTTGGTATCAGAGCTTTGGTAGCTCTAGGCAAAACTTAACATATAGGGTAAATGCATTTACAGAATCACTCTCATTCGAGTTTCAATCTCTTCCTTTCGACTCGATTCCTTTGAATTTTGGGACATTCCCTACGGTTCCAAATTTCATTCGTGTCCCTCACTATTCGTCTCCTTTCAATTCTGGAGCATCACATAACTCCACCTTGAATGATCTTTATAATGAATCGGCGGTCTCGCCAAACTTCGAATGATTTGTAAAGTGGTGAAACTCCTTTACAATAGGCATTGATTTACCGGAGATTTCTGTATCCTCGGTTTACGATGCTATCTATTACCTGATATACCCGAATTCCATCTCTTGAGATCGAGTGTTGATTTACCTCGGAATTCTGCATCATCTTATTCTTAAAGTCACGGTTGACCCGGTTAAGGTTGCCCGCGATTTATATAAACTCATCCATCTTCTTATTTGTTATTTAAATCATCTTATCTCCTGTTTCAAACTTAGCTTCGAATCAAAAATTCTCTTTGATCTGATTTCTATCAAATTTGAATCTCTATCCATGTTTTGAAATCTGTTCTTGTATTGTCGAGCGAGGAATTGTATTTATAAAATTATATTTAAATGTTTTAAAATATATTGTGTTGTTTGAGTTGTTGATGTTGATTTGGGTTTTCAATCGATTCGTCTGATCAACGCTATCGATAGGATTCCCAAAACACTTGAACAGAGCAAACTGACACAATATTATTTTCAAATTTGGTAAATGAAATAAATTTGTTTGATTATATTGTAAAATTATAAGTAAAATTTTCTGGAATTTAATAGGTAAATTAAATTGTTTGTTTGAAATGATAATATTTGATTTTCATTTATTGTTCTAAATAAATTTATAAATACGGTTTATAAATTGATTTGGAATTTGAAATGAATCTAATTCAGAAATTTGAGAATTTATTAGTTTCCGATGATTTCGAACTTTTGTTTTTAAAATTTTAAAGTATATATATTGAAAGTATTTTCGAATAGAAATCGTTTCCAAAGAATTATAAAATGTTGAAATCAGTGCTCTTCTCTTTGTCGCTGGAAAATAAATTTCGGTGATGGCGGCCGCATCATCGACATTCATTTTCGAGTTTCGAAGCGGAGATACTATTCTGTAGCTTTGCTACGGTTTGTTTTGAAAAATATTTTGATTTGAATTTCTTTAGTATAATTTGATTTATATATATATAAGTATCTTATTTTAAAATTAAATTTGATTTGATATAAATATATTATATATATCGCTAAATTGTTTAAAGTTAATCGGAAATCTAATTCTTAAATGTTGTTAAAGGATGATTTTAATTATAAATAAAACCAAAATTTTGAATAAATATTTAAACTTGAACAATTGAATTTGGAAATTTTATTGTATATTGTTCAACTGCATTCTAATACAACTTACCTAAATCATACAGAAGTTGAATATGTAATTGGATAATATATAATATAAATTGAATTTATAAATAAATTTTGAGTGTTTATAATAAATGTTATACACTAAATTTTGATTATAAAGATGTTAATAGAGTTAGATAGGATAATAAGTAAAACTCAGTTAAAAATGAAATAATTTGTTTTGAAAAAAATTAATAATTTGTTTTGAAAGAATTAATAAATTGAAATTTGATCAACATATGAAAATACCTTGAATTTAAAAGAAATTAATAGATGTAAATTAATTTAAATCGAAACTTTTATGTTTTAAATTAATTTATATGGGCTAATAATATGTGTGTAGATATATTAAGTAGAATAAATTTAACAGAAATTTGGAATAAAGAAGAATTTAAAATTGTTGAAGAAAATATGATTATGATAAAAGACTATTCAAATTTATGGTTTTAGAAATTATAAATTGAAGAAAATGGGATAATAAGATAATGAATTTAGAAATAGTTGAGATTGATTTTAGTGAAATCAAATGGATTAAATCAATTACTGAATATCAATTAATTTAAATTTGAATTTATATGGTTTAAATTAATTGTTATTTTGAATTTCAAATCTGTTTTTCTTTCTGGTTGTTTCTATTCTCCTACCTCGTTTCTTTTCAGGGACGAAAAGTTTTGAGTGGGGGAGAGTGTAACGACCCGTAAATTTCAACCGTTTAATAACGTGATTAGTTGAAATTTTGTGAAATTTTAAACGATAAAATTTTGAAATAAAAATTTGATATTTAGAATACGTCTAATTAAACATAACAACTGGTAAATTTTCATCCGAAAATATGAAAGTTTATTTCGCGCGTAAATTCACTTCAATTTAATCAGTTAAAAAGCGATGAAAATAAAATATTTCCGAAACCTAAATATTTTTACATAGAAAAATTCTAAACCATCTTCTGAGCAAGATGTCAGTTCGTCATTTTTCCAAATTCGGACGTCTATTGCTCCGTCGTTCTTATTTTCTGCAAAATAGCAGCATTTTGGTACCGATATCGATTTTTATCGGATGATCGTACCACTGATATCTGTATACCGTTTTGATCGTCTCGTCGTGCTGATCTCTGCGGTATATTCAATTCTGTGTTTGAAGTCCGGTACGCAGCGGAATCCGCGGAAAACGATTCCGTATCGGTAACCGTTTTAACTTTTGTTCATGTCCATTCGTTTCCCTCAGCCGAAATGAATAGTAGAAAAACGTTTACTATTTCCCAGATAACTTCTGGCTGTCACTATTCTCAACTGTTCATTTATTACAATTGCTTTAACCATTCGGCAGTTCAAAATAATAATATAAAATATATGGGTTATATAATTACTCTCTGCTTTTCACCTGTCAACTGTTCAAATTCATTTGTTTATACTCTATTTGGAAATCATGTTTCAACGTATGTCCATAATTTTGCTCAGTGACATATTTATTTTCGAAAGCCTGCTCGTCTACCATTCTTTGATTTATATTATAATAATAAAATATCCAATTTTATATTTATATCAGATTGTAAAGTTTGGATTCATCTTATTGCCGAAACTCATCCCCTCCTCCGCCATTCACGCAAGCTGCCACTCACGTCCATCATCCTCTCTCCACCAACCATCAACTCGCGTGTGCACGGCCTCCTCTTCACCGTCAACCCGAACCCACCTTGCCCTTTCCTTCGCCACGTGGAGGTATTCTCCCAACCGAGCCTTCATGACCATCACCCAGCCGTTCGCATCCTCCTCCCTGACCACCAACCTCGGCCTTAACTCCATGCGACAGAGACCATCCAGATCCACCCACCTCCACTCTCCCTTCCCTACAGCCACGCACCACCCCACGTGACTACCCACCGCCTTGGCAACCCAGCTCGAACCCGCTTCTGGCCCCACTTCCGAACACCCAGCAAACCCCGCCTTTCCACCACCCAACCGAGCAACCCCAACTGCCGCCAACCTCCGCCTCCAGAGAAGCCAAGCCCAGCTGCAGATCCACTCCTTCTGACCTTGCACCGCCTGTCACCATCCACCCTGACCTTCGAAGGCCCCACCTTGCAGCACCATCCAACCACTCGTTTGGCCTCCGCCTCGACAGCAACCCGCCACCGCTGCCTCTCCAGTTCTTTCTCCTGTACTCTTCTTTTCGCTTGTAATTTCACTTGCAGCCTAGGTATATTATGTTATTGATTGTCTATATTAATAGTTTATATATTATAGTGTGTTTTACTTTATATATTAGTGTTTACCAATCAGAATATACGCTATTCAAAACTACATATCTTTGCATGCGTGAGTTATAATCTTGAGCTGGGAATTCCAGTGTATTTGTTTTATATGTAATGTATATTATTTGACATTGAAGATCTATATTTTAGGCAGTGCAATATATATGTGTTTCCAGATTTTATACGAGTATTATAAAAATTTTAAATTTACAATATAGTTATATACTTGTTTTCCAGTATTTTACAAAAGTTATATTTGTTTGTTTATATTTTATGAATATAGTTATTTGCGAGTTTTAAAACCATGTTGTCTGTAAGGTTTGTCAAATAGAAGAAAATATATATATGTTTACATATTGAACTTATAATTTGATAGGCATGAATAGTAAATTAGCTATTTTAACCGATAGAGCTTAAATATTAATAATGAATATAATATAGCATAGTATATATATAATTTTATGTACGTATAGTCTTCTACTTTACATATTATATGTATATGTACTTGTTCTTATTTATTATGCTGTTTCTGTACTTATGGCAGCCTGTTCACCATTTTACAAGAGTCTTGTTCATTTTTTTTTGTATATATAAAAGCAGTTTGAATCATTTTGTACAAAGGTCTTTGACTGAGGTCTGTTTTAATATCAAGAAATGTACTTGCTGACTGTTTGATAGTAATATGTATAAGCTTTAAATATATGTTTAAAGTAATAAATGTATGTTTTTTTATAAAAGTATGTTTGATTTTAATATATATGTTTGAAAAGCATGCATATTAATTTATTGCGTTTGAATATAAAAATATAAATTTCGTATGAATATATAGTATAGATGGTTATACCATTCGCTTATACAGTTTATTTTATCGTTCCAGTTCTGATCTATTTTCATCAATTCGGGCCAATCAGCTTTGATCGTCGAAATTCGTACTAAATTTTGCTTCGCATGGATTCGAAATTCAATTTCAGTGCCCGTATCAGTGTGCGTATCCGTGTCACCTTCTGAAATCTATCTAGCCTCGAAAGGTGAGCACTCACTCACGATTAACGTTCTTTTATTTATTAAATTTGATTTCAATTGAAACGGCAATTGAAATATGTTGCTGTTAGTTAACTACACTGTTATATATGCTATTACCTGTATCAGTTCACCTGTGACATCTGACACCATTATCTGTTAATTATTTATGCAATAATAATACAGTTTGGCTGAAATTGATTGATTGTTGATGTTTATATTGGACGTTAAATTGTTAATGTTAAAATGATAAATAGTTTGAAATTGAACTTGATATAGGATAAATTAAATGTTAAATTTGATTAACTGACATTTGTATAATATGACCCCTTTAACTGTTAAATTTATTGACACGTAGGATTTGTTTAATTACACTTTGAACCACTGAATGTACGTTGTTAAATTGATGATGGATGAAATTGTAATAGATGACAAGTGAAAACCGTAATGTAATAATCTTTAATCTACATGAAATGATAGTGTAGATTCTAGAAATAATTATATTAATTCGTACAAATAACAATGCGAATTAGTACGGTTATTTCGGGATTATTTGAATTGATTATTAGATTGATATTGATTGTTGTTATTGCTTGTTTATTTACTTTGACACCATCCCAGTTATCACACTGCAAGTTCCCTTTATTATGTTTTGATTTTTGAATTGAATTGGAATCGGGTTGAAATGATAAATACCCAAATTGAACTTTGACCTAGGTTAGAAAATTAAATAAAACCGATTGGTCAATAATTTGATTTAAAAATAAAATAAGGATTTTATTTGAATAAATAATATGGTTTTGAAATGAAGTTGAAATCTGAATTTTTATGAAAGGAAATTGTAATATTTAATAATTTGAAACAAATATTTACAATGTAATCGACGAAAGAATGTTGTTTAATTTGAGAAATGATTGAATTAAGTTTGAAATTATTAAGCTTTGAAATGATTTAATAATTAATTTTGAAATTATAATTAAGTTTGAAATTATTAAACTTTGAAATTATTTGATAATTAAGTTTTGAATTATTTAATAATTAAATAAGATTGAATTTTTTTAATGATTAGATTGAATTGGATGTCTAATAAGAAAAATTGAACTTTTGAATAAGTGAATTTTGTTTCGTAAATAATTGAAATTGAATTTCTTTATTAAAGTAAGTTTGGAAAATTATTTAAGAAAGTAAATAAGTGAAATTGAATTTCTTTATTAAAGTAAGTTTGGAAAATTATTTAAGAAAGTAAATAAGTGAAATTGAATTTCTTTAACAAGAAATAAAATGTGATTTATTGAAACAAATGTAAGACTTGTAATTGAAAGAAATGATTTGACGAATTTAGTTTAATTCAAAATTGCAAGAAATTGATTTAATGAAGTTGAATTTGAGAAATTGACTTAATGGATTTGGAATTAAATAGAATTGATTTGAATGATAAATTTACTTGACGAATATTGAATGGAATCGATAAATGAGTTTAAATTGATTTGAATGTTAAATAGATTTAATTTAAATGTTTTCGGAATGAAACTTATATACGAACTTGAATCAATATTTGAATGGTTTTAAATAGATATTTAAATTGAATTATAAGATTTTGAAATGGTAATTTGGAAGTTTTGAAACGTAAATATTGGAAATTGGTTTGGAAAGACAAACGTAATGTTGATTTATAAACTTGATTGAAATTGAAATTGAAATTGATTTGGTTTTGAAATAAATAAGCGACCAATCGGTGAAATAATTACGAAAGTTATTGAAGAGACCGGAATTCGGTTATGGATATACTCTCTATCTAAACCGGAAACCACTTTAATAACTATACGCGGAGTGAAGATCCAGAATGAAGTGGTTGGAATGGTGATCGTGTTGACTGAAGAAAGAGAACGATGATGGATAGCCTTGACACTTGTGTCAAATTGGAAATGACTAAAACAGGAGCTGTGCCGGGCCAATGGAGGATTGATACCTCAAGTGGACACACTTCTTCGAACTATTTATACTTGTTGTCGATTGGTGCACCCTTGATTTTGGGAGTGTTGTTCACGGTGTTGCGGGCGCTGCGGTGTTACGTTCTCACCAGTCCGGATCAGGCGAACGGTAGTATCACTACCTTGGGTATAGCCTCATGTGCCTTGTCATACTTGTATTCCATTTATGCGCGACCACTACGAATTTGTTTTGTACCTTGAGTATATGGATTGCCCTCTGATGACTTCCGGTTTTGGGGAAACTACGGTCTTGTATATGCTTGTGGGAATAAAAATGTGTTAAGGGTGGAATGGGCCATGACTTAACGTTATTTTGATATCTTTATATTACTGATAGACACTATCTACTTATCGTACATTACTACCTAGTAGATAGTTTGACGGATCCTTAAAGGATGGTTATTCCAAACATCCTTTGAGTTACTTGTATTTCAATTGCTATTTCACTTGAGTTGGATTTATTAATATAAGAATGTTAATCCTGACTCGAGTGTTTTGTATTTTGCTTTACGCTCGGGTCAGACTGAGTGGTTCAGCTTTCGAGACTCACCTTTGGAGTTGGAGCTTTGCTTGAAGATCCAGCCATCTATTCTGCTTTCAGTATTCGATGATTTCAGTGATGTATTCTGATTTGTATCTGATGTATCGTATTACTCTTCTGTTGTAAAACTCTGATGTATTTTATATATTCATATAGTAGCTTCATGAACTACTATCTCTTTTATTTCCGCTGCACTTATTACTCTGTGTCTGTGATCTGTGATATTTTATTTACTGTATATGTTCAGTTTTGCCAAATTTAAATTAACAACGCGGTATTTTGAGCAATTCAATTCCGGCATGAGTGTCTACCTATACACTTATAATGGATGCGAATGGTCCAAAAAATGGCGGGTCGTTACATTGTTCATCATAGACTTACCTTTTATGTTCAGTGATCAAGTGTCAAGACGACATGTGCACCCAAAACTTGTTTAGAGTTTTATTTGAGAAAAAATGAAAAGCAAATAGGAACACCTATACTACATATACTATTTGGATACTCAAAATGGATGCCAAAGATTTATGTGAATAAACGACATTAGAAAAACATTTATCCATCAATAAAATGATCTTCAGCAGAATATGTCAAAGAAGGTATAAACTAAAGATGAAAGGCCCATCAACTAATTCTATTACAATGTTCTCGAGTATAATATGATTGTAATTTTATTAATAAAAGCAGATGGAGAATAAGCTGCATTTGCAAGTGTGAATTTATTCATCTACTATATAAGAATAAATAACTTTGTAAATTGTAATTGTGTGCCAAAATAAATAGTACTGGAAATCAATCATTAATTTAAATAGGAAGAAAGCATCAAATTATTATATAGTTGACACCAAAACAAATATCATTCCATGATAAACAAACTTAAACATTCTTGTTGCCTAAAGATAAATTCAGACATGATACAAGAGAATATCCCAACCGATAAATAGACTCATTTAATAAAGAGTTTAGTAACCCATTCCAACTTTTTAAGGGTTTCCAATTATTATAACATGTTATTCCCAGTGAGCAATGCAGCTACAATGGGGCCTTAATTAGCAGAGTCTGACCAAGCTTGGTATTTTCACACTAAAACAAAGTGTTGCTTGTTGTTTGGTTCACTTGCTGCCTCAAGCCATTGTACCCAGTGTTTTCCCAATGTTTTCCCAATGTTATTCCTAGTGTTTTCCCAATGTCTACATAATAAATTACTTTTAAAAGTTTACCTTTTGGTCCACCAGCATATGTACCATACCCCTCAATTCTGCTATTTCCTCTCGACATTGAGATAGTTGTTTATCCCTGGACTGGGCCACAACTAGCTTGGTTAAGGTGCAGCCCCTTCCCAGTGCCCTTGACCGTCCTGGTTTATCTTGTCCCAATACATTTGCAAGAGCATCTCCATTGACATTCTGTGACGAGCTAGACTGTGATAGGCTAACAATTTTTTTAATCTCTGCCTACACAAATAAATACATACATATAATGTACGATAGTAAAATCATAATAGTTTCGGACAATTTTTTATATACCGATAAAATAAAAAATTCTTACAATAGTATTTGCAGCTTCCACGGTCACTGGTTCACCATTTTTTTAATGTGAGATTTAATCCAAACATCAGCTCTAGTTATGGACGATGGATTTGGACTTCCTTTTTTCTAAATTTAGAATAACATTAAACAAATAAACTGGCAGATATAAAATAATATAAAATAATGCTATACTTAACTAACTAACCATGTCCTCGGTCAATCTAGCCATTCCCCTACAACCATATGTGTGTGGAACTTGTTTAACCCTAAGGGCCGAATATTTCTCACTTCGTTTCCGGAAATATTGAAAGATGTTAGAATTTAGTAACCAAAAGCATATTACAGATATCTTAATGTTACCTTAAACTTCGGACTTGTTTTGGCCTTCACAAACTTTCTCCATTCGTTCATGTTTTTGATGTTGGTAGGTTTCAGTTTAAGTCTTTCCTCTTCGTTCTCCGCTTTATTTAATTTTCGAACCAATTTTCTTTTTTAGGATCTCCAAATTACTCCCATCTGTTGAAATACGGCTTTTCTTTGCCATTCCTCTTCCAATTTAAATCTAACCTGCAACAATACATGAAAACATGATATTAACAGTAGAAAACATGATATTAACAGTAGGTGAATATAAAGAAACATGCTATGGTGAAGCAGAATGCTGTCAAGCTAGTACAGAATTGTTGAATATATGACTTTATGGTCTCTAAATTTTGAAGAAATCTGAATGAAAATCATGAAATAATCACCTGGTCCTGACATTAGACACCTAAAATATATCTATAGGATTTGTACTCTTGAAGATGATAACAACGTCACTAAAAATCAAAATTGGTATGATTTCAATCTCAAGTGAGCGGGGATATTGGTGTTTAAATTTTTTAATTCTATCTAATAATCTATAACAACATTGTTTAATTTTTGAAAAATAGCATTTGCAGTCTAGAATAATTGTTTTGAAATCATTGGTCAGCTGATTTTATCAAAAATAATAATTAGAAAACAATGAAAGTTTATCAAAAATCGATTCACTAATTTTATAAGCAAGCAAAATCGTACTGATGTACTTTAGTAGATGACTCAAATTATGATTTGTAACACATAATTCAAATCATGTTTACATTTTTGCCTTAGAAATAATCATCTGGACCCATAAATCTCTGTCATTCTGAACCTTCCGTGAAATATGAATATTCATTTCTAATTTATTTATCTATTAAATGTTAAAAACTAGAAATATGAACAATTGAATTTTGGAGGATAACCCACAATACGAACCTGCACTAATGATGATTCAAATTAACAAATTAAGGTTCTTAAACAGAAGTCAGGATAAAATGTTTAAACGACATGATTCAACTACTAGCACTTGTGGATTTCTTAATATAAATTCCGGTTTATTATAGTCAATTTAAAAACCGCAAATTGGCAAAACTATAACCGGATTTATACTTTAAAAAGTAAGTGGTAGGAGAAGAAGAAATATGAGTTGCTTGATAAATCTACAAAATAAATATAGACATAAGCAGGGACAAATGTTGACAAATAGATTCTCTAGCATATACAGTAGGGAACCTGCTCCATACCTGAACGATCGCCACAAAACAACTTTTAACTCTTCACTTAGATTCCTCCAATCATCAAGTGTGTATGGAACCTGCTCCCGCACAAGCGGTCCAAGAAAAGAGGATAAATATACTGACCCTGGCCCTATTAGTACGCCTATATCATTGAACTCAACTTCAATTCGATCATGACTGTTTAACGGGAGTTTTTTGCTTTTGTTTGACCTCTACTGCCTCTTTTTCGAGACGAATTGCGGTTTCAGCATCACTTGCTCTCTCAATTTCCACCTCAGCAGCATCAGTCTGGTCAAGAAGAATTTCATTGTCTAAGTGGGGTTCTTCTTCATCTAACAAAGCCCTTTCATCATTTGGGACTTCTTCATCTAACAAAGCCCTTTCACCATTTGGGTCAGAAGGGTTATCATGTAGTGCTTGTTCTTCGTCTTCATTGCAAACACTGGCTTGCTTCTTAGCATTGACTGCTCGTTTTTCGCCTTCACTGCAAGCACCAGCTGGAATCTTATACTTCCGCTTTGAATTATACTTCTGGGATTCCTCATCAGTCTTTTTCTGGTTGCGAGTACGTACAGAGCTTGGAAACATCTCTTTTCTACAAATGAAACAAAATATGATATACTTAAAAATTTCATTATTTACCATCTACTCGCTGGAGGAATCTGGACCCAATAATTAGTTTGCGGATACATGATCTCTGAATCTTTTTAACGTTATATTTCGAAGTATTCTAGAAGTTAATTTTATATCTTAAACAATATAACGAACAAATTAATTAACAAAAGATTAATTTTTTATAATCAGATCAATATTCTTTTTTAATACATTAATGTAGAAACTTACTAGACCTTGTATGTTAACATGCAAAAATTAACGTAGTATATATGTATAAACAAAAAACTATTATAGAGTAGTCATGTTAAGCAAGTTCAATCCTTTTCCAGCTCCAGTTCATGATTTGAAAATCAGTTCTTTGACTATGCAGATGAGAAAAATATATACCATCCATGACAAACTGTAGTGGGCTAATGAATAAAATTGGACCCATAAATATATATTAAAAATAGAATAGTAAATGGTTTAACTAATTTCACTAGTAAAACCAAAATGGTTAAACAAGAATGGCTCTCAATAACTGTAATTTCCAAGAATGCAGTCATCAATTTTTTGTCTATATATAAAAAGAAACGTTTTCAACTAACATGAGTTGCATGAGCTTATATGTAATAATGCTACGAGTTTATATTATTTGGCCAACTTACTTGTTTTGAAGTGTGTACTAAAATAATTAAATAGATTTATCAATAGCCATTCATCCAAAACAAAATTCAATCTGATCATAATCTTGTCATTTGGTTACTTTTAAAAGAAATCTTATCAATCAGTAATCAGGTAGCAAAGTAAGACTAAAATAGGTAATTAAAAACAACTGAGGAAGCAAGAAGAAGATAATTAGAAATATGAAGCAAACTGTACAGATTCTCTCACACAACTTAAAATATGGTAAAATATTTTTTTCTTGTTTATCATGTTATTCATAGAAGATTCGTGCTTCTTTGGCAACAAACTAGTAGAACAAGATATGCATTATTTTATGAACATTGAGTGCTCATAAACACAGACTTTATGAACAGGATATGCATCCAAGTTGTTTTGTTAATAGAAGCATCCTGATTGAAAATAACTTAATCAGTAAAACATATAAGACATACACTTAATCTTATGCAGTGTTGATCATCTGTATGCATGCAACTTTTTATTTGTCAGGCACATTTATTATTTTCAACATGGTTAAGTACATACACAATTACCATGAAAAGTTTTAATATATTCAAAAATACCTGATTTCATTCGTACTGACTTCATTCAGCTGTCCTCGCAGCGGCCTCTTAATGCAATTTAATGGCCATGCTACTACCTTATTCTCAGCGTTTGCTAATACTGCCATTTCAGGCGTAGGCCTCCATAAGTAAGCATCTGGTTCTTCCACAGAATCTATAATAACGCTCACAGCATTTGGTCCAAGATGAATGCCATTGACAACCTCATTTGGGTCCATGGACAACACTCTCCCATCGACAACAACTGTAGAGGTTCCATCCCAATTCAATACCGAACATACGTCGTCATTGCTCTACAATTATTCAATAGAAAATTATAGCAATTACTGGATCAAAAACTAAAATCCAAATGTTATTTCTTGAGTAATATAATTATTATTTTTACCAATTCAGGCATGCTCCCTTCTTTTGAACTTTCTTTACCCTGCAGCAAAGCACTAATATTAGGATATTTTAATCTTTGGAGCACTGAAGTGGATACGCACAATACTTAAAATGTCACTAGAATCAGTCCAATATGTTTGAATGGTAGAGTACATACAAAAAACCAGTTGTTGTAGCATCATTTACAAACATGTGTGTCTGAATTCATTATTTTCAAAATTATTATATAACAAAAAACCAGTTGTTATGCACTATTTTGTTATTCCCAGTTACATACAGTGTTTTTATATATACTTTGATGCTATGCATATTTGCAATAAATTATAGGTGCATCAATAAACCTTGTTCATCATAGACTTACCTTTTATGTTCAGTGATCAAGTGTCAAGATGACATGTGCACCCAAAACTTGTTTAAAGTTTTATTTGAGAAAAAATGAAAAGCAAACAGGAACACCTATACTACATATACTGTTTGGATACTCAAAATGGATGCCAAATGTAACGACCCTGAAATTTAAATTTATTTAAATTAGTAAGTAAATGAATTTTTGAATTAAATTGAGTAATTAAATAAATTTTTGGATAAAATTTTGTAAAACCAATTGATTTAGTGGAGCGAGTTTCCCCGTATTCAGATATGAGTGAATTTGAAAATAATAAATGTATAGTTATATATTTTGACTTGAGTTTAAATTGTAAATAAATGGGCCAAAGATAAATTGTAATAATAATTATTTAAATTGATGATTTATGTTAGAAATAAAATTTAATATAAAGCAAAACAAAAGTATAGAAACAAAATCTAAAACAAACCATAAACAACAAGTTAAGTAAAATATAGAATAACAAACAAAGCTAAAAATACAACAAACATTAGCAAATAAATGCAAATATCCTACGTACACCAAAACAAAGATATTCAATTGTATAATGTAAATTTATGAAGCCACCAAACATCATCATCTTTGTACAGCCGAGACAAGCAAGAGGGAAGACATTGCATTTAATACCACTTTTCCTCAACACAAACATGTACAACCGAAAGTATGGGAACAAAGTACCAGGCAATTAATACAAGCATATTTTTAGCCATGCCTATTGAATAAACTAAAATCACCATCCTGTACAATATTTTTTTTTTGTTGTAAACTCATTTCTATATCTATCAACATCTTCATCTCTTTATATATACATCATTTCTCACTTCAGTTCATCCATCATCATTTAAAACAAACATCAGAAAACAAATAATAATTTAAACATCTCAGAGAAAGATTTATATCAAAACCATTTCATTAAGATCTGGGGATCAAGTAAAGATTTCCAGCTAGCTTATTCAAAACAGATTTCACATTTGCAAATTCAAATTTTCTGGAACCATGATTCCCAAGGTGAGCAAATTCTTAACCTTATATATATGCGAATCTTGATATGCCTGTGATAAATACTTTGATAAGAATGAAATGTTTGAAATGTTTGTGTATATGAGAGTTATGTCACTCTATTTAACTCTATAGGTTTTCTGTTTTAAAACGGATAATAAGTGAGTAAACATACATTTTAAAGCATTTCAAAATTAAGTGATAATATTGTTTGTATATGCTTTGGTTTTAAATATAGCTTCTGTGCTTGTTCAGTAATATATATTGTTTTTCTCTGTTAAAGTTACAGAGTTAAATATTTTATCCAGATTCAAAGTATTATCATCCAACTCTTGTTAGGCCTAAAGTATCATAACAAACAAGTTGTTTAAGAATAGGCTATGATCTAAAAATTGTGTTCAAGTAAGACAGTGGTAGATTGACTCTGTACATTTTGGTTTACAGAGCATACTTCAAATATATGCAAATTTTCAAATGTTAAAAATTATTGATTCGATCTTGTAACTTGAATCTACATTCAGTGATAGGATTTTTAAAACTTATCTGATGATTTTTAGTTCAGTGGGTTAAGAGCAGTTCTTGATTTAATGAAAAATATGTTTTGATCAATTCTCGGTGATCAAACAATATTTGGGTGTCGGACTTTCGTTCGAACCGAGCTTATTGAGTGATGATAGCAGGAAAATTGCTAAATAATTTTTCTGTCGCAAGAATTGATGGGACGAGACTGTTTTAGGGTTTTGAGGAAGGTTGGATTCGTTGTTATTCATGAGAAGTTTTCATCGCCGATATGGCGATCTGGTCAATCGCACCGAGGGGGCTAGGGGCGAGGTGATATGTCGAATCTGAGGTCGGAGTTCCAGGGTCTCTGGTGGCATCACGCGGTGGGACGAGGCGAAGTTGGGCGATAAAATGGGTTTCAGGAAGAAAATAATGACCTTAAATTTGCTCGATTGTGATCCAGTGATGATTTTGTAATTTGAATTGCTCGAATCGTTTAGGATGGTAGTGGATGACCTGAGGGCAATCATGAAGTTGGTCGGAGGTGAACTGGCTGCTTGTACACGTGTACGCGTGTATGCGTGAAGGTTGGATGTCCTGGCTGTTGAGGAAGATAGGGATGCGTTCGAGTGAAGATCTCGGAATTTTTTTTTTTGAGTTAGACTCGAGTGTAAACAGGAGTGTGTGGTGGGTATTATGCCTGCAGTTTTAAAGCATTTAGAATTAAACTAAGTTTAAAGGAAGAAAGGAAGATGAAGTAACGTACGAGAGGGAAGAAAAGACTCGGGGAATGTGGGGGAAAACTCGAGTGATTGCTCGAGTAAATATAGGGGAAGACTCGGGTTTATAGATGACTAGGCAAAACTGTTTTTTTTAAAAACTGTAGAAATTTATATAAGTTTTATAACAGGGGAAATGGGAGAAGACTCGAGAATGTTTCCGAGTAGTATTCGGGTAGGACCGAAGTGGGAAGAAAACCCAGTTTTTATTAAAGGTTATAAAAATAGAATTTTTGAAATTTAAATAAATTTTATTAAAACTTTCTCTAAAACACTACTTTATTAATATCAATGGTTTCTTAACCATTTGTTAAAGAGTTTTAGGATTTATTTAATCTGAAATTTGTTTAAGTTAATTTTAAAGATTTAAAAGGGTTTTAAAACGTAAATGGTAATTGGTGTATTTACAAGATAATGTACCTTAAGTTAAAAGGAGTTTTATTATCTTGGAAATTACTTAAGTTAATTAGGAAATTAAGTATAATTGGTTAATTTAATAAATTAAGGATAAAGGTTAATTAAGTGATTTATGTAAGAATAATTAAGTAATTTAATTTATTAATGGTTAATTAATAAATGATAAAAGGATGACTAATCAAAATAACTTGTAATTTATTAATGTTAATTAACCAGGATTAGTAATTTTCGTAAGTAATTAAAACTGATTTGGATTACTCAGACCCCTAACTGATCTTATTTATAGATGTTTGATATTTTATTACATACTATGTGATGGATTGATATATTAGTTATGTGATGCGATGCTATGTTATGTTTTGTGCTAAGCTGTTATATCTCGGATATATATTGTTATATGAATATACAACCCCTTGGCCCGTAAAACGGCACTTGAATTTCGATGCGACAGGGAGTCGGATTTCAGTTGGTTATCCGAAACCCACATCGAATTGTAATGATGAATCTTTGTGACTGATAAATTTACTTTATCTATGAATCTGTGAATGAAGATAAGCGTTATCGATTTTACCGCTTATCGATATATCGGTGATGATTGATGTTGCACTATTGTGTGTGAAACCCCTGGACCACACTTTTACACACACAAATATGGATTTCACGTGGAAATCGGTTAAGTCACAGATAATTTAAAATTGATGTTTTTGAAATTGAAATTTTAATTTCAATTGATTTTGAAATTTGAAATTCGGGTTTAAAGTGAAAAGCTTTTGAAATGGAATTTCAAAGATAAAAGTTATTTTGAATAACTTAACCGAGTTTTTGAAAATTTAAATAATTAGATTTAAATTTGAATTGAAGTTTGAAATTAAATCTATGATTTGGAAACTAGGGATAAAAGATGATATAAATGTGTTTGTATGAATTAAACCATTTAAAAGTAAAATTTTGGGAATTTGAATTTAACCCAAGGATTTCAACTCGCATGAATGAATCAGATTTTCTGAAATGAAACTGTTTGTTTTCAAAGAATAAAAGCTTTCAGATAAGAAATGAAATTCCAATTTAGGTAAAGGAATTTCAAGATTGAATTGAAAAAAGGGTTTTCCAAGTTATAAATGAATTCTTTTTGAAAGCTATGAATTAAATCTGTTTATTTTTAACAGATTTAAAATGATGTTTTGTTTAAACCATTCGAAATGGAATTGTTTTGAAAGCTATTTGTTAAATCTTTGATTTAAAGATTCAACGAATTAATTAAATTGAAATGGAAATCGATTTGGAAAATCTGTAAATGAATCTTTGTGAAATTAAGTGAACTTTGTGAATTAAATCTTTTTGTTTAAAAAAGATTAAAATGGAAATTTGTTTAACCATTTGAAAGAGAAAGTTTGGGTTTAAATTGTGACTTAATTGAAATCCCATTATCCATTTGTTTTTGAATATTGCGCTCACTATTCGGGTTAGCCGGGAAAAGACATCTATGTCATATAACCCATTCCGAATAGTGATACGTCGTATATGGATAGCATTTGAAGATCGGTGCTGAAGACCGGATATTTTCGAAAATGAAAGGACAACCTGTCGAATGTCTCTGCACTGGGTAGCTCCCGGTATAGAGATTTATATCACTCTTTTTGTGATGGGAAGTCTGGACGTGATTTGAAAATTATCCGGATTTGCAAGGGCTTCGTGAGAAGTGCCTTCGTTTCTGTTCGAACCCGGAACAGACTTATATGGATACATGTCTGACATTACACTTTGAGATATAAAGCCGATTTCTTTCAAATACATATCTGTTGGTGGCGGAGAATTTATTCTCTTAGCTTAACACCCTTCTCTGAGACGTACGAGCTCAGAGGTTATGTAGTTGAAATTTATCAGCGATATATCCCAATTTGGTAATGTGGCATGCTGAGTGTTGCTGTGTGATGATCAGTGTTTGATCATTTGCGATATGATCATTTATTTGATCTTATATCTTTGTGATCATAGGTTGATCATTTGTTTGACCCGAAGCATGGCTTTGTAGAAAGCGTAGCTTTGTGGACGAGACTTCGTCGAGCCTCACACCCCGGAAATGGTCAAAACAGGAAAGATGCGGCAAGGTTCTAGGGAGTAGCGCCCCTTAGTGTATGTCATTCCTTCTGGATAAAGGTGGTATCATGGTATGGAGCCCAGATACTTAACCTCTGTGGTTGCTACATTTTTACTATGTGGTTTGTTGCGAATCGGGGATCCTCGGGAAGATCGGTGACGATCGGGGGATGGCATACGCGTGTCAGTAGTTACCTATTTTTGCAGAGGTAACCCGACCTTGTGTTGGCAGAGATCTAACCGTAATGTTAGGTTATTTCTCGGGTCGTCTATTCCAGGGACGTACCCACCGTGGATAGGAAGTTCCTTGGCCTGACCATTTGTTGGAAATCCAAAGAAACAATACGAGCCTTGTACGGTTTTAGTTGTAGAACCTGCCATTTAATATGGTAGCTATAGCAAGCATACTATAATGGTACCTATGCTGGCTAAGATTTATATTGTATTTTCGAAATGTTTTCTACACTATGCACTAATAATAATATCAAAAAGAATTTGATTTTTGCGTAGTAAGCATCTTTGACTATCATAAGAAGAAATCTCCTCCAAGTCTGCGTTTGCATTGTGTGTGTGGCGGGAGGTCTTATGGTAGTTTCATTTTCCAAAAGCATTGCGAATTTACTTTAAAATTCTCTGCTATTTGTTTTTAAAGATAAACTGTTTTTGTTGCTCACACCAGTCCCATGACTGATCCGGAGTTTATTGTTCATTTCCTAAACTCTGGGTGCTCATAATTTTCTACACGAGCAGTCTAGAGTTGGGTTTTTCAGATAGTCAGGTTCAGTAGATTTTCTGGAGCTAGTTCAGTCTTTGGATCGGACTGCACTTGCTTATTCTTGGTGTAACGTTATTGGGAGTTCGAGCTACTGCTGGAGTTCTCTCTTGAAGACTATCTTAGAGTTATTTGTTCCGTTGCTGATATTATCGTTTTTCTTTTCCGCTGCTATTTGTTGTATCATATCTCTGATGTATATTGATATTCATTGTATCACTCTGTTGTATCAGATATTGTATATCAATGTATTATTCTTTTATTCTGCTGTGTTATTTACTTAATGTTGTTATAAGCTCCGGCGAACCGGATTTGAACGGTCGAATCTACGGCATTCGAGTACGATGTAAAGTATGGATGTCGATTTTCGAGCGTGAAAATCTGGGACGTTATATTTGGTATCAGAGCTAAGGTTGTACTTTAGCTCAGGAGTATAACACGTTAAGTAGCTCATTAGAGATAGAGTGAAGTAAACTCTAGAATGAGTAATCTCTCAGATATCCATCTGAACGTCTCAGTAAATTCTCTTACTATCCACTGATAGTGAGTATGAGTGCAAGAAGAGGACGAGATAGGGGACAGGGAGTACGACTATAAATGGTCAATACCCTGCAACAGTGGAAACAATCTTTTTTATCAATATTCTTTGATTCGTTTCCAAATTCTTTTCATTGCTTCGTATCAGCTCCAGAAGAAGTTTCGATGTGATGATGGCTCTACGAACCGTTGTAGGAGATTCTTATTTCGTATCTTCATCGTTTCCTTATCAGATTGTTGATTTAAACCTTAATGAATTTGAAATTGGAAATTTAAATTGAGTTAAATTGATTAATAGAATATGAAGATAAAATTTAATTAAATCAATAAAATGATTTCGTTTGAAACCAAATTTGAAATTTTATTGAAATTTCTGAGTATATCGAAGTCCGAAGATGGACGAATTGGTATGTATTTTGAGATATTCCGACTTGAATTCGGAATCCATATCGTAAGTCTGAGTAATTATAGGAGATTGAATCTGTTTATCTCTCTCTTTGTTTTTTTCGTGCCTGCGAATTTCGAGGACGAAATTCTTTTAAGGGGGGAAGTTTGTAACGACCCTGAAATTTAAATTTATTTAAATTAGTAAGTAAATGAATTTTTGAATTAAATTGAGTAATTAAATAAATTTTTGGATAAAATTTTGTAAAACCAATTGATTTAGTGGAGCGAGTTTCCCCGTATTCAGATATGAGTGAATTTGAAAATAATAAATGTATAGTTATATATTTTGACTTGAGTTTAAATTGTAAATAAATGGGCCAAAGATAAATTGTAATAATAATTATTTAAATTGATGATTTATGTTAGAAATAAAATTTAATATAAAGCAAAACAAAAGTATAGAAACAAAATCTAAAACAAACCATAAACAACAAGTTAAGTAAAATATAGAATAACAAACAAAGCTAAAAATACAACAAACATTAGCAAATAAATGCAAATATCCTAAGTACACCAAAACAAAGATATTCAATTGTATAATGTAAATTTATGAAGCCACCAAACATCATCATCTTTGTACAGCCGAGACAAGCAAGAGGGAAGACATTGCATTTAATACCACTTTTCCTCAACACAAACATGTACAGCCGAAAGTAAGGAACAAAGTACCAGGCAATTAATACAAGCATATCTTTAGCCATGCCTATTGAATAAACTAAAATCACCATCCTGTACAATATTTTTTTTTGTTGTAAACTCATTTCTATATCTATCAACATCTTCATCTCTTTATATATACATCATTTCTCACTTCAGTTCATCCATCATCATTTAAAACAAACATCAGAAAACAAATAATAATTTAAACATCTCAGAGAAAGATTTATATCAAAACCATTTCATTAAGATCTGGGGATCAAGTAAAGATTTCCAGCTAGCTTATTCAAAACAGATTTCACATTTGCAAATTCAAATTTTCTGGAACCATGATTCCCAAGGTGAGCAAATTCTTAACCTTATATATATGCGAATCTTGATATGCCTGTGATAAATACTTTGATAAGAATGAAATGTTTGAAATGTTTGTGTATATGAGAGTTATGTCACTCTATTTAACTCTATAGGTTTTCTGTTTTAAAACGGATAATAAGTGAGTAAACATACATTTTAAAGCATTTCAAAATTAAGTGATAATATTATTTGTATATGCTTTGGTTTTAAATATAGCTTCTGTGCTTGTTCAGTAATATATATTGTTTTTCTCTGTTAAAGTTACAGAGTTAAATATTTTATCCAGATTCAAAGTATTATCATCCAACTCTTGTTAGGCCTAAAGTATCATAACAAACAAGTTGTTTAAGAATAGGCTATGATCTAAAAATTGTGTTCAAGTAAGACAGTGGTAGATTGACTCTGTACATTTTGGTTTACAAAGCATACTTCAAATATATGTAAATTTTCAAATGTTAAAAATTATTGATTCGATCTTGTAACTTGAATCTACATTCAGTGATAGGATTTTTAAAACTTATCTGATGATTTTTAGTTCAGTGGGTTAAGAGCAGTTCTTGATTTAATGGAAAATATGTTTTGATCAATTCTCGGTGATCAAACAATATTTGGGTGTCGGACTTTCGTTCGAACCGAGCTTATTGAGTGATGATAGCAGGAAAATTGCTAAATAATTTTTCTGTCGCAAGAATTGATGGGACGAGACTGTTTTAGGGTTTTGAGGAAGGTTGGATTCGTTGTTATTCACGAGAAGTTTTCGTCGCCGATATGGCGATCTGGTCAATCGCACCGAGGGGGCTAGGGGCGAGGTGATATGTCGAATCTGAGGTCGGAGTTCCAGGGTCTCTGGTGGCGTCACGCGGTGGGACGAGGCGAAGTTGGGCGATAAAATGGGTTTCAGGAAGAAAATAATGACCTTAAATTTGCTCGATTGTGATCCAGTGATGATTTTGTAATTTGAATTGCTCGAATCGTTTAGGATGGTAGTGGATGACCTGAGGGCAATCATGAAGTTGGTCGGAGGTGAACTGGCTGCTTGTACACGTGTACGCGTGTATGCGTGAAGGTTGGATGTCCTGGCTGTTGAGGAAGATAGGGATGCGTTCGAGTGAAGATCTCGGAATTTTTTTTTTGAGTTAGACTCGAGTGTAAACAGGAGTGTGTGGTGGGTATTATGCCTGCAGTTTTAAAGCATTTAGAATTAAACTAAGTTTAAAGGAAGAAAGGAAGATGAAGTAACGTACGAGAGGGAAGAAAAGACTCGGGGAATGTGGGGGAAAACTCGAGTGATTGCTCGAGTAAATATAGGGGAAGACTCGGGTTTATAGATGACTAGGCAAAACTGTTTTTTTTAAAAACTGTAGAAATTTATATAAGTTTTATAACAGGGGAAATGGGAGAAGACTCGAGAATGTTTCCGAGTAGTATTCGGGTAGGACCGAAGTGGGAAGAAAACCCAGTTTTTATTAAAGGTTATAAAAATAGAATTTTTGAAATTTAAATAAATTTTATTAAAACTTTCTCTAAAACACTACTTTATTAACATCAATGGTTTCTTAACCATTTGTTAAAGAGTTTTAGGATTTATTTAATCTGAAATTTGTTTAAGTTAATTTTAAAGATTTAAAAGGGTTTTAAAACGTAAATGGTAATTGGTGTATTTACAAGATAATGTACCTTAAGTTAAAAGGAGTTTTATTATCTTGGAAATTACTTAAGTTAATTAGGAAATTAAGTATAATTGGTTAATTTAATAAATTAAGGATAAAGGTTAATTAAGTGATTTATGTAAGAATAATTAAGTAATTTAATTTATTAATGGTTAATTAATAAATGATAAAAGGATGACTAATCAAAATAACTTGTAATTTATTAATGTTAATTAACCAGGATTAGTAATTTTCGTAAGTAATTAAAACTGATTTGGATTACTCAGACCCCTAACTGATCTTATTTATAGATGTTTGATATTTTATTACATGCTATGTGATGGATTGATATATTAGTTATGTGATGCGATGCTATGTTATGTTTTGTGCTAAGCTGTTATATCTCGGATATATATTGTTATATGAATATGCAACCCCTTGGCCCGTAAAACGGCACTTGAATTTCGATGCGACAGGGAGTCGGATTTCAGTTGGTTATCCGAAACCCACATCGAATTGTAATGATGAATCTTTGTGACTGATAAATTTACTTTATCTATGAATCTGTGAATGAAGATAAGCGTTATCGATTTTACCGCTTATCGATATATCGGTGATGATTGATGTTGCACTATTGTGTGTGAAACCCCTGGACCACACTTTTACACACACAAATATGGATTTCACGTGGAAATCGGTTAAGTCACAGATAATTTAAAATTGATGTTTTTGAAATTGAAATTTTAATTTCAATTGATTTTGAAATTTGAAATTCGGGTTTAAAGTGAAAAGCTTTTGAAATGGAATTTCAAAGATAAAAGTTATTTTGAATAACTTAACCGAGTTTTTGAAAATTTAAATAATTAGATTTAAATTTGAATTGAAGTTTGAAATTAAATCTATGATTTGGAAACTAGGGATAAAAGATGATATAAATGTGTTTGTATGAATTAAACCATTTAAAAGTAAAATTTTAGGAATTTGAATTTAACCCAAGGATTTCAACTCGCATGAATGAATCAGATTTTCTGAAATGAAACTGTTTGTTTTCAAAGAATAAAAGCTTTCAGATAAGAAATGAAATTCCAATTTAGGTAAAGGAATTTCAAGATTGAATTGAAAAAAGGGTTTTCCAAGTTATAAATGAATTCTTTTTGAAAGCTATGAATTAAATCTGTTTATTTTTAACAGATTTAAAATGATGTTTTGTTTAAACCATTCGAAATGGAATTGTTTTGAAAGCTATTTGTTAAATCTTTGATTTAAAGATTCAACGAATTAATTAAATTGAAATGGAAATCGATTTGGAAAATCTGTAAATGAATCTTTGTGAAATTAAGTGAACTTTGTGAATTAAATCTTTTTGTTTAAAAAAGATTAAAATGGAAATTTGTTTAACCATTTGAAAGAGAAAGTTTGGGTTTAAATTGTGACTTAATTGAAATCCCATTATCCATTTGTTTTTGAATATTGCGCTCACTATTCGGGTTAGCCGGGAAAAGACATCTGTGTCATATAACCCATTCCGAATAGTGATATGTCGTATATGGATAGCATTTGAAGATCGGTGCTGAAGACCGGATATTTTCGAAAATGAAAGGACAACCTGTCGAATGTCTCTGCACTGGGTAGCTCCCGGTATAGAGATTTATATCACTCTTTTTGTGATGGGAAGTCTGGACGTGATTTGAAAATTATCCGGATTTGCAAGGGCTTCGTGAGAAGTGCCTTCGGTTCTGTTCGAACCCGGAACAGACTTATATGGATACATGTCTGACATTACACTTTGAGATATAAAGCCGATTTCTTTCAAATACATATCTGTTGGTGGTGGAGAATTTATTCTCTTAGCTTAACACCCTTCTCTGAGACGTACGAGCTCAGAGGTTATGTAGTTGAAATTTATCAGCGATATATCCCAATTTGGTAATGTGGCATGCTGAGTGTTGCTGTGTGATGATCAGTGTTTGATCATTTGCGATATGATCATTTATTTGATCTTATATCTTGGTGATCATAGGTTGATCATTTGTTTGACCCGAAGCACGGCTTTGTAGAAAGCGTAGCTTTGTGGACGAGACTTCGTCGAGCCTCACACCCCGGAAATGGTCAAAACAGGAAAGATGCGGCAAGGTTCTAGGGAGTAGCGCCCCTTAGTGTATGTCATTCCTTCTGGATAAAGGTGGTATCATGGTATGGAGCCCAGATACTTAACCTCTGTGGTTGCTACATTTTTACTATGTGGTTTGTTGCGAATCGGGGATCCTCGGGAAGATCGGTGACGATCGGGGGATGGCATACGCGTGTCAGTAGTTACCTATTTTTGCAGAGGTAACCCGGCCTTGTGTTGGCAGAGATCTAACCGTAATGTTAGGTTATTTCTCGGGTCGTCTATTCCAGGGACGTACCCACCGTGGATAGGAAGTTCCTTGGCCTGACCATTTGTTGGAAATCCAAAGAAACAATACGAGCCTTGTACGGTTTTAGTTGTAGAACCTGCCATTTAATATGGTAGCTATAGCAAGCATACTATAATGGTACCTATGCTGGCTAAGATTTATATTGTACTTTCGAAATGTTTTCTACACTATGCACTAATAATAATATCAAAAATAATTTGATTTTTGCGTAGTAAGCATCTTTGACTATCATAAGAAGAAATCTCCTCCAAGTCTGCGTTTGCATTGTGTGTGTGGCGGGAGGTCTTATGGTAGTTTCATTTTCCAAAAGCATTGCGAATTTACTTTAAAATTCTCTGCTATTTGTTTTTAAAGATAAACTGTTTTTGTTGCTCACACCAGTCCCATGACTGATCCGGAGTTTATTGTTCATTTCCTAAACTCTGGGTGCTCATAATTTTCTACACGAGCAGTCTAGAGTTGGGTTTTTCAGATAGTCAGGTTCAGTAGATTTTCTGGAGCTAGTTCAGTCTTTGGATCGGACTGCACTTGCTTATTCTTGGTGTAACGTTATTGGGAGTTCGAGCTACTGCTGGAGTTCTCTCTTGAAGACTATCTTAGAGTTATTTGTTCCGTTGCTGATATTATCATTTTTCTTTTCCGCTGCTATTTGTTGTATCATATCTCTGATGTATATTGATATTCATTGTATCACTCTGTTGTATCAGATATTGTATATCAATGTATTATTCTTTTATTCCGCTGTGTTATTTACTTAATGTTGTTATAAGCTCCGGCGAACCGGATTTGAACGGTCGAATCTACGGCATTCGAGTACGATGTAAAGTATGGATGTCGATTTTCGAGCGTGAAAATCTGGGACGTTACACCAAAGATTTATGTGAATAGACGACATTAGAAAAACATTTATCCATCAATAAAATGATCTTCAGCAGAATATGTCAAAGAAGGTATAAACTAAAGATGAAAGGCCCATCAACTAATTCTATTACAATGTTCTCGGGTATAATATGATTGTAATTTTATTAATAAAAGCAGATGGAGAATAAGCTGCATTTGCAAGTGTGAATTTATTCATCTACTATATAAGAATAAATAACTTTGTAAATTGTAATTGTGTGCCAAAATAAATAGTACTGGAAATCAATCATTAATTTAAATAGGAAGAAAGCATCAAATTATTATATAGTTGACACCAAAACAAATATCATTCCATGATAAACAAACTTAAACATTCTTGTTGCCTAAAGATAAATTCAGACATGATACACGAGAATATCCCAACCGATAAGTAGACTCATTTAATAAAGAGTTTAGTAACTCATTCCAACTTTTTAAGGGTTTCCAATTATTATAACATGTTATTCCCAGTGAGCAATGCAGCTACAATGGTGCCTTAATTAGCAGAGTCTGACCAAGCTTGGTATTTTCACACTAAAACAAAGTGTTGCTTGTTGTTTGGTTCACTTGCTGCCTCAAGCCATTGTACCCAGTGTTTTCCCAATGTTTTCCCAATGTTATTCCTAGTGTTTTCCCAATGTTTTCCCAATCTTATTTACCCCATAACAATCCACCCTTCTGTATGGTTTAAGTTGGCACGTTTGTCTGCTTAAGCATACAAAAAGGTGGGGCGTTACAGTTGGTATCAGAGCTTTGGTTTAGCGATAAACCTTAGCCTTGTGGGGTTTGACTCTTTACTAATAGGGTAGTAATACCCTATGGGAGTCGTTGAGCGTATATATATGAGAGAGCGTATTTGTTAGTGTTATAAAAAGGTTTTAATATTGTGTTAATCGGTTCCGTTTTGTATTAATAAATTCTGGTTGGTGCATGGGAGGCTATGACATCAATATGGATTTCTAAACACTTAATAGGACAGACCGACATAATATTTGTTTTAATATAGGTGAATGAAATAACTTTGCCTATTATATTTTCCATATATAAAAATATTTTATAAAGATATATGTGACGCCCCACCTCTATGCTCATAATAACAAAGAGTATTAAAAGAAATACTGTCTATTATTACGAAGAATAAGGCTGGATAGGAGCGACCATCCGTAATTGGCTTTACACAAATATTGGTTATCTCGACAGGAGTGGTATATACTTTTTATTTTTTTTTCATCTATTATTTATTTACTCCCATCGACACTCCCAATACCAGTATAAAACGAACTACGATGGTTCATAATAGTTTAGGACATTAGATATAACAATAACACAGATAATATAAATGCGGAACACAGATAAAAACAAAAGTCTCATATATATATAACTGATGTCAGTTAATACATAGTTGACACAATACATATGATACAACTACAACTGTCGACTCCAGAAGTTATATATACAAGTACATTATCGACTAATATACATGAATACATATCGTTCTATACAATGACACGAATACTACAAAATGACACTGACAACTTCAGAAGATGTGAAAAGTCTTCATGTCCTGAACAGCAATTCAAAGAAGAAAATCCACAACCTGAAATAACTCGGGTCTGACCCGAGTATTACATTCAAAAGAAAATAATACCCAGGTCAGTCTAATTCAAACCAGTTTATTAGTGCATATAGGCAGTAATACTTTAAATAGACGACAGTCACAATAATTCCCGCCTATCCGATTCTTTAAACAAAGAAACCGGATAACGGTCAATATAACACTTAACAGTGTTTAGCAAAAATCAGCAGATTTAAATCATCGACAGAAATAAATAAACAATTTATCAAATCGACTAAATCAATTTAAAACTATCAAATCTGATAGGGCTGCAGTACACGCACGCGTGTACTGCCTCGCCACTATCGCAAGAGGTACACCAAAGCTCAGTAAAAATTGACAACTGAGTACAAGGTCAAACCCGAGTCTTTGAGACTGGATTCAACACAATGTACTACTAATAATACAACACTGTTAGGATCAAATGTCGTCCAGGAAGTAAGACCCAAAAATAAAGTTATCAGACTGCAACTTCAACTAAATCCGACAGAAGACCAAACAACAAGTTATCATTCATGTACTTGTTTAAATGGTCAGATCCAAACGACTCAAGCATCGACTCCAGTCATTGGCAACACAACTAAATGCTCCAGTAAACTAATGCAAACTCAAATGTAGACTAGTCCAATATAAACAAGACCAGTATAATGAAATTACAATGGACATAACTATTTGTCAACTGCATCAGACTAAAATACTAGAAACAGCTGCAAGTGAATGTGCCACAACACTACACTAAAGTTCAAGTGAATCGGGTTTAGGATAGACCCACTCAATGCAACCGATCTGAATGGTACAGACCAACAATGCAACACACTGAATCTTCAAGGATGCAGACTGAAGAAAATAAATGTACAGTGCTTTAAGTCATGGTTCAAACCAGCAATGCCAAAGAACAGTGACAGTAGAAATGAATCAAGTGGATATACAAGCACAATTAAATAAAGGCTCAAGAGAGTGCAGACATGAAGCTACGAGGCAATGTACCAGTGAAGCACAACATTAGCAGATACAAGACCAGTGAAGTGCAGCATAAACCAGACTCAATTAAAACACATTGCAAATGAATTCGACCAAGAATATAAACCAATCTCAACCAATGCAACTCGACCACAAGAGATAGCAACAAGCAACCCTGAGGCAACATAGTGGCAACTACTTAATGTACATATGCAAACTTGATGACCAGACAGCCTGTAAACTGATGAACTCAAAACAGTGCACAGGTAATCGAAATTAATATAGAGCAAATGATGAAAAGATTACGATCTGGCAACCAAAATACAAGGAGCATAAACAAGTGTGCAACAATCTCAAGTCGAAGCAGTGACAGTCGAACAAAGATATAGGAATTCAACAAAGTCAAGTGACCGAAGGATGGCCAAAGTCAAACAACCAGAATCATCACAGAAAATCATCGACAATCGACCAAGTCGAACAACATACGTACACATATAAGTGCCCGTGTACTATCATTAAAGTCAAGTAGCAAATAAATGACCAAATCTCACAATATCAAGTTCAATTGCAGCAACTTAAAAATCGAGTTTGACAAAGTCGAAAATGAACAAATCAAATAAAATGTATAAGTGTCGAATTCAATTAGTCGTGAACGAACGAACATCAAAGCAACAGCCAAAATCACGGAGACGAAGTCAACGTCGTCAAATTCAAACTCGTAATAGTGATTATCATGAGAACAAACATCTCAAAACAATTCGAGCACAAAACAGAATTCACCCTAATACTCGAGTATGAATTAGATGTGAGCAGAACTCACCTTTTTCTACGAGTAAGCTCGAAAAGTGGAAGCTTCGATCGACAGTGTCTTCGATCGAGTCACTCAGTAGAGGCTCTAATTGGAGCGGAGAGAAAAACGAACGAAGTTAGCCGCCCCTATCTTCGACTTCTTCGATGGCCTAATTTGTAGAAGAACGAAGTTGAGGACGAGGCCGCCATTGTCTATTTTATTTTTCGTTTGTTTCTAGGTTTTTGAAGGACGAAGTGGAGGAACCGGGTCGATCCAATAAAAAGGGAAGAGGGATGCATTTTTATCACCTAGTTTGGACCGGTCATAAATTTCGTTTGGGCTTGGTTTTACCCAGTAGGGTTTTGCTTTTGATTTTTGAACGAGTGAAAATGAAAAAGGAACGGGTCGAATTTTTTACTTTTATAAGAGGGGGACGGTAATCACTACGATAACACAACATGAACAAGAAAACGTGGCCCAATATTTCAAAGCCCGTAATCCTTTAACGAATTACAAAAGAATTTTCAACTCGATTAAAAACTTCAATTATCAATTAACTGTCACAGTAATCATTTAATGACGATTATTAAAATGGTGCAAAACCCCGGGTTGTTACAGACTCCCCTCCTTATAAAAATTGCGTCCCCGCAATTTTCATAATTAAGGTTGTCAATAACAATTTTCTTTCTAACGTAAACTGGTTAAGTTAGAAAAGAAAAGTCAAGAATTTAAATCTAACTATCAACAGATAATCAGAAAACAACAAAACTGAATAAATGTAATCATCAGCGATAATCAATTATCAACAAGATAATTAAAATACAGAGAATCATAAAGCAACAATGTCTAATCATCGATACGATAATTAGAAAACAACAAAATCTAATTATCAACAAGGATAATTATGAAACACAAACCACAAATCGCAAACTGCAAATATCTAGTTATCCAACAATTAACTAGAAAACCCAAATTCCAAAATCAACAAACTCTAACTATTAACAGAAATAGATAGAAAACAGTGATTCAATAAAATCAGCATACATCAATTATCTAATTATCTCAAACGATAATCAGAAGACAAATCAGCACATATCTAATTACCACAACCGGTAATTTAAAATTTCAAATCAACAAATATTCAATTATCAAAAACGATAATCAAATTTCTCAAATCAACAATTATTCGATTATCATAACCGATAATCAAATTTCAAATTCAACCAATATTCGATTATCACAAACGATAATCAAATTTCAAATTCAACAAATATTCGATTATAAAAAAAAACGATAATCAAATTTCTCAAATCAACAGATATTCGATTATCAAAAGCGATAATCAAATTTCAAATTCAACAAATATTCGATTATCAAAAAAACGATAATCAAATTTCTCAAATCAACAGATATTCGATTATCAAAAGCGATAATCAAATTTCAAATTCAACAAATATTTAATCATCCCAAGCGATAATTAAATCTAAAATTAACAAATATTTAATTATCTAAAGCGATAATTAAATTCGAAATCGGCAAATATTTAATTATCTAAAGCGATAATTAAATCTCAAAGCAACAAATATTTAATTATCTAAAGCGATAATTAAAACAACAAATCAACAATTATTTAATTATCTCAGGCGATAATTAAATCTAAATTCGACAAATATTTAATTATCTAAAGCGATAATTAAATTCGAAATCAGCAAATATTTAATTATCTAAAGCGATAATTAAATCTCAAAGCAACAAATATTTAATTATCTAAAGCGATAATTAAAACAACAAATCAACAATTATTTAATTATCTCAGGCGATAATTAAATCTAAATTCGACAAATATTTAATTATCTAAAGCGATAATTAAATTCGAAATCAGCAAATATTTAATTATCTAAAGCGATAATTAAATCTCAAAGCAACAAATATTTAATTATCTAAAGCGATAATTAAAACAATCAACAATTATTTAATTATCTCAGGCGATAATTAAATCTAAATTTGACAAATATTTAATTATCTAAAGCGATAATTAAATTCGAAATCAGCAAATATTTAATTATCACAAGCGATAATTAAATGCAACAATTATCCGATTGTCGAAAACGATAATCAGAACTCATATCAACAAATATCTAATTATCACAAGCGATAATTAGAAACAACAAATATCCAATTATCAAAAACGATAATCAGAACTCATATCAACAAATATCTAATTATCACAAGCGATAATTAGAAACAACAAATATCCAATTACTTGCAGATAATTGGAAACAACAAATATCTAGAAATCAATTAAGAAGACTAGAAAATCAACATAGAAGCTTGGATCGATCCCATCAGATGGCGAGTTTTTAATTCGCCGCACGTGCAACAACATATGGCCGAAGCCTACCAAGTACTCAACATAATTTTTGGCGCCCATTAGATTGACCCGAAGGTCCGCAGAGTGACCCGAAGGTCTAGTACTGGTATTTGACCCGAAGGTCCATCATATGACCCGAAGGTCCATCATATGACCCGAAGGTCCATCATAGTGGCTCGAAAGCACACGAAAGCATCAAATATTTCAATTAACGAGTCCGGAATTAACCGAAATAGCAAACGCACATGTCCCATACCACGTGTTTTACTAAATCGTTTGATTCTCTTCATCGTTTCCTTGAAAGTGTAAAATTGTGTATTTTGTAAAAATACATTTCACATTCTCAAACGGACAAGTCCGGAATTAAGCGAATCAGTAAAAGAAAGGGGTCATAGTCCTCGATTTTGCTGAAACGTTTAAATCGCTTCCTCATTCTTTTGAAATCGCAAACTGTAAAATTTTTGAAAACAATTTTATTTATTTTGTAAAAATAACAATTCGCATTCTCAACTGGACAAGTCCGGAGTTAAGCGAATCAGTAAAAGAAAGGGGTCATAATCCTCGATTTTGCTGAATCGTTTAAGTCGCTTTCTCATTCTTTTGAAAACGCAAATCGTTAAAATTTATAAAACAATTTTCATTTTAAAACGATTTTCCAATCACGTGATTAAAACAGCAAATCAGTAACAATTTCGATAAGGAAATTGTACTTCTCAAAATACCGTAAAAACGGTCACAAATCAGTATTGCGGAATAACCGCTTGAAAATCCACTTTTAAAACTTGACGGTTACTGAAGCCAAAGCGACGGTAATTTTAAAACGTCAAAATCACATCAAAACAATTTACATCAAAATGTAATATCAGTGAATTTTCATTCATCAAAATGCCACAAAACACCGTACTTCAAAATATAGCATTGGTGTAAAATTCCGTTGTAGAAATAACGGCAACAAAATACGTTTCATAACCAAGCATCGGTTCAACGTAAAATAAATGCAATAACGTGCAATTTAAATTTTTGCACGTACTACAAAATGAACAAAGAATCATTCAAATGTATCTTCAATGAAGATAATTTAAAACAACAAAAATCTAATCAATAGATGATTAGTACAAAAGAAAGCCAGCGGAAATTTCAACAAAAATTACATATCTGCAATTTCTTCGAATCCTCAATTCGGATTCGAAGTTCTCAAAGAAACAAAATAATTACAGCTATGTAAACGACAAATGAAATTCATATCAATTTCGTATTTTTAAATCAAAAAGATTATCAGTTGTACTCAGCGAAGACAGTTTCACTGTTTCCGCTGCGCACTCTGATAAACAGAACACAAGTCAATCAAATCATCATAACACAATTTCACTATTATTTTTAAATAAAGATATTTAAAAATTTCATCCAAATTTTCAAACTTTAGTTTTGACTCAAACACAATTAAAACATCGACCAATAGTTGTAACATATGTTCCATCCGAGTTAAGTTTTATATTACGTCCATAAACCTGGCTCTGATACCAACTGTGACGCCCCACCTCTATGCTCATAATAACAAAGAGTATTAAAAGAAATACTGTCTATTATTACGAAGAATAAGGCTGGATAGGAGCGACCATCCGTAATTGGCTTTACACAAATATTGGTTATCTCGACAGGAGTGGTATATACTTTTTATTTTTTTTTCATCTATTATTTATTTACTCCCATCGACACTCCCAATACCAGTATAAAACGAACTACGATGGTTCATAATAGTTTAGGACATTAGATATAACAATAACACAGATAATATAAATGCGGAACACAGATAAAAACAAAAGTCTCATATATATATAACTGATGTCAGTTAATACATAGTTGACACAATACATATGATACAACTACAACTGTCGACTCCAGAAGTTATATATACAAGTACATTATCGACTAATATACATGAATACATATCGTTCTATACAATGACACGAATACTACAAAATGACACTGACAACTTCAGAAGATGTGAAAAGTCTTCATGTCCTGAACAGCAATTCAAAGAAGAAAATCCACAACCTGAAATAACTCGGGTCTGACCCGAGTATTACATTCAAAAGAAAATAATACCCAGGTCAGTCTAATTCAAACCAGTTTATTAGTGCATATAGGCAGTAATACTTTAAATAGACGACAGTCACAATAATTCCCGCCTATCCGATTCTTTAAACAAAGAAACCGGATAACGGTCAATATAACACTTAACAGTGTTTAGCAAAAATCAGCAGATTTAAATCATCGACAGAAATAAATAAACAATTTATCAAATCGACTAAATCAATTTAAAACTGTCAAATCTGATAGGGCTGCAGTACACGCACGCGTGTACTGCCTCGCCACTATCGCAAGAGGTACACCAAAGCTCAGTAAAAATTGACAACTGAGTACAAGGTCAAACCCGAGTCTTTGAGACTGGATTCAACACAATGTACTACTAATAATACAACACTGTTAGGATCAAATGTCGTCCAGGAAGTAAGACCCAAAAATAAAGTTATCAGACTGCAACTTCAACTAAATCCGACAGAAGACCAAACAACAAGTTATCATTCATGTACTTGTTTAAATGGTCAGATCCAAACGACTCAAGCATCGACTCCAGTCATTGGCAACACAACTAAATGCTCCAGTAAACTAATGCAAACTCAAATGTAGACTAGTCCAATATAAACAAGACCAGTATAATGAAATTACAATGGACATAACTATTTGTCAACTGCATCAGACTAAAATACTAGAAACAGCTGCAAGTGAATGTGCCACAACACTACACTAAAGTTCAAGTGAATCGGGTTTAGGATAGACCCACTCAATGCAACCGATCTGAATGGTACAGACCAACAATGCAACACACTGAATCTTCAAGGATGCAGACTGAAGAAAATAAATGTACAGTGCTTTAAGTCATGGTTCAAACCAGCAATGCCAAAGAACAGTGACAGTAGAAATGAATCAAGTGGATATACAAGCACAATTAAATAAAGGCTCAAGAGAGTGCAGACATGAAGCTACGAGGCAATGTACCAGTGAAGCACAACATTAGCAGATACAAGACCAGTGAAGTGCAGCATAAACCAGACTCAATTAAAACACATTGCAAATGAATTCGACCAAGAATATAAACCAATCTCAACCAATGCAACTCGACCACAAGAGATAGCAACAAGCAACCCTGAGGCAACATAGTGGCAACTACTTAATGTACATATGCAAACTTGATGACCAGACAGCCTGTAAACTGATGAACTCAAAACAGTGCACAGGTAATCGAAATTAATACAGAGCAAATGATGAAAAGATTACGATCTGGCAACCAAAATACAAGGAGCATAAACAAGTGTGCAACAATCTCAAGTCGAAGCAGTGACAGTCGAACAAAGATATAGGAATTCAACAAAGTCAAGTGACCGAAGGATGGCCAAAGTCAAACAACCAGAATCATCACAGAAAATCATCGACAATCGACCAAGTCGAACAACATACGTACACATATAAGTGCCCGTGTACTATCATTAAAGTCAAGTAGCAAATAAATGACCAAATCTCACAATATCAAGTTCAATTGCAGCAACTTAAAAATCGAGTTTGACAAAGTCGAAAATGAACAAATCAAATAAAATGTATAAGTGTCGAATTCAATTAGTCGTGAACGAACGAACATCAAAGCAACAGCCAAAATCACGGAGACGAAGTCAACGTCGTCAAATTCAAACTCGTAATAGTGATTATCATGAGAACAAACATCTCAAAACAATTCGAGCACAAAACAGAATTCACCCTAATACTCGAGTATGAATTAGATGTGAGCAGAACTCACCTTTTTCTACGAGTAAGCTCGAAAAGTGGAAGCTTCGATCGACAGTGTCTTCGATCGAGTCACTCAGCAGAGGCTCTAATTGGAGCGGAGAGAAAAACGAACGAAGTTAGCCGCCCCTATCTTCGACTTCTTCGATGGCCTAATTTGTAGAAGAACGAAGTTGAGGACGAGGTCGCCATTGTCTATTTTATTTTTCGTTTGTTTCTAGGTTTTTGAAGGATGAAGTGGAGGAACTGGGTCGATCCAATAAAAAGGGAAGAGGGATGCATTTTTATCACCTAGTTTGGACCGGTCATAAATTTCGTTTGGGCTTGGTTTTACCCAGTAGGGTTTTGCTTTTGATTTTCGAACGAGTGAAAATGAAAAAGGAACGGGTCGAATTTTTTACTTTTATAAGAGGGGGACGGTAATCACTACGATAACACAACATGAACAAGAAAACGTGGCCCAATATTTCAAAGCCCGTAATCCTTTAACGAATTACAAAAGAATTTTCAACTCGATTAAAAACTTCAATTATCAATTAACTGTCACAGTAATCATTTAATGACGATTATTAAAATGGTGCAAAACCCCGGGTTGTTACAATATATATTTGGTCGCTATAGATTAGGTGTTAGGTAATGAAAGTATAAATAATAGTTTTAACTAAGTCGAAAATAAAATAAATGAAAACTGGAAATTTAGAGCTTAAGTTCCGGGGTTTTTGAAGATTTCTTTCAATTGATTTTGGAATATAATAATAATATTGTTAGAAGTATTTTCTGATATAAATATTTCAATAGAATTTGAAAGAAATGTTTTAAAAGAAATTCCGCAAAGAAATAAGTTGTACTCCTCTCTTTGTCGCTGGAAAATAATTTCGGTGATGGCGGCCGCATCATCGACATTCATTTTCGAGTTTCAAAGTGGGAAGGCCACTGTAGTAGTTTTACTACAAGATTATTTTATTTTAAATTGTTGTAAATATAATTGGATATATATATTATCTATTATTTTAAAATGATTTTTGAATAAAACCGGTATTTAATTCTTAAGTTTTCATTAATAAATAGTCCTAATTACTGAAGTGAATTGGAACGTAGGTAATTAATGAATTGAAACCTCTAAAGGAAATAAGAGATTTAATGCTAGGATATAAATGGTATTAAATAAAAGTTGAAATTGTAACCTATGAAATAAAGGAAATAATTATTGAACATTAAAATAATTAAAGGAAATGAGAAAACTTGTAAAACTTTCAATTTCATTCTTTAAAAGCATAAATATAACTTACCAAAAAATTTATAAAAGTTGAAAATGTTTAATAAGAAAATGTATAGTAAATTGTACAAGTAAACTTATGTAATGAAATATTTAGTAAATTTCTTTTATTAATAAGAATTAAAGTATAACTGTTATGCCAAGTAACTAAAATTGAACATGAATATTATTAATAAATGAATAAATAAAATCAAGTAAATGAATAAATATGCAAAGTAAATTAATCTAAAAATGAATAAATGAAATTAATAAGTATTGATGTTCTAGTTGTTATGGATTTTAGTATTATAAAATAATAATAATAAACTTAAGTAATAGGTTGAAGTTACCTTAGAATAAAAGATGAATACTGGAAAATGACTGTAAAACTTAAGTAATAAATTTACCTACCAAGGAATTTGGTTGAATGGATAAAAATAAATGATGAATAAAGAGGAAATCAAACAACAATATATGGAATGAAATTAATAATAATGAACTTGATCTATTGTTGAATTGTTGTTTGTTTGGCTTATGGTTGTTTGGGCAAGGATACTTTAATATTGTTTGGATGTAGGAATAATCTATTTAGTTTCACCTAAGACTGCTGAGTGAAGGGTACACTTAGTAGTTTATTCTTCATCCTGTACAATTTAAAGTTATGAACCTGAACAACTATTTGTTTTGTTTGATATGAATGAATGATTGATTTTATGGTTGTATGCCTTGTGGCAAGTATTTATTGTATTGATTGTTGTTGTGATTAAAACAACCTTAAATATTTCATCTTATATAATTGTTAACCCTTTTAGATTATATAAGTAAAATGCAGGTTATGGAAGCAATTGCTGCTGCTTTTGGTTCCATAAATAAGCGTTAATTGCCCGACAAATAGGTACGTTTTCGGATTACAGTTTATAGCGCTATTATATTGTTTTCCCGTGTTGGGTTATATATTATTTTGGAAAATATATGTTATATATTGTTATATTTATATTATATTTTTCTTCCGAGCCTCTCCGTACAAAGGAGACTCTGCCAAAATTTTCCGAAAATTTTGGACTTAGAAAATATTTTGAAATGTTTTTCCAAAGTTCAATAATCTAAGTATAAAAATATATAATGATTGTAAATTTGTATATTCTAAATATAAGTAACAAATGTTGAAAATTTAATTGTTTATAAAGATAATGTTTGAATAAGATATATAGATTTCTTAAAGTCTTCTTTCCCCTTCATTCCTTTTCGGGGACGAAAAGTTTTGAGTGGGGGAGAGTGTAACGACCCGTAAATTTAGACCATTTAATTTGTTAATTTAATTTGATTTTTGTAATTTAATTTAGGAAGAAAGAAAATTTTTCTAACTCATATTGAAGTAAATATAGAAAGAAAATGCAACATTTGAAATTTTAGCTAAGTACTTAATCATATAAAAAGAGAAATTACGATGCATTGATGTAATGGGAATATTGTATATACTAATGCCATGACGTAATTTGTGATAATCTAATGAATTCAATGTTATAGTAACGTATGAAGTAATACGCGATTAATGGAAAAACATATGCAAATCAATGTAGATAAGAAATTTTAATTAATGTTGTTTTGATAATAAACGTTACTTGGTGATTATTAATATAGTAACAGAAGTGTGAATGTAAAGTAATAAAAGCGTAAATTTATTTTAGGTAATAATTGTTGTATTTGGGTAATAAGTTAAATACAAGTAAAGTAATGCAGGACAATAAATAATATATGTAGTACAATCCCCATTTTTATTTGTAAACAATTGTAAGGTTTAATTTATTGAAATTTGAAATTTAGGAAATAGATTCAAGGTTTATATTAGATAATGAATTGGCAATAATTTAAGTTAATAACTAATGGATTTGATAGAATACCAATTTATTCATAAAGTGAGAATAAGTGAAGGTAACAAAATGAATAGGAAATGCTATTTTATTCATAAAGTGATAGTTGATGTGAAAAGGAATGGAACCAAGATGGAAGGATTAATGGGGTTTAGGATCTTAATTTGTATGTGTGCATTAATTTATAATTAATGGGAAAAACGAATCAATTAAGATATGTGTTTATTTCTTTAGTATGTTGCATAAAATTAGGAAACTTGTTTGCAATCAAAGGAGATTAATAGCACGTTAAATGGGAAATAAATAAATTAATACATTAACGATGTGTAATATAATTCATTGTTAATTATACCCACACAATGTCAATTTATTTTATAGCGAGATTTTTAATCAATAAACGAATTTATTTAGATTTCAATTTATAATGTATAACATTTAAGGTGAAATCAATTGCCATTTATTGTCCTAACTTGTGCAGCTAGGGTAGGTTTGATTTGTCATTTAAGATAGTTAATTACTTAAGATGTAAAAATGTTAATTTTATTTATGATATGAAGATTGGTTGATTTAAGGAGTGAAAACCAAGATTTATTAATTTATTATAATTTGAAACTTAATAAGTGGATAAATTGCAAATAAGTGGAATATAATTTTAAAACATTACACAAATGAAAATTTAGGTGAAAATGAGAATGTTAATATAATGGGTTTTGATTCCAATATTTATTTCATCTGTTTGTAATAATGAATTTGAATAATATGAATAAAAATTTAATTCAAAGAAATTATTAAAATTTAATTTATAATTTCTAAATTTAACAAAACTATAATTTAACGCTGAAATTGTTAATGTATTAACATTTAATTTTACATCTAAATTTGTTTAAAATCATTGTGAATGATTAAGAAAATAAAAGTGTTAAAAATTGTCAATTTTAGAATTTAAATAGGAAATTTGATTTAATTAATTTATTTTAAATTTATTTACTAAATGGAAAAATAGCCATTTTGGCCACTGACTCGGATTTCGACGAAACTAGTTTCATCAGATCCGTAACGGTGAATTATAATAGTGTTTCAAGTTTCGTAGCGATCGGACTTGGCGTTTGATCGTACGAACTCGAAACGCCTTGAAATTTATGCAATTGAAATCAATTGAAATCAATTTGGAAAATATTGTTTTTAGCATAACTTCTTCATACGATGGAATTTGAACCTGAAACCTTTTCCATTGAATTTAAAATATTTTAAAACACCTATTTTGATATATGGGTTTACCCAATTTCGTTCTGGGTCAGAACGGGCTTTTTGGGCCACTTTGGCGTTAGCGCGTACACCTGTTTTATCCATCTATTCTATTTTCAACCTTCTCTATATATATCCCCACTAAACCCTAGCCTCCATCTATTCTCATTTGTCTACGCGTAAAATTTCTTCAGATCCTTCTCCTTCTCAATGGCAGACAAAATTTCAGATCCAGATCCATTTCAAAATCAAAGTCAAAAATTCAATGTCCTCAGAAAAATTTACAGAAAATATATGTTGAAGCTCTCGACGAGCGTAATTCAATGGTGTAATTCGTTTTTCAATTCGATGCATCGTTTGTCCAGAATTTCTAAATCAATTCTCGGCCGTTCATCGTGCGTTGATGAACGTTGTCGGATCGACGAACCATTTTGGGTTTTGTAGAGTGGACGATGGGGAGTGCATCAGTGGTGTTCGTTCGTCGAATCAACGGTTAGATCATCAGGAAATTCAATCTAGGGTTTCAATTTGATGGCGGCTGCTGTTCTTTGGGGATCAGAGCGACGTCGTGGAGGTTGGAGCCTCGCCTGGAGGGTAGTGGCGGTGGCTAGCAGTGGACTGGAGGCGCGATTCTCGTTCAACTTGGTCGGCTACTTGCGTGCGAACGGGACAGAGAGGCGTTTCAGGCGAACGCAATTTTGAGATGTGCCGTAGGTTTCTTACGTGACAAATGCATGGTGACGTGTCCAACTTAGGTAGTAGCCTGTTCCACTTGTTTTAGTTCAATTCCTATTTTCAACTCGATTAATCAATATAACTTTTACATACGAACACCAATTCACGCGCGGTTTTTGTTGTTAGGATCGTATTAAAATTCCGGACTTGATGACGCTGGTTTGGACGAATTCTGAGACGGTCAAATTTTTGGGTTTAAATTGAATTTAAATTCAATTTAAATTCAAAAGGTGAGTGTTTTAACTCACTCACAACTTCTAAGATTTCTTGTGTTTGTTAAATTAAATTTTGATGTGACTTAAAATTTATCTATGATTGTTTGGGCATATATTTAATCATCATCTCAGTTAGATAGCATTTATTTAAATTAAATTGTTATTTAATGTTATTATTGCATATAATTTGACAGTTAAATTTATTTATTATTGCATATAAACTGCCAGTTAAACAGTTATTAATTTTTATTGAATATGAAATATTCGTTGATGCCTGTAATATTTTATATGCTTTATATTGATGTTTTGTTTAAATTGGATGATGATTGTAATAAATGGTTGTTTATTGATATTTGGATGAATGGATGCTATATTTTATATTGTATAAACTGCAAGTTATTATGCATTTTCATTCCATTCGGGATTGCGGTTTGAAATGATATATAACCGTAAACTTTTATTTTTAAAATTACGGATTGAAATGATAAATATCTGAATCACTTGACCATAGGATAGAAAATTATATACAGGCACCATGGTCTTTATATAAAAATATATTTTAAAGTGATTTTCTATGGGTTTTGGGAAATTAAGGGTTTATATATATACTAATTTTGATATTATATAAATATTATTTTATATATGGTTAAATTCTAAAATTTAAGCTATGTATAACTTGATGATGTTTTAAGTTTGATTTACGAATATTTCAAGTTTGAGCTTTATTTAAGTGATTTTGAATTTATTAAATAAATATTTCTAAACTAAATAATTGTAAATTGAATTAAGGTATATATAAGATTATCAGATTTGGTTGGGAATTTTGGAATATTTAAAGTCTTGAAATATATCAAAATTGAAATGGTTTATTGAAATTAAGGTATTATTGTTTTCAAAGTATTGGTTTTCAAAATTGTTATAACTTTGAAAGTAATATGGTTTGAAAAATGAATTTATTTGAAATAGAATTTATTTAAGAATTATCTGTGAATATATGGATTTGAAACCTATTGAAATTGAAAATTTAGAAATATGACTTCAAATTGTGGTTTGGGTTTAAGATGATTTAAAAGAATATTTCAAGTTATCTAAATTTAAGAAAGATTAGTGATTGGAAATTTGGTTTTATTTAAATGATATATTATTGAATTGGGTTTTGAAATGGAAATAATACATTGACAATTTGGGTTTGAAATAGTAATAATATTTTGGTTTAAAGTATATACTATTTTGAAGTAAAGGATATGTTTTGAAATGGCAAATAAATATTTTGGTTTTAAAGTATATACTATTTTGAAGTAAAGGATACGTTTTGAAAGGGCAATGACTGTGTTTTTAAAAGTATAATATATTTTAAATGACCACGGTGTTATAATAACGATTGGTTGTTAAAGAGACCGGGATCGGATATGGACATACTCTCTGTCGATACGAAAACCACTTTGACAACTGTGTACGCGGTGGAGTTTCCAGAATGAAGTAGGATGGTGGCGACGTTCTTAAGGTATGTTACGTGGACCCAACTCCCGTGAGTTGGCATAAGGTGGCTAAAACAGGAGCGATCTCGGACCAGTGAGGTAGCACCTCTTCTCAGACACATTTCTTCGATATTATACTCTTACTTGTGATTTGACTAGATGGCCATCCTCCGATTTGGGAGTGTTGTTCGAGGTGGAACGGTAGTGGCTGCTATGCGTATCCATCAGTCCGTGTGCGTAATTGGTATATCTACCCTGGCATTGCCTTGTGTGCCGTGTCACCTACCATATCGAGCTTTACTACGATTATGATTTTAAGATCCGACCACGTTAAGGTTCTCCATCCCCTTAACGCTATTTTCTATATGATTATACTTTACTGATTAGACACTACTGTATATAGCGAATATTACTACATAGTAGATAGTTTAACGGATCCTTAAGAGATGTGAATTCCGAACATTTCTTAAGTTACTGCACTCACGTTAGACACTGGATAGGAGATGTCAAACCCCGTAAACATCTCTAACGCCGTTTACACTCATATTTATTTCATTGATTTAACTTACATAAGATCTTTTAGTTCTGACTCGAGTGTTTTGTCTTTTTCAAATCGCTCGGATCAGCCTGAGCATTTCAGGATTTGAAGGCCCTATTTCTGGAGGACGAAGACGAAGATTTTATTATTACTATTTGTTATATATCCCACTACACCATTGTATTCCGCTGCATAATTATCATTCTCTGGTAAGTGTAACTCTGATATGTATTGTATAAGTATAATCAAATGTTTTGTAAAACAGCTTCATGAACTGTTATTTGATTATTATATTTTATTGTTCCGCTGCAAGATTCTATTTTGTTTCTTTTATTTCTCCACTTTTTCTTATTTATCCCATAACAATCCACCCTTCTGTATGGTTTAAGTTGGCACGTTTGTCTGCTTAAGCATACAAAAAGGTGGGGCGTTACAGTTGGTATCAGAGCTTTGGTTTAGCGATAAACCTTAGCCTTGTGGGGTTTGACTCTTTACTAATAGGGTAGTAATACCCTATGTGAGTCGTTGAGCGTATATATATGAGAGAGCATATTTGTTAGTGTTATAAAAAGGTTTTATTATTGTGTTAATCGGTTCCGTTTTGTATTTATAAATTCTGGTTGGTGCATGGGACGCTATGACATCAATAGGGATTTCTAAACACTTAATAGGACAGACCGACATAATATTTGTTTTAATATAGGTGAATGAAATAACTTTGCCTATTATATTTTCCATATATAAAAATATTTTATAAAGATATATATTTGGTCGCTATAGATTAGGTGTTAGGTAATGAAAATATAAATAATAGTTTTAACTAAGTCGAAAATAAAATAAATGAAAACTGGAAATTTAGAGCTTAAGTTCCGGGGTTTTTGAAGATTTCTTTCAATTGATTTTGGAATATAATAATAATATTGTTAGAAGTATTTTCTGATATAAATATTTCAATAGAATTTGAAAGAAATGTTTTAAAAGAAATTCCGCAAAGAAATAAGTTGTACTCCCCTCTTTGTCGCTGGAAAATAATTTCGGTGATGGCGGCCGCATCATCGACATTCATTTTCGAGTTTCAAAGTGGGAAGGCCACTGTAGTAGTTTTACTACAAGATTATTTTATTTTAAATTGTTGTAAATATAATTGGATATATATATTATCTATTATTTTAAAATGATTTTTGAATAAAACCGGTATTTAATTCTTAAGTTTCCATTAATAAATAGTCCTAATTACTGAAGTGAATTGGAACGTAGGTAATTAATGAATTGAAACCTCTAAAGGAAATAAGAGATTTAATGCTAGGATATAAATGGTATTAAATAAAAGTTGAAATTGTAACCTATGAAATAAAGGAAATAATTATTGAACATTAAAATAATTAAAGGAAATGAGAAAACTTGTAAAACTTTCAATTTCATTCTTTAAAAGCATAAATATAACTTACCAAAAAATTTATAAAAGTTGAAAATGTTTAATAAGAAAATGTATAGTAAATTGTACAAGTAAACTTATGTAATGAAATATTTAGTAAATTTCTTTTATTAATAAGAATTAAAGTATAACTGTTATGCCAAGTAACTAAAATTGAACATGAATATTATTAATAAATGAATAAATAAAATCAAGTAAATGAATAAATATGCAAAGTAAATTAATTTAAAAATGAATAAATGAAATTAATAAGTATTGATGTTCTAGTTGTTATGGATTTTAGTATTATAAAATAATAATAATAAACTTAAGTAATAGGTTGAAGTTACAATAGAATAAAAGATGAATACTGGAAAATGACTGTAAAACTTAAGTAATAAATTTACCTTCCAAGGAATTTGGTTGAATGGATAAAAATAAATGATGAATAAAGAGGAAATCAAACAACAATATATGGAATGAAATTAATAATAATGAACTTGATCTATTGTTGAATTGTTGTTTGTTTGGCTTATGGTTGTTTGGGCAAGGATACTTTAATATTGTTTGGATGTAGGAATAATCTATTTAGTTTCACCTAAGACTGCTGAGTGAAGGGTACACTTAGTAGTTTATTCTTCATCCTGTACAATTTAAAGTTATGAACCTGAACAACTATTTGTTTTGTTTGATATGAATGAATGATTGATTTTATGGTTGTATGCCTTGAGGCAAGTATTTATTGTATTGATTGTTGTTGTGATTAAAACAACCTTAAATATTTCATCTTATATAATTGTTAACCCTTTTAGATTATATAAGTAAAATGCAGGTTATGGAAGCAATTGCTACTGCTTTTGGTTCCATAAATAAGCGTTAATTGCCCGACAAATAGGTACGTTTTCGGATTATAGTTTATAGCGCTATTATATTGTTTTCCCGTGTTGGGTTATATATTATTTTGAAAAATATATGTTATATATTGTTATATTTATATTATATTTTTCTTCCGAGCCTCTCCGTACAAAGGAGACTCTGCCAAAATTTTCCGAAAATTTTGGACTTAGAAAATATTTTGAAATGTTTTTCCAAACTTCAATAATCTAAGTATAAAAATATATAATGATTGTAAATTTGTATATTCTAAATATAAGTAACAAATGTTGAAAATTTAATTGTTTATAAAGATAATGTTTGAATAAGATATATAGATTTCTTAAAGTCTTCTTTCCCCTTCTTTCCTTTTCGGGGACGAAAAGTTTTGAGTGGGGGAGAGTGTAACGACCCGTAAATTTAGACCATTTAATTTGTTAATTTAATTTGATTTTTGTAATTTAATTTAGGAAGAAAGAAAATTTTTCTAACTCATATTGAAGTAAATATAGAAAGAAAATGCAACATTTGAAATTTTAGCTAAGTACTTAATCATATAAAAAGAGAAATTACGATGCATTGATGTAATGGGAATATTGTATATACTAATGCCATGACGTAATTTGTGATAATCTAATGAATTCAATGTTATAGTAACGTATGAAGTAATACGCGATTAATGGAAAAACATATGCAAATCAATGTAGATAAGAAATTTTAATTAATGTTGTTTTGATAATAAACGTTACTTGGTGATTATTAATATAGTAACAGAAGTGTGAATGTAAAGTAATAAAAGTGTAAATTTATTTTAAGTAATAATTGTTGTATTTGGGTAATAAGTTAAATACAAGTAAAGTAATGCAGGACAATAAATAATATATGTAGTACAATCCCCATTTTTATTTGTAAACAATTGTAAGGTTTAATTTATTGAAATTTGAAATTTAGGAAATAGATTCAAGGTTTATATTAGATAATGAATTGGCAATAATTTAAGTTAATAACTAATGGATTTGATAGAATACCAATTTATTCATAAAGTGAGAATAAGTGAAGGTAACAAAATGAATAGGAAATTCTATTTTATTCATAAAGTGATAGTTGATGTGAAAAGGAATGGAACCAAGATGGAAGGATTAATGGGGTTTAGGATCTTAATTTGTATGTGTGCATTAATTTATAATGAATGGGAAAAACGAATCAATTAAGATATGTGTTTATTTCTTTAGTATGTTGCATAAAATTTGGAAACTTGTTTGCAATCAAAGGAGATTAATAGCACGTTAAATGGGAAATAAATAAATTAATACATTAACGATGTGTAATATAATTCATTGTTAATTATACCCATACAATGTCAATTTATTTGATAGCGAGATTTTTAATCAATAAACGAATTTATTTAGATTTCAATTTATAATGTATAACATTTAAGGTGAAATCAATTGCCATTTATTGTCCTAACTTGTGCAGCTAGGGTAGGTTTGATTTGTCATTTAAGATAGTTAATTACTTAAGATGTAAAAATGTTAATTTTATTTATGATATGAAGATTGGTTGATTTAAGGAGTGAAAACCAAGATTTATTAATTTATTATAATTTGAAACTTAATAAGTGGATAAATTGCAAATAAGTGGAATATAATTTTAAAACATTACACAAATGAAAATTTAGGTGAAAAATGAGAATGTTAATATAATGGGTTTTGATTCCAATATTTATTTCATCTGTTTGTAATAATGAATTTGAATAATATGAATAAAAATTTAATTCAAAGAAATTATTAAAATTTAATTTATAATTTCTAAATTTAACAAAACTGTAATTTAACGCTGAAATTGTTAATGTATTAACATTTAATTTGACATCTAAATTTGTTTAAAATCATTGTGAATGATTAAGAAAATAAAAGTGTTAAAAATTGTCAATTTCAGAATTTAAATAGGAAATTTGATTTAATTAATTTATTTTAAATTTATTTACTAAATGGAAAAATAGCCATTTTGGCCACTAACTCGGATTTCGACGAAACTAGTTTCATCGGATCCGTAACGGTGAATTATAATAGTGTTTCAAGTTTTGTAGCGATCGGACTTGGCGTTTGATCGTACGAACTCGAAACGCCTTGAAATTTATGCAATTGAAATCAATTGAAATCAATTTGGAAAATATTGTTTTTAGCATAACTTCTTCATACGATGGAATTTGAACCTGAAACCTTTTCCATTGAATTTAAAATATTTTAAAACACCTATTTTGATATATGGGTTTACCCAATTTCGTTCTGGGTCAGAACGGGCTTTTTGGGCCACTTTGGCGTTAGCGCGTACACCTGTTTTATCCATCTATTCTATTTTCAACCTTCTCTATATATATCCCCACTAAACCCTAGCCTCCGTCTATTCTCATTTGTCTACGCGTAAAATTTCTTCAGATCCTTCTCCTTCTCAATGGCAGACAAAATTTCAGATCCAGATCCATTTCAAAATCAGAGTTAAAAATTCAATGTCCTCAGAAAAATTTACAAAAAATATATGTTGAAGCTCTCGACGAGCGTAATTCAATGGTGTAATTCGTTTTTCAATTCGATGCATCGTTTGTCCAGAATTTCTAAATCAATTCTCGGCCGTTCATCGTGCGTTGATGAACGTTGTCGGATCGACGAACCATTTCTGGGTTTTGTAGAGTGGACGATGGGGAGTGCATCGGTGGTGTTCGTTCGTCGAATCAACGGTTAGATCATCGGGAAATTCAATCTAGGGTTTCAATTTGATGGCGGCTGTTGTTCTTTGGGGATCAGAGCGACGTCGTGGAGGTTGGAGCCTCGCCTGGAGGGTAGTGGCGGTGGCTAGCAGTGGACTGGAGGCGCGATTCTCGTTCAACTTGGTCGGCTACTTGCGTGCGAACGGGACAGAGAGGCGTTTCAGGAGAACGCAATTTTGAGATGTGCCGTAGGTTTCTTACGTGACAAATGCATGGTGACGTGTCCAACTTAGGTAGTAGCCTGTTCCACTTGTTTTAGTTCAATTCCTATTTTCAACTCGATTAATCAATATAACTTTTACATACGAACACCAATTCACGCGCGGTTTTTTTTGTTAGGATCGTATTAAAATTCCGGACTTGATGACGCTGGTTTGGACGAATTCTGAGACGGTCAAATTTTTGGGTTTAAATTGAATTTAAATTCGATTTAAATTCAAAAGGTGAGTGTTTTAACTCACTCACAACTTCTAAGATTTCTTATGTTTGTTAAATTAAATTTTGATGTGATTTAAAATTTATCTATGATTGTTTGGGCATATATTTAATCATCATCTCAGTTAGATAGCATTTATTTAAATTAAATTGTTATTTAATGTTATTATTGCATATAATTTGACAGTTAAATTTATTTATTATTGCATATAAACTGCCAGTTAAACAGTTATTAATTTTTATTGAATATAAAATATTCGTTGATGCCTGTTATATTTTATATGCTTTATATTGATGTTTTGTTTAAATTGGATGATGATTGTAATAAATGGTTGTTTATTGATATTTGGATGAATGGATGCTATATTTTATATTGTATAAACTGCAAGTTATTATGCATTTTCATTCCATTCGGGATTGAGGTTTGAAATGATATATAACCGTAAACTTTTATTTTTAAAATTACGGATTGAAATGATAAATATCTGAATCACTTGACCATAGGATAGAAAATTATATACAGGCACCGTGGTCTTTTTATAAAAAAATATTTTAAAGTGATTTTCTATGGGTTTTGGGAAATTAAGGGTTTATATATATACTAATTTTGATATTATATAAATATTATTTTATATATGGTTAAATTCTAAAATTTAAGCTATGTATAACTTGATGATGTTTTAAGTTTGATTTACGACTATTTCAAGTTTGAGCTTTATTTAAGTGATTTTGAATTTATTAAATAAATATTTCTAAACTAAATAATTGTAAATCGAATTAAGGTATATATAAGATTATCAGATTTGGTTGGGAATTTTGGAATATTTAAAGTCTTGAAATATATCAAAATTGAAATGGTTTATTGAAATTAAGGTATTATTGTTTTCAAAGTATTGGTTTTCGAAATTGTTATAACTTTGAAAGTAATATGGTTTGAAAAATGAATTTATTTGAAATAGAATTTATTTAAGAATTATCTGTGAATATATGGATTTGAAACCTATTGAAATTGAAAATTTAGAAATATGACTTCAAATTGTGGTTTGGGTTTAAGATGATTTAAAAGAATATTTCAATTTATCTAAATTTAAGAAAGATTAGTGATTGGAAATTTGGTTTTATTTAAATGATATATTATTGAATTGGGTTTTGAAATGGAAATAATACATTGACAATTTGGGTTTGAAATAGTAATAATATTTTGGTTTAAAGTATATACTATTTTGAAGTAAAGGATATGTTTTGAAATGGCAAAAAAATATTTTGGTTTTAAAGTATATACTATTTTGAAGTAAAGGATACGTTTTGAAAGGGCAATGACTGTGTTTTTAAAAGTATAATATATTTTAAATGACCACGGTGTTATAATAACAATTGGTTGTTAAAGAGACCGGGATCGGATATGGACATACTCTCTGTCGATACGAAAACCACTTGGACAACTGTGTACGCGGTGGAGTTTCCAGAATGAAGTAGGATGGTGGCGACGTTCTTAAGGTATGTTACGTGGACCCAACTCCCGTGAGTTGGCATAAGGTGGCTAAAACAGGAGCGATCTCGGAACAGTGAGGTAGCACCTCTTCTCGGACACATTTCTTCGATATTATACTCTTACTTGTGATTTGACTAGATGGCCATCCTCCGATTTGGGAGTGTTGTTCGAGGTGGAACGGTAGTGGCTGCTATGCGTATCCATCAGTCCATGTGCGTAATTGGTATATCTACCCTGGCATTGCCTTGTGTGCCGTTTCACCTACCATATCGAGCTTTACTACGATTATGATTTTAAGATCCGACCGCGTTAAGGTTCTCCATCCCCTTAACGCTATTTTCTATATGATTATACTTTACTGATTAGACACTACTGTATATAGCGAATATTACTACATAGTAGATAGTTTAACGGATCCTTAAGAGATGTGAATCCCGAACATGCTATTTTATTTCTATTACTACTGTATATAGCGAATATTACCATATCGAGCTTCATGAACTGTTATTTGATTATTATATTTTATCGTTCCGCTGCAAGATTCTATTTTGTTTCTTTTATTTCTCCACTTTTTCTTATTTACCCCATAACAATCCACCCTTCTGTATGGTTTAAGTTGGCACGTTTGTTTGCTTAAGCATACAAAAAGGTGGGGCGTTATAATTTCTCACTTCGTTTCCGGAAATATTGAAAGATGTTAGAATTTAGTAACCAAAAGCATATTACAGATATCTTAATGTTACCTTAAACTTCGGACTTGTTTTGGCCTTCACAAACTTTCTCCATTCGTTCATGTTTTTGATGTTGGTAGGTTTCAGTTTAAGTCTTTCCTCTTCGTTCTCCGCTTTATTTAATTTTCGAACCAATTTTCTTTTTTAGGATCTCCAAATTACTCCCATCTGTTGAAATATGGCTTTTCTTTGCCATTCCTCTTCCAATTTAAATCTAACCTGCAACAATACATGAAAACATGATATTAACAGTAGAAAACATGATATTAACAGTAGGTGAATATAAAGAAACATGCTATGGTGAAGCAGAATGCTGTCAAGCTAGTACAGAATTGGTGAATATATGACTTTATGGTCTCTAAATTTTGAAGATATCTGAATGAAAATCATGAAATAATCACCTGGTCCTGACATTAGACACCTAAAATATATCTATAGGATTTGTACTCTTGAAGATGATAGCAACGTCACTAAAAATCAAAATTGGTATGATTTCAATCTCAAGTGAGCGGGGATATTGGTGTTTAAATTTTTTAATTCTATCTAATAATCTATAACAGCATTGTTTAATTTTTGAAGAATAGCATTTGCAGTCTAGAATAATTGTTTTGAAATCATTGGTCAGCTGATTTTATCAAAAATAATAATTAGAAAACAATGAAAGTTTATCAAAAAACGATTCACTAATTTTATAAGCAAGCAAAATCGTACTGATGTACTTTAGTAGATGACTCAAATTATGATTTGTAACACATAATTCAAATCATGTTTACATTTTTGCCTTAGAAATAATCATCCGGACCCATAAATCTCTGTCATTCTGAACCTTCCGTGAAATATGAATATTCATTTCTAATTTATTTATCTATTAAATGTTAAAAAACTAGAAATATGAACAATTGAATTTCGGAGGATAACCCACAATACGAACCTGCACTAATGATGATTCAAATTAACAAATTAAGGTTCTTAAACAAAAGTCAGGATAAAATGTTTAAACGACATGATTCAACTACTAGCACTTGTGGATTTCTTAATATAAATTCCTTTTTATTATAGTCAATTTAAAAACCGCAAATTGGCAAAACTATAACCGGATTTATACTTTAAAATGTAAGTGGTAGGAGAAGAAGAAAGATGAGTTGCTTGATAAATATACAAAATAAATATAGACAGAAGCAGGGACAAATGTTGATAAATAGATTCTCTAGCATATACAGTAGGGAACCTGCTCCATACCTGAACGATCGCCACAAAATAACTTCTAACTCTTCACTTAGATTCCTCCAATCATCAAGTGTGTATGGAACCTGCTCCCGCACAAATGGTCCAAGAAAAGAGGATAAATATACCGACCCTGGCCCTATTGGTATGCCTATATCATTGAACTCAACTTCAATTCGATCATGACTGTTTAACGGGAGTTTTTTTGCTTTTGTTTGACCTCTACTGCCTCTTTTCCGAGATGAACTTGCGGTTTCAGCATCACTTGCTCTCTCAATTTCCACCTCAGCAGCATCAGTATGGTCAAGAAGAATTTCATTGTCTAAGTGGGGTTCTTCTTCATCTAACAAAGCCCTTTCATCATTTGGTACTTCTTCATCTAACAAAGCCCTTTCACCATTTGGGTCAGAAGGGTTATCATGTAGTGCTTGTTCTTCGTCTTCATTGCAAACACTGGCTTGCTTCTTAGCATTGACTGCTCATTTTTCGCCTTCACTGCAAGCACCAGCTGGAATCTTATACTTCCGCTTTGAATTATACTTCCGCTTTGAATTATACTTCTGGGATTCCTCATCAGTCTTTTTCTGGTTGCGAGTACGTATAGAGCTTGGAAACATCTCTTTTCTACAAATGAAAAAAAATATGATATACTTAAAAATTTCATTATTTACCATCTACTCGCTGGAGGAATCTGGACCCAATAATTAGTTTGCGGATACATGATCTTTGAGTCTTTTTAACGTTATATTTCGAAGTATTCTAGAAGTTAATTTTATATCTTAAACAATATAACGAACAAATTAATTAACAAAAGATTAATTTTTTGTAATCAGATCAATATTCTTTTTTAATACATTAATGTAGAAACTTACTAGACCTTGTATGTTAACATGAAAAAATTAACGTAGTATATATGTATAAACAAAAAACTGTTATAGAGTAGTCATGTTAAGCAAGTTCAATCCTTTTCCAGCTCCAGTTCATGATTTGAAAATCAGTTCTTTGACTATGTAGATGAGAAAAATATATACCATCCATGACAAACTGTAGTGGGCTAATGAATAAAATTGGACCCATAAATACATATTAAAAATAGAATAGTAAATGGTTTAACTAATTTCACTAGTAAAACCAAAATGGTTAAACAAGAATGGCTCTCAATAACTGTAATTTCCAAGAATGCAGTCATCAATTTTTTGTCAATATATAAAAAGAAACGTTTTCAACTAACATGAGTTGCATGAGCTTATATGTAATAATGCTACGAGTTTATATTATTTGGCCAACTTACTTGTTTTGAAGTGTGTACTAAAATAATTAAATAGATTTATCAATAGCCATTCATCCAAAACAAAATTCAATCTGATCATAATCTTGTCATTTGGTTACTTTTAAAAGAAATCTTATCAATCGGTAATTAGGTGGCAAAGTAAGACTAAAATAGGTAATTAAAAACAACTGAGGAAGCAAGAAGAAGATAATTAGAAATATGAAGCAAACTGTACAGATTCTCTCACACAACCTAAAATATGGTAAAATATTTTTTTCTTGTTTATCATGTTATTCATAGAAGATTCGTGCTTCTTTGGCAACAAACTAGTAGAACAGGATATGCATTATTTTATGAACATTGAGTGCTCATAAACACAGACTTTATGAACAGGATATGCATCCAAGTTGTTTTGTTAATAGAAGCATCCTGATTGAAAATAACTTAATCAGTAAAACATATAAGACATACACTTAATCTTATGCAGTATTGATCATCTGTATGCATGCAACTTTTTTTTTGTCAGGCACATTTATTATTTTCAACACGGTTAAGTACATACACAATTACCATGAAAAGTATTAATATATTCAAAAATACCTTATTTCAGGATGAACAGAATGGGGACCTGGAAATCCTCGAAGATGAGTGACGATGTGGGATAGTTATAGAGCCAAATTTGCTGACTTTAATTCTTCAAGTACCAACTGAACAATTGAAAACAGGAATAGAAAAAAGCATTAGTTCAGAACTATCAGATGAAAATTTGCATGCTATAATTCAGATTATTTTAGTTCAAAAAACCAATAGTTATGGCCTATTCCATTACAAATACATAACAGACAATGAACTAGGCCAAGATTGCCTGAGATGGTAGTTTATTGTGTCACATATTCATGCTTCATACAAATAACAATCACAAATTAAAACTGGTTGGTTCATAGTGGATATGAATTTATTTCATTAACAAATTGAAATCACAATATTACAGTAATTAGAACCGCAAATGGACTGGAATTGTTTGCTACTCTAATTCAATGAATAAATTATATGAATCCAGAAAAATGAGTAACAAGACAATAAAATCTGAATCCATGTTTTCATTCCTTACTAAAACAAGTTTTGATAGTGAATTTAATAAATATAAAATGAGTAACACAACTTGCAAAATAAAAATAGAGACATTCGGAGAGTAAAATGAGTCTACAACTATGACTAATGCATTAGTCTAATGTATGGATCTGACTTAGTAGGTGAACATATAATCTACTCAATTATGCTTTCGCAATCCTCCCTAACATAGCTAACATCTTCATCATCCATTTCGGTTATTTCATAATCTTCCACGGCTTGGATATCTTCCTCGATGCAATCATGTGTCTCTAAATCATTAAAACTTCTTGATGGTGCTTTCATTACAACATACCAATTAGAATCATCATTTTCTCTTGAATAAAATACTTGTCTTGCTTGAGATGCAAGTATGTATGGATCTCTTGAAAATGATGCTTGATGTAAATTAACAAGAGTGAACCCATCATCATCAACTTTTACTTCATTTCCTTTATATGCCCAACGACACTTAAAAACTGGAATATAAAACAAATGATAATCTAATAAAATTATATCTGTCAATATTCCGTAATAAGTGACCACATCAACCACTTGGGACATATCTTTTGCACTTGCTCTACACATAGTAGTCGCATCAAAGGTCACCCCACAATTCTGAGTTTCTCTCCCTACATCTTTTATATGAAAATGTTGATCATTGATAACATATCCTTTGTAAGACAAGGCATCATTCTTCGGACCCAAAGCAATCCATCTTAACATGTCATCATGATCCTCGGAGGCAATAGGTATTTACAACAAATTCCATTTAGCATGAATATTTTAGAGTAATATTAGTACTCAAATGAGAATATATTTGGAATCTAACTAACCTTCCGTTTAATCCAATCGGCAAATTTTTTTGTATGTGTATCCCAAAGTAAGGTCGCATTTTTTCTCATGCGCTGGTCTGAATTTTCTAATTCCTCCAAATGCAAACTAGTATAAAACAAGTGATTATAAGTTATAAATAGCATTACGAACACATCAAAATGATTAAAACAATGTAACATAAACTTACTCTATAAATGGTTCCACCACATTCATATTCATTAACACGGCTAAATGAGCCATTTCTTTCTCATTAGCTGACAATGTAGCTGTCTTGGACATTGAAATCGGACGTCCCTCAGGTATTACATTGCTTTCATAATCTTCATTTTGAGCTTCTTTCTCCTCTATATGTCCAAATTTTTTCAAAAATTCATTGAAAAACATCATGGATTCTTCTGCAATATAGGATTCTGCAATACCTCTCTCTGGTCGTGCATAGTTTCTTACATAATCTTTAAGTGTCTTCATATATCATTCGAATGGGTACATCCAACGAAAATGAACCGGTCCACACATTAGTGCTTCTTTTCCAAGATGAATGGACAAATGTACCATTATATCAAAAAAAGATGGTGGAAATTTTATTTCAAGTTCGCATAAAACTTCAACAATCTCAACATTGATTTGTTCTACCTTCTCTCTATCAAGAACACATTGACATAATTTGTTGAAAAAAGAACATAAGCGAATTATTGCTTTTCTTGCCTTCTTTGCCATTAATCCTCTCGATGCTACTGGCAATAACTGTTGCATTAATACATGGTAATCATGTGACTTCAATCCACTAATTTTGCAATCATGCAACGAAATCCGATTCTTCAAATTTGAACAGTAGCCATCTGATCCTTTGAAATCGTACAATCTTTTGCAAAATATTTTTCTCTTAGAATTTGACAACATGTATGGAGCCGGTGGAAGATATGTTTTATTCCCACGAGGTTGTGCATGAAGCTCATTTCGAATTCCCCAATCCTCTAAATCCTTTCTACAGTTGGTTCCATCTTTTGATTTATTACCATGCAACATCGTGCCCAATAGGCTTTCACCGATATTTTTCTCCACATGCATTACATCTATATTGTGACGTAATGGAAGTTCCTGCAAAAACCAAAACTATACTGCATTATTAGGTTTTTCTTATGTTAAAACAATGAAAAATAAATAAATTAACTACTAACCTTCCAATATGGAAAATCAAAGAAAATCGATCTTTTCTTCCATCTTGATAGCTCCAATTCTGTAGAATTGTTAATATTATCATACTCATATTCTGTATCATAAGCACACTTTCTCTTCTTACTTTTCTCTTCTTTTTCTTTTCCAAAATCATTTGGATAATCCTTCAACAATGCATAAATGTTTCTCCTAGTTAGAATTCTAGGAGCACTACCTTTTTCTATGGTGTTATCAAACAATGCCTTTTGTTTCCTCCGTGAATCTGAAGTAGGTAGAAATCTTCTATGACCCATATAGACGCTCTTTCGACTGTGATTCAACCAACGAGAATGGGTATTGACACCACATAATGGGCAACCTTTTTCCCCCTTCACACGACATCCAGCAAGATTTCCATAAGCAGGAAAATCATTAATCGTCCATAGCAAAATTGGATTCAATTTAAACAAAGTTTTACTAAATGCATCGTAAGCATTAACTCCATTACACCACAAATGATGCAAGTCTTCCACCAAAGGCGCCAAATATACATCAATATCATTTCCGGGTTGCTTTGGGCGTAGAATAAGTAAAGATAACATAATATTTTCTTTCTTCATACACAACGTAGGCGAAAGATTGTATGTCACAAGCATTACCGGCCAGCAACTATATTTCGAACTCAACATGGAAAATGGATTGAATCCATCTGTAGCAAGACCAAGCCCAAGATTGCGTGGATCGGATGAAAAAGATGTATACTTTTCATCCACCATTTTCCATGTCATAGAATCCACGGGATGACGCATTTTTCCATCTTTGCTTGTATTTTTAATATGCCATCTTAAATCTGTTGCCATCTTTTGAGATCTATACATTCTTTTAAATCTCGGAATTATTGGAAAGTATCTCAACACTATAACTGGAATACCTTTTATAACCTCTTTAGTATCTTGATTTTTCTTCCATCTCGAAGAACCACATTTTGGACAAATGTCTAAATCTTTGTATTCTTTTCTGAAAAGGCAACAACCATTCTCACAAGCATGTATCTTTTCAAAACCCATGTCGAATGTTCTAAGAAATTTCTTTACTTCATATAAGGTTTTGGGAAGCACGTTATTCTTTGGCAAAAATAAATGTTGCACGGTTAAAAGCTTATCAAACCCACTATCAGACAAGCCAGTCTCACATTTAAGATTAAACAAGACGGTGATGGTAGATAATTTTGTGTGATCTGTGCAACCATGATATAATGGAGTTTCTGCATCTTCCAAGTTCTTGAGTAACTCATCCTCTTTACTCTGAGAATCAACATTATCTTTATCATCATGAAAAAAATAAATCTTCATCTTCATAGTGAATCATCTTGAATAAATCATATACGTCAAACGTATTTGTTTTCTTCTCTTCAATTATCTATTCGCCATGGTTAAACCATACACCGTGTATGTATTTAGGATCCAGTCCTCCAATAATTAAATGTTCAACGATAATGTGATCATCATGACGACTAAGATTTCGACAATCTTTGTAAGGGCATAAATTTTTTTCTACACTTCTTACATTCCTCTTTGCAGCATGCACGAAATTCATTGCTCCTTGTCGGTACTCCATGCTAGTTCTATGACAAAATTTAAAAACATAATAAAGAAATTGAGTTTTAGTACTATATTACATGTTCTAATTCTCAAAATACATATTAAGTTAAGCATTGTTTTATCACCTATTTAAAAAAACCCAATATTTTTCCATCGTCGACATATGAAGGCAAATAAGTTCCCAATCTTTGACGTAGAAATTGGTGACACCTCCTCTTCCTATGTCTGATACTAATTTAAAAAAAAATAAGTTACTATGTTAATAGTACTTCTTAATATCGGGCCACCCAATCATTCTAAATATTAGCCAAATAAAACTTTGTTCAATGACGTTTCAATGAATTTTTGTTAATAAATTATGAACAAGTGTAAGTGATTTCATACATATAGGTTTTACTGAAAAATCAGTTCGTTCGGTATAATAACACCGAATGAATATGGTATTTTGAAGTGTAACTTCTAATAAATTCGATATTTTAAAACGTGGTAATAGGTTTTTTTGCTGCTTTAGGAACAGTTGTAAAGCTGGTTACGTATATTTCTGGTGGTATCAAATAAGCATTTTTTAATTCCAATTACATAGGCTATAAATGGTTTGAAAGTTATGGTCAAAACAACGCAGTGCTATAGCATAGAATTTTATTACACAGGCCATAAAATTGATCTACACCATGGCTAGAAAAATGAGACTTAAAATTTATTACACAGGCCATAAAATTTATTACACAGGCCATAAAATATATAAAGAGTCTAAATCAATTAAATTTATATTGGAAGACAAACAATATGACTAATAAAACAAATAATTTTTCAAGCTCTGAAACTACTAAATCTGACTTATGTAAAACTACTACGTCCTTGATGCAAAATTATAAAAGTCAGCTAAATGGAAACTAGTTGAAAGTGACAAAGATGAGGAGTGTGATCAGATGGTTGCTTTCCGGATAACAGACTTGATTACATATGCATTAAATAATTGCAACTATAGATAAAAGAAAGAAACTGATTTTTTGCTTAGAAGGCATTGCTTGAATTCATGCAAGCCGTAACACCTAAAGTGACCCATATGGAATCTATGTAAAACCTTACATCATATAAACAGATGCAACATGCATCCCTGTTTTTGATTTATATTTGTCGACTACTTCCAGGTTTCATGCAAAGCCACTTGCCATTTTCCGTTTACCTGGTTTTTTTAATTATAGGACAAAAGACATTATGAAGACACTTATTGATGACTTTCTCTATGATGTAAGTTATATTAATTGCACATTAACAGATCGGTAAACATATGCATCATGCAACTCCTTTAATTAGACTTACTCAACTATCATGTCTCTCTCAAAGTCTTAACATATAAAGGCAAAAGATTATGTATTACTTTGCAATTCACTACTGTTCTAATTTTCCAAATTGGAGTCTAGTATTACAGATAATTTTGACAAAATCATGGGTGTAGCCAGACTCTCTATGTCCAGACATGTTGATATTCAATATCTTCCATAATTCAATTTTGCGATTATTCGTACTTGGTGTACAAAATTTGTACTTTGGTTAAAACGGTAAAACAATTACACAGTTTAACCCTGGAAATAGCCAAGCTTTTATTCATTTAATAAAAAAACATAAATATATAAAGGTTTAAACTAGGGTTGAATAAAAGATCTTCGTTATTAGGGTTGAATCAACAATTTCAGTTAGAAATTAGGCAGAAATTCAAATATACGATGCATGCAAATTAGGGTTAAATCAAAATAGAATCACAAAATCCAATCACAAAATCGATTTAGACGATTCGTACCTAAATATACCTGAGCGATTGCTGGCTGCCGTGAGGATGTTGAGTAATGCCGCGAGGACGTTGAGCAAGGACGGAGTGGACGATGAAAAGGGGAACTTGATCTTCAGTTGATGAAATTTGAGCGATTGCTGGCTGCCACGAGGATTGAAAAGGGGAAAAAATTTCTGCAGAAGTAGATCGAAATGGGGAGAAAGTTTTCTAAGTATACGTGAGATGGAAAACAATGACTGGTCAAGTTTATTTTTGGCTAGGCGGAAAAAGTTTTCTAAGGAGCGGGAACAAAAAAATTTTAGTCACGAAACATATTTTGGGAAAAATATTTTTGGTTGCATTTATGATAAAACGCCACAGTTTTTTGCAACCGTAAATGGTTTTTCTTGTAGTGCAAAATTCAAAATATGAAATGAATGAAGTTACAACATTCGAAGTTCGCAGAGCATGCATAGAAGAACCAGATGTAACATAGTACAAAAACAGTTTGAATGGCTAGAGAAAAAAAGCATATGAATCAATCATTGTGCAGGCATGGGTACAAATTCATGTGTGGGCATTGGTATTGAACTAGATACATTATTTCACGAACAAGAAGAATTTGTTTGGGGTTTTCTTTGTTTGGGCGGAGTTTAACAAAAATGATTAGGTGATGAGACAAGAAAGCAGAGCATATGAAAAGGTGAAAAAAGAGGATATGAGCGGCCATGAAAAAATTTCAACAAAATATTTTTGAATTTTTAGCGGGATTGTAGGCAGCGTTTCATTCTTTACTTTTATTGGAAAATATGGCTAGTTGTTACATTTAATATCCAAACGCTGATAAAGAATGCTACCAATAAAAGATTTCCTTGTAGTGCTCATGTTGTGTGATTTTATTGTATAAGATTAACCTTTGGATTATTCGCGTACCTTTAAAATGAAGCTATTAACTTGTTTTATTTTATCAATGTGTCAAAGTAGCATCGGTGTATAGAGTAAACAAAGAACCTGCATGAATCAGATCATAGGTTCGTGGATAAGTATATAGTGCCTTACGCCTGAGCATTTCAAAACGGTTTTTAAATAGAATTAAATGTGTCACTCAAAAGTTTATGAATAGAGTATTGTTTATTCAACATTAAGATAAACATAGTAAACATTATTTTACACTTGAGTATTTTTATCAAAGTATACATTATTCCTTTAACTGTAGATCACTGATATTTACCAAAGTGTAACTCCAACCACATTGGAATCAGATAGACACATGATTATATATGTTTCGTGAAAAAAAAAGGCGGTGATGCGTAGCTGAAGATTATGGTAGGATACTTCGCTGCTGCTACTATTTTAAAAGATATGTAGTGTAATATGTAGTGGTTATGCTGATATATAGTGGAACAGGTGGAATATCATCTTCTATCCTAGGAATCAGTCTACAGCTACTCTTTGGTGTATTGTTATAAGTGTGATACTTTTTGTGTAGCCAAATTTTGGAATGATGATAGTATGTACTTTTCCTATAGCCTTTTACAATTCAGTTATGCAGTTATCATTTTTTTTAGGTATGTAAACGTGCAAGTCTGAATTACCTCCAATACAAAAATGCATGAATGCTATAATCAATTGAACCAATACAAGAAGAAAATAAATTATGTTGCCACAACTAGCACATGCACTTGTGTGTTTCTATATGGGCTCAACAGGCATTTGCACACATACATTTTTTACTTTCAAAAGCCAAAAGGAGAATTAAACGACTGAGATATAAAAATCTATCCTATTCAATATTTGCAAATAGTTTGAATACTACTTGTTTTTGCTAATAGTTATCAAAATTGGTATAAATATAAGTTTTATCTCTAATAAATCATTGAAAAAGCCCAGAAGCATAACAGTGTTTATCATTATGGGGAAACATCAACATTCAAGTAAGAAAGAATAGTATCATGCAGAGTATGAGAGAAGTGTGGAGAAAATTAATAGAAACACCTGACCAAGCATCGCAGCTTCTGCTTCAATTCTACATACTCCCCAGCCAGCAATGCCAAACCCATTAATCATAGTTGAGTGTGAGTCTGTACCAACCACACTGTCTGGATAAAGCAGTCCTTTCTTTTCTTTTCACTAATTTTATCATATTTTTGCTTTTTGGTTCCAGCTTTTAAGCCCTGCCATGGTAGGCTGATCCAAAGTAAAGATAACATAGTAAATAAAACACTTAGACAAAAAAGAGGCCATAAAAATAATAACAACTTTTTTTCATGAAGTATACCTTCCTCTTAGGAAATACATGAATACATAACCAAGAGATTCCAAATCATCACTCCTGCTCTACTCTGCATTAAATTAAAAGCATCCACTAATTTTAAGATGAGTATTGACAGAAGTAGCTGAATTAATTGAAGAAAGCATTACATGTCATACACACCAATTCCGAGATGGGTATTAAAACTTGCATACCGTGTTGTTCCTGTGAGATTCTTGTTCTCCCTGTTAATAAGAGTGAGCTTAGATACTTCACAAAATAACAAATATTGCACGAATATAAACTTCTCTTGAGGAGAGAGTATATTTGGTTAAAAATATGCTGATGTTATATTAGAAGCACATGTTTGTTGCACCTGGACAATAACATTAACTCCAGCTTCTATATTTTGCTTTAATGTTATGCATCTTAAGTCAAAGTTTATTTTTTTCTCGTGTCAAGCAGCGACATGGATATCAAGGTCAAAAAATAGTATGGACCAATATGAAAAAAGATTAAGGTCCAAATGATTCATTTAATTTGTATGGTATAAGGCAACAAAATATACTAGAATTTTTTTAATACTTAGAAATAGGATAAAAAGCTTGGAGTCACCTATTTGGTATATGCTTATGAGTTTGTAGATCCCTATATTTCTTTGCAGGTCTGTAATTGATTATGTGAACCTGTCAAGTGGAACAAAATGCATAATGGTCAAAAGAGGAAGGTGCAATTCTAAAATAACTTAGTTTAAATATCATATCATAATTTACTTCTATTTGAGCAATCTCTAATTAAGGAACAGTAACAAGACAGGGGATCATTGATCTGTCGGCGTCTCAAAATTTTCACACACAAACACGCATACACAAAAAAAAATAAAAATAAAGGGAAGAGTTTAAGAAAATTACAAACTAGTAAATTGATTCTTAAGATATTATCCGTTTCATATTAACATTTACAAGACATAAACTTGCTTCTAACAAAATAATTGTGTAAGTTAATTAAATAATATAACAGCAATTTAAGTCAAATTCATTTCACAAACTACTATAACTATAATCAAGAAGAAATGCCTAAGAACATAAATGATGGATTCTGTTGTCAATGGGTGATGGTTTGGGCAAAAAAACTTATCTGTCTCTTTCTCCAACTATTGCTAATTGCTAAATACACTTTCAATAGCTAAAGTGGGTCTTCTATTAAACTATATTATAAACACTACTCCTCGACTCATTAGAGAAACATGTGAGTCAATATGGAAATACAATGCTTGATAAAAATAAAAGGCATCAAATTCTTTGAACTAAGTAGGAACATTGAGTTTGCAAGAGAACTGTACAGTAAACATTATGTGAATAAAGATTAAGTTTTGAGATTTATATTGATGCATAAAAGCACATTCATTTAATCATATTTTAGATATGATTCCCTCCATATGCAAGAGAACTGTATATTAAGTATTATGTGAATCATGTGGTCATTTTCTTAAATTCTATGTTGGTACAATTTAAGTGCTCACGGTTTCCATTTTAGCTCAAAAGGTGAATTGTCGCTTAAGAGATCATAAAAAATGCTCAAATACAAAGATTTAGTAAATTAAATGATGAGTACATACCTTAGAATCCTGAATATTTTAGGATGTATCCTTTTTTAGTTGAAATACAGTTACGTTTCTGACATGAAAACTAAGTAGGAACATGTCTTTGGATTGTGGTTCCAAATTCTTGGCTTAAACCTCACATAAATCAATTAGCACTTTATAAATACAATAAAAACTAGCACGTTAGTTCTTAAATTAGTAAGTGGCTTAGAATAATTTCAATGTCATGTAGGGTTAATGTTTCTCACTTTATTGAGAATCATAAATGAATTCACTTCCTAGCAGGAACATAACATTGTCCAATAATACTTTATATCAAATTTGTGATATCCGATATGACCTGAAGGTTCACGGGTGATTTTGAGTAATTGAACATTACAGCATAGAAAATCATGTATATATTTAAAGCCCAACAATTCTTCATATCCCATTGACTAGTTCGTTTAACATTTGTTACATGACATTTGGTGCTTATTCGACAATAAGATAGAGAAGGGATTAGAGTTTATTTTGTTTGCATTTGAAAGTTAGCAAACTTTACAAAGAAAGTAATCTAACAAGTAAGTGGAAAAAATCATATATTTCAAAGTTTGATGATTTTATAAGATGAGCAGTTCCATTATAAGCAGTAAAATATGATTTCTATACCTCATCATTACACTTAAATAATAAATGGTACAACATTCACTCTATAACATATAAATCTTATTTGCAAATGTGTTTGATATAAATTCATAAGCATCCACTTTTGATTTAGGTACTTAAAGTTTTAGAACTAACCATTTTTCTAGGATAAGCAAGATTATCTCCATAAAAATCTGAATCACTCAAAATAATTATTCTACGTATAACAATTAAATTCATTGTTTAATAGCAATGGATGCCAGTGCTATCCAGCCTAACAGTGAGTTATGTAATATAAATAAAAATAATTATCTACACAAAACTAATTCTTAACTCACCATAATATCATGGTACTTGGCACCAAGGTACTCAGAGCAGCAGGCCCTTCCAAGCCCTATCGAAAGACCCACCAATGTTTGATGCTGCTCCAGCCTATGCTGCAGTCTTCCAAGCTGCATACTCCGTCATTAGGTTAGACTGGTCGATTGCTGTGATGATGACAACTTATTGAGGGTGAGGCATGACAATTAGTTGAGGCAAGGCGTGAGGTTGAGGCGCAACGGTAGTATGACGTCAAGGCATGATTTGATGTCGACTAGAAGCTAGGGTTTTGATTTTATCGTTTAAGAATGAAAATCTCTATTTTAAATTTCAGATCCAAAAGGAAACTTTCAAGCTTTTCCTTTATTCTTTAGGGAAGAGAAGCTTAATAAAATTTGTGAAGTAATAAGTGGGAGAAAAAGGAAAAATGAGCGGCCAAAGAAAAATTTCATCAAAATTTTAATAAGTTACTCACGGGAACGCTTAGTAGCATAGTAGCAGCGTTTCTTTCTTTAATTTTGTTTTTCTATATTACAAGTAGTTGCACTTAAGCTTAAACGCAGCTAACTAATGCAACTATTGGTTAGTTTTGTTGTAGTGAATGAGTTTACCCTACCAAAGCTAAGGTTCTCACTTAACCTTCAGCTCTGGTATGAAATGTAACGACCCTCCTTTACGACCATCGAATGTCGGCACCAGTTACATCCACGGTATTCCGGTACTAAACATCCGATCGTTGAAAAGGCAGATTGTTAGGGTAAAAAAACGAACAGAAGAAATAGAATCTCACAGCAGAATGATCACATATAGTATAATAAAGATAGTAATTACTCTAAAATACATAGTATATCAGAATTAAAAACAAACATCATCAGCTTGGACAGTTATAACTTCACGACCTAACAATTGCTGATGGATGACATAATAATACAGTGGAAAATGAAAATACAATGGCAGGTGAAGCTCCAGCTCTACTCCATGAGCTCCATGTCCCACCAACGACTACTTGGAAAATGCTCGATCTGACCCGAGCATTATAATAAAATAACACCCGGATCAGTATGAAAGTACCAGCATAAGAAAACTCAAGTAATGTGATGGACATATAATAATTCTATGAGTCCATGTTGCTAAATGCGAAACGGGTTTTTACCTCACAAGAACAACTTCCATACATGAATGAATGGAAGCAAATTAAAATAAAACCCTAACTTGAAAGGATGAGTATAAACAGGGTCACAATCCAAACTCAAAGGATGTACGCAAATAATTAAACATCGAGAAGAACCCCTATCACTTTTCGGTGCAATTAAGAAAACAAATCAAAGATTTGAATCAATAAAAAGGAAAGGAATTTTCCAATAATGACTGAGAGGTTGCGTCCCCTTACCAAAATTATACCTCTAGACAATATACATAAGAGGGTTATATACTCTGTGACACCTCGCGGGAACTCCAAGCCGAACGCCGCCAGCCTTACCGAGAATCCGAGTATTTCACATCTCCGCGCGCATACCATCGAAACCAAATCTAGAGTTGATGTGGAAATACCCTAATGGAAGCAACCCCACATAGCTTGGCCCCCACTCGCTCTTTGGTTTTAGTCATTTCTGACAAAGGATATCAACACTCAATTGAGCTACAAATGGTCTTAAATTAACGATAAAGAAAGAAGAAAGCCGAATCGATAGTTCATAAATCAACTATCGGGGAAAATAAAAAATGATCGTATATAGAAGTTAAATCTCATATTCTTATCACTACTCGTCGATTTCAAACTTGTACTATTCTTGGTTGAAAATGAAGTCATGCAAGTGAAGGTAGTGTTACCTGTAGGCATCGCATTGACGAAATTTTTAGCATTCGAGATAGGGACGAGTTTCCATACCTCGACGTTTAGTGTTAAGAGTATGACTAAATTCTTTTCATATAAGTGATATCGGATTATGGAAACTTAAATTTTCTTATCCTTTCCATAACCGAATCAAAACTTTTAAACTTTAAAAACCAAACTTTTGTTTGGTTTTCACATCTCAAATATTTGTGAAACACTTTAAAAATACTCTTTAAAAATATTCCTTTTAAAGGATTTTTCTCATTTTTAAACTATCATTTACAAATTTCAAACAACGTTTATTATCCCAAAAGATAATAAATTAATTAAATTATATATTTTATAAATTAAAACCACATTAATTGTGCTGAAAGAGAATTAATCAACTTTATAGGTCTTTTAATACCTAAATCAATTATCTTTAAATACCTTTATTAAATTAAATATTTAATTTCAAATACCTTTATTTAAACTAATTAATTAACTTTGAACCTCATTTATAAAAATGATTAATAAATCTCACACATCATTATTAAAAAGATAAATTAACTTTAAACTCCTTTATTAAATCAGTTAATTAACTTTAATCACTTTTATTAAATCATTTAATTAACTTTTAAACACTTTTATTAAATCAGTTAATTAACCTTTCAAACACTTTTATTTAATCAATTAGTTAATTTTTAAACATCATTAATAACTTTACTAATTAAGTTTATTGTAGTAAAATAATAATTTAAAACATATTTAATCCCTCAAATTCCTTTCAAAACTTGTACAATTCTTACACACCTGTTTGAAAAGAATTTACAAAATATTTAAAGTGAATAACCATTGTAATTTTTAACAACTTTAATTATCTCGAAAGATAATTAAATCCAATGTATAAACTTTTATTAATTTTAAACAATTAATTATCTCAAAATATAATAAATCAAATTTATGATCTCTTTATAAATTTTAAACCACGTTAATTATCCCAAAAAGATAATTAATTAAATTTTATAACTCCTTTTATAAATTTTAATTAACACTTATTGTTTATTTTCAAAATCCTCAAAATATTTGAAAATATAGTTTAAACAACTTTTAAAGTGCAATACATGACCAGACATTTATTTTGTGAAAATACAAATTCAAGTTCAGAACACAACAAGAGTTTAAGGGGATGATATTTCATAAGTGCCGGTACATCGATAATCATTGTAATGACACTTACACAACCAAACTGGATGTCAATAACATTCCAACCAAACAACAATATAAACACCATAAGAATATAAGTAAATAATTACCTATTGGCGAGAAACCCTTTAGGTTCTCTCTACAAAAGTCCTCTATAAATCACACATATGTATATGTATTTCGAAGTGTTTCGTAGTGACCTATTCGCTACGTACACTCTGAATTTCCTTTTTTTTTTGTCCCCTGCAACATAATGGTTATTTAAACCATTAGTTTTTCGAATAGGAATTTAAAATCCAAATAAACAATTAAACAACACTATAACTATCATCCAAGCATTCAACAGTGATTTATAGTGACACTGATATCATATGATTTTTTCACAGGTGAGTAAACTCCTCAAAATTCTAACGGAAGCTTTCGCATTCTGATTTGGTCTAAAATCGAATGACGTTTTATTTTAACCAAAATTAAACTAGCTTCTAATCCAACCAAACCAATTCCATCGTGAAGCTAACGTCGATACGAGTCGAACACAACTAACCACGTCCGAATCCGACCTCGTACGAGCAAGATATACATTTGGTAAGAAATTGGGTTAACTAAAATATTTAATTACATTAATTAATCAATTTATACTAATTACCCTATGAAAATAATTCTTCCCTCAAATCAAAACAATGCCCCAGTACACGACATATGCACACAAAACCCTCCGTGCATCTCCTCCCCTAACTCCCATGTTTCTCCACGAAATCGGCCGAAACGACTTGCAATCCACTCCTAGGCACCACCTCTTCACCTTACACACCACAAAGTGGAGCTCAACAACGCCTCCTTGAACACGATCTTGAGCTCGAGCCTACGACAGTGCACGCATGCGATATGCTATAGGTGATCGCATGCCATGTAATTTTGGAGAAACACACTCTTCAACGCGAGTAACAAAACGACATCCTCCACGTCGACCATCTTCCCCTAAATCTCTCTCCAATCTGAACTCTAGTTCACTCAAGCTAGGTCAAAACTATCAAACACTCCCCCACTTGATCGCATACCTCAAAACGAGTATGGGATTGTAAATCTCCGCAAAATGGACATAAAGATTTAAATTTTATATTTTTCCCATTTATAAATCACTTGATTTGAATTTTAGGAAGTGGGCATTTTTTTTCTATTTTCCTGGAACGAGAGTTTGAGAGGGAGGGAAATGAATTAAAGAAAGGAGGTCATCTTAGTAAGTGTTGACCTGTCTCATTTTTTTAAGTTTTAAAACAAAAGTATATTCCATGCTTAGGACACAAGTAAAACCAAAGAATAAAGCAACATTCACCTCAACATGACTAATCAATATTGATATGTTGTTTAATTTTTTTAATATGATTTGATATTTAAAAAGCTATGAAAAGAAATATTTGTGGTACCCTACTACACCATATTATGTTCGCGTACGAACCGCGAAAAACAAAATAAAAATATTATCACGTACCAAAATATGACGCGATCACAAATTAATAATAAAATACATAGATTATTTTATTCTATGAAATTCCAAAAATGTCATCGTTTGTCGAAAAATCGTCAAACGAAAATTTAAATATTTTCCAGATTTAAAGTTATGGAAAATCAATTAAGTTGAAATAAAAATATGTCATTAAAATCGAACCATTTTATTAACAATTGATTTTCTTGTTAATTATTCGAAATATTTATTATTACAAAATGAATTTACCATTACTACTTATTAATTAAAAGGAGTTAAATAAAGCCTATTAAATATATTTAATTAATATTTAATTCACAACCTAATTATTCTTAATTCAAATATTTAAATAATACGTATATTTGAATATAAGTTATTTATATTTTTAAACACCAATTATTTAAATATTTAAAATTAATTAAATATTCAAAATAAAAAACGATAAAATTTTGGGATGTTACAGAGTATTTGCTATGGATGTGCATTATAAATGTTGGAGGTTCATGGGAGGATTGGAGATTACCTACACCAACAGTTATTAGGCAAGCATTGGGATGACACCATTTGAAGCATTGTACAATAGATCCCGTGGATCACCGTCATGTTGGTAGGATACGATGGATAGGATTATTCTTGGGCCAGACATGGTGAGGGATACATCGAAGAAGGTGGATCTGATCCATAGAAGAATGAAGACTACTCAGGATAGGCAGAAATCTTATGCTGATAGGAGACGTATGGAGTTTGAATTCGCAATGGGCGATATGGTATCTGTGAATGTTTCACACCTTAGGAATGTTATGAGGTTTGGTTGATTGAGGAAGCTAGCACCGAGATTTGTAGGACCCTTCCCGATAGTGGCTAGAGTAGGGAAGCTGGTATATAGAGTAGAGCTTCCAAAAAAGTTAGCGGGGGTACATGATGTTTACCATGTGTCACACTTGCGAAAGTGCTTGTACGATACATCTACCGTGGTTAAGTTGAGTTGACTAGAGGAGGTGGAGGTTAAGCGAGAGTCACTTGTTCGTCATGCACCCACTCATATATTATAGCATGGCATAAAGAGACTCCGCAACAAGGAGATAAGACTTGTTAAATTCCAATGGGGAGACGACCCAGTGGAGAGTACATGGGAGCCCAAGGAGAAGATCCGCTCTACCCACCCACAACTTTGTTGGTATGTTTCCAATTTTAATTCTTATAAGTATAGACTTCTTGTAGGACTTAGGTGATATACCCTTGAGGTAGAGACCATTGGATGGTAAGAATGATTGCAAATGTGTTAGTAGGACATGTTATAGATGATGGATGCTAGTGGATGTATTTGGATGTATTGTTTGAGTTGTTCTTTATTGCACGTTAGGATAGGGTATCCTCTAGGTATACATAGACAGTCACACTTGATAGCATGTTATCTATTGATTTTGTTATGCTTGTGGATGTTATGCATAAGGATGTTGCATATGAGTTCTATGGTTGTGCTTACATATAGAATAGCAAGTATATTTAATTAGGATGTTGCATACATTTGGATGCATGGCATAAACATTTACATAACAGGAGATTAGCTAAATCAATAGACTGCATACTCTTTTTGTGATGACCTGCTTTTTCGACCCTCAAAAATCGACACTAATACATCCATGGTATTCACGTGTCGCAAATTCAAGTTCCGGAGAGGTAGATGATTAGGGGTAAAGGGAAAAAAGATAGAAAATAGAAACCCAGATTCTCATATCGCATTTAACAACATAATTTTTTTACATATAGATAGTACATACAATCACTCTCAAAATGATGTATTAGAGTTATGGAAAGTACTAATTCAGCTAGGGACAGTTATAACTGCTTATCCCTACACAGGTGCTGGTATATACTTATACATAATACATCAGAAATAAAAATAGATAACTATCTATAGAGGAATCTTCTGCTCCATGCTCCAAGCTCCTCCAAAATGCTCCAAGCTAAACCTGACTACTTGGCTGCCCGAAAAAATATAGCACCAGAGTTTAAAGGAAAAATAAACTCCGGGTCAGTCATGGGGCTGGTGTGAGAAAACTCAAAAGAATAGATACTTTTGAAATCAAAGGGTGTCTCATAAGACCATGCCACACATAAACATGGATGGGTTTTTACTTTATGATAACCAAAACATTTGCTACATAAAATTAAGAATATTATTTTTAATGATATTCTTTGCAAACCCTTTCAAATTATTAATAATCATAACTGAAATTGTTACATTAATTAAATTCCAACATAATAGGTTCTATAATCAAAACTGTAAAGGCACCTATTGGAGACTGGATTTCAAACAACGATAAGGTAAGGGACTACCTTCCGATAGTACATCTCTAGAGGAATGTAACGAGGCATAGCCCCGCTGCCCTTTACACCAACATAGAACCGGCCTACCTCTACCGTAGATAGTACCAAATATCCCACCACCCTGCTCGTTCCCAGCCTATCCATGGGATCCCAAAGCATACACAACAAACCCAAAATATAGTAGGTAACCCAGAAAGGTGATGACCATATCCAATGGGTGCGACCCATTAGCCCTGCCGCATCTACCCTGTTTTTTTCCATTACCGATGAGTGAGACTTGAGGTAACGTTTTACCTTTCATATGACATCCCACTTTGAGTGCCACATTGCCATTTTCGACGACACACTAATTGGTTTCCATAAAAGTACAACCCCCGAGTTCATACGCCACAAGGAAGGGTGTTAAGTATAAGAGGAGTTATCTCCTACACCACCAAACAGATGTATGTTTGTGAAAACCAATGTATGTGGTTTTAGAAATGCGATGTTAGACATTAGTCCATACAAGTGGTCTAGGAACAGGACAAACCGAAGGTACTATACAAGTGGTGTAACGACCCGTAAATTTCAACCGTTTTAATAACGTAATTAGTTGAAATTTTGTGAAAATTTTAAACGATAAAATTTTGAAATAAAAATTTAATATTTGGAATACGTCTAATTAAACATAGCAACTGGTAAATTTTTGTCCGAAAATACGAAAGTTTATTTCGCGCGTAAATTCACTTCAATTTAATCAGTTAAAAAGCGTTGAAAATAAAACGTTTTCAAACCCAAAATATTTTTACATAGAAAAATTCTAAACCATCTTCTGAGCAAGATGACAGTTTGTCGTTTTTCCAAATTCGGACATCTTTGGCTCCGTCGATCTTATTTTTCAGTGTTTTTCTCGCATTTTCCGCCAGTAGAAAAATTCGAATTTTTATAATTCAATCAAACCACTGATATCTTTATACCATTTTGACCGTCTCGTCGTGCTGATCTTCACAGTATATTCATTTCCGTATTTCGGTATCCGTTATGCGATGAAAACCGCGAAACGGATAGCTGTATCGGTTACTAAATTTCAACGTTTTGATTCCTGTGCCATTCACATTTTTTCTTTTTAGTTTCTGACCTTTCGTTGCCCATTGTATAATACCAGCAGTCTTTGGCATCTATTTCCAATGTTCTATTTGCATGACTTTTGCAATTCCATCGGTTCAAAATATTGTTAGTCCTTATTCATTCTTTCCCTGTGATAATTCATTTTGTAAAACATAAATGGCTACAGTAGCTTTGCACGTTCTTCATCCATTTCTTTTGAAACCCATCCTCTTCTCATGTTTGTAAAGAAAAAAAAGAAACACATCTGCATCTACCTCCCGCATGGCCTCCACCCCATCGCCACGGCTCATGACCACTAGCCAAGTTCTTCCCCTCCGACCACCGTCATTCCCTGACTGCTCCTCTGCCAGCTCAAGTCTTCACCACCAGACAACCTACCTCCATCCCTTCGAGCCGTGAACCACCTCGCCTTGCAGCCCAATCCATTCGCTCAATAGTCGAAGCCCGCCCTAAAACTGCTCACCTCCTTCTTCGCAGCCTTCGCCATTGGAGCTGCCGAGAGCACCACCTCCACCATGCCGTGTAGGCAACCCAGCCACCAAGTGCCGATTCCCCCTCCTTTCTTGACCCGCGACCCCACCTTCTTTTCCACCTCTCTGACCGTGGCTTGTCTCCAGAGGTCTTCGGCCTTCACTCTTTTGCCGACCACAAACCTAAGTCTTGTAAGTATATAATACCTATACACGTATGCATATATGGTTCATAATATGAGTTAGTAATAACTGTATATATATATAATTTATCATATTCTACCTATGTATAAAGGTATACAGGTTTTATATGTGGTTTGCAAATATGAATATATACTTTGACTTGTTATATATGTACTGTTACATAGGACAAGTCTGTCCAATTTTCGTTTTTGTATGTATTAAGTATAGTACGTTTAATGTATGTATATAAAGTTTTGTTGTATGAGTTTGTATATTGGTTTTATACTAAATTTTGTTGATTGTTAAAGTATACTGCATATTTTAAAGGTTACCTAAAGGTTATAAAGTTGTAAAGTTTATAAGTTTGTAAAATTTATAAAGTTTATAAAACTATGAGGTTTGTTAGAGTATACCGTTTACTCACAGCAAGTTATTTTGGTTACTAATATATATATATATATATATATATATATTTATATTAGTTTATATCATACTGGGTTACTGGGTATAGTTTATATATATAGTTGATTGTATAAGTTAAGTATATATAAAGATGCATATGTTGTTACTGTATACATGATATTTTAGGGAATCTTTTACATACTATACTGTTTACAGTTTTGTATTCTGCCTATATTTGATTTTAAATTTTATAAAGTATAAGTTTACATATTTCATAGGTAGGCTCGGCTATTGGCTTAAAGCTGCATTGGTGGCTAGTGATATTCATCATTCATTAAAGAAGTATTAGATGTTAAATTTTAAAGTTAGCTTATATATATCTTAAGTTATGTTATTTTAGTCTGGTTTTATACTAGTTATATGTATAAGTTGGTATAAGTGTGTGTAATCTGTTGGCACACATAAGTGTACATATATAAGATTTTATATGATCTATTTGAATTTATACGAATATTATAATAAAGTAAGATTATATTGAATTTTAAATATCAGAAGTATTTGGGTATAAATATAAGTATTTATTTCAAATGGTATTATGCATATTTGTTTGGTTTTAACATAGGAGTCTTTATTCTATAACGATGGATTTTGAAATTCATACATATATAAATTAATGGTTGGATTTAAAATATGGTATTATTTATATTTATATATCTATATGAGTTCACTTATATCCATTTATCTTCATCGATCCAACTTTGATTTGATTTCGTCTGTTCCGTGATATCAGCCTTGATCATCGAATTCGTGCTTGGACTCGTAACTCTATCTCAGTGTCCACATCTGCGCTCGTATCCGTGTCATCTCCTGTTCTCTCTAGCCTCGAAAGGTGAGCACTCACTCACTCACTCACGATTAACGTTCTTTTATTTATTAAATTTGATTTCAATTGAAACGACAATTGAAATATACTGTTGTTAGTTAATTACACTGTTATATATGCTATTACCTGTATCAGTTCACCTATGACATCTGACACCATTATCTGTTAATTATTTATGCAATGATAATACTGTTTGGCTGATAATTGATTGATTGTTGATGTTTATATTGGACGTTAAACTGTTAATGTAAATTGATAAATAATATGAAATTGAACTTGATATAGGATAATTAAAATGTTAAATTTGATTACCTGACATTTGTATAATATGACCCCTTTAACTGTTAAATTTATTGACACGTAGGATTGTTAACTACACCTTGAACCATCAATTGTATGTTGCTTAAACTGATGATGTATGAAATGGTAAATAGATGACAAGTGAAAACCGTAATGTAATAATCTTTAATCTACATGAAATGATAGTGTGGATTCTAGAAATAATTATATTAATTCGTACAAATAACAATGTGAATTAATATGGTTATTTCGGGATTATTTGAATTGATTATTGAATTGATATTGATTGTTGTTATTGCTTGTTTATTTACTTTGACACCATCCCAGTTATTACACTGCAAGTTCCCTCTGTTATGCTTTGATTTTTAATTAAATTGGAATCGGGTTGAAATGATAAATACCCAAAATTGAACTTTGACCTAGGATAGAGAATTAAATAAAAACCCGATTGGTCAATTATTTGATTTAAAAATGAAACGAAGATTTTATTTAATAAAGAATATGGTTTTGAAATGAAGTTGAAATTTAAATTTTAACGAAAGGAAAATGTTAATATTTAATAATCTGAAACAGAATATTAAAAATGTAATTGATGAAAGAATGTTGTTTAATTTGAGAAATGATTGAATTAAGTTTGAAATGATTTAATAATTAAGTTGAAATTAAAATTAAGTTTGAAATTATTAAACTTTGAAATTATTTAATAATTAAATTTTGAAATTATTAATAATTAAGTTTTGAAATTATTTAATAATTAAGTTTTGAATTATTTAAATAATTAAATAAGATTGAATTTTTTTATGATTAAATTGAATTGGATTTTTTATTAAGAAAAATTGAATTTTTGAATAAGTGAATTTTACTTCGTAAATAATTGAAATTGAGTTTCTTTATTAATTAAGTTTTGGAAAATTATTTAAGTAAGTAAATAAGTGAAATTGAATTTCTTCAACAAAAAGTAAAATGTGATTTTTTTGAATTAATGTAAGACTTGTAATTGAAAGAATTGATTTGACAAATTTAGTTTAATTCAAAATTGTAAGTTGTGATAAATGGAGTTGAACTTAAGTAATTGATTTAATGATTTGGAAATTTAATAGAAATTGTTTTGGATGATAAAGTAACTTAACAAATATTGAATGAAATCGATAAATGAAGTTAAACTGATTTGGAATGTTAAATTAAATTAATTTAAATGATTTCGGAATGAAACTTATATACGAACTTGAATCAATTTTGAATTGTTTTAAATAAAGATTGAAATTGAATTATAAGATTTTGAAATGATAATCTGGAAGTTTTGAAACAAAAATTTGGAAATTGTTTAGAAAGACAAATGAAATGTTGATTTACGAATTCTATTTGAAATTGAAATTGATTTGGTTTTGAAATATATAAACGACCAATCGGTGTAATAATTACGAAAGTTATTAAAGAGACCGGGATCGGTAATGGATATACTCTCTATCTGAACCGAAACCACTTTAATAACTGTACGCGGAGTGTTGATCCAGAACGAAGTGGATGGTTTTGGTGAACGCGTTGACTGAAGAAAGAGAACGATAATGGATGACCCCTGACATGACTAAAACAGGAGCCGCGCCGGGCCATTGAGGTTCGCCATCTCTAGCGGACACACTTCTTCGATACCATATCTATTACATTTGTGATTCGATTTGGGTGCACCCCTCGATTATGGGAGTGTTGTTTCGCGGTGTTGGGGTAGTAGCTGCTATGCCCAACATCAGTCCGGATCAGGCAACTACTAGTATCCTAGTTGGTATTGCCTCATGTACCTTGTCATACTGATTATCCTATTCGCGACAACTACGATTTTGTTTTGTACCTTTAGTATATGGATTGCCCTCTGGTGACTTCCGGTTTTGGGGAAACTACGGTCTTGTATATGCTTTTGGGAATAAAAATGTGTTAAGGGTGGAATGGGCCATGACTTAACGCTATTTTGATATCTTCTTATATTACTGATAGACATTATCTACTTAGCGTATATTACTACCTAGTAGATAGTTTAACGGATCCTTAAAGGATGGTTATTCCAAACATCCTTTGAGTTACTTGTATTTCAATTGCTATTTCACTTGAGTTGGATTTATTAATATAAGAATGTTAATCCTGACTCGAGTGTCTTGTGTTTTGCTTTACGCTCGGGTCAGATTGAGTGTACCAGTATTCGAGACTCACCATTGGAGTTGGAGCTTTGCTTGAAGATCCAGCCATCTATTCTGCTTTCAGTATTCGATGATTCCAGTGATGTACTCTGATTTGTATCTGATGTATCGTATTACTCTTCTGTTGTAAACTCTGATGTATTTTATGTATTCATATAGTAGCTTCATGAACTACTATCTCTTTTATTTCCGCTGCATTTATTACTCTGTGTCTGTGATCTGTGATTATTTATTTACTGTATATGTTCAGTTTTGCCAATTTAAATTAACAACGCGGTATTTTGAGCAATTCAACTCCGGCATGAGTGTCTACCTATACACTTATAATGGATGCGAATGGTCCAAAATGGCGGGTCGTTACAGTTGGTATCAGAGCTTTGGTAGCTCTAGGCAAAACTCAACATATAGGGTAAATGTATTTACAGAATCACTTTCATTTCGAGTTTCAATCTCTTCCTTTGACTCAATTCCTTTGAATTTTGGAACGTTCCCTCAGTTCCGAAATTCATTCGTGTCCCTCACTATTCGTCTTCTTTCAATTCTGGAGCACCCCATAACTCCGTTCTGAATGTTATCTATAATAGATCGGCGGTCTCGCCAATCTTCGAATGATTCGTAAAGGATTAAACTCCTTTACGATAGGCATTGATTTACCGGAGATTTCTGTATCCTCGGTTTACGATGCTATCTATCTCCTGCTATACCTGAATTTTATTTCTCGAGATCGAATGTCGATTAACTCAAAATTCTACAACGATCTTATTCTTGAAGTTACGGACGACCCGGTTAAGGTTGCCTGTGAATTAAATAAACTCATCATCTTCTTATTTGTTATTTAAATAATCTGATCTTCTGTTTCGGACTTATCTTCGAATCAAAAACTCTCTTTGATTGGATTTCTATCAAAAAAAAAAAAAAAATTGAATCCCTATCCTTGTTTTGAAAATTCATTCCTGTATCATCGAGCGAGGAATTGTATTTATAAAATTATATTTAAAATATATTGTGTTGTTTGAGTTGTTGATGTTGATTTGGGTTTTCGATCGATTCGTCTGATCAACGCTATCGATAGGATTTCCAAAACACTTGAGCAGAGCAAACTGACACAATATCGTTTTCAAATTTGGTAAATGGAATAAATTTGTATGAATATATTATCAATATATATAAGTAAAAATTTTCTGGAATTTAATAGGTTAATTAAATTGTTTGTTTGAAATGATAATATTTGATTATCATTCACTGTTCTAAATAAATTTATAAATACGGTTTATAAATTGATTTGGAATTTGAAATGAATTTAATTCAGAAATTTGAGAATTTAGTTTCCGGTGATTTCGAACTTTGGTTTTAAAATTTTAAAGTATATATTATTGAAAATATTATCAAATAGAAATCGTTTTCAAAGAACTTTAAAATGTTGAAATCAGTGCTCTTCTCTTTGTCGCTGGAAAATAATTTCGGTGATGGCGGCCGCATCATCGACATTCATTTTCGAGTTTCGAAGTGGAGATACTATTCTGTAGCTTTGCTACGGTTTTGTTTTGAAAAATATATTTTGATTTGAATTTCTTCAGTATATTTTGATTTATATATATATGTATCTTATTTTAAAATTTAATTTGATATAAATATATTATATATATCTCTAAATTATTTGGAGTTAATAGGAAATCAAATTCTTAAAATTTTGTTAAAGGATGATTTTAATTATAAATAAAACCAAATTTGGAATAAATATTTAAACTTGAATAATTGAATTGGGAAAATTTTATGTGTATATTGTTCAACTGCATTCTAATACAATTTACCTAAATCATTCAAAAGTTGAATATGTAATTGGATAATATATAAGATAAATTGAATTTATAAATAAAATTTGAGTGTTTATAATAAATGTTATACACTAAATTTTGATTATAAAGATGTTAATAGAGTTAGATAGGATAATAAGTAAACTCAGTTAATAATGAAATAAATTTGTTTTGAAAGAATTAATAAATTTGTTTTGGAAGAATTAATAAATTGAAATTTGATCAACATATGAAACTACCTTGAATTTAAGAGAAATTAATAGATGTAAATTAATTTAAATCGAAACTTTTATGTTTTAAATTAATTTATATGGGTTAAATATATGTGAGTAGATATATTAAGTAGAATAAATTTAACAGTAATTTGGAATAAAGAAGAATTTAAAATTGTTGAAGAAAATATTATTATAATAAAAGACTATTCAAATTTATGGTTTTAGAAATTGTAAATTTAAGATAAATGGGATAATAAAATAATGAATTTAGAAATAGTGAGATTGATTTTAGTGAAATCAAATGGATTAAATAAATTATGGAATATCAATTAATTTAAATTTGAAATTTATATGGTTTAAATTTATTGTTATTTTGTATTTCAAATCTGTTTTCTTTCTGGTTGTTTCTATTCTCCTACCTCGTTCCTTTTCGGGGACGAAAAGTTTTGAGTGGGGGAGAGCGTAACGACCCGTAAATTTCAACCGTTTTAATAACGTAATTAGTTGAAATTTTGTGAAAATTTTAAACGATAAAATTTTGAAATAAAAATTTAATATTTGGAATACGTCTAATTAAACATAGCAACTGGTAAATTTTCGTCCGAAAATACGAAAGTTTATTTCGCGCGTAAATTCACTTCAATTTAATCAGTTAAAAAGCGTTGAAAATAAAACGTTTTCAAACCCAAAATATTTTTACATAGAAAAATTCTAAACCATCTTCTGAGCAAGATGACAGTTTGTCGTTTTTCCAAATTCGGACATCTTTGGCTCCGTCGATCTTATTTTTCAGTGTTTTTCTCGCATTTTCCGCCAGTAGAAAAATTCGAATTTTTATAATTCAATCAAACCACTGATATCTTTATACCATTTTGACCGTCTCGTCGTGCTGATCTTCACAGTATATTCATTTCCGTATTTCGGTATCCGTTATGCGATGAAAACCGCGAAACGGATAGCCGTATCGGTTACTAAATTTCAACGTTTTGATTCCTGTGCCATTCACATTTTTTCTTTTTAGTTTCTGACCTTTCGTTGCCCATTGTATAATACCAGCAGTCTTTGGCATCTATTTCCAATGTTCTATTTGCATGACTTTTGCAATTCCATCGGTTCAAAATATTGTTAGTCCTTATTCATTCTTCCCCTGTGATAATTCATTTTGTAAAACATAAATGGCTACAGTAGCTTTGCACGTTCTTCATCCATTTCTTTTGAAACCCATCCTCTTCTCATGTTTGTAAAGAAAAAAAAGAAACACATCTGCATCTACCTCCCGCATGGCCTCCACCCCATCGCCACGGCTCATGACCACTAGCCAAGTTCTTCCCCTCCGACCACCGTCATTCCCTGACTGCTCCTCTGCCAGCTCAAGTCTTCACCACCAGACAACCTACCTCCATCCCTTCGAGCCGTGAACCACCTCGCCTTGCAGCCCAATCCATTCGCTCAATAGTCGAAGCCCGCCCCAAAACTGCTCACCTCCTTCTTCGCAGCCTTCGCCATTGGAGCTGCCGAGAGCACCACCTCCACCATGCCGTGTAGGCAAACCAGCCACCAAGTGCCGATTCCCCCTCCTTTCTTGACCCGCGACCCCACCTTCTTTTCCACCTCTCTGACCGTGGCTTGTCTCCAGAGGTCTTCGGCCTTCACTCTTTTGCCGACCACAAACCTAAGTCTTGTAAGTATATAATACCTATACACGTATGCATATATGGTTCATAATATGAGTTAGTAATAACTGTATATATATATAATTTATCATATTCTACCTATGTATAAAGGTATACAGGTTTTATATGTGGTTTGCAAATATGAATATATACTTTGACTTGTTATATATGTACTGTTACATAGGACAAGTCTGTCCAATTTTCGTTTTTGTATGTATTAAGTATAGTACGTTTAATGTATGTATATAAAGTTTTGTTGTATGAGTTTGTATATTGGTTTTATACTAAATTTTGTTGATTGTTAAAGTATACTGCATATTTTAAAGGTTACCTAAAGGTTATAAAGTTGTAAAGTTTATAAGTTTGTAAAATTTATAAAGTTTATAAAACTATGAGGTTTGTTAGAGTATACAGTTTACTCACAGCAAGTTATTTTGGTTACTAATATATATATATATATATATTTATATTAGTTTATATCATACTGGGTTACTGGGTATAGTTTATATATATAGTTGATTGTATAAGTTAAGTATATATAAAGATGCATATGTTGTTACTGTATACATGATATTTTAGGGAATCTTTTACATACTATACTGTTTACAGTTTTGTATTCTGCCTATATTTGATTTTAAATTTTATAAAGTATAAGTTTATATATTTCATAGGTAGGCTCGGCTATTGGCTTAAAGCTGCATTGGTGGCTAGTGATATTCATCATTCATTAAAGAAGTATTAGATGTTAAATTTTAAAGTTAGCTTATATATATCTTAAGTTATGTTATTTTAGTCTGGTTTTATACTAGTTATATGTATAAGTTGGTATAAGTGTGTGTAATCTGTTGGCACACATAAGTGTACATATATAAGATTTTATATGATCTATTTGAATTTATACGAATATTATAATAAAGTAAGATTATATTGAATTTTAAATATCAGAAGTATTTGGGTATAAATATAAGTATTTATTTCAAATGGTATTATGCATATTTGTTTGGTTTTAACATAGGAGTCTTTATTCTATAACGATGGATTTTGAAATTCATACATATATAAATTAATGGTTGGATTTAAAATATGGTATTATTTATATTTATATATCTATATGAGTTCACTTATATCCATTTATCTTCATCGATCCAACTTTGATTTGATTTCGTCTGTTCCGTGATATCAGCCTTGATCATCGAATTCGTGCTTGGACTCGTAACTCTATCTCAGTGTCCACATCTGCGCTCGTATCCGTGTCATCTCCTGTTCTCTCTAGCCTCGAAAGGTGAGCACTCACTCACTCACGATTAACGTTCTTTTATTTATTAAATTTGATTTCAATTGAAACGACAATTGAAATATACTGTTGTTAGTTAATTACACTGTTATATATGCTATTACCTGTATCAGTTCACCTATGACATCTGACACCATTATCTGTTAATTATTTATGCAATGATAATACTGTTTGGCTGATAATTGATTGATTGTTGATGTTTATATTGGACGTTAAACTGTTAATGTAAATTGATAAATAATATGAAATTGAACTTGATATAGGATAATTAAAATGTTAAATTTGATTACCTGACATTTGTATAATATGACCCCTTTAACTGTTAAATTTATTGACACGTAGGATTGTTAACTACACCTTGAACCATCAATTGTATGTTTCTTAAACTGATGATGTATGAAATGGTAAATAGATGACAAGTGAAAACCGTAATGTAATAATCTTTAATCTACATGAAATGATAGTGTGGATTCTAGAAATAATTATATTAATTCGTACAAATAACAATGCGAATTAATATGGTTATTTCGGGATTATTTGAATTGATTATTGAATTGATATTGATTGTTGTTATTGCTTGTTTATTTACTTGGACAACATCCCAGTTATCACACTGCAAGTTCCCTCTGTTATGCTTTGATTTTTAATTAAATTGGAATCGGGTTGAAATGATAAATACCCAAAATTGAACTTTGACCTAGGATAGAGAATTAAATAAAAACCCGATTGGTCAATTATTTGATTTAAAAATGAAACGAAGATTTTATTTAATAAAGAATATGGTTTTGAAATGAAGTTGAAATTTAAATTTTAACGAAAGGAAAATGTTAATATTTAATAATCTGAAACAGAATATTAAAAATGTAATTGATGAAAGAATGTTGTTTAATTTGAGAAATGATTGAATTAAGTTTGAAATGATTTAATAATTAAGTTGAAATTAAAATTAAGTTTGAAATTATTAAACTTTGAAATTATTTAATAATTAAATTTTGAAATTATTAATAATTAAGTTTTGAAATTATTTAATAATTAAGTTTTGAATTATTTAAATAATTAAATAAGATTGAATTTTTTTATGATTAAATTGAATTGGATTTTTTATTAAGAAAAATTGAATTTTTGAATAAGTGAATTTTACTTCGTAAATAATTGAAATTGAGTTTCTTTATTAATTAAGTTTTGGAAAATTATTTAAGTAAGTAAATAAGTGAAATTGAATTTCTTCAACAAAAAGTAAAATGTGATTTTTTTGAATTAATGTAAGACTTGTAATTGAAAGAATTGATTTGACAAATTTAGTTTAATTCAAAATTGTAAGTTGTGATAAATGGAGTTGAACTTAAGTAATTGATTTAATGATTTGGAAATTTAATAGAAATTGTTTTGGATGATAAAGTAACTTAACAAATATTGAATGAAATCGATAAATGAAGTTAAACTGATTTGGAATGTTAAATTAAATTAATTTAAATGATTTCGGAATGAAACTTATATACGAACTTGAATCAATTTTGAATTGTTTTAAATAAAGATTGAAATTGAATTATAAGATTTTGAAATGATAATCTGGAAGTTTTGAAACAAAAATTTGGAAATTGTTTAGAAAGACAAATGAAATGTTGATTTACGAATTCTATTTGAAATTGAAATTGATTTGGTTTTGAAATATATAAACGACCAATCGGTGTAATAATTACGAAAGTTATTAAAGAGACCGGGATCGGTAATGGATATACTCTCTATCTGAACCGAAACCACTTTAATAACTGTACGCGGAGTGTTGATCCAGAACGAAGTGGATGGTTTTGGTGAACGCGTTGACTGAAGAAAGAGAACGATAATGGATGACCCCTGACATGACTAAAACAGGAGCCGCGCCGGGCCATTGAGGTTCGCCATCTCTAGCGGACACACTTCTTCGATACCATATCTATTACATTTGTGATTCGATTTGGGTGCACCCCTCGATTATGGGAGTGTTGTTTCGCGGTGTTGGGGTAGTAGCTGCTATGCCCAACATCAGTCCGGATCAGGCAACTACTAGTATCCTAGTTGGTATTGCCTCATGTACCTTGTCATACTGATTATCCTATTCGCGACAACTACGATTTTGTTTTGTACCTTTAGTATATGGATTGCCCTTTGGTGACTTCCGGTTTTGGGGAAACTACGGTCTTGTATATGCTTTTGGGAATAAAAATGTGTTAAGGGTGGAATGGGCCATGACTTAACGCTATTTTGATATCTTCTTATATTACTGATAGACATTATCTACTTAGCGTATATTACTACCTAGTAGATAGTTTAACGGATCCTTAAAGGATGGTTATTCCAAACATCCTTTGAGTTACTTGTATTTCAATTGCTATTTCACTTGAGTTGGATTTATTAATATAAGAATGTTAATCCTGACTCGAGTGTCTTGTGTTTTGCTTTACGCTCGGGTCAGATTGAGTGTACCAGTATTCGAGACTCACCATTGGAGTTGGAGCTTTGCTTGAAGATCCAGCCATCTATTCTGCTTTCAGTATTCGATGATTCCAGTGATGTACTCTGATTTGTATCTGATGTATCGTATTACTCTTCTGTTGTAAACTCTGATGTATTTTATGTATTCATATAGTAGCTTCATGAACTACTATCTCTTTTATTTCCGCTGCATTTATTACTCTGTGTCTGTGATCTGTGATTATTTATTTACTGTATATGTTCAGTTTTGCCAATTTAAATTAACAACGCGGTATTTTGAGCAATTCAACTCCGGCATGAGTGTCTACCTATACACTTATAATGGATGCGAATGGTCCAAAATGGCGGGTCGTTACAAGTGGTCTAGGAACAGGACAAACCGAAGGTACTCCTATTACATCCGGTTTGGGAATCACCCCTAGGATTAGTACCGAGCAGTCCTTGTATTGAAGTTTCAAAATAAAGGTATTGCTTCCACCATATGTATATAATATGGTAATTACGAGGTTTGTGGCGAGCAACCATACATTATGAAGATCTCCGTCTTCAAAATCATTGTCTTCAACATGTCATCACTTTCGAAGGCGTATATTGGTTCGAAGTGGGTTTCAGATAGGAATCACCCAAATCCGACCCCGGTTTCTCTAAATCAATTATCGATAAAAGATGTCAAGTATGTGGGTGATTATTATTTAATTAACCAATATCTTTTATCCAAGTAAAATATCTTCTTCAAGATATATGTCTTTAAACCATTTTCGTTTTCAGCATATACAGGATTATTAAACATCTTCTATTAAATCCTTTTGTTAATTAAAAGCTCTTTTTATCTCTGGAAATACCAAGTCATTTCTTTTTAATTACTTAGGAAAAATATTTCCATATTCTATTATTAGTGTAATTCCAATCTTAATGAAAATTTCACATTTCCAAAACATATCTTTAATCGGTCAAAAACAATGTTATTCAAGGCATCGTTTACTATAAACCCAAATCACTTAGTATTGAGTAAAAAGGTTCATAAATCTTGGATTTATTATACTCAAAATAAAATTTACTTAAGTCAAGTTAATGATATGAATTAATGAAATGAACTAATGAAGTGAATTAATGAATTAATATGAACTTAAGTTATGAAATAATAATAAACATGAGTTGCATTTTATAAAATGTTTATAATAAACTTAAACGATTTTATGAAATGGTTTATAAATGATATTACTATTAATGAGAATATACTAAGTGGTAATGAAATAAAATTTAACTTAAACAAGGTTTAAATGAAAGGATTTATAAAACGGTCCATAAATGAATTAGTATGAAATGTGTTAAACAAAAAGTGAAATAATTTAAATTTGAATAAATTGAATGTAAATGAAATAGATGTGAATAAATTGGAAGTAAATCAATTAAATGTTAATAAAAAAATGAACAATAATAAGAATGATAGTGTATAAATTAAATATTGACATTGAAAATGTAAATTGTGATAGTTTGGATTAATTAAATGAATATTAATAATTGTTGAATGGTTTCTTTTGTTGCAAATCATTGCTATAACTATTTTGATTGCATGTGATTGTTATGATTGTGTATTAGTGCTTATGTTTATAATTTGGATTCAAAATGCATGTTATATAGTCTATTAAACTCATACGTGCTTTCTATATCTTTTATATGCCACTAATATTCTAAATTGGGTTGAGATAGGTACATATGAAGACCGTTTGGACATATACGCTATTTTATTTGCGTTTGCTTGCTTAATATGAGCGAACTCGCTCGTATTAATAATAATAAGGTACATATCTCGGATTACATACTGTATTTTTATATATTTTTCCCTACGGGATGCCTCATAATTGAGATGAGATGTATATTTGGTATATTTGTATTGTAAATTTTTTCAATAGAGCCGTGCAAAGGAGACGCTGCCAAAATTTTCCGTAAATTCGGGTGTCAGAAAATTTTTGAGGTTTTAAAAATTTTGTAACTTGTTTTATAAATAAGTTGTAATTTCCGTAAAGCCGGTATCGGAGTGGCATAGTAGAAGCGTAGTAAAGGTTTTGTAAATAATATTTTAATGTTTTATAAGTTGATTATTTTAAATAATATATATCGTATGTTAAATTCCTTACTTAACCCCTTTTCGAGGACGAAAAGTTTTGAGTGGAGGAGAATGTAACGACCCATATTTTTAACTATTTTAAATTATTAAATTTAATATGATTATTAAATAAAAATGGTTGGAAATAAAAATTTATGTTTTATTTATGTAATTTATTTAATATGAACTTGAATAAAATTTTGAAATAACTATTTCGATAAGTTTTAAGGGAATCATTTGTATTAAAATGGAATTTTATGTATTGAATGTGTTTATAATCAATAGTTGGAATTGAATAATAAATGTTGAATTATTGTAAAATGGAAATGGTTGATTTATTATTTGAATTTGTTTTAAAAGTAAATCTTGTAAGTTAAATAACTCATATTTCAAATATAGTGATTTATTGGATAATTAAATTGTTCAAATTTAATATTGGAAATTATTTAAATAATTGAATCCTGAATTTAATGTGAATGAAAATGATATCGAAAGTTGACTTAAATTTTATTTAAACTAGAATGAAGATTGTTAACTTTTAAAATTGAATTTAAAGTGATCAAATTAATTTTGCAAATTTCTGGTTTTAATTAACGTGTAAAAATAGCCTTTTTGGGCACTCTCTCGGATTTTGACTAAACCAGCTTCATCGAATCCATAATAGTGAGCTATTATAGGATTTCAAGTTTCGTAGCGGTCGGACTTGTCATTTGGCCGTGCGAGCTTGAAAAGCGCAGAAATTAATTAAAGGAATCAAATTAAAATAATTTGGTTTTGAAATGATATCTTCTGAATATGATGGAATTGGCTCTCGAAACTAGTTCCATTATGTTCGAAATAGGAGTATAACATATAGAATGCTAGGCAACACGCCTCGTTTGGAGTTCGGAAAAATTATGTGTCATAGTGTCGAAAATTTATATATAAGGCCGTATCGTTTCATTTTCATGAATCAAACCCTAATCGAAAAAAAAGCACAGCCGTTCTCCTTTTAAAACGTTTAATGGTTGAAAACCATTCTCCTTCTCCCTTCGATTTCTTCCAATCCATTCATCAAAATCAAATGCTTTCAAAGGAAAAGTGAAGATCTCAAGGAGATCTACAATCTGTGCGGTTGGATCGTGTAACGACCCGCCATTTTGGACCATTCACATCCATTATAAGTGTATAGGTAGACACTCATGCCGGAGTTGAATTGCTCAAAATACCGCGTTGTTAATTTAAATTTGGCAAAACTGAACATATACAGTAAATAAATAATCACAGATCACAGACACAGAGTAATAAGTGCAGCGGAAATAAAAGAGATAGTAGTTCATGAAGCTACTATATGAATATATAAAATACATCAGAGTTTACAACAGAAGGGTAATACGATACATCAGAGTTAACCAGATACAACGGAAGAGTAATATGATACATCAGATACAAAGCAGAATACATCACTGAAATCATCGAATATCTGAAAGCTGGATAGATAGCTGGATCTCCAAGCGAAGATCTAACTCCAAAGGTGAGTCTCGAAAGCTGAACCACTCAGTCTGACCCGAGCGTAAAGCAAAAACACAAGACACTCGAGTCAGGATTAACATTCTTATATTAATAAATCCAATTCAAGTGAAATAGCAATTGAAATACAAGTAACTCAAAGGATGTTTGGAATAACCATCCTTTAAGGATCCGTTAAACTATCTACTATGTAGTAGTGTACGATAAGTAGATAATGTCTATCAGTAATATAAAGATATCAAAATAGCGTTAAGTCATGGCCCATTCCACCCTTAACACATTTTTATTCCCACAAGCATATACAAGACCGTAGTTTCCCCAAAACCGGAAGTCACCAGAGGGCAATCCATATACTCAAGGTACAAAACAAATTCGTAGTGGTCGCGCATAAATGGAATACAAGTATGACAAGGCACATGAGGCAATACCCAAGGTAGTGATACTACCGTTCGCCTGATCCGGACTGGTGAGAACGCAACGCCGCAGCGCCCGCAACACCGTGAAACAACACTCCCAAAATCAAGGGTGCACCAATCGACAACAAGTATAAGTAGTTCGAAGAAGTGTGTCCACTTGAGGTATCAATCCTCCATTGGCCCGGCACAGCTCCTGTTTTAGTCATTTCCAATTTGACACAAGTGTCAAGGCTATCCATCATCGTTCTCTTTCTTCAGTCAACACGTACATCATTCCAACCGCTTCATTCTGGATCATCACTCCGCGCATAGTTATTAAAGTGGTTTTCGGTTTAGATAGAGAGTATATCCATAACCGAATTCCGGTCTCTTTAATAACTTTCGTAATTATTACACCGATTGGTCGTTTGTTTATTTCTAAACCAAATCAATTTCAATTTCAAAAAGAATTCGTAAATCAACATTTCATTTGTCTTTCAAAACCAATTTCCAATAATTTACGTTTCAAAACTTCCAAATTACCATTTCAAAATCTTATAATTCAAATTCAATTTCTATTTAAAACAATCCAAATATTTATTCAAGTTCGTATATAAATTTCATTCCGAAATCATTTAAATTAATTTAATTTAACATTCAATTCAATTCCAAATTTATTTATCGATTCCATTTAATATTCGTTAAGTAAATTTTCCATTCAAAACAATTTCTATTAAATTTCCAATTCATTAAATCAATTCTTAAGTTCAACTTCATTAAATCAAAATTTACAAATTGAATTAAATTAAATTCATCAAACCAAATCCTTTAATTTCAAGTCTTGCATTAATTTCAATAAATCACATTTTATTTCTTGTTAAAGAAATTCAATTTCACCTATTTACTTACTTAAATAATTTTCCAAAACTTAATTAATAAAGAAACTCAATTTCAATTATTTATGAAGTAAATTCACTTATTCAAAAGTTCAATTTCTTTATTAAAGAATTTCAATTCAATTTAATCATTAAATCATTCAATCTCATTTAATTATTAAATAATTCAAAAACTTAATTATTAAATAATTTCAAAGTTTAATAATTTCAAACTTAATTATAATTTCAAACTTGATTATTAAATCATTTCAAAGTTAATTCAATCATTTCTCAAATTATACATCGTTCTTTCATCAATTTCATTTTTAATATTTTGTTTCAGATTTTTAAATATTAACATTTTCCTTTCATTAAAAATTCAAATTTCAAATTCATTTCAAAACCATATTATTTATTCAAATAAAATCCTTATTTTATTTTAAATCAAATTATTGACCAATCGGTTTTATTAAATTTTCTTTCCTAGGTCAAAGTTCAATTTGGGTATTTATCATTTCAACCCGATTCCAATTTAATTCAAAAATCAAAGCATAACAAAGGGAACTTGCAGTGTGATAACTGGGATGGTGTCAAAGTAAATAAACAAGCAAGAACAACAATCAATAACAATCCAATCATCAATTCAAATAATCCCGAAATAACCGTATTAATTCGCATTGTTATTTGTACGAATTAATATAATTATCTCTAGAATCTACACCATCATTTCATGTAGATTAAAGATTATTACATTACGGTTTTTCACTTGTCATCTATTACAATTTCATACATCATCAATTTAACAACATACATTCAGTGGTTCAAAATGTAATTAAACAAATCCTACGTGTCAATAAATTCAACAGTTAAAGGGGTCATATTATACAAATGTCATTTAATCAAATTTAACATTTAACTATCCTATATTCAATTTCAATTGCATACTATTTATCATTTTAACATTAACAATTTAACGTCCAATATAAACATAAAAAATCAATCAATTATCAGCCAAACTGTATTATCATCGCATAAATAATTAACAGATAATGGTGTCAGATGTCACAGGTGAACTGATATAGGTAATGGCATATATAACAGTGTAATTAACTAACAGCAGCATATTTCAATTGTCGTTTCAATTGAAATCAAATTTAATAAATAAAAGAACGTTAATCGTGAGTGAGTGCTCACCTTTCGAGGCAAGAGAGATGGATGGAAACAGAAGCGAATTGTGAATCCAAACACAAACTTCAAAGCGAAACAAGATTGGCACGGATGCGACGGATAAAGCTGATAACAGAAATCGATGAAATTAAATCAGAACAGGATTGATGATGATAACCGGTATAAGTGAACTATATATAACTGTATATATAAAAAAATCATATTCTAAATTCAAACATTATTAAATTAAATATATATGTATTATCTCAAAAATCCAGATTTTAAAATAAATTAATTTAAACTTAACTTGTTAATATATATATCCTATAGTCTCAAAACATAGATCAGATAAAGCTGATCTAAACTTATAATATAACTTATATACCACATATAGACAAAATTTACAGTCCATATTACATAAACCGAAACATTTCGACATAAAGATCATGCAACTCTTTATACTATTAATATATATACAGATATATATAAGCTATGTATATATCATACAAACAAACCTATATATTGAATATAATACAACATGTAATATAAACATATGCGTACAAACTAACCTTTATTCAAAATAATATACATGTATACAACTTATATATCATATGTCAGATATATTAAAACAAATAAATGTACGAAAATATGAAACCAGACGTACATTTGCTTCAAATGAATCTACATGCACACTATATATGTATGCAGATAAATGCGTATGCTTATCAATGCATATCACAAGTTAAAAAGGAATATTTATAAAACAAATATATATATTATAAATATGCATATAATATCCAATACAGTAACCTAGAGAAAAGACCACTGCTCACCAATATACATATAACTAATGCAGATAGTATGGAAACAAGTATCCCAAAGGTTTCAATATATATACAAACAGCTATATATAACTCATGTAGATATCTATAAATAATCCACATATCCAAACCTTTAAAATAATATAAGTATAGTACATTCTTTCCTTAAACATATGAATAGATGCAATAGGCTGAAACTACAAGATACAATATATAGATATAAAATACCTTACTGTTAAATTTCTGAAATCATAATATATATAAATACTATACATATAAACTATTTCACTGCATATAACTTTATATATATATGTATATAACAAATCTTATTATTTAAATTTATTTTATATTAAAGCTTATTTTATATATTTTAAAATCTGTAAACACAAAAATATATAAATACAGTAGCATTATGTAATATATTCAACATAGACAACAAACTCATATGACTTCATAAATATACACACTCACGGCAAAAGTAGAAAGAGTCAAGCAAGGGTTGGAAGGCGGAGTACAGGCTGGTCGATGGGAAGAGTAATGATCAGGTTTTGGAGGTTGAGCATGCAAAGGAGAGAAAGACGGGGCTGAGCTTTGGTTTGGCGATGGAAGTTACGGTGTTTGGAAGAGAGAAGGCACGGCAGTGGAGGAGATGTAAGGCTCGGTCGGCTGTGGATGGTGAGGGGAGGTTGCGGGTGGCGGTAGTTGCGATCTGGGCTCACATGCTCGGCTGAAGGCGGCTGACGTGGAAGCTAGGTGATGGCGTGGGGTGATACGCGGTTGAAGGCAGTCGGGGCTTGTTCGGCTGCTCGGGGTTGATCGGAGAGACCGCGGCAAGGAGTCGGGTTGCTCGACTAAAACTGCTGCCGTGTTGGATGAGATGGAGGGCACACGGTGGAGTAATGTGTTTCAAAGGGAAGAACACGTTTCTTTTTTTCTTTTTTTTTAGAGGAGAAGGTAGGGCTTCGGCCAGTGCTAGGTGCCTGAGTATAGGTGGTGGCTGTCGCCTTGCTGTTGTGAAGGCTCGAGATGAAGTTGTGAAGAAAGAAATGTGGTAGTGATTTTGTAACTGAGTTGCGTGGGGAAGCCATAAGAAGGATGGAGGAAGAATGAACAGGGTTGGAAGATAAGCAGGCTAATTATGTTGAATACGAACCGTGAATAAAAATCTATATCTGGAATGAATGTTCAGAACAAAAATGGAATAAAAATGAACCAACGAATTAAACGTTGGAACCAGTGTAAAAGCAAAATTCACGACTTTCGAAATGAACAGGCAACAGGTGAGATGAATGTGGAGCAAAAGTAATTAATTAAACTAGTGAAACCATACGTCAAAATACTTTCCAATGCTAACCCCTAGCTGCTAACTAACCAATTTATTACCAGTTGAGATAAAAAAAAATTTAAGTTTAAGTGGATAGGGTTAAAGATTTTTGGGCTGAGAATGATTTAACCGGTCCTTTCGAAACGGTTAAATTAACGCGACGATTTCCGCCGGACTCTGATTCGCACGAGTAAATATACCGTTTTGATCAGCGCGACGAGGCGCTTCCAACGGTATACAGATAATTGTGGTACGATTGAATTATAAAAATTCGAATTTTTCTACTAGCGGAAAATGCAAGAAAAACGTTGAAAAATAAGATCGACGGAGCCAAAGATGTCCGAATTTGGAAAAACTACAAACTGACATCTTGCTCAGAAGATGGTTTAGAATTTTTCTATGTTAAAATATTTAGGTTTCGGAAACATTTTATTTTCATCGCTTTTAACTGATTAAATTGAAGTAAATTTACGCGCGAAATAAACTTTCATATTCTCGGACGAAAATTTACCAGTTGCTATGTTTAACTAAACGCATTTCAAATATCAAATTTATGTTTCAAAATTTTATCGTTTAAAATTTCACAAAATTTCAACTAATTACGTTATTAAAACCAGTTAAATTTACGGGTCGTTACATTCTCCCCCACTCAAAACTTTTCGTCCCCGAAAAGGAACGAGGTAGGAGAATAGAAACAACCAGAAAGAAAATAGATTTGAAGTACAAAATAATTAATTTAAACCATTTGATTTCACTAAAATCAATCTTAACTATTTCTAAATTCATTATCTTATTATCCAATTATCTTCAATTTACAATTTCTAAAACCATAAATTTGAATAGTCTTTTATTATAATCATATTTTTTCAGCAATTTAAATTCTTCATTATTCCAAATTATTGTTAAATTTATTCTCCTTAATATATCTAATCACATATATTTAACCCGTATAAATTAATTTAAACCATATAAATTTCAATTTAAATTAATTTATTTTTTCTCAATTTGGCTAAATCCATTTATATTAAATCAATAAATAGTCATTCGATTTAAATTTGTTAGTTCAATTGTTAATTCTAATCATATAAATTTCGTTTAAAATCAATTAATATTCAATAATTGATCTTAATTCAAGGTATTTCATTAAGCTGATTCAATTCAATTTGTTAATTCTTTTAGAACAAAATTTACTTTATTTATCTCATTCAATTAACTTATTATTCTATCATCTTTATTAGCATTTTTATAATTAAAATCTAAGTGCATAACATTTATTATAAACACTCAAATTTTATTTATAAAATTATTTTATATTGTATATTATCCAATTACATTTTAACTTCTGAATAATTTAGGTAAGTTATTTTGAAATGCAATTTAGTACTATACAAATAAAATTTCAAATTTAATTATTCCAAGTTTAAATATTTATCCAAAATTTTTGACTCCAGTTTATAATTGAAACCATCTTTAAATCATAAACTTAAGAATTTAAAATTCGATTTACTTCAAACAATTTTGAGATAAATATATATAGTATATATCAGATCAAAATTAATTTATATATCTATATAATAAATCAGGTCATACCCCAGAAATTCAAATCAAATTCAATTTCCGAAACAAAAGTGTAGCAAAGCTACTGAATGGTCTCTTCACTTCGAAACTTGAAAATGAATGTCGATGATGCGGCCGTCATCACCGAAATTATTTTCCAGCGACAAAAAGAGAAGAGTACAAATTTAAAACCTTTAAAATTATTCTCTTGAAACAATTTCTATTCGAAAATACTTTAAATAATCATACCTTCCAAAACTTTAAAAACCAAAATCTTGAAAATTCCAGAAATTTAAATTCTCAAATTCTAAGTTTTAAGTTCATTTAAATTTCAGTCAAATTATAAACCATATTTTATAAATTCATTTTATTTATGTGTTGGGAAAATCAATGGTTTACAAAACAATAAATGGAAATCAAATATTATCATTTCTGACAAAAATTTATTAACAGTTTAATTTCGGAAAATTTATATTTATATATAATATAATCATATAAAAATTTATTTCATTTACTAAATTTGAAGATAATATTGTGTCAGTTTGCTCTGTTCAAGTGTTTTGGAAATCCTATCGATAGCGTTGATCAGACGAATCGATCGAAAACCCAAATCAACATCAACAACTCAAACAACACAATATAAAAACATTTTAAAATTAATTTACAATACACTTCCTCACTTAATGATACAATAATGGATTTCAAAGCAAGGATAGGGATTCAAATTTGATGGACTCAAATCAAAGAGAATTTTTTTTTTCGATTCTATAATAAGTTCGAAACAGAAGATAAGATAGTTCGATTAACAGAATCGGAAGATGAATTAGCTCATTTAATTTACGGGCAACCTTAATAGGATCGACCGTGACTTCAATAATAAGATCGATGCTGAATTCCGAGGTAAATCAACATCCGGTCTCGAGAAATAGAATTCAGGTATAACAGGAGATAGATAGCATCGTAAACCGAGGATATAGAAATCTCCGGTGAATCGATGCCTATTATAAAGGAGTTTTACTCCTTTACGAATCATTCGAAGATTGGCGAGACCTCCGATCTATTATAGATAACATTCAGAATGGAGTTATGGGGTGCTGCAGGATTGAAAGAAGACGAATAGTGAAGGACACGAATGAATTTCGGAACCGAGGGGAACGTTCCAAAATTCAAAGGAATTGAGTCAAAGGAAGAGATTGAAACTCGAATGAGAGTGATTCTGTAAATACATTTACCCTATATGTTGAGTTTTGCCTAGAGCTACCAAAGCTCTGATACCAACTGTAACGACCCGCCATTTTGGACCATTCGCATCCATTATAAGTGTATAGGTAGACACTCATGCCGGAGTTGAATTGCTCAAAATACCGCGTTGTTAATTTAAATTTGGCAAAACTGAACATATACAGTAAATAAATAATCACAGATCACAGACACAGAGTAATAAGTGCAGCGGAAATAAAAGAGATAGTAGTTCATGAAGCTACTATATGAATATATAAAATACATCAGAGTTTACAACAGAAGGGTAATACGATACATCAGAGTTAACCAGATACAACGGAAGAGTAATATGATACATCAGATACAAAGCAGAATACATCACTGAAATCATCGAATATCTGAAAGCTGGATAGATAGCTGGATCTCCAAGCGAAGATCTAACTCCAAAGGTGAGTCTCGAAAGCTGGACCACTCAGTCTGACCCGAGCGTAAAGCAAAAACACAAGACACTCGAGTCAGGATTAACATTCTTATATTAATAAATCCAATTCAAGTGAAATAGCAATTGAAATACAAGTAACTCAAAGGATGTTTGGAATAACCATCCTTTAAGGATCCGTTAAACTATCTACTATGTAGTAGTGTACGATAAGTAGATAATGTCTATCAGTAATATAAAGATATCAAAATAGCGTTAAGTCATGGCCCATTCCACCCTTAACACATTTTTATTCCCACAAGCATATACAAGACCGTAGTTTCCCCAAAACCGGAAGTCACCAGAGGGCAATCCATATACTCAAGGTACAAAACAAATTCGTAGTGGTCGCGCATAAATGGAATACAAGTATGACAAGGCACATGAGGCAATACCCAAGGTAGTGATACTACCGTTCGCCTGATCCGGACTGGTGAGAACGCAACGCCGCAGCGCCCGCAACACCGTGAAACAACACTCCCAAAATCAAGGGTGCACCAATCGACAACAAGTATAAGTAGTTCGAAGAAGTGTGTCCACTTGAGGTATCAATCCTCCATTGGCCCGGCACAGCTCCTGTTTTAGTCATTTCCAATTTGACACAAGTGTCAAGGCTATCCATCATCGTTCTCTTTCTTCAGTCAACACGTACATCATTCCAACCGCTTCATTCTGGATCATCACTCCGCGCATAGTTATTAAAGTGGTTTTTGGTTTAGATAGAGAGTATATCCATAACCGAATTCCGGTCTCTTTAATAACTTTCGTAATTATTACACCGATTGGTCGTTTGTTTATTTCTAAACCAAATCAATTTCAATTTCAAATAGAATTCGTAAATCAACATTTCATTTGTCTTTCAAAACCAATTTCCAATAATTTATGTTTCAAAACTTCCAAATTACCATTTCAAAATCTTATAATTCAAATTCAATTTCTATTTAAAACAATCCAAATATTTATTCAAGTTCGTATATAAATTTCATTCCGAAATCATTTAAATTAATTTAATTTAACATTCAATTCAATTCCAAATTTATTTATCGATTCCATTTAATATTCGTTAAGTAAATTTTCCATTCAAAACAATTTCTATTAAATTTCCAATTCATTAAATCAATTCTTAAGTTCAACTTCATTAAATCAAAATTTACAAATTGAATTAAATTAAATTCATCAAACCAAATCCTTTAATTTCAAGTCTTGCATTAATTTCAATAAATCACATTTTATTTCTTGTTAAAGAAATTCAATTTCACCTATTTACTTACTTAAATAATTTTCCAAAACTTAATTAATAAAGAAACTCAATTTCAATTATTTACGAAGTAAATTCACTTATTCAAAAGTTCAATTTCTTTATTAAAGAATTTCAATTCAATTTAATCATTAAATCATTCAATCTCATTTAATTATTAAATAATTCAAAAACTTAATTATTAAATAATTTCAAAGTTTAATAATTTCAAAATTAATTATAATTTCAAACTTGATTATTAAATCATTTCAAAGTTAATTCAATCATTTCTCAAATTATACATCGTTCTTTCATCAATTTCATTTTTAATATTTTGTTTCAGATTTTTAAATATTAACATTTTCCTTTCATTAAAAATTCAAATTTCAAATTCATTTCAACACCATATTATTTATTCAAATAAAATCCTTATTTTATTTTAAATCAAATTATTGACCAATCGGTTTTATTTAATTTTCTTTCCTAGGTCAAAGTTCAATTTGGGTATTTATCATTTCAACCCGATTCCAATTCAATTCAAAAATCAAAGCATAACAAAGGGAACTTGCAGTGTGATAACTGGGATGGTGTCAAAGTAAATAAACAAGCAAGAACAACAATCAATAACAATCCAATCATCAATTCAAATAATCCCGAAATAACCGTATTAATTCGCATTGTTATTTGTACGAATTAATATAATTATCTCTAGAATCTACACCATCATTTCATGTAGATTAAAGATTATTACATTACGGTTTTTCACTTGTCATCTATTACAATTTCATACATCATCAATTTAACAACATACATTCAGTGGTTCAAAATGTAATTAAACAAATCCTACGTGTCAATAAATTCAACAGTTAAAGGGGTCATATTATACAAATGTCATTTAATCAAATTTAACATTTAACTATCCTATATTCAATTTCAATTGCATACTATTTATCATTTTAACATTAACAATTTAACGTCCAATATAAACATAAAAAATCAATCAATTATCAGCCAAACTGTATTATCATCGCATAAATAATTAACAGATAATGGTGTCAGATGTCACAGGTGAACTGATATAGGTAATGGCATATATAACAGTGTAATTAACTAACAGCAGCATATTTCAATTGTCGTTTCAATTGAAATCAAATTTAATAAATAAAAGAACGTTAATCGTGAGTGAGTGCTCACCTTTCGAGGCAAGAGAGATGGATGGAAACAGAAGCGAATTGTGAATCCAAACACAAACTTCAAAGCGAAACAAGATTGGCACGGATGCGACGGATAAAGCTGATAACAGAAATCGATGAAATTAAATCAGAACAGGATTGATGATGATAACCGGTATAAGTGAACTATATATAACTGTATATATAAAAAAATCATATTCTAAATTCAAACATTATTAAATTAAATATATATGTATTATCTCAAAAATCCAGATTTTAAAATAAATTAATTTAAACTTAACTTGTTAATATATATATCCTATAGTCTCAAAACATAGATCAGATAAAGCTGATCTAAACTTATAATATAACTTATATACCACATATAGACAAAATTTACAGTCCATATTACATAAACCGAAACATTTCGACATAAAGATCATGCAACTCTTTATACTATTAATATATATACAGATATATATAAGCTATGTATATATCATACAAACAAACCTATATATTGAATATAATACAACATGTAATATAAACATATGCGTACAAACTAACCTTTATTCAAAATAATATACATGTATACAACTTATATATCATATGTCAGATATATTAAAACAAATAAATGTACGAAAATATGAAACCAGACGTACATTTGCTTCAAATGAATCTACATGCACACTATATATGTATGCAGATAAATGCGTATGCTTATCAATGCATATCACAAGTTAAAAAGGAATATTTATAAAACAAATATATATATTATAAATATGCATATAATATCCAATACAGTAACTTAGAGAAAAGACCACTGCTCACCAATATACATATAACTAATGCAGATAGTATGGAAACAAGTATCCCAAAGGTTTCAATATATATACAAACAGCTATATATAACTCATGTAGATATCTATAAATAATCCACATATCCAAACCTTTAAAATAATATAAGTATAGTACATTCTTTCCTTAAACATATGAATAGATGCAATAGGCTGAAACTACAAGATACAATATATAGATATAAAATACCTTACTGTTAAATTTCTGAAATCATAATATATATAAATACTATACATATAAACTATTTCACTGCATATAACTTTATATATATATGTATATAACAAATCTTATTATTTAAATTTATTTTATATTAAAGCTTATTTTATATATTTTAAAATCTGTAAACACAAAAATATATAAATACAGTAGCATTATGTAATATATTCAACATAGACAACAAACTCATATGACTTCATAAATATACACACTCACGGCAAAAGTAGAAAGAGTCAAGCAAGGGTTGGAAGGCGGAGTACAGGCTGGTCGATGGGAAGAGTAATGATCAGGTTTCGGAGGTTGAGCATGCAAAGGAGAGAAAGACGGGGCTGAGCTTTGGTTTGGCGATGGAAGTTACGGTGTTTGGAAGAGAGAAGGCACGGCAGTGGAGGAGATGTAAGGCTCGGTCGGCTGTGGATGGTGAGGGGAGGTTGCGGGTGGCGGTAGTTGCGATCTGGGCTCACATGCTCGGCTGAAGGCGGCTGACGTAGAAGCTAGGTGATGGCGTGGGGTGATACGCGGTTGAAGGCAGTCGGGGCTTGTTCGGCTGCTCGGGGTTGATCGGAGAGACCGCGGCAAGGAGTCGGGTTGCTCGACTAAAACTGCTGCCGTGTTGGATGAGATGGAGGGCACACGGTGGAGTAATGTGTTTCAAAGGGAAGAACACGTTTCTTTTTTTCTTTTTTTTTTAGAGGAGAAGGTAGGGCTTCGGCCAGTGCTAGGTGCCTGAGTATAGGTGGTGGCTGTCGCCTTGCTGTTGTGAAGGCTCGAGATGAAGTTGTGAAGAAAGAAATGTGGTAGTGATTTTGTAACTGAGTTGCGTGGGGAAGCCATAAGAAGGATGGAGGAAGAATGAACAGGGTTGGAAGATAAGCAGGCTAATTATGTTGAATACGAACCGTGAATAAAAATCTATATCTGGAATGAATGTTCAGAACAAAAATGGAATAAAAATGAACCAACGAATTAAACGTTGGAACCAGTGTAAAAGCAAAATTCACGACTTTCGAAATGAACAGGCAACAGGTGAGATGAATGTGGAGCAAAAGTAATTAATTAAACTAGTGAAACCATACGTCAAAATACTTTCCAATGCTAACCCCTAGCTGCTAACTAACCAATTTATTACCAGTTGAGATAAAAAAAAAAAATTAAGTTTAAGTGGATAGGGTTAAAGATTTTTGGGCTGAGAATGATTTAACCGGTCCTTTCGAAACGGTTAAATTAACGCGACGATTTCCGTCGGACTCTGATTCGCACGAGTAAATATACCGTTTTGATCAGCGCGACGAGGCGCTTCCAACGGTACACAGATAATTGTGGTACGATTGAATTATAAAAATTCGAATTTTTCTACTAGCGGAAAATGCAAGAAAAACGTTGAAAAATAAGATCGACGGAGCCAAAGATGTCCGAATTTGGAAAAACTACAAACTGACATCTTGCTCAGAAGATGGTTTAGAATTTTTCTATGTTAAAATATTTACGTTTCGGAAACATTTTATTTTCATCGCTTTTAACTGATTAAATTGAAGTAAATTTACGCGCGAAATAAACTTTCATATTCTCGGACGAAAATTTACCAGTTGCTATGTTTAACTAAACGCATTTCAAATATCAAATTTATGTTTCAAAATTTTATCGTTTAAAATTTCACAAAATTTCAACTAATTACGTTATTAAAACCAGTTAAATTTACGGGTCGTTACAGATCGAGAGGCAAGCTTGCGGATTCGCTCGATTCGAGGCATGAAGTTTGCCGTGTTTTGCGTTCGTATGGGCAAACGGCGGCGGCGCGGTCAATAAGGCTTGGGGCAGCGGTGTGTAGGAAGTGGTGGTCGTCGTGGCGATGGCCGATCGAAGCTTGGTAGCCTAGGTTCGTACGTGTCTCGAGGGTTTTGGGTTAGTGTTTAGGGTATCACGATTCGACCTGGTAGTTGAGAGAGAGAGGATTAAGTAAAGGTTTAATTTTAATTGGATATTAATTAAGTTGATTTTTATTTTAATAATCATTATCCAAATAAAATTCATAACTATCTCGTACGAGGTCGGATTCGATCGAAAAAGTCGCATCGCGATCGTATCGGCGAGGGCTACGACATGGAATTGAAGTGAAATTTATTTGAAGCTGAAAAATTTTCAGTTTCAAATATAGGTGTGTGTTTTAAATGCTCACGAAGTACTAAAATATTTTTGTGTTCGTTAAATTGACATCATGAAGTAATTTAATTTTATTGACTATTGTTGGGTAATTTAATTAACATTTAAATTAATGTATGAATTGACTGTTAGAAATTAAAATTTACAGTTAAATTGAAATTGGAACTAAACTACTATTATATTCTCGATTATTGATAACCGGTTAATTGTTGTGATATTTTGATTGTTTTGGAATGTTGATTGTGATGGATGCTATTGGTTGATATTTTGGATGATTTGGATGTTTATTTATTTTTATATATTCCTGTTATCACCCTGTATATTGTTGACATCATATAAACTGTTATCTGAATTATATTTAAATAGATTAAGAAATAGGTTGAAATAATATATACCTATGACACCTTGTTTGGATTGAAATGATATATATCCATCCTTGAAATTAAAAATCGAAATAATTGATCACTTGGCCATAGGATAGAAAATTAAGTACGGACACCAGATTGATTAAATTAAATGATTTTAAGATTTTTGGTTTGAAATTATTTAAATTATTTTGATTTAAAGAAATTAAAATCGAATTTCTGGAAATTGAATTATTTTCAAACTTGAGCTAGAAATGTCGAAATTGAAATTTGTTACCATGAATTGTTTAAAGAATCGAATTTGAAATTTGAAGTTATAATTGAAATATGATTTAAATTATGGAAATTGATTTTTTAAAAGGATTTGAACATTTATTCGAACTTTGAAATATTGCTAGGTAAAGGTTATTTACATGGATATTTCGAATTTGAACTCGGAATTGAATTATTTTAAAGATTTGAACATTAAATCGAACATCAAAGTTAAGTTTAATTTAAATGATTTAAATCGATATTCTAAAATTGAACTTGAACTTTATATAAATAGAAATGGTTTAAAATTGAGAATTGAGTTGACACTCAAACCATTTGAATCGAATCAATGAAATCGAAATCGAAATTAACTTGAATTGAAATTGAGATTGAAGTTAATTCGAATTGGAATCAAAATTGAGTCGATTTGAATTGATTTCAGATTGAAGATGATTTTAAATTAAAGATTTATAATTGAATCAAATTGATTGAAATTTGGACCTGAGTCCAGATTTGTTGAAATGGGAAGAAACAGTTTTGAATTTGAAATATTTTCACTATAAACTATATTCCTATAGAATGTTTTAAAATTTATCTTTTTAAATTTTCAAATTATTTAAATTTTTAAATCATTTAATATAAACTATTTTAATATTTAAACTATTTTAACTTTTAAACTATTTAAAACTGTTCAAACTATTTTCCAAAAATTCAAACTGGTCAAGGTTTGAATGTTTATATTTAAATCGTTGATTTAAATGCGAATTGGGTTAAAATAAAGTTATAACCTAAGTTGAAATTCGAAACGATTTTGGAAGTGAAATGAGATATTGGGGCGAAAATTATTTTCAAGTGAAATTGACATATTTTAAGTAAATATGATACTTTGAAATGAAATTGATTTTGAAGCAAATATGATATTTTGATATCAGGTATGAATCGTTTATGAAATGTAAAAGAACCGGTTGTGTAAAACGATGTTTGGTTGTTAAAGAGACCGGGGCCTCTTATTGGCATAATCTCTATCAATATTGGAACCGTTTTAACAACTGTGTACGTGGAGGACACTCCAGAATGAAGTGGTTGGATTTGGCGTACGTTTGCTGGATTTGAAGAAAGATAACGATGATGGATAGATCCCGGCACTTGTGCTAATTTGAAATGACTAAAACAGGACGGCTTGACAGGGCCAAGTGGGTTAGCTACCCCTAGCGGACATCCGTTCTTCGATTATCTTCTTGGACTTGGTCCATACTATTACTTTTGATGTTGGTTTCGATTGGTGCACCATGATTTGGGATGACCTCCCTTTGACTCGATATGGGATGGATGGACGCAGTGGGCGATCGTGGCTACGATGCGTGACCACCAGCCCTGCGACCCGAACTAGTAGTATCTTTCCTTGGGCATTGCCTCACGTGCCTTGTCATACTTTTATCCTTATACGAGACCACCACGAGTTTGGTTTAGTGTTGTCATATCACGGCGCATCCCTTTCCCCCGACATGCTACTAGGACGTTATATGCAAACTGTATGACAATGCTTAAAAACGCGTTAAGGGGGATTAATGTAAAGCCCTAACGCTAAGAAAAAAAATTAATTTTACGGATTAGACATTATATATAGATATTTTGACGGATCCTTAAGAGATGGAAAATCCGGTAACATCTCTTGAGTTATTGCATGCACGTTATACACTGGATAGGAGATGTAAAACGCCGTAAACATCTCTGATGCTATTACACTCTTGTTATATGTGATATTGATTTGACTCACATTAGGATATTTTAGTCTTGACTCGAGTGTTTTGTCTTTTCATTATGCTCGGGTCAGCCCTGAGTTTTCAGTGTATTGAATATTATTTTCTAGAGGATGAAGACGAAGATTGGTATATTATTATTACTAGTATTTATTCACCACATTTTTTGTTACGCTGCATTTTTTATTTTGTCTCTGTTGTATGTATAACTCTGATTGATATTATAAAAGTATAATCAAATGTATAGTATAAACAGCTTCATGAACTGTTTATTTGATTATTATATTTTGTCATTTTGCCGTGAGATTCTGTATTTATGTTCTACTTTTCTTATTTTTCTTAATTAACCCCGTTGATTATCTGTGTTTTGTATTGTTTGAGTTGGACATGTATGGATTATTATCGATTTAAACCTTCTGTAATGTGGGTCGTTACAAGCATATTGGATTTTTTTCTACGGAGATCTATTCGGAGAAGCTGAATCCAAACTCCATGCACAAGGGTCAGAAAGTACCTTCCAAGCATCATATATCTCTATATAAAATATACTATTAAGGTAAACATAAGCGGCCCAACATCCGAACATAAACATGAACAATGTGAACCAAATATCATCTACTCCCACTGACCAACAACTGATAAGAATCTCTAGATATGGAGTTGAAAATACCATAACGTGGGTCGGCTAAACCCCACGTTGTGCATCTTACTCTATTATCTGTCATTTTCGATGTTGAGGTTACATTCGGCATCTTTCATACGAGTCTTCATCACTCGAACATAACATGAATCCCCAAATGAATTCCATCATCTCTAACAGATCATGAATTGCTACATAGGTTCGAGCATCTCAATTAGATCACAAAGCTCCACAGAAGTTCCCACATAAGTCCTCCGATAAATGCTAACACTGTCCTCTCTCTTGGAATACTCCTCAAGATAGATAGTCCCATATGATAATATTTTATGAAATGTTAACGCTAACCTCTCCCTTGGACTTTACCTTTGAATTGACAGATCAACTCTATACCTTTCACTTCATAATCGCTCCTAAAAACAGTACTCGTATACTAATTTTGAAGCGATATTCGATAAGTAAAACACTTACCGATCCAGGTCTCTTCAAAAGCAATTCGATGAATTTGGTCATATTCAACAATAATGAGAACGATCTCATATGGAAACTAAGTCTCGTATACTTATCATGTTTTCGATATTTTCATCTCACATTCTCCCTCGGTCAAGCGTAAGGCCGATAGGTTAGAGCTCTATTGCTCGTATCCTTACACAAACACCAGTCTTAATTCTCATAGATATATAAGCCTAATTCTTCAACCTTTAATGCTAAGTATATGACTAAATGTTTTTCATAAACGAGTAAACATACAAAGCACGTTCAAGTCACACAAAGCACGATTAAGTCACATAAGCAACTTATAATCCCCTTTCTATTTAATTAATATTTTATTAATTAAAACTTCTTTTATTAGTAACACTTCTTTTATCTAATAAAACATTGTTTATCAATTTCTACTATTCATTTATACACTTTTAATACTGCAAAAAGTATTCATATACTTATCTCAAATAGTATAAGTATATTAACTAATCATTAACAATATCTCTTACTTTAAATCTTTGCTATTTCAATCTATTTCCAAAAAATTCCATACTTATAATTTCCTTTAAAATATCCATTTTAAGGCTCTATGTACTTTCACAAATCCGTTCAAAAAGGTTTAAGACTAATATTACTTAAACATTATCACTATAAATCCAAAACCATTTCACTTATGCTTATCTTTAAAATATTCTTTTTAAAGATCTATTTACATTCATAAGTATAATCAAAAGGGGTTAAAACGAATGTTATTAACACATTGTCACAACAAACCCAAAACCGTTTCAATTATACTTATCTTTAGAACATTCTTTTAAAGATCCAAGATAATATTTGGTTAATTTCGATAGTCGACTAATCGATTTCTGGTTAAAACAATTTCTTATACAAATCAATGTTCGTATACTTAACTCATTTCCGACATTTCAACTTAACTATTCCTCTTTCAAGAGTGAAGCCAGGTAAGGTAGAGCATTGATTACATCAAAGCCTTGCTTAGACACTTCATTCTTGAATCTCACAAATAGATAAGTCTACTCGTCGGCTTTTAGTGTTAAGTATTGTATTAATGATTTCCATAAACAAGTAACAAACTCACCCATTTCTGACATTCCTGACTTAACTATTTCTCATTCAAGAGGGAAGCCGGTAGATTGGAGCTCTATTTCTCTATCCCTACTCGACATCAGTCTTGACTCTCATAAATATATACATATATATATGCCTACTTCATGGCTTTTAGCGTTATGCAAAGTTAATCTTTTAAACAATTAAGTAAATAATAAGATTAACACATTTCGAACATTCCAACATAACTATTCCTCGTTCAAAAGGCAAGCCGTTAAGTTAGAACTCTAATGCATTGTCCCTACTTGACATCAATCTTAACTATCGCAAATAGAGAAATCTACCTCGTCGGCTTTTAGTGTTAAGCCTAGTCAATTACCTTTTTCAAAACTTTTAAAAATACTTGTAAATATGTTTTAAATACCTATGTAAAATATTACTTGAAAATAACTATTTTATAATTTTATAAAAACATGTTTATATTATAAAACCTCTTTACTTTGAAAATACATATATAATTATTAAAAATATATTTAAACATCAAACCAACTTTAATATAGTTCAAAATATATTTGAAAACACCTCTAAAAGGGTTAAATAAAAATACCATTTTTAAATACTTAAACCCAGAAGCGACTTACTATGGCATTAATAAATGTTGTTAAAAGTCCTTGTTAAAAACAACATTGAAAAGCACGATCTTTACGATTAGCTTTAACCACTTTACAAATGATGTAAGACTAGAAATTTTATAGTAAGGACTAACATTAGGGTAATTAAAAACAATGGAAATAAATTCTTAATATTATCTTCCCATTTATTTATAAAAATTCCCGAAAATAAGTTATATTTACAAAGTGTATTTATAACCATATTTTTGCTCTAACTTTCACAACTTTTGTTCACAATTTTTATAACTTTCTAAATCATTCATTACTATGCAATACACAAAAATATTTGTAGAGAACAAATAAATCAAATTATCCCATGTTAAGATCATAAATAGCCAATTTACACAAGTTAAAGTTAAGGGATATCGAAGTGCACTTATAACGACTATTCTCGCTTCAAACACTTTCAAACATACTTCAATTCAACATATAATATAAACAACCATTTAAACATCAAGTCAAGGCCACTCCACATGTTTAAAAGTGTAATAGAAGTGATGTTATACAATATAAAGTTGTCATTTTCTTTCAAAAGCAAGAGGGGTCAAAGTTTATAACTTTAATTAGTTAATGTCGCTTTACTTTATATTTCAGACACAACATATATACACACAATATATACATATAAGATAGTGAGATAACTCACTTTTATCCAAGCCAAACACAAGCACAAAGCCACAAGAATCAAAGAACCACCTCCTACCATCACCAAAAGCCTAAAGATCCAACCTTTAGCACTTTCAAACCAAGACAACACCTCCCATCCTCTCCCATTGCTCACGACCCCACTTGGAACCCCCTCTTCCTCTCACCTTTCTTCTACTTTGACTTGATATTCATGCTTCCTATTATGTTTAAGGCCTATAGCCAAAGTTTAGAAGATATTGAAGATGATTTGGTTTAGACTTGAAAATGTTAGAGAAGAATTAGTGGATTAGTGCTTAAGCACTTCCACCATTTTTATTCCCTTACTACATTCCAAGCTTTGGTGATTTGTGATTTATTATCAAGGGCATGCCCTCCTTTTATAAGCTTCAAATGGTATTGCATAAGCTTGTTCTCACCCCCACCCCCTCTCATGTCATGTATGGCTTACCTCCCATCACTTCTCCTTTACATAACACTTAAGAGTTAAGTCTTTCCTTAAAAGCTTATTTTCGTAATATCTTTGATGAGATCCCCCATGACATCATCCAAAAAGTTTATTTCCATAAATGTTAAAAATTATTTATTTCATTTTATAGATTTTCTAAGCAATAATTGTATGTAAAAAAATCTGAACAACTTTTTATGGTTAAAAAGTTGTTTATCGATAAAACGATTTTCAGTCACATTATAGATATTTCTTCAAAGTATTTATTTTTGTAAACATTTTTCCGAAACAAGTTTACCATCGTTAGTTATGATTTAAAAGGGAGTTAACAAGCTTATTAAATCATTTTGGTAGTATTAAATCCAAGATTCAAATATTTAAATGTTTAGATATTTAAATACGAAGTGTCCGAAATTCCGGGTCATTATAGAAAAGTCATAACACCCACTAGTGAATTTAAAAGACTTTTATGTTTTGACTTAGAGTTTGGAGAAACATAAAATACTATTGGGAGTCTTATTAGAAAAATGAAATGATAACATTTAACCTTTCTAATATTGTAAGAACATATGATGTATAATGTAATAATAATCTACATTGATAAATTTATGCATTTAATATGATTGGTAAAATGTATATCGATTGAAATATACAAAGGAACTGAATTAAATATTGACAAAGAAATATAAAATATGCTTACCAATAAATTTTGCATGTTGACCCTTGCAAGTGCCTGATTATATAGCTACTAAATATGTTCGTAATTTGATCGCTAATAGGTTTACTTGCCTGAGGCCGTGTATTATCTCCAATGAGTTTCGAACACTAAAAGCAATGCAAGGATATGAATATTTGATTCATTTCCAATCATATATAACCGTTATATGGTGAATGGTCACCACTCGTGATATACGATATTTCGATGAAATTATTTCATCCAAAATAAGTAAATAAACCATAGTGCGAGATTGAGTATTCAATTTGATTGATTACAATAAAGATCATATTGTGTCAAATGTAACACAAGACTAAAATTACAATATAGATCTAAGATGTCGATCGCTGAAATGTCAGTTTGATCAATTTATGTAAGGTGCATCATATTTGATATCAATAAATGTTAAGGATGATCAAGTGCATTTTGTAAAGAGTTTGTTATGATATCGCAGTAAGGGATTTCTTTTGAATGGTTCAACCATTTAGAAAAGAAAACGAATGTAATAGAGTAGCTATGATTTAAGGTATAGTTGGGGTGAAGAGAGTAAATAGTCACTTATGCTTCATAAAGAAACATCAGAAATGAGAATTGTAATAATGACAATTGATACTTAGCACTGGAATAAGAAATACGATTTATATTCTAAAATGTACATATAGAAAATTATTTTCTATGAGATTTATTTCTTTGAGTTCAAGATATTTGATCAAATAACTCTCCATTGTAAACTAGTTGCAGTATATGAAATAAATAATCTATTTTAAGTGAATGATGGACCTCTGAATTCAGTGCACTATTATTATAGTAATAGTGAAAATACTGGGAGAGTGCCATGTAATACTTATTGATTGCATCAAGTTATGAAAATTGTTTTCGTAAAACATACCGCACATTATTAATGAAATAATATTTGTTCTTCGGCGATGACTAAAGAATGGACATAATTTTATTTCAATAAGAACATTATGAATATTTGTTGTGAAATAAAACCTTAGTGGAGGTATTTGATGTATTGGAAAATATAGAAGCATCTAAAATTAATTGTAGTTATTTTAGAATTGTAGACTAAGCCGTAGTTTTTAGAAATATTTTTATATTATTATGAATCATATAATGCTAATTAGTTATATCTTAAATAATTAAGGAGTAAGCAACCATTTAATGGGAGCGTCAAAAGAGTTAATGAACTCTTCTAATTGATGCATATAGATGTATGCAATCTAAGTCTATTAATACCAAAATGGTACAATGTACTTAGTTATATTCACCGTTGAGTTATCGCAGACATGGACATGTGTATTTGATACGCTTGTATAAGTCTATAATAAGACTATAGAATATAAAACAAAAGTAAATAAAAACAACATGTGATAGAAATGATTCATTTTAATCAAGTGGGTGAGTATATTGGAAAGATTTTTGTATGGACCTAATATGAATAAAGATTCAGTCTCAAAGATAACTCCTCCCAATAATACATAATGTTGTATCGATAAGGAGTAATCGAACTTTGTTGTACAAATCACGATTAATGATGAGTGAAGTTAAGTTAAATTATTTCTACGAGATGTGTACTTAAGAGTAGTACACAAGGTTAAAATTAATATCATCCAAAGAATAGTTTACAAAACCATACGAGATAAATGTTTATAAGAAATCCCTACATATCCTAGGCCAAGGTATTGGTAGGTTGTGCAAGTCGAAAGACTGCGTGTAATAATTGTATGTAAGGGGTCTTGTATGAATCATCCTAAGATAATTTTAGGAACAATAGTCATTAGATGACTAATTCATGTTGTGAACATAAATATATTATGAACTAATGCAAAATTAGTTTTATATAAGGCAATTCATAAAATGCTTATGAATTCTCATTATGTTGTATTGAGGAACAACTGTTGTTTCAAGAGATATCAACTTTGTAGCTAAGGAATTTCTTTAAGAAATCTTGGTATTAAATGAATTTGGATACGATCCAATGATAGAACTGATTATAAGGGATGAAATGAGATTAACCGAACCTAAATGAATATAAATACGGTAGAACATCTAATGAGTATTTTTGTACATTAAGAGAAACTATGAGTTTCTTGTCAATGTTAAGAATAAATATTCCTTGGATATATAATTAAACCATTAAGAGTATTAGATTTATGATATGGTATGATGCGCAAATCCGAAATAGATTCCAAGTACATTATCAAAATATGATTGTGATAGTTGTATCTAATGGGATATGATCCATTGGCCGCAACTGTGTCTTTATGAGAAAGACAAATGCAATGGGAATATAGTGAGCCATATTGATAAGAATAATACCGTGTATTTCAATTGTTGAAATTAACATCATAGATTCACCATTCTATGTGCTCAAGTTGGTTCGGATTTTACTCACAAAATTATCTCATGGTATGACTTTATGTTTTGGTATGTATGTGTTTGG